>OZ038519.1:47857458-48382458 GCA_964036315.1 Acanthosepion esculentum | reverse complement strand
TTGAATCCACCAAATGTTTGAAATTGATTCCACCAAATGTTTGAAATTGATTCCACCAAATGTTTGAAATTGATTCCACCAAATGTTTGAAATTGATTCCACCAAATGTTTGAAATTGATTCCACCAAATGTTTGAAATTGATTCCATCAAATGTTTGAAATTGATTCCACCAAATGTTTGAAATTGATTCCACCAAATGTTTGAAATTGATTCCATCAAATGTTTGAAATTGATTCCATCAAATGTTTGAAATTGATTCCACCAAATGTTTGAAATTGATTCCACCAAATGTTTGAAATTGATTCCACCAAATGTTTGAAATTGATTCCACCAAATGTTTGAAATTGATTCCATCAAATGTTTGAAATTGATTCCACCAAATGTTTGAAATTGATTCCACCAAATGTTTGAAATTGATTCCATCAAATGTTTGAAATTGATTCCACCAAATTTTTGAAATTGAATCCACCAAATGTTTGAAATTGATTCCATCAAATGTTTGAAATTGATTCCATCAAATGTTTGAAATTGATTCCACCAAATGTTTGAAATTGATTCCACCAAATGTTTGAAATTGAATCCACCAAATGTTTGAAATTGATTCCATCAAATGTTTGAAATTGATTCCATCAAATGTTTGAAATTGATTCCACCAAATGTTTGAAATTGAATCCACCAAATGTTTGAAATTGATTCCATCAAATGTTTGAAATTGAATCCACCAAATGTTTGAAATTGATTCCACCAAATGTTTGAAATTGATTCCACCAAATGTTTGAAATTGATTCCATCAAATGTTTGAAATTGATTCCACCAAATTTTTGAAATTGAATCCACCAAATGTTTGAAATTGATTCCATCAAATGTCTGAAATTGATTCCACCAAATGTCTGAAATTGATTCCATCAAATGTTTGAAATTGAATCCACCAAATTTTTGAAATTGAATCCACCAAATGTTTGAAATTGATTCCATCAAATGTTTGAAATTGATTCCACCAAATGTTTGAAATTGATTCCACCAAATGTTTGAAATTGATTCCATCAAATGTTTGAAATTGATTCCATCAAATGTTTGAAATTGATTCCATCAAATGTTTGAAATTGATTCCATCAAATGTTTGAAATTGATTCCACCAAATGTTTGAAATTGATTCCATCAAACATGAGAATGCCGGAATTAAAAACCAGTTATATAACTACATACAGAACTAATATAAAATAAAAATTGTCAGGTGGACCGGAAATTTCCATCTCAAAAGTCAGGTGTCAAATGACAAAAATCAGTCCTTTGCACATAGGCTCTGAGTAGCACTTCTGGCAGCATTTCAGAAATATTCAAAATATAATGTAAATTATCAATACTCATTTTTCTGGCTTTAAATAACCTGCAAAACCTTGATATACTGTAAAAAAAACAAACAAATCAATCAATTGTTCTTACCTTAATATCTACAGCCATCATGCTTTGGTTGTTGTATTCCCCAGCCTTATTCCGCTATCGTAGTTGGTAAACTTCCAGGAATTTTCTGTCTAGAATGCTCCAGCTGCATGACCTGTTGAGAGAAAAACAATAAAAATGCGGTGGATAAACTTATAGATTTTTGAGAAATGATTTAATTTATTATCACACTATTTATATTCAGGCTATTGTCCTCATCTTTGTTGCTGCTATCACAACGTTTTGGCCATTCATCTGAGTAACCTATGGGGTATTCTGAACTGAACCATTTATTTAATCTATGGGGCTAGACTATTTTAGTTTCACTGTCCATGTCTAGGGATATCTTGTCTAATTCTTATTAGTACTGATCAGTTATTGCTCATCCATTTCCACTGGGTCCAAGTACACACTGCCCTGCCCAGGGATTGAACTTCCAAATGCTGTCACATGTTGGACAATTTTATGTAGGGAACTGACTTGGCTGTTGATTAGCGTTGCTGCTGCTGCTAAACCAGGGCAGTAGCATGAAAACAGTCCACCTGCATAGGTTAAATAAATTTCAGAATTCCCTGTAGGTTATATGGAGTGATATACACCTGATGAAAACCGGAGTACACAATGACCAAAACATTGTCATAATAACAACAAAGATGAGGACAATAGTCTAAATATAAATAATGTAAATAATGATAACTCCTCATCCCAGAAATTCAGACAGAAGGCAATCAGGTGATAATAACAACAAAGATGAGGACAATAGTCCAAATATAAATAATGTAAATAATGATAACTCCTCATCCCAGAAATTCAGACAGGAGGTGATCAGGTGATAATAACAACAAAGATGAGGACAATAGTCCAAATATAAATAATGTAAATAATGATAACTCCTCATCCCAGAAATTCAGACAGAAGGCAATCAGGTGATAATAACAACAAAGATGAGGACTATAGTCCAAATATAAATAATGTAAATAATGATAACTCCTCATCCCAGAAATACAGACAGGAGGCAATCAGTTGATAATAACAACAAAGATGAGGACAATAGTCCAAATATAAATAATGTAAATAATGATAACTCCTCATCCCAGAAATTCAGGCAGAAGGCAATCAGGTGATAATAACAACAAAGATGAGGACAATAGTCTAAATATAAATAATGTAAATAATGATAACTCCCCATCCCAGAAATTCAGACAGGAGGCAATCAGGTGATAATAACAACAAAGATGAGGACAATAGTCCAAATATAAATAATATAAATAATGATAACTCCTCATCCCAGAAATTCAGGCAGAAGGCAATCAGGTGATAATAACAACAAAGATGAGAACAATAGTCCAAATATAAATAATGTAAATAATGATAACTCCTCATCCCAGAAATTCAGACAGAAGGCAATCAGGTGATAATAACAACAAAGATGAGGACAATAGTCCAAATATAAATAATGTAAATAATGATAACTCCTCATCCCAGAAATTCAGACAGGAGGCAATCAGGTGATAATAACAACAAAGATGAGGACAATAGTCCAAATATAAATAATATAAATAATGATAACTCCTCATCCCAGAAATTCAGGCAGAAGGCAATCAGGTGATAATAACAACAAAGATGAGAACAATAGTCCAAATATAAATAATGTAAATAATGATAACTCCTCATCCCAGAAATTCAGACAGAAGGCAATCAGGTGATAATAACAACAAAGATGAGGACAATAGTCCAAATATAAATAATGTAAATAATGATAACTCCTCATCCCAGAAATTCAGACAGAAGGCAATCAGGTGATAATAACAACAAAGATGAGGACAATAGTCCAAATATAAATAATATAAATAATGATAACTCCTCATCCCAGAAATTCAGACAGAAGGCAATCAGGTGATAATAACAACAAAGATGAGAACAATAGTCCAAATATAAATAATGTAAATAATGATAACTCCTCATCCCAGAAATTCAGACAGAAGGCAATCAGGTGATAATAACAACAAAGATGAGGACAATAGTCCAAATATAAATAATGTAAATAATGATAACTCCTCATCCCAGAAATTCAGACAGGAGGCAATCAGGTGATAATAACAACAAAGATGAGGACAATAGTCCAAATATAAATAATGTAAATAATGATAACTCCTCATCCCAGAAATTCACGCAGAAGGCAATCAGGTGATAATAACAACAAAGATGAGGACAATAGTCCAAATATAAATAATGTAAATAATGATAACTCCTCATCCCAGAAATTCAGGCAGAAGGCAATCAGGTGATAATAACAACAAAGATGAGGACAATAGTCCAAATATAAATAATGTAAATAATGATAAACCCTTATCCCAGAAATTCAGACAGAAGGCGATCAGGTGATAATAACAACAAAGATGAGGACAATAGTCCAAATATAAATAATATAAATAATGATAACTCCTCATCCCAGAAATTCAGGCAGAAGGCAATCAGGTGATAACAACAACAAAGATGAGGACAATAGTCCAAATATAAATAATGTAAATAATGATAACTCCTCATCCCAGAAATTCAGGCAGAAGGCAATCAGGTGATAATAACAATAAAGATGAGGACAATAGTCCAAATATAAATAATGTAAATAATGATTACCCACATGTGGGTAATGTGGTTTCAGAATATATTTGGTTATGGGGGTCTATCTCCAAAGCTCTTGGAGGAGTTTGACATGAAAAAAACAGAAAGAGACTACAAGTTTATATATAGAGATTCGCAAACTCTTGCTGAAAACATGGAATTTCCTTAATTATGCTTGGCCTTGACCCTACTATTCCCAATCTGTCCATCACTTTTCCTGCTTTCTTCCCTCCTTTCTATGCACAGCTTATTGGTGTCCTGTTCTTTTTCTTCTTTTTCTTATTCCTTTTTATTACTGAAACAGTTGTCTCTGACATTTTTATTTGCCCACTGGGCTAGCTGACACCTTGGCTATTCTGCCACTGACTTTATCATTACCAATTGACTAGATCAGTTGATCGCGTGTTACTTGAATTTTACCCTCCTCATTTGCTGAATCTGACTTGCTATTTTTTTTTTTTAACTGCCGACCTTCTTCCTCACAGGAATCTTGTTATGATGTACTTTACTCTATCCCTTTTTATTACTAACACATGTTCTTTTCTAATTCATTGAAACATTGGTTCTCCTATGATCACTGAAGTTAAGCAATGTCAAGCCTGGTCAGTACATAGATGGATGACATCTTGAGAATACCATGCAATGTAGGTTCAGATGTGAAGGTAGTGTAAAGAATAATGGCACGAAATTGGAAATCGGAGAGCTGTGTTCCAATTCTAGTCGGGTTCGTTATATTAATTTACGTGCAAGTACCATCGTGAAAGGCATGAATCCATCTCTTCTTTCCCAGTTATGGTTTAATTAGTATGTCCTATATCAGTAAATCATCATTTTCTCTAAGAAATTCTTACAATCTAAAAATATTCTTCTGGCTTTAAATAAACTGCAAAAGGTTGATAAACTGTAAAAAACAAATCCATCAACCGAAGTATAATTTTCTACCTTACGAGATCTGTTTTTCGTGCGATTTGGTCTTTAACCACTTCTTTGTGGTTCCTACTTACTACTTTTTTTTCAATCTTGAATTTCTTTCTGGTTAGATTGTTGTTATCGTGTGTATTATTTTCAGTTTTTTTTACTTTATATCCGTTTTTAATACTTGACCCAAGGTAGCACTGCCTCTTCAAGGCGCTTGATGTAGGCCACCGTGTTAAGTCTGAGGCCCTGTGGAAAGAATAATGGCGGCATGACGTCGCTATCACTCCAAACACCTTCATAATTACCATTAGACTCATCAAACTCTTTCTAAATCCTCTGCACTGTCCTCAGATTGACAACCATACACTGTGAAATGTTCGTATTGTAGATTCTGGCACAAAAGCCAAACAGTTTCCAAATGAAGAGTGAATTGCTTCATCGTGCTCTTTTTCTCACAGACGATGCCCAACTGACCCTACTATATTGTGCAGTAAAGAAAATCAAAAACAACTCAAAATTAAAAATAGAGAATGGTGATAATTTGCCCATTGCATCCTGTATTTGGCCATTTTTTTAATGATTTTTTTACCATTCCTTTTTACTACTAATCTGAATGTGATACTATGGACACATCCACTATAGAGAAGAAACAGGCGGTTTTATCTTGATCTCAAGTGATTCTAGTTAAAAAGAAACACAGCATGATTCCATTTGAAGTTCAATCTTCTAAGCATCCAGATAAAGGATTGGGAAGTAAAAGGGTGGGTGAGAGATTTTCGGAAATCAAGTGGCAACAAATCCGGAAATGGAGTATATCTGGGTGCTGATCTATATTAAGTCATGCTTGGGATCAGGAAAACTTTTGGTCTGCTCTTGACTTGAGAAAAAATTTGAAAATTGGCAAGACAAATTTGTGGAATATACAAATTTTCAGACCTTAGCCATTCGATAAAATGAACATGAGCATGAGGGGTAGCAGAGGCCAGTGGGTAAGAATCTCCGTGTTCTAGTTGAACTGTTCAGTTTGATAAGAACCTATTGTACGCACTGAATAAATAAGAACTGTACCAGACCACTAGGGAATTATTATGTTAGGGGATGGCAAACTCTCATGTTACTGTCGCTTGTCATCTTCACTCAATGAGTAAGGTCCAGAAACATGGCATATGGGTGCTACATGCATTAACCGAGAAAAACAAACTCCAGCAGTCCTCCATTGCCACCAGTTTACTCGCTCGTCATCTTCACTCAATGAGTAAGGTCCAGAAACATGGCATATGGGTGCTACATGCATTGACCGAGAAAAACAAACTCTAGCACTCCTCCATTGCCACCAGTTTACTCGCTCGTCATCTTCACTCAATGAGTAAGGTCCAGAAACATGGCATATGGGTGCTACATGCACTGACCGAGAAAAACAAACTCCAGCAGTCCTCCATTGCCACCAGTTTACTCGCTCATCATCTTCACTGAATGAGTAAGGTCCAGAAACATGGCATATGGGTGCTACATGCATTGGCCGAGAAAAACAAACTCTAGCACTCCTCCATTGCCACCAGTTTACTCGCTCGTCATCTTCACTGAATGAGTAAGGTCCAGAAACATGGCATATGGGTGCTACATGCATTGACCAAGAAAAAACAAAATCTAGCACTCCTCCATTGCCACCAGTTTACTCGCTCATCTTCACTGAATGAGTAAGGTCCAGAAACATGGCACATGGGTGCTACATGCATTGACCGAGAAAAACAAACTCCAGTAGTCCTCCATTGCCACCAGTTTACTCGCTCGTCATCTTCACTGAATGAGTAAGGTCCAGAAACATGGCATATGGGTGCTACATGCATTGACCAAGAAAAAACAAACTCTAGCACTCCTCCATTGCCACCAGTTTACTCGCTCGTCATCTTCACTGAATGAGTAAGGTCCAGAAACATGGCATATGGGTGCTACATGCATTGACCAAGAAAAAACAAACTCTAGCACTCCTCCATTGCCACCAGTTTACTCGCTCATCTTCACTGAATGAGTAAGGTCCAGAAACATGGCACATGGGTGCTACATGCATTGACCGAGAAAAACAAACTCCAGCAGTCCTCCAATGCCACCAGTTTACTCGCTCGTCATCTTCACTGAATGAGTAAGGTCCAGAAACATGGCATATGGGTGCTACATGCATTGGCCGAGAAAAACAAATTCTAGCACTCCTCCATTGCCACCAGTTTACTCGATCGTCATCTTCACTGAATGAGTAAGGTCCAGAAACATGGCATATGGGTGCTACATGCATTGACCAAGAAAAAACAAAATCTAGCACTCCTCCATTGCCACCAGTTTACTCGCTCATCTTCACTGAATGAGTAAGGTCCAGAAACATGGCATATGGGTGCTACATGCATTAACCGAGAAAAACAAACTCCAGCAGTCGTCCATTGCCACCAGTTTACTCGCTTGTCATCTTCACTGAATGAGTAAGGTCCAGAAACATGGCATATGGGTGCTACATGCATTGACCAAGAAAAAACAAACTCTAGCACTCCTCCATTGCCACCAGTTTACTCGCTCGTCATCTTCACTGAATGAGTAAGGTCCAGAAACATGGCATATGGGTGCTACATGCACTGACCGAGAAAAACAAACTCCAGCAGTCCTCCATTGCCACCAGTTTACTCGCTCATCATCTTCACTCAATGAGTAAGGTCCAGAAACATGGCATATGGGTGCTACATGCATTGGCAGAGAAAAACAAACTCTAGCACTCCTCCATTGCCACCAGTTTACTCGCTCGTCATCTTCACTGAATGAGTAAGGTCCAGAAACATGGCATATGGGTGCTACATGCATTGACCAAGAAAAAACAAAATCTAGCACTCCTCCATTGCCACAAGTTTACTCGCTCGTCATCTTCACTGAATGAATAAGGTCCAGAAACATGGCATATGGGTGCTACATGCACTGACCGGGAAAAACAAACTCTAGCACTCCTCCATTGCCACCAGTTTTCTCGATCGTCATCTTCACTGAATGAGTAAGGTCCAGAAACATGGCATATGGGTGCTACATGCATTGGCCGAGAAAAACAAATTCTAGCACTCCTCCATTGCCACCAGTTTACTCGCTCATCTTCACTGAATGAGTAAGGTCCAGAAACATGGCACATGGGTGCTACATGCATTGACCGAGAAAAACAAACTCCAGTAGTCCTCCATTGCCACCAGTTTACTCGCTCGTCATCTTCACTGAATGAGTAAGGTCCAGAAACATGGCATATGGGTGCTACATGCATTGACCAAGAAAAAACAAACTCTAGCACTCCTCCATTGCCACCAGTTTACTCGCTCGTCATCTTCACTGAATGAGTAAGGTCCAGAAACATGGCATATGGGTGCTACATGCATTGACCAAGAAAAAACAAACTCTAGCACTCCTCCATTGCCACCAGTTTACTCGCTCGTCATCTTCACTGAATGAGTAAGGTCTAGAAACATGGCATATGGGTGCTACATGCATTGGCCGAGAAAAACAAACTCTTGCACTCCTCCATTGCCACCAGTTTACTCGCTCATCTTCACTGAATGAGTAAGGTCCAGAAACATGGCACATGGGTGCTACATGCATTGACCGAGAAAAACAAACTCCAGCAGTCCTCCAATGCCACCAGTTTACTCGCTCGTCATCTTCACTGAATGAGTAAGGTCCAGAAACATGGCATATGGGTGCTACATGCATTGGCCGAGAAAAACAAATTCTAGCACTCCTCCATTGCCACCAGTTTACTCGATCGTCATCTTCACTGAATGAGTAAGGTCCAGAAACATGGCATATGGGTGCTACATGCATTAACCGAGAAAAACAAACTCCAGCAGTCGTCCATTGCCACCAGTTTACTCGCTTGTCATCTTCACTGAATGAGTAAGGTCCAGAAACATGGCATATGGGTGCTACATGCATTGACCAAGAAAAAACAAACTCTAGCACTCCTCCATTGCCACCAGTTTACTCGCTCGTCATCTTCACTGAATGAGTAAGGTCCAGAAACATGGCATATGGGTGCTACATGCATTGACCAAGAAAAAACAAAATCTAGCACTCCTCCATTGCCACCAGTTTACTCGATCGTCATCTTCACTGAATGAGTAAGGTCCAGAAACATGGCATATGGGTGCTACATGCATTAACCGAGAAAAACAAACTCCAGCAGTCGTCCATTGCCACCAGTTTACTCGCTTGTCATCTTCACTGAATGAGTAAGGTCCAGAAACATGGCATATGGGTGCTACATGCATTGACCAAGAAAAAACAAACTCTAGCACTCCTCCATTGCCACCAGTTTACTCGCTCGTCATCTTCACTGAATGAGTAAGGTCCAGAAACATGGCATATGGGTGCTACATGCATTGACCAAGAAAAAACAAAATCTAGCACTCCTCCATTGCCACCAGTTTACTCGCTCATCTTCACTCAATGAGTAAGGTCCAGAAACATGGCATATGGGTGCTACATGCATTGGCCGAGAAAAACAAACTCTAGCACTCCTCCATTGCCACCAGTTTACTCGATCGTCATCTTCACTGAATGAGTAAGGTCCAGAAACATGGCATATGGGTGCTACATGCATTGACCAAGAAAAAACAAAATCTAGCACTCCTCCATTGCCACCGGTTTACTCGCTCATCTTCACTCAATGAGTAAGGTCCAGAAACATGGCATATGGGTGCTACATGCATTAACCGAGAAAAACAAACTCCAGCAGTCCTCCATTGCCACCAGTTTACTCGCTCGTCATCTTCACTGAATGAGTAAGGTCCAGAAACATGGCATATGGGTGCTACATGCATTGACCAAGAAAAAACAAAATCTAGCACTCCTCCATTGCCACCAGTTTACTCGCTCATCTTCACTGAATGAGTAAGGTCCAGAAACATGGCACATGGGTGCTACATGCATTGACCGAGAAAAACAAACTCCAGCAGTCCTCCATTGCCACCAGTTTACTCGCTCGTCATCTTCACTGAATGAGTAAGGTCCAGAAACATGGCATATGGGTGCTACATGCATTGACCAAGAAAAAACAAACTCTAGCACTCCTCCATTGCCACCAGTTTACTCGATCGTCATCTTCACTGAATGAGTAAGTTCCAGAAACATGGCATATGGGTGCTACAAGCATTGGCCGAGAAAAACAAACTCTAGCACTCCTCCATTGCCACCAGTTTACTCGCTCATCTTCACTGAATGAGTAAGGTCCAGAAACATGGCACATGGGTGCTACATGCATTGACCGAGAAAAACAAACTCCAGCAGTCCTCCATTGCCACCAGTTTACTCGCTCGTCATCTTCACTGAATGAGTAAAGTCCAGAAATATGGCATATGGGTGCTACATGCATTGACCAAGAAAAAACAAAATCTAGCACTCCTCCATTGCCACCAGTTTACTCGCTCATCTTCACTCAATGAGTAAGGTCCAGAAACATGGCATATGGGTGCTACATGCATTAACCGAGAAAAACAAACTCCAGCAGTCCTCCATTGCCACCAGTTTACTCGCTCGTCATCTTCACTGAATGAGTAAGGTCCAGAAACATGGCATATGGGTGCTACATGCATTGACCAAGAAAAAACAAAATCTAGCACTCCTCCATTGCCACCAGTTTACTCGCTCATCTTCACTGAATGAGTAAGGTCCAGAAACATGGCATATGGGTGCTACATGCATTGACCGAGAAAAACAAACTCCAGCAGTCCTCCATTGCCACCAGATTACTCGCTCGTCATCTTCACTCAATGAGTAAGGTCCAGAAACATGGCATATGGGTGCTACATGCATTGGCCGAGAAAAACAAACTCTAGCACTCCTCCATTGCCACCAGTTTACTCGCTCGTCATCTTCACTGAATGAGTAAGGTCCAGAAACATGGCATATGGGTGCTACATGCATTGACCGAGAAAAACAAACTCCAGCAGTCCTCCATTGCCACCAGGTTACTCGCTTGACTGCAGGCTGTTTGTGGATACAAAGACTGATTCCTTCTCTGTACTATCACTGGGGACGAAAAATGGTTCCTTTATGTGAAGATGAAGCAGAGAAAAGAAAGGGTGAGTCCCAACGAGTAGGCAATATACCAAACCAAGTCAGAGCTGCACCTGTAGCGGACCGTGGGGGTGAAGATATGAAGAGATATCAGAAGGTTAGACTTTCCTGCTGGCCGGTCCAGCTTCATCAGAATGTCGGACATTAATTAAGTCCAAAAAAGATAAAGAAAACAAACAAAACCGATATACATGGGTAAACAAATATATAATACACGAAGACATGAAAAGTTACATAGTGTTTGTATGGAGAAGTTATGTGTGTGTGTTGTTTTGAGTGTCCGTACGTACGTGTACTGTCCTTAGCGTGTTCCCAGAATATGGGAAACGCTGTATCTGTGAGATGTCACATATTGGCCTAAGTGAAAAAGAGAATGTTTTACCTCGCCTCCGCGCGAGGTTGCGGCTCAAGGCCTGAGTCGAAAAAGAGAAAGAGGCGAAAGCTCGGCCAGTATTTATACTCGTGGGAGAGAGACCCCTGTTGAAGGATTAAGGAAACTGAGGAGGAGCTAACTCCGACACACCAACGCAATCAAATTATCTGCGTTTGGTGGGGTTGGCAAGGACTAATTTACTATAAAATGTTTCAAGACAACCAAACGATCAATGCTAAGCTGTATGTTGAAAAAAATGAACAGGCTTAAACAGGTCATTCAACTGAAAATACCTGGCCGGCGATACTGGTTGATTATTCAACATGACAATACTCGCTCCCACGTCACTAATATAAATAAACATGCAATTAGAAGTCTCGGTTGAAAAGTTTTGCCACACCCACTATGGTCTCCTGATTTATCTCTTCAGACTACTACCTTTTTCGGTTGCTTTCTAACAATTTCTGTTTCGCTCAACCATGATGTGAAGTTTAAAACGTGACTTGATGAATTTTTCAAGTGAAAACTTAGTGATTTCTATCGTCGATGCATTAACCAGTGGATCGTTGACAAGAGGCCGTGAACAATGAAAGGGAATACATTGTTGAATGATTCATTAGAACTATTAATAAATAAGTATTAAAATAAATTATAAAAAACGAATGAATTTATCTAACGACCTAATAATATGAGAAACAGAGTTCGCATTCTTATTTCTCGACATGGCCTTTGTTTATCATCTTGTTGCCTTGTAAGCATGCACCACGCCCTACCCCAGCTATCGATGGACACTGACAAGATTGAGAACCAGAATTCAACGTGGGTTATTTATTGACCACTCGATGTAAAGCTTCAGCCAGGGTTGCATTGTATGTTCATAGGAGTTCTTTTCTACTAATTGTTACCAAAAGGAATTCATTGCTTACAGGACATTGCTTTTGGGCTAGGGTGACCTCTACCCACCCGAAATCGCAACAAGGGGAGTTACTGCAATTTAGATAAATTCGTTATTATTATTAAGTTATATTTTTATTTTCCTCTTTCTACTGGTTGCGTTAATTTCTTTATTTTCCTTTTATAAAATCGAAAAAAAACCTGATCAATGTTTTCCTATAGACTCAAGTATAAACCTGATCAATGTTTTTCTATAGACTCAAGTATAAAGCCAACCAATGTTTTCCTATAGACTCAAGTATAAATCCGACCAATGTTTTCCGATAGACTCAAGTATAAACCTGATAAATGTTTTCCTATAGACTCAAGTATAAACCCGATCAATGTTTTCCTATAGACTCAAGTATAAACCCTACCAATATTTAACTATAAACTTGTGTATAAAGCCAACCAATGTTTTCCTATAGACTCGAGTATAAACCCGATCAATCTTTTCCAATAGACTCGAGTATAAATTAAGCCAACCTTTACCTATAGACTGATAATAGTAAAAAAAAACAAAAAAAAAACGGTTTATTACAGTAAATTACTTAACAACTGTTGATATATAACATATAATCCATTGAAACCAAACACTGGAATTCCGAACGTCACCGTTTTTTAAATTCATCAGCTAAAATCTTCTCATTTTCCTAAGAAAACTAGAAGATATTACCTATTTGTCATTCATTTGTCATTGTGATATATTTTGCCTATCCCACTAAACCACAATACATGACAGCGCGTACTACCCCTGAACCTCCCAACCGGGGGAGGCCTAAGCCCGTTTGACGGCCCTGGATGGGCTGGTTTAAGCAGTGCTTTGTGGCTCTCCGTCTTTTTATCAACATTTACTTTTGTTAGATACGTAAAATTATAATAATAAACATAGATCATCTATTTATATTTATGTTTGTGTGTAACCTTGATTTCATGAACAGGTGTCCGTAAAACAATTAAGCTTTTGAAACCTAAAGTGTCTAATCTCGCCTTTCTACGGTCCAATTTGAAGTATACGACATAAAAAAAAAAATTAAAATACCGTATATACCCGTGTATAAGTCGACTCCTTGTATAGTCCGACGCCTGAATTTTAACCATTCCAGAAAACAAAAAAATTTAACCGGTCACCGAAAATGCAAGATTTTTAACCTCTTTAAAAAAAATTACCTGCGTGTAGTACGACCCCTATTTTTGCGTAAAAATGGACCATAAGAACTCGCCCTAGACTCGACTATGTACAGTATTTGTTTGTAATAAGACAAAACTTTCCTTCGCCTTCCAAATGAGTATGCATCGCACTTGGCTGGTCACGATAACCTTAACGATCATTCGGTTACACTGTACGCTGAGAAGAGAAAATTCTTTCCGAGAAGGCACGCAACACATTTCTCCACCTTGTTTGCTCGTAGGTTCCTGCGAATATGTAGCATTGCGGTATATGCTGGATTGAGTGAAGTGGGATGGGTTCTTGTGGTGGACGAGTCAATTGAAGTATGAATCGGATTAGCTAAGTTTTTTTTTTTTTTAAGCGTATCGCCCCAAGCAAGGCTGGAGGCCACTATCACGCAAGGTGTTAAAGAAGGGTTGGAGGAAGAGCAGATAGGAGTGGTAAAAGAGAAGATGTGGAGAAAGAGAAAGACAGTGGGTCAATCAAGGCAAGGGGGTTACAGAAGATTTGGAGCGAGAGCAGATAGGAATGAAGAATGAAAGGATGTGGAGAAGGGAAGTGGATAGATCAAGGCAACTGGAGATGTCGATTGACGCTACACTTAAACCGTTGGAGATTGTATTTGTCAGGGAAACAGTAATAGGGAAGGGAGTTCCATAGGCGAGATGTGCGAGACATGAAGCTATTGGAGTAGAAGAGACGTCTACATCTAACAGTTTCAACGGTGAAGTGTCAGAGAGTCAGTGAGCACCACTTCCCCTTCGGCCATGTGTCACAAAAATATACCAAAATAAATTTTAAATAAAGCGTTCGCCTCGTGCATGTGTTAAATAAAACATGTCTATGTGGTTTTATTAAATTTGTCTTCCAGTCTGAAGTATCATGTCTATTTGAAACAATTGATTCTTGACTTTATAATTATCATTTTCACAAATATCTTATTAGAAATTGTTGGGTATGACAAATAGGTGGGCGACCTTAATCGTACCAGCAGAGATATTTTTTTTAAGCTTTTCACCCCAAGCAAGGCTGGAAGCCACTAGCACGCAAGGGGTTACAGAAGATTTGGAGCGAGAGCAGATAGTAGTGTTAGAGGAAAGGATGTGGAGAAGGATCGTGGATAGATCAAGGCAAGGGGTTACAGAAGATTTGGAGCGAGATCCTGAGTAGTTTCGGCAGCTTTGTGGTCTTGATTAAAAGCAAAGGGAAAAAGTCGGACATGCTCATTCTGGTCTACATGGCATTCCCCCTCAAAAGGGTGTCTAATCTTAAATAAAATTTCAATGACGTTAGACAACAGTTTCACACGATGACCAGAGTTACTAAGATGCAAAAAAAAGGCTACGAAAGATTATTCTTCGAGATAATTCGCAGAACATCAGAAATAGACCAGATTGGTCGCACTGTGCTGTCGAACTGTCTGCCTTGAGCAGGTAGGACCTCAGCCGGGGCTTTGCCGAAGGCCAAAGTTTCGTCCGGGGAGGGAGACAGACCCTGAAACCGTTAATACGGGTTCTAAGGAATTTTTCTGACAAAATATTTGGATCGCTGCCAATGACTCGTGCCTAGTTTAGGTGGCAACGGACAAATATGCTCTTGATAAAGCAGAGATGATTGGAATCGAATTTCGGATATGTTATAATTTTTGTTGCTTTTCTCTACACTATACATTCGTGGTGTTTTCGCCTTCTGTACAAATAACCAAGATATTTAAAAAAGGAAATTTATTTGCACATTTCTTCTCCATTGTGAATTATACAATTAAGTTCTCACGATGCAATAAAAGATTTTATTGAATATAGTTCTCGTATGACCCTAGAATAGTAACAACATCCGCATACACAAGCCAAGCATCAATGAAGGGCGTGACCTTCATAAACGTCATGAAATCACGAAGCAAAGTGGAAACTCCAAAGCTAAGCTTAACAAATTGTTCCATTTTATCAATGACTGTCAGTCTGCTAAGAGTTATCTGCTCTTAGTTGTTGTTATCTCCTCTTGTCTCTTCTTGTTGGAAAAAATAAAAATAAGTTATTTGCCTTAACTTTGACCTGAAAAAGGGGGGTAAACAAAAATATAGACGCTTTATGTGCTCAAGTTTTAGGAATGATCTACTTATTATAAAAAAGATCTTTTTTTTAGTACACTATTTACATTATTCGGACTATTGTCCTCATCTTTGTTGCCATATTTATCACAGAGTTTCGGTCCTTCAGTATCTGTCTATATTTCTGAGATGAGGTATTATGTACACTATTTACATTATTCGGACTATTGTCCTCATCTTTGTTGCCATATTTATCACAACATTTTGGCCCTTCAGTATCTGTCTATATTTCTGAGATGAGGTATTATGTACACTATTTACATTATTCGGACTATTGTCCTCATCTTTGTTGCCATATTTATCACAACATTTTGGCCCTTCAGTATCTGTCTATATTTCTGAGATGAGGTATTATGTACACTATTTACATTATTCGGACTATTGTCCTCATCTTTGTTGCCATATTTATCATAGCGTTTAGGCCGTTGTACGCTCCGGCCTTCTTCAGGTGGTTGGAATGTCGAACTGAACCCTTTATTTCGCTCACTGGGGTAGACTGTTCTAGTTCCACGTGCCATGTCTAATGGATGTCAGTTATCTCCTGTTAATTCACCTCTCCAAATTTTCCACTTCTTCAACCAGGTATTGATCCTCAACTGTGAGCCACATATCATTACTGGGGAGGTCCACACAAAAAATAGCAAATTAGTGGTCCCTGGTAATATTTTTGTGGCCCATAGATCAATTTCACTTCGGGATAATAAATACAACTGAGAATTGGAATTTCTACAGTAATCTACGCCATATTAAAATTCTAAAAATAGACAAACAACTCTAAAACTAGCAGGAAACGAGATCAAGCGATATAAGTTAGCATCCCTTTTCGTTTGATAGAATCATCCATGTTTGCTACTCACCCCTGTGGAAGAATGCACTCTTCTCCCAAAACAACTTTAACCAATCAGCGCATCATTTTTTCAATCTTGACTTCTCATTGGTCAAAACAGCACAGAAAGTATAGCAAGTTGCGACAAATCTGTTTTCCCGCTCACCGATCTCGAGCCGGTTTGAAACCCAAAAAGTAAATAAATAGGATCGTTTGATTTGATTCAAACAGTCGGGATCTGAATCTTCGAGAGATGCCAACAAACTCCACGCGCGTCATCACACTGACCCAACGAACTTTTCGCGCGTCAATTTACTGACTCACAACCACCATTTCTCTCTCAAGAACTCAACTTACAATTTACTAGAAAAAGTTATAATATTCACTACAAAGTAGTAATTGTATACATCAGTCAATTATTATCAATCTAGTCAAAGGTGCATAACTCCTTGAGACTAAGAAAATATTTACGACTAAAACACGCATACACACTAACATCTGAACTCACACAAGTGACATTTTCACCCTGCAGGATTTAATCTGTTTAATTTCGCAGACAGACCTGAACTACAAACCTTTATACACCAAATCATTGCATGGTCATTCCTTACATTTTTATCTAACACGTTGTGGTAACCACCACCACCATCATTCATAGAAAATATACAACAAGCATTCATTGGTTAATCGCCTTCAATCTAGCTGGCTGATTGGTCAGTTTCGACCAATCAAATCACCTCCACGCGACAGGTCTGTTTTCACGCCAATTAAGTGTGATCCTGTCACGTGATACAACAGATTATAAAAACCAAACACAAGTGATTCTCGTCCTCTTTTTCTCACTCTCTCTTGGACACTCGTGCGTCTCAACTCCGCTGCCAAAATGTGACCCTTAAAGAACTCCCGTCTTGACTAATGTAGTCAGACGTAAAAGAACTTTACAACATTGCACGCAAGTATAATTCTGAAATCTTACCAACTTGTCCAATACACAATTCCAAACATTCAACACATACTCAATCTTATAAACTACAGTTTAATAGTTAATTCTACCCTTATGAGCTCAGGTACAAATATTTCCTAATCAAAGAGACAACTCCGTCTAACCTTTCAGTTTTCATGCATGTACATCAAATACTTAATAAATTCAATTGTTATGTTTTCAACCCTACGTTCTGTTTTGTATTTTATACCATGCGCTATTTTACGTCAAATATAAATTGCATTGTGACCACCACATTGGATAACGACCTCCAGCATAATGGCATGATCTTTTCCACGCCTTTCCTAGACAAAATAAAATAATTGTGGAGGGACCCGCAACATTGCACACCCACATCATATTTGAAAACCTCACCGTTAAGGGGCCCGCTACAACGTCACACTTAACCATTAATCTTAAGTTCACTCTGTGTATGTCAAATGTATATAAATGCTTGTTATTTGTTGAAATCTTTAGTCTAACTCCATTGTTTCTCCTTGATTTCTTCCAATTGATTTGCATTTAAATGCTTACTTGTTTTATTTGTTGTGGATGAATGTTAAACGAACACGCCCATTTCTAAGCCTTTGTTGGGGATGTGCGGTATGAACTAGGATTTTGCTTGAGTGTTAGAATTTATCAGAAGGATTTTTTTCAGGTTGCGTGATCTGTTCATGCATCCACAACAATAAATATTTTACAATATAAAATAAGACAAAAACATGTATGCAATTTAATAAATAAGCTTTCTTTTTTCATCGAATGGTTATGAGGTTCTATTAAAAAATTAGGAGTAAAAGTGGTCCATTGGGTAAAAAACGGTTGAGGACCACTGATCTAGAGACTTTGTTTATATACCCTTCAAAGGGATCACGAAGCATGTTTTTTATTGCCAGCGAGGATGTAACCCAATGGTTGAAAAATGTTAAATATTATTTCCAAAGGATTAATTTAATAACTGGAAGGATGCGCGAATCCTCCGACTCAGAAACCATTTTTTGTCATTTGATGATTGACTGTCTTGGTGTTTATTTCCGTAGATTTTTTAACCACAGTGATTTTTGCTTCTTTTTTTTTAACCACTATGTTATGAAACCTCCTTTTGTACGAAGTTGGGTGTCAGAAATCTCCGAAAGTCGCAACAAGGGAATGTGTTGCAACTAACAGTCGGGTTATCACATTAAGACCTTTCTTTTTTTTTTTTTTTTGTTACTGACCGTCTTGTTAAGTTTTGGAGCTCCCTTTAAATAAATTGACGTTAACCCCTATTCTCAGTGTAGACCGTATGACGATAAACTGTAGTAAGGTCTCAGATCAGGAGGTTTTGAGGAACGAGGAACCCCCTCTTAATTGCTGTTGTTCCCAGGTCCACCCTGATCCAGGTTGGTAGCACCCGTTATGGTCCCAGATATGGGCAAATAGGTAACCTCGAAACTGGGGTCAAAACATCATGAAAATGTAAAAATAATTTTTTTATAGTAAAAATACCACCAACACGTTTAACTCTCGACAAAAAAACCCTTTACAAAAATACCTCAATGAAACCTGCTCTACAAACTGATTTCTCATAAAGAATACATATTCTATTTATACGGACCTATCCTAAAAATCATGACGGCATTAAATAAACTTATTGAGGTTGATATGTCGGAAAACAAAATAAACCCAACCAAACCATTGTTTTCTAGCTTACCTACAGTGTACCGCACCCACGGTCCCGGAGGTAGATAATTACTTGAATAAAGGTTATCTAAACAGAATAAAGCCTAATTCACTAAAATAGTGATGCAATTTCCTCACAATATTTTGATAAGCGTACATCAAGCTTAATTGAACTCTTGGATCATCATAATTGGACTATTGTTACTACGTTATCTACCGTTAATTGTTATTAAATTTAATAGAATTGACCATTCAAGGCAAATTGAGTAGAATAGGCAAGGTTATTTTATTTAAATTATTGTTAGGTTTTCATTGAGTTTATTCTTCGCTCATCGTAGTGCCGAGCTGCTATGTGATATCAGTCCTTTTGTATTGCAGTGAATGTTAGTGTTTCAGATGAGTGATGTGTTTGAAAGGTATCAGAAGGTTTGAATGGTGAGAAGGCTTATAATAGGGTGTGTTCAATAATCTTCCATCCACAACAATTAATACAAGACAGAAAATAATGATTCAAAACATAACAATTGAATTTATTGGTCTTAGTGTACATGTACATAAAGGTTTGATAGAGTTATGTCCCTTAGATTTGGAAATATTTGTACCGCAGCTCGTAAGGGTTGAATTAATTATTAAACTGTAGTTTAGAAGATTGAGTTGTTGCATGTTAGGAATTGTCTATTGAGCAAGTTGGTAAGAGTTCAGAAGAGCTAAGAGTTCGTACTTGCGTGAGTGTTGTAAAGTTCTTTAACGTCTGACTGCATTGGTCAATACGGGAGTCCTTGAAGGCTACATTCTGGCAGCAAGGAATGAGACGCACGAGCGGCGAAAAAGAGAGAGAGAGAGAAAGAGAGAGAGAGAGAAAGAGAGAGAGAGAAAGAGAGAGAGAAAGAGAGAACTACTTGTGTTTTGTTTATATAAGATGATGTAACACGTGACAGGTTCAACCTTAGTAAGCGCGAAAACAGATTTGTCGCGTGCAGGCAATTTGATTGGTCGGAACTGACCAATCAGCGAGCTAATTTTGAGGAGATTAACCAATGAATGCTTGTCATACGATTTCCATGTATAATGGTGATGGTAATTACCACATTAGACAATCTCCCCATAGACGAAGAAAGAACTGGAGACAGGAGAAGTGGGGTTCTACATAAGGACGCTGATAATTCCATGGACGGCGAGAATAAGCAAGGAGGAACTCTTAAGAAAATGTTAACAAAAAAAACAAACTCTCGGAATCAGAAAGAGATGGTTGGAATTTCTTGGACGCATAATGAGGAAGGAGTGCTTGGAGAACATGACCTTCACAAGGCATATCGAGGTCAGGAGAGATAGAGGAAAGCAGTGGGCCACCTACCTGACGAGCTTGTGTAAATGGATGGCAGAACGGTAGGTGGCAAAGAGTTTTGGCAAAAAGAGAAACCATCTTAAGGGACACAAGGTATAGGAAGCTGTGGTGACCCATGATCACTCACGTCCTGAAAGCACACGGCACATCGAAGAAGAGAAAAGTACCTGTTTTTATCAATTCCACTCTGTTTTATTCAAGACGGTCTTCCGCCACGACCGAGGACTCGGTAAAATGAGAAGTCAACCTATTTTTTTTTTGTTAAATCACCACCACAAAGAAGATTTTTTCTAACTGCCCTTATCAAAAGATTATTTATTTATTTAAACGGTTTCACCCCAAGCAAAGCATTAAAACCAATAATACACAAGGGATTACTGAGTGTGGAAGACTTAGAAACAGAAACATTCCAAATGAGCGGGAAGAGAAAATAGTAATCAAGAGGACAGTAGATAGCGATTGACACTGCAAAATGTAAATAATTACGATACCTCGACACAGAAATACAGATAGATCCTGAAGAAGGCCGAAGCGTAAAACGGCTGAAACGTCGTGAATATGGCAGCAAAGATGAGGACAACAGTCCGAACAATGTGAGTAATTACAATACCTCATGTTAGAAATAGAGACAGATCCTGAAGAAGGCCGAAGCGTAAAAATGCTGAAACGTCGTAAATATGGCAACAAAGATGAGGACAACAGTCTGAACAATGTACATAACCTTTCAGATTAAAGTTGACTGGAAAGCATGGAGCCGGAAGAGAGTCCCACAAGCGAGAAGTGCGAGGAAAGAAACTGTTAGCATAGAATTTACGGCTACATCTAGCTATCTTAACTGTGAATTGATGAGATCTCGATGTCGTTCTAGTATTGCGCTTAAATTTAAAAAGTCTGGGGACTATAAGAAAAAGCTCATCCAAACAATTAACATGAAAGTATTTATAGAAACGACACAGGGAGGCAACTTTACGGCAGTGGGAAAGTTACTGAAGCCGAGCAACCAGATCAGGACCTATAATATTGCTGATTCTTCTTTGGATTTTATCAAGCAGTTCAAGGTGAATAGCAGGGACACCGGACCATATGTGGCAGCAATATTCTAAGCATGGGCAAATGGTAGACATATATGTATGATAGATTCTGGAGAGAAAAAACGTATTAAATACATTTTTCTGAAATTTTTCGGATGTGCAGTAATATGTTTATCGTTGATAGAAAATGGAAAAAATAAAAAAATAACAAAAGACAGATTTATATACATTATTTACATTGATCAGACATTTGTCCTCAAATTTGTTGCCATATTCAAAACGTTTCGACCGAGTGGATAAAAGCGTTGGTCGAATCCAGTGACTTGACCCAAGGAGTTGTGAATTCAATACCTGGCTACAGCTGAGGTGAACAAAAACCTGGAGAATTGAGTTAAATGGAGATAACTGATACTGAGACATCAGGAAGAGACATGGTACGTGGAGCTAGAACAATCTAGCCCGGTGGATAAAATAAAGGGTTCAGTTCGAAATTCCAATCAACTGAAGAAGACTGGAACGTACAACAGCCGAAACCTCATGAATATGTCAACAAAGGACGACAGTCCGAACAATGTAAATAATGTAAATAATTACAATACCTCGACTCGGAAATATAGATACATCCTGAAGAAGGCCGAAGCGTAAAACGGCTGAAACGTGGTGAATATGGCAGCAAAGATGAGGAGAACAGTCTGAACAATGTACATAATTACAATACCTCATGTCAGAAATATAGATAAATCCTGAAGAAAGCCGAAGCGTACAACGGCTGAAACGTCGTGAATATGGCAACAAAGATGAGGACAACAGTCCGAACAATGTACATAATTACAATACCTCATGTCAGAAATATAGATAGATCCTGAAGAAAACCGGAGGGTACAACGGCTGAAACGTCGTGAATATGGCAACAAAGATGAGGACAACAGTTCGAACAATGTACATAATTACAATACCTCATGTTAGAAATATAGATAGATCCTGAAGAAAACCGGAGGGTACAACGGCTGAAACGTCGTGAATATGGCAACAAAGATGAGGACAACAGTCCGAACAATGTACATAATTACAATACCTCATGTTAGAAATATAGATAAATCCTGAAGAAAGCCGAAGCGTACAACGGCTGAAACGTCGTGAATATGGCAACAAAGATGAGGACAACAGTTCGAACAATGTACATAATTACAATACCTCATGTTAGAAATATAGATAGATCCTGAAGAAAACCGGAGGGTACAACGGCTGAAACGTCGTGAATATGGCAACAAAGATGAGGACAACAGTCCGAACAATGTACATAATTACAATACCTCATGTCAGAAATATAGAAAGATCATGAAGAAAGCCGGGGCGTATAACGGCTGAAACGTCGTGAATATGGCAACAAAGATGAGGACAACAGTCTGAACAATGTACCTCATGTCAGAAATATAGATAAATCCTGAAGAAAGCCGGAGGGTACAACGTCGTGAATATGGCAACAAAGATGAGGACAGCAGTTCGAATAATGTAAATAATGTAAATAATTACAATACCTCATCTCAGAAATATAGAAAGATAAATACAACTTTGATATTTACTCACCAACTCATATTCTTTGGTGATCCACATTTGTAAAATCCATTCGTGAAGAACTTTTTGCTCTGTAGTTGTTGTGTAACTTTTTCTTTTTTCTATTCATCTTCTTATCTTTTTCAGTTTCATTGGCTGTTGTCTTTTAATGTCTGGTTTTTAAATAGCGAATTAAATGTTTGTTTTGTTTGCACTCTGGAATCGACTATAGTCCTTTCATTACATAATCTATATATTTATATTTATTATTATCTATATCGCATGGAATCGACTGGTGATAAAAAAAGAAAGGAATACAAACACACAAATATCCAAACAGATTTGCTTATATTTTTGTGGACTATTCAGCTGAAGTGACTACAATGTTGAAACAAATGATAGGTTTATAGTTATTGTTTTAAATTTGTTAAAAAAATATTAAATTGGACCAACGTACAAAGTGTTGAAAAATGCCCATCGGTATGATACCAAACAGGACTTATATTTGGTACAAAAGAGTCTATAAAAGTTCCTGTCGGAACGTTTATTTGAACCAACACGCATATAGGTTGAATAATCCAACCTGCATTATTATTCTGGACGGCACTTGTGTTTGGTACAAAAGAGTCTATAAAAATTCCTGTCGGAACGTTTATTTGAACCAACACGCATATAAGTTGAATAATGCCAACCTGCATTATTATTCTGGACGGCACTTGTGTTTGATACAAAAGAGTCTATAAAAATTCCTGTCGGAACGTTTATTTGAACCAACACGCACATTGATTGAATAATCCAACCAGCATTATTATTCTGGACGGCACTTGTGTTTGGTACAAAAGAGTCTATAAGAATTCCTGTCGGAACGTTTATTTGAACCAACACGCACATTGAATAATCCAACCTGCATTATTATTTTGGACGGCACTTGTGTTTGGTACAAAATAGTCTATAAGAATTCCTGTCGGAACGTTTATTTGAACCAACAAGCGTATAGTGATTTTCCAAGCGTAGCTTAGATGTGGCACAAGGCCGAATGTTTGGAGCACCCAGTGAGGATCGAACTTACTACTCAGTCTAACTGTTCTAGCGAGACAAGCCTGCTAACCACTACACTGCCTCCAGGTTCCCAACAAACAAACGTATAAATTGAATAATTCTCGCCATTATGACAGCACTTGTATTTGGTGCAAAAGAGTCTAAAAAATTCCTGTCAGACGGTTTATTTGAACCAAAACGTTATATGGTGCATAATTCTCACTCGCATCTGTTTGTCCTCCTTAATTCCCAAATCGTCACTAGGGGTCTCTCTCTATATATATACAATAAATACTGGGCGACTTCTCGCTTTATTCTCTTTTTTCATTTCTTCATTTCAGCGACTACAATGTAAACTCTCTTAGAAGATCCGCGTCTTCCCATTTTCTACCAGGAGTGATACACGTGTTTCTAATACAACACGCAAACACACACGGTCCTCTACATGTTTATACTGTGGAGGTTGTGTTAATGGATTAAATTATATGGATGAAAAATTATTGAGTAAATTAGGCTGTGTGATGAAATTAACAATTTCCTCTCACATTAAATTTTAGTATTCAACAAACATAGAATTGTAGCGGACCGTGCGGGTGAAGATGTGACGAGATATCAGAAGGTTAAGATTTCCTGTTAGCCGGTCCAGCTACATGAGAATGTTAGACTTTAATTAAGTCCAAAGAAGACAAAGAAAACGAAAGACCTTTATATATGGGTAAAAAAACAAATATATATTAATAACAAGTTACACAAAGACATGAACAGTTACATAGTGTTTGTATGGTGAAATTATGTGTGTGTGTTGTGAGTGTTCGTACGTACGTGTATTGTTCTTAGCGTGTTCCCAGAATTTGGGAAACGCTGCATCTGTGAGAGTTCACATATTGGAGTTGGTTGAAAAGAGAGATTTTACAACACCTCCGCGCGAGGTGGCGGCCCAAGGCATAAGTCGAAAAAAGAGAGACTTTACCTCATCTCCACGCGAGGTGGCGGCTCATGGCCTGAGTCAGAAAAATGGAGAGGGGCGAAGGGTCAGCCAGTATTTATAGCCATGGGAGAGGGACCCCTGTTGAAGGATTAAGGGACTGAGGAGGAGCTAACTGCGACAGAATAAGGACAACATGAGAAACAACAGTTTTTGCACAACAATGATTAAAATATTTATATAAATAAGAGATACAAACAACTGGAGTAAAGATGTGGTTTTAAAAAGTTCAAACGTTCTTTTTATGTTTAGATTGAAATGTTGTCAAAGTTCTGGTTTGATAGATTGTAAGTTGTCCAATGGTCTGTACAATAACGAGAAAGTGTGTTTGGGTATTATTGTAATTTAAGAAAAAATAAACAGTTCAAGTTTGTTACTTAAAGTAGAGAAATATTGTTTACGACTTACTTTAAGGTTTACGGAATTGTCGCTCTTTGATTTGTTTTCACTTGTCGTTCGAAGAGAATATTCTAGTTGGAGTAAGTGGTTCTTAACAAGCTGTGTTTATGTTAATTGCAATAATTAACGTTGAGCTTGAAAGCGTATGAAAAAGATTCGTGTATCAAGTTGAATGTGGAAAACTTGAGTTGATTGTTCGTGATAAAATATTGCTGTGTGAGTGAGTGTTCTTTCAAGCTGGAATCATGTTAAGGAACTTTAACGTCAAGCCTGGAACTGTGTGACGAGTTCAAAGGATTCCGATCGGCCCAGTGTCGAAGATGAAAGACGATTCATATTTTATTGCTAACTTTAGTCACGTGTTAGGATCCCAGAGGTTTGATAGATTTTGGCGGAATTATTTTTGGGTCAGGTCAAGAACTAGGTCGATGTTATTAAATATTAAGTGACCAATTAGAAGTTAAGATTTTCTGAAAGTATATATTAAGCTGAATAAGCTCTGTGATCCACTTTTTGTACGATAATTAATATTGATATTCAGGCATGATTTAAATATTAAGTGACCAATCAGAAGTTTGAGGTTTTCTGAAAATATTTATTAAGCTGAATAATCTCTGTGATCCACATTTTTAAAAATTGATGTTGATAAAAAAAGGTGGTAGCGGGATGCTAAAATACCATACAGCACTTCTATTTTGTACAAAGGAATTATAAAGGGAAGTCTCTAGTTGAACGAGCTTCGTTTCCATGTGGTTTCTTTTCGATTCCACGTGGTTTCTTTTCGTTTCCACGTGCTTTCTTTTCGATTCCACGTGCTTTCTTTTCGTTTCCATATGGTTTCTTTTCGTTTCCACGTTGTTTCTTTTCGTTTCCACGTGGTTTCTTTTCGATTCCATGTGATTTCTTTTCGTTTCCATATGGTTTCTTTTCGTTTCCACATGGTTTCTTTTCGATTCCATATGGTTTCTTTTCGTTTCCACATGGTTTCTTTTCGATTCCATGTGGTTTCATTTCGTTTCCACATGGTTTCTTTTCGATTCCATATGGTTGCTTTTCGCTTCAATATGGTTTCTTTTCGTTTCCATGTGGTTTCTTATCGATTCAACTTGGTGGGCGGTGGAAATCCAGTATGTCGGCTTAATTTGTTGACTATATTTGTTTTAAATATTGCAAAAAAATGTGTCCTGAGGGTTGGGGAAGATGAAAAGCTGTTCTTCTCTGTCCTAACATCGCCATATTCAATAACCAAATCAATCTCCATTAATTCACCTTAAGATCGAATACAAACGCTTTCTTCATGCCATAATCGCTAAAACAATTTAAGCCCAAGAACGCATGCACTTTGTGGAAATTCTAAGTCATTCGCATATTTACAATTCACGTGGGGAGGGAGATTAAAGAATGGTTATTTGTTGGTTGTGCCATGGAAAAAGCAGTTACGTTAATCGTCGTTTCCCCCGCCTATTATCTGTGCTTGGTGGCATTCAGGCAGGGCTGGATTTAGATGAAAAGATGCCCTTGGCTATTCCAATTGTGTAGCCCCATTCTCACGAGTAGAGGAAAATGGAAAAGTGTTAAATTAAATAATTTGAATAAAACTGAGGATGCTAACGGGTGTTTAAAATTCCACAGTTGACAATTCCTCCTCTAAAGCAGAGGTCGGCACGCGTGCCACGCATGATACATCACCCAATTTCCATGGGTACTGACCCGCAAATGACATCACGAAGTCCGAACCAATAACTACTACAACGCAAAGAAGATACTGGGCTGTTTCAATTTTAATATATACTAAAGTATATATACTATATATTACTATATAAAATATATTGTAGAACAGGTATATTGACCGTGACTTGTATAAAATTATGTATGCCATTGGCACACTGAATGATTTTAAAACCCTAAGTCGGCACACAAAAGTTGCCGTGCCCTGCTCTAAAGGATATAGTGTAACCCGGATATAAGAGAGTTGTCGGGACCGGATACGAAGTCTCTTATATCCGGGTTTGTTTTATATCCGGGTTTGGTCTATTATATATACGTTAACACAGGCTCTAATTTTGGACAAGAGAAAACCTCTGTTATATCCGGGTTTATTTATATCCGGGTCTCTTATATCCGGGTTACACTGTATAAAATGTTATTGTTAAATTCAGTATGCGATTGAAAAAATGTATGAATGTTAAAATTGAAATAATTTATGAAGAAATCAATGCGAGCATCGAGTTATTGGCTTAAGACAGAATTATTCTAAAATGGAATGTAAGGAAAATTACTGCAGGGTTGTTTAGAGCAGTGGTTCCCAACCACTGTGCCGCGGCACATTATTGTGCCGCGGAATGATTACTGGTGTGTCGCGAAGAGATAATACCTAGAAGCCATTTAATTTCATTTTGTTTAAAATTGAAGTATATTTTCCCTGAATCAGCATTGAAGAATTTGATTGGATTCGCAATCGGTTCCTAGATTTATCAGTCATCAACCTTTTCAATTTTGAGTTATGTGAAGAGGAAGAATTAGCAAGCCTTTCCAGTGATCGTGGTCTCAAATTGAAGTACGCACAACTGCCATTGGACGCCTTTTGGATTTCTGTTATGGAAGAGTATCCAACTCTAAGTAAAAAAGCCATCAAAATCTTACTGCAATTCTCAACTTCGTACCTATGTGAACTGGGATTTTCTTACCTAAACAACATTAAAAATAAAAAAACGTGAAAGACTTAAAAATATTGAAGAAGAGTTAAGAGTGTGTCTCTCCCACATTCGCCCCAATATTGCAGCAGTAGTCAAGAAGCACCAGGCACAACTGTCCCACTGACATTCACCATTATTATTTTATACCCGATATTGAATACAGGATATGTTGATTTATGGGAATAAAAATTCTTCTTATATAATATTCTTTGTTGTTTTATTATTTTATTGCAAAAATGCTTTATGGGTGGAAAATATTTATTTTTTGTGATAGGTGTGCCGCGGAAATTTAAAGAACTCAATAGTGTGCAGCCATGTAAAAAAAGGTTGGGAATCACTGGTTTAGAGTCTACAATGCATTATGACAGCATGTGTAAGAGAAGCCTACGACAGTCACGAAAATATACACCTTGTCTGAAGGCCCCTTAGATTTTGAGCCCCTAATCTTCACCCTGCTAAGCCTATAGAATGCATGCACTCTATAAAAATTCTAAGTAATTCGCATATTTACAATTCAGGTGGGAAGGGAGATTTAAAAAAAAAAAGATGTATATTTGTCGGTTGTCCCGTGAAAAAAAGCAGCTTGTTTGCCCCGACTGCTATCCGTGCTTGGTGGGAATGAGGCGTATGTTTGCTGGCCAAATTTTCTTCACGGATCAAAAAACCAACGTCTCACATAGAGAAAGGTTGCGTTAGTGAAAGTGAAAGTGAGCGTTAGAGTTTTTGAAATTGGCGGGAAATGTCAAACTGATGCTAGCCAATCAACGCCCAGTGCTGGACTTATAAGCTGAAGCCTCGGTGCCTCATTTTAAAAAAATATTTTAATATTTGTTTTTTTTTCCTTAACACGAAATCATCAAAAATTATATATATGTTGCAAAAAGTTATGTCTGTTTGGAGTACTCGTACCTACCTACCTTCCTTCCTTTTCTTTTTTTTTCTATCACAATCAGCGAGACTCCACACACGACCCCTCCCCTGTTCTCTCACTCATGCTCATTTTTTAGAGTACATAAGCCACAAATTCGTCTTGAACATTCAAAAAGCTACAAGATCAGGTTTTTCTTAAATTGCAGCTTTTGGTTCGGCCATGTTTTCTTTCCAACTATCTTGCACGCCAGACACGTACGAGCGCGTTTTGTTCCAGGAGGTAAGCCGTTTTTCCTTCTACAATATATATATATATGTATGTCAATAAGAACGGTCGGAATCCTAGCTATATTTTATTTATCTTTTTTGCAATGTCGAAGTGCGTAGCAAAACGCTATCAAGGAGGCGGCCTGAATCTTGTGGAATTAGGTCGGGGTTGCTGTTGGAGCCGATATGATGCAAAACCCGAAATCGGCTATGAAGACAGTGCATCACTGAAGACCTTCCTTGTTGCATCTGAAATGTATTACTCTTCTAAAAAATCTGATATTATCAGTGACGACTGGGAACAGACCAGTTGGCAACCAGAGAATAGGCCTGGTGACGGTTGGAGAGAGAATTGGCAGGCCGGGAAGACGGTTATTGGGGCAAGTTGGGTTAGCTACCCAGCTTGCATGTTCCGCGAGGAGCAACCCAAAAATGCTACGAAATACCAAAATGCATGATACCCCCAGGGGATCCCGAGAGGGGGGGGCGAAAGAGATCCCCAGCAGGACGGATTTAATGGTATCGGACGGAAATGCCCAATCGATTATGAGAAGATGCATATGCGGCAAGATTTGCAAAAATCAGAAAGGCTTAAAAATACATCAGAGCCGGATGAAATGTCTTGAGGGGGAAAATCAGGAGCAACGTGCAGGTACATTAACGGAGGAGGTGCAGGTCCAGGAGTCATACCACAGTGTCCAGTCACTCCAAGCTACGGTTTCTCCCACTCAGAGCACGGAGTCCAAAAAGAAGATAAAGTGGCCCCCAGCGAACAGCAAGGGGGCATGGCAGAATTTCGACACGGATATTTGCGACATACTCCAGTCAGCTACAAAGGGAGACGTGGATAGTCGCCTGAAGTTCATGACCACAATAAAAACTAGCATGGCTTCAGAGAGATTTGCTTTCGTCGAGCCCCGCCAGCCAAAGACGACCTATACTGCCAACCGTAGGGAGAAAAAAATTAAGGAATTAAGAAAAGAAATAAGATCCCTTAAGAAGATCTTTAAAAGGGCGAACACAGAGGAGCGTCAACCCCTCGAAGAGCTGCGAGGGATTCTCAGAGAGAAGTTAAAAACCATACGACGCGCTGAGTGCCATAGGAGGAGAAGAAAAGAAAGAGCAAAGAAGCGAGCAAGTTTCCTGTCCAACCCTTTTGGCTTCGCAGGAGCATTGTTAGGAGATAAACGCAATGGAAAATTAGAGGCATCTCAGGAAGAAATTAACAGCTATCTCCGGAATTCCATGAGTGATCCTTCGAAAGAGGAAGAACTAGGTATAAATACCAGATTGATCACTCAGGAGCCACCAGTGTTCCAATTCGACACCGGCTTGCCCACCTGGAAAGAAATGCAAGAAGTTGTGAAAGCAACCAGATCTGCCTCAGCACCAGGACGGAGCGGAGTACCCTACATCGTGTATAAGCGGTGTAAAGGTATTCTCAAAAGGTTGTGGGAAATATTAAAAGTAATCTGGAGAAGAGGCAGGATAGTAGAGCAGTGGAGATTCGCTGAGGGGGTTTGGATCTCGAAGGAGGACAAATCAAAGTCGCTGGACCAATTTCGTATTATCTCCTTGCTGAACACCGAGAGTAAGATCTTTTTCGGGTTACTGTCAAGACGCCTATCGAAATTCATTCTAAGAAATGGCTACATTGACGCATCGGTCCAGAAAGGCGGAGTCGCCGGAATGCCGGGTTGCCTTGAGCATACAGGAGTATTGACACAACTCCTAAGAGAAGCTAAAGAAAGCAAAGGGGACCTGATTGTATTGTGGTTAGATCTTGCCAATGCCACACAAACTGGTGGAGGAAGCTCTAAAGAGACATCACGTACCTCCATCGGTTTGCGATCTCATCGTGAACTACTACGAGAATTTCCAGTTGAGAGTTGGCGCAGGTACCACGGTCTCGGAATGGGTGAAACTGGAAAAGGGTATAATCACAGGTTGTACAATGTCTGCTGTCTTATTTTCTTTGACCATGAACATGCTGGTAAAGGCAGCAGAGGTTGAATGTAGAGGCCCCGTGTCTAAATCAGGAGTTCGCCAACCACCGATAAGGGCCTATATGGATGATTTAACCGTGACAACATCTGTCACGAGAGGCAGATGGCTATTAAAGGGCATCGAAGAAAATATGTCCTGGGCCAGAATGAAATTCAAACCAGATAAATCTAGGTCTCTAGTATTAAAAAGAGGCAAAGTCATGGAGAAAGTCCACTTTTCAGTTGCAGGAGCAACAATTCCGACCCTGAGCGAAAAACCTGTGAAGAGCTTGGGAAAAACCTTCAACTCTGGTCTGAAGGATACGGCCGCGATCCAGCAGACTAAAAAGGATCTTGAGGAGTGGCTGACAAAAATAGACAAATCAGGATTGCCAGGGCGTTTCAAGGCATGGCTTTTCCAGCATGCAGTATTGCCCAGGATATTGTGGCCGTTGCTAGTTTATAATGTCCCTATTACCACCGTGGAAATGTTAGAGAGAACTATAAGCAATCGGTTGAGAAGGTGGCTCGGTTTGCCGAGATGCTTAAGTAGTGCGGCCCTCTATGGTAACAGCAACGCATTGCGCCTCCCCTTTAGTAGCATTATAGAAGAATTTAAAGTCACAAAAACAAGAGAACAGCTGCTATATGCAGAATCCAAAGATCCAAAAGTGGCAGCAGCTGGAATTCAGACTAGATCGGGCAGGAAATGGAGCGCTAAGGGAGAGTTGCAAGTGGCGGAAGAGAGACTTAGGCATAAAGCTATACTGGGGTCAATAGCTAAAGGCAAAGCCGGGTTGGGATTTTTTCCCAGCAAACTAAACAAAGTTGCAAAAGGTAAGGAAAGGCGATAACTCATCCAAGATGAAGTCCGTGCAAGCGTAGAAGAAGCACGGTACTGCAGAATGGTCGGCCTAAGTCAGCAGGGAGCCTGGACAAAATGGGAGAACATTGATCGGAAAAAAATTACCTGGTCAGAGTGCTGGCGATCAGATTTCAGCCAGATTAGATTTCTGATCAAATCGGTCTACGATGTTCTTCCGAGCCCAACGAACCTGCACATATGGGGGAAGAGCGATACCCCCAATTGCCAACTATGTGCAAGGAAAGGGTCACTTCAACATGTCTTGAGTAGTTGCCCAAAAGCTTTGGGTGATAGTTGGTACCGGTGGCGCCACGACCAAGCCCTTAAAGTGATTGCAGAGGAGGTGACCAAAGCAATAAGGGCTAATAAACATCAACCAGGGAAGACGCTAAACCGAATTAACTTCATCAAAACTGGAGTAAAGGTTCAGAAACAGAAGAGAGAGAGAACGAGCCTGTTAACTACCGCAAATGATTGGCAGTTGATAGTGGACCTAAAGACCCAGCTGAAATTCCCCAAACACATAGCCGTAACATCACTCAGGCCAGATCTGATATTACACTCCGACAACACGAAGCAGTGTATAATTTGGGAACTGTCGGTGTCGTGGGAGGAGTTTATCACACTGCCCAATGAGAGGAAGAGGTCCAAATACGAAGAACTTGTCGAACAATGTCGTCGCAAGTCATGGAGAATACATTATGATCCGATAGAAGTTGGTTGCAGGGGCTTTGCAGGTCAGTCACTGTGTAGAGCTCTTGCAAAAATAGGCATAGTGGGTACACAGAGGGCGAGAGCGTTGAAGGACATTACCAATGCAGTTTTAAATGCTTCCAAGTAGATTTGGCTTAAGAGATCAGAGCCATGGAAGAATTAAATGTCCCAAACATGCTTAGGGAAATGGAGGAGGGTTTCAATCTATAAGGTAATATTGAGGAACTTTAATTTAAGGTAGTTAATCCAGCATGGAGGGGGTTGAGAAGTGTTAGCGCACGTTGGGGGAGGGTCATAGGAGTTTTTTTTCTTTTTGTATCAATTTCAATCTAATTCTTATGTATGTAAAATTAGATCATAGTGTTCATAGTTTAATTAAAAGTTAGTGGTAATACTAGTATTAATTTACTAGATTCATGTCGAATAATATTTAAAAATTAAAAGCCAATATGTTACTTATTTGAGTAGTTTAGCTTTTCTTAGATCCTTTTTACTAATTTAAATATATTTAATTATTATTTTTCCTTGCTTAGATTAGGTCATCGTATTATTTTAATTCATAGATTACAAACTAGTAAGAAATCTCAAATAGATAGTACGACGAGACAAGTTTGCAATGAACGGTTTCGTAAATTAGTCTATATTACTTTTAGCTATTTAGGTTTTTAAAGTAGTTAAATATTTTTAATTATTATTTTTCCTTGCTTAGATTAGGCCATCGTTCTGTTTTAATTGATAGATTACAAAACTAGTAAGAAATTTCAAAATAAATAGTACAATATAACTTTGTAATGAACGGTTTCATATAGGGTTAGACTTAAAGATTGTTATAGAATAGTAAGAATTATTGATGTTTTTTGGGGGGGTGTAATGTAAGTGGTAGAGTTAAGTTATTGAATTAGTATTTATTGAAATGTAAAACATTGGATTGAACCTTGCAAGAACGAGTCCAGCTTACCTCGTTACGAATTCCAGGAAATAGCGCAAAGAAAAAACCGGATGTAGCGAAATACAAGACTATATAGGAGGGAAGGGGGGAAGTCTTTATTTCATTGGCTGATGTTGACTGACGTATGTCAATAAGAACGGTCGGAATCCGAGCCATATTTTATTTATCTTTTTTGCAATGTCGAAATGCGTAGCAAAACGCTATCAAGGAGGCGGCCTGAATCTTGTGGAATTAGGTCGGGGTTGCTGTTGGAGCCGATATGATGCAAAACCCGAAATCGGCTATGAAGACAGTGCATCACTGAAGACCTTCCTTGTTGCATCTGAAATGTATTACTCTTCTAAAAAATCTGATATTATCAGTGACGACTGGGAACAGACCAGTTGGCAACCAGAGAATAGGCCTGGTTACGGTTGGAGAGAGAATTGGCAGGCCGGGAAGACGGTTATTGGGGCAAGTTGGGTTATAAAATCTACATCCCTTTGAATATCTTGTTCGAATTTTGATAAAGAAATCTTTTATTGTTCAACATGAAGCTTATTCGTGAAGCTTGGTGAAATCGTTTATAAAATCTACATCCCTTTGAATATCTTGTTCGAATTTTGATAAAGAAATCTTTTATTGTTCAACATGAAGCTTGTTTGTGAAGCTTGGTGAAATCGGTTATAAAATCTACATCCCTTTGAATATCTTGTTCGAATTTTGATAAAGAAATCTTTTATTGTTCAACATGAAGCTTATTTGTGAAGCTTGGTGAAATCGGTTATAAAATCTACATCCCTTTGAATATCTTGTTCGAATTTTGATAAAGAAATCTATTATTGTTCAACATGAAGCTTATTCGTGAAGCTTGGTGAAATCGTTTATAAAATCTACATCCCTTTGAATATCTTGTTCGAATTTTGATAAAGAAATCTTTTATTGTTCAACATGAAGCTTATTCGTGAAGCTTGGTGAAATCGGTTATAAAATCTACATCCCTTTGAATGTCTTGTTCGAATTTTGATAAAGAAATCTTTTATTGTTCAACATGAAGCTTATTCGTGAAGCTTGGTGAAATCGTTTATAAAATCTACATCCCTTTGAATATCTTGTTCGAATTTTGATAAAGAAATCTTTTATTGTTCAACATGAAGCTTATTCGTGAAGCTTGGTGAAATCGGTTATAAAATCTACATCCCTTTGAATATCTTGTTCGAATTTTGATAAAGAAATCTTTTATTGTTCAACATGAAGCTTATTCGTGAAGCTTGGTGAAATCGTTTATAAAATCTACATCCCTTTGAATATCTTGTTCGAATTTTGATAAAGAAATCTTTTATTGTTCAACATGAAGCTTATTCGTGAAGCTTGGTGAAATCGGTTATAAAATCTACATCCCTTTGAATATCTTGTTCGAATTTTGATAAAGAAATCTTTTATTGTTCAACATGAAGCTTATTTGTGAAGCTTTGTGAAATCGTTTATAAAATCTACATCCCTTTGAATATCTTGTTCGAATTTTGATAAAGAAATCTTTTATTGTTCAACATGAAGCTTATTTGTGAAGCTTGGTGAAATCGGTTATAAAATCTACATCCCTTTGAATATCTTGTTCGAATTTTGATAAAGAAATCTATTATTGTTCAACATGAAGCTTATTTGTGAAGCTTTGTGAAATCGTTTATAAAATCTACATCCCTTTGAATATCTTGTTCGAATTTTGATAAAGAAATCTTTTATTGTTCAACATGAAGCTTATTTGTGAAGCTTGGTGAAATCGGTTATAAAATCTACATCCCTTTGAATATCTTGTTCGAATTTTGATAAAGAAATCTTTTATTGTTCAACATGAAGCTTATTTGTGAAGCTTGGTGAAATCGGTTATAAAATCTACATCCCTTTGAATATCTTGTTCGAATTTTGATAAAGAAATCTTTTATTGTTCAACATGAAGCTTATTTGTGAAGCTTGGTGAAATCGGTTATAAAATCTACATCCCTTTGAATATCTTGTTCGAATTTTGATAAAGAAATCTTTTATTGTTCAACATGAAGCTTATTTGTGAAGCTTTGTGAAATCGTTTATAAAATCTACATCCCTTTGAATATCTTGTTCGAATTTTGATAAAGAAATCTTTTATTGTTCAACATGAAGCTTATTTGTGAAGCTTGGTGAAATCGGTTATAAAATCTACATCCCTTTGAATATCTTGTTCGAATTTTGATAAAGAAATCTTTTATTGTTCAACATGAAGCTTATTTGTGAAGCTTGGTGAAATCGGTTATAAAATCTACATCCCTTTGAATATCTTGTTCGAATTTTGATAAAGAAATCTATTATTGTTCAACATGAAGCTTATTCGTGAAGCTTGGTGAAATCGTTTATAAAATCTACATCCCTTTGAATATCTTGTTCGAATTTTGATAAAGAAATCTTTTATTGTTCAACATGAAGCTTATTCGTGAAGCTTGGTGAAATCGGTTATAAAATCTACATCCCTTTGAATGTCTTGTTCGAATTTTGATAAAGAAATCTTTTATTGTTCAACATGAAGCTTATTCGTGAAGCTTGGTGAAATCGTTTATAAAATCTACATCCCTTTGAATATCTTGTTCGAATTTTGATAAAGAAATCTTTTATTGTTCAACATGAAGCTTATTCGTGAAGCTTGGTGAAATCGGTTATAAAATCTACATCCCTTTGAATATCTTGTTCGAATTTTGATAAAGAAATCTTTTATTGTTCAACATGAAGCTTATTCGTGAAGCTTGGTGAAATCGTTTATAAAATCTACATCCCTTTGAATATCTTGTTCGAATTTTGATAAAGAAATCTTTTATTGTTCAACATGAAGCTTATTCGTGAAGCTTGGTGAAATCGGTTATAAAATCTACATCCCTTTGAATATCTTGTTCGAATTTTGATAAAGAAATCTTTTATTGTTCAACATGAAGCTTGTTTGTGAAGCTTGGTGAAATCGGTTATAAAATCTACATCCCTTTGAATATCTTGTTCGAATTTTGATAAAGAAATCTTTTATTGTTCAACATGAAGCTTATTTGTGAAGCTTGGTGAAATCGGTTATAAAATCTACATCCCTTTGAATATCTTGTTCGAATTTTGATAAAGAAATCTATTATTGTTCAACATGAAGCTTATTCGTGAAGCTTGGTGAAATCGTTTATAAAATCTACATCCCTTTGAATATCTTGTTCGAATTTTGATAAAGAAATCTTTTATTGTTCAACATGAAGCTTATTCGTGAAGCTTGGTGAAATCGGTTATAAAATCTACATCCCTTTGAATGTCTTGTTCGAATTTTGATAAAGAAATCTTTTATTGTTCAACATGAAGCTTATTCGTGAAGCTTGGTGAAATCGTTTATAAAATCTACATCCCTTTGAATATCTTGTTCGAATTTTGATAAAGAAATCTTTTATTGTTCAACATGAAGCTTATTCGTGAAGCTTGGTGAAATCGGTTATAAAATCTACATCCCTTTGAATATCTTGTTCGAATTTTGATAAAGAAATCTTTTATTGTTCAACATGAAGCTTATTCGTGAAGCTTGGTGAAATCGTTTATAAAATCTACATCCCTTTGAATATCTTGTTCGAATTTTGATAAAGAAATCTTTTATTGTTCAACATGAAGCTTATTCGTGAAGCTTGGTGAAATCGGTTATAAAATCTACATCCCTTTGAATATCTTGTTCGAATTTTGATAAAGAAATCTTTTATTGTTCAACATGAAGCTTATTTGTGAAGCTTTGTGAAATCGTTTATAAAATCTACATCCCTTTGAATATCTTGTTCGAATTTTGATAAAGAAATCTTTTATTGTTCAACATGAAGCTTATTTGTGAAGCTTGGTGAAATCGGTTATAAAATCTACATCCCTTTGAATATCTTGTTCGAATTTTGATAAAGAAATCTATTATTGTTCAACATGAAGCTTATTTGTGAAGCTTTGTGAAATCGTTTATAAAATCTACATCCCTTTGAATATCTTGTTCGAATTTTGATAAAGAAATCTTTTATTGTTCAACATGAAGCTTATTTGTGAAGCTTGGTGAAATCGGTTATAAAATCTACATCCCTTTGAATATCTTGTTCGAATTTTGATAAAGAAATCTTTTATTGTTCAACATGAAGCTTATTTGTGAAGCTTGGTGAAATCGGTTATAAAATCTACATCCCTTTGAATATCTTGTTCGAATTTTGATAAAGAAATCTTTTATTGTTCAACATGAAGCTTATTTGTGAAGCTTGGTGAAATCGGTTATAAAATCTACATCCCTTTGAATATCTTGTTCGAATTTTGATAAAGAAATCTTTTATTGTTCAACATGAAGCTTATTTGTGAAGCTTTGTGAAATCGTTTATAAAATCTACATCCCTTTGAATATCTTGTTCGAATTTTGATAAAGAAATCTTTTATTGTTCAACATGAAGCTTATTTGTGAAGCTTGGTGAAATCGGTTATAAAATCTACATCCCTTTGAATATCTTGTTCGAATTTTGATAAAGAAATCTTTTATTGTTCAACATGAAGCTTATTTGTGAAGCTTGGTGAAATCGGTTATAAAATCTACATCCCTTTGAATATCTTGTTCGAATTTTGATAAAGAAATCTATTATTGTTCAACATGAAGCTTATTCGTGAAGCTTGGTGAAATCGTTTATAAAATCTACATCCCTTTGAATATCTTGTTCGAATTTTGATAAAGAAATCTTTTATTGTTCAACATGAAGCTTATTCGTGAAGCTTGGTGAAATCGGTTATAAAATCTACATCCCTTTGAATGTCTTGTTCGAATTTTGATAAAGAAATCTTTTATTGTTCAACATGAAGCTTATTCGTGAAGCTTGGTGAAATCGTTTATAAAATCTACATCCCTTTGAATATCTTGTTCGAATTTTGATAAAGAAATCTTTTATTGTTCAACATGAAGCTTATTCGTGAAGCTTGGTGAAATCGGTTATAAAATCTACATCCCTTTGAATATCTTGTTCGAATTTTGATAAAGAAATCTTTTATTGTTCAACATGAAGCTTATTCGTGAAGCTTGGTGAAATCGTTTATAAAATCTACATCCCTTTGAATATCTTGTTCGAATTTTGATAAAGAAATCTTTTATTGTTCAACATGAAGCTTATTCGTGAAGCTTGGTGAAATCGGTTATAAAATCTACATCCCTTTGAATATCTTGTTCGAATTTTGATAAAGAAATCTTTTATTGTTCAACATGAAGCTTATTTGTGAAGCTTTGTGAAATCGTTTATAAAATCTACATCCCTTTGAATATCTTGTTCGAATTTTGATAAAGAAATCTTTTATTGTTCAACATGAAGCTTATTTGTGAAGCTTGGTGAAATCGGTTATAAAATCTACATCCCTTTGAATATCTTGTTCGAATTTTGATAAAGAAATCTATTATTGTTCAACATGAAGCTTATTTGTGAAGCTTTGTGAAATCGTTTATAAAATCTACATCCCTTTGAATATCTTGTTCGAATTTTGATAAAGAAATCTTTTATTGTTCAACATGAAGCTTATTTGTGAAGCTTGGTGAAATCGGTTATAAAATCTACATCCCTTTGAATATCTTGTTCGAATTTTGATAAAGAAATCTTTTATTGTTCAACATGAAGCTTATTTGTGAAGCTTGGTGAAATCGGTTATAAAATCTACATCCCTTTGAATATCTTGTTCGAATTTTGATAAAGAAATCTTTTATTGTTCAACATGAAGCTTATTTGTGAAGCTTGGTGAAATCGGTTATAAAATCTACATCCCTTTGAATATCTTGTTCGAATTTTGATAAAGAAATCTTTTATTGTTCAACATGAAGCTTATTTGTGAAGCTTTGTGAAATCGTTTATAAAATCTACATCCCTTTGAATATCTTGTTCGAATTTTGATAAAGAAATCTTTTATTGTTCAACATGAAGCTTATTTGTGAAGCTTGGTGAAATCGGTTATAAAATCTACATCCCTTTGAATATCTTGTTCGAATTTTGATAAAGAAATCTTTTATTGTTCAACATGAAGCTTATTTGTGAAGCTTGGTGAAATCGGTTATAAAATCTACATCCCTTTGAATATCTTGTTCGAATTTTGATAAAGAAATCTATTATTGTTCAACATGAAGCTTATTCGTGAAGCTTGGTGAAATCGTTTATAAAATCTACATCCCTTTGAATATCTTGTTCGAATTTTGATAAAGAAATCTTTTATTGTTCAACATGAAGCTTATTCGTGAAGCTTGGTGAAATCGGTTATAAAATCTACATCCCTTTGAATGTCTTGTTCGAATTTTGATAAAGAAATCTTTTATTGTTCAACATGAAGCTTATTCGTGAAGCTTGGTGAAATCGTTTATAAAATCTACATCCCTTTGAATATCTTGTTCGAATTTTGATAAAGAAATCTTTTATTGTTCAACATGAAGCTTATTCGTGAAGCTTGGTGAAATCGGTTATAAAATCTACATCCCTTTGAATATCTTGTTCGAATTTTGATAAAGAAATCTTTTATTGTTCAACATGAAGCTTATTCGTGAAGCTTGGTGAAATCGTTTATAAAATCTACATCCCTTTGAATATCTTGTTCGAATTTTGATAAAGAAATCTTTTATTGTTCAACATGAAGCTTATTCGTGAAGCTTGGTGAAATCGGTTATAAAATCTACATCCCTTTGAATATCTTGTTCGAATTTTGATAAAGAAATCTTTTATTGTTCAACATGAAGCTTATTTGTGAAGCTTTGTGAAATCGTTTATAAAATCTACATCCCTTTGAATATCTTGTTCGAATTTTGATAAAGAAATCTTTTATTGTTCAACATGAAGCTTATTTGTGAAGCTTGGTGAAATCGGTTATAAAATCTACATCCCTTTGAATATCTTGTTCGAATTTTGATAAAGAAATCTATTATTGTTCAACATGAAGCTTATTTGTGAAGCTTTGTGAAATCGTTTATAAAATCTACATCCCTTTGAATATCTTGTTCGAATTTTGATAAAGAAATCTTTTATTGTTCAACATGAAGCTTATTTGTGAAGCTTGGTGAAATCGGTTATAAAATCTACATCCCTTTGAATATCTTGTTCGAATTTTGATAAAGAAATCTTTTATTGTTCAACATGAAGCTTATTTGTGAAGCTTGGTGAAATCGGTTATAAAATCTACATCCCTTTGAATATCTTGTTCGAATTTTGATAAAGAAATCTATTATTGTTCAACATGAAGCTTATTTGTGAAGCTTGGTGAAATTGGTTATAAAATCTACATCCCTTTGAATATCTTGTTCGAATTTTGATAAAGAAATCTATTATTGTTCAACATGAAGCTTATTTGTGAAGCTTTGTGAAATCGTTTATAAAATCTACATCCCTTTGAATATCTTGTTCGAATTTTGATAAAGAAATCTATTATTGTTCAACATGAAGCTTATTTGTGAAGCTTTGTGAAATCGTTTATAAAATCTACATCCCTTTGAATATCTTGTTCGAATTTTGATAAAGAAATCTATTATTGTTCAACATGAAGCTTATTTGTGAAGCTTTGTGAAATCGTTTATAAAATCTACATCCCTTTGAATATCTTGTTCGAATTTTGATAAAGAAATCTATTATTGTTCAACATGAAGCTTATTTGTGAAGCTTGGTGAAATTGGTTATAAAATCTACATCCCTTTGAATATCTTGTTCGAATTTTGATAAAGAAATCTATTATTGTTCAACATGAAGCTTATTTGTGAAGCTTGGTGAAATCGGTTATAAAATCTACATCCCTTTGAATATCTTGTTCGAATTTTGATAAAGAAATCTATTATTTTTCAACATGAAGCTTATTTGTGAAGCTTTGTGAAATCGTTTATAAAATCTACATCCCTTTGAATATCTTGTTCGAATTTTGATAAAGAAATCTATTATTGTTCAACATGAAGCTTATTTGTGAAGCTTGGTGAAATTGGTTATAAAATCTACATCCCTTTGAATATCTTGTTCGAATTTTGATAAAGAAATCTATTATTGTTCAACATGAAGCTTATTTGTGAAGCTTTGTGAAATCGTTTATAAAATCTACATCCCTTTGAATATCTTGTTCGAATTTTGATAAAGAAATCTATTATTGTTCAACATGAAGCTTATTTGTGAAGCTTTGTGAAATCGTTTATAAAATCTACATCCCTTTGAATATCTTGTTCGAATTTTGATAAAGAAATCTATTATTGTTCAACATGACGCTTATTTGTGAAGCTTTGTGAAATCGTTTATAAGATCTACATCCCTTTGAATATCTTGTTCGAATTTTGATAAAGAAATCTATTATTGTTCAACATGAAGCTTATTTGTGAAGCTTGGTGAAATTGGTTATAAAATCTACATCCCTTTGAATATCTTGTTCGAATTTTGATAAAGAAATCTATTATTGTTCAACATGAAGCTTATTTGTGAAGCTTTGTGAAATCGTTTATAAAATCTACATCCCTTTGAATATCTTGTTCGAATTTTGATAAAGAAATCTATTATTGTTCAACATGAAGCTTATTTGTGAAGCTTTGTGAAATCGTTTATAAAATCTACATCCCTTTGAATATCTTGTTCGAATTTTGATAAAGAAATCTATTATTGTTCAACATGAAGCTTATTTGTGAAGCTTTGTGAAATCGTTTATAAAATCTACATCCCTTTGAATATCTTGTTCGAATTTTGATAAAGAAATCTATTATTGTTCAACATGAAGCTTATTTGTGAAGCTTGGTGAAATTGGTTATAAAATCTACATCCCTTTGAATATCTTGTTCGAATTTTGATAAAGAAATCTATTATTGTTCAACATGAAGCTTATTCGTGAAGCTTGGTGAAATCGTTTATAAAATCTACATCCCTTTGAATATCTTGTTCGAATTTTGATAAAGAAATCTTTTATTGTTCAACATGAAGCTTATTCGTGAAGCTTGGTGAAATCGGTTATAAAATCTACATCCCTTTGAATATCTTGTTCGAATTTTGATAAAGAAATCTTTTATTGTTCAACATGAAGCTTATTTGTGAAGCTTTGTGAAATCGTTTATAAAATCTACATCCCTTTGAATATCTTGTTCGAATTTTGATAAAGAAATCTTTTATTGTTCAACATGAAGCTTATTTGTGAAGCTTGGTGAAATCGGTTATAAAATCTACATCCCTTTGAATATCTTGTTCGAATTTTGATAAAGAAATCTATTATTGTTCAACATGAAGCTTATTTGTGAAGCTTTGTGAAATCGTTTATAAAATCTACATCCCTTTGAATATCTTGTTCAAATTTTGATAAAGAAATCTATTATTGTTCAACATGAAGCTTATTTGTGAAGCTGGGTGAAATTGGTTATAAAATCTACATCCCTTTGAATATCTTGTTCGAATTTTGATAAAGAAATCTATTATTGTTCAACATGAAGCTTATTTGTGAAGCTTTGTGAAATCGTTTATAAAATCTACATCCCTTTGAATATCTTGTTCGAATTTTGATAAAGAAATCTATTATTGTTCAACATGAAGCTTATTTGTGAAGCTTTGTGAAATCGTTTATAAAATCTACATCCCTTTGAATATCTTGTTCGAATTTTGATAAAGAAATCTATTATTGTTCAACATGACGCTTATTTGTGAAGCTTTGTGAAATCGTTTATAAGATCTACATCCCTTTGAATATCTTGTTCGAATTTTGATAAAGAAATCTATTATTGTTCAACATGAAGCTTATTTGTGAAGCTTGGTGAAATTGGTTATAAAATCTACATCCCTTTGAATATCTTGTTCGAATTTTGATAAAGAAATCTATTATTGTTCAACATGAAGCTTATTTGTGAAGCTTTGTGAAATCGTTTATAAAATCTACATCCCTTTGAATATCTTGTTCGAATTTTGATAAAGAAATCTATTATTGTTCAACATGAAGCTTATTTGTGAAGCTTTGTGAAATCGTTTATAAAATCTACATCCCTTTGAATATCTTGTTCGAATTTTGATAAAGAAATCTATTATTGTTCAACATGAAGCTTATTTGTGAAGCTTTGTGAAATCGTTTATAAAATCTACATCCCTTTGAATATCTTGTTCGAATTTTGATAAAGAAATCTATTATTGTTCAACATGAAGCTTATTTGTGAAGCTTGGTGAAATTGGTTATAAAATCTACATCCCTTTGAATATCTTGTTCGAATTTTGATAAAGAAATCTATTATTGTTCAACATGAAGCTTATTTGTGAAGCTTTGTGAAATCGTTTATAAAATCTACATCCCTTTGAATATCTTGTTCGAATTTTGATAAAGAAATCTATTATTGTTCAACATGAAGCTTATTTGTGAAGCTTTGTGAAATCGTTTATAAAATCTACATCCCTTTGAATATCTTGTTCGAATTTTGATAAAGAAATCTATTATTGTTCAACATGAAGCTTATTTGTGAAGCTTTGTGAAATCGTTTATAAAATCTACATCCCTTTGAATATCTTGTTCGAATTTTGATAAAGAAATCTTTTATTGTTCAACATGAAGCTTATTTGTGAAGCTTGGTGAAATCGTTTATAAAATCTACATCCCTTTGAATATCTTGTTCGAATTTTGATAAAGAAATCTATTATTGTTCAACATGAAGCTTATTCGTGAAGCTTGGTGAAATCGTTTATAAAATCTACATCCCTTTGAATATCTTGTTCGAATTTTGATAAAGAAATCTTTTATTGTTCAACATGAAGCTTATTCGTGAAGCTTGGTGAAATCGGTTATAAAATCTACATCCCTTTGAATATCTTGTTCGAATTTTGATAAAGAAATCTTTTATTGTTCAACATGAAGCTTATTTGTGAAGCTTTGTGAAATCGTTTATAAAATCTACATCCCTTTGAATATCTTGTTCGAATTTTGATAAAGAAATCTTTTATTGTTCAACATGAAGCTTATTTGTGAAGCTTGGTGAAATCGGTTATAAAATCTACATCCCTTTGAATATCTTGTTCGAATTTTGATAAAGAAATCTATTATTGTTCAACATGAAGCTTATTTGTGAAGCTTTGTGAAATCGTTTATAAAATCTACATCCCTTTGAATATCTTGTTCGAATTTTGATAAAGAAATCTTTTATTGTTCAACATGAAGCTTATTTGTGAAGCTTGGTGAAATCGTTTATAAAATCTACATCCCTTTGAATATCTTGTTCGAATTTTGATAAAGAAATCTATTATTGTTCAACATGAAGCTTATTCGTGAAGCTTGGTGAAATCGTTTATAAAATCTACATCCCTTTGAATATCTTGTTCGAATTTTGATAAAGAAATCTTTTATTGTTCAACATGAAGCTTATTCGTGAAGCTTGGTGAAATCGGTTATAAAATCTACATCCCTTTGAATATCTTGTTCGAATTTTGATAAAGAAATCTTTTATTGTTCAACATGAAGCTTATTTGTGAAGCTTTGTGAAATCGTTTATAAAATCTACATCCCTTTGAATATCTTGTTCGAATTTTGATAAAGAAATCTTTTATTGTTCAACATGAAGCTTATTTGTGAAGCTTGGTGAAATCGGTTATAAAATCTACATCCCTTTGAATATCTTGTTCGAATTTTGATAAAGAAATCTATTATTGTTCAACATGAAGCTTATTTGTGAAGCTTTGTGAAATCGTTTATAAAATCTACATCCCTTTGAATATCTTGTTCAAATTTTGATAAAGAAATCTATTATTGTTCAACATGAAGCTTATTTGTGAAGCTGGGTGAAATTGGTTATAAAATCTACATCCCTTTGAATATCTTGTTCGAATTTTGATAAAGAAATCTATTATTGTTCAACATGAAGCTTATTTGTGAAGCTTTGTGAAATCGTTTATAAAATCTACATCCCTTTGAATATCTTGTTCGAATTTTGATAAAGAAATCTATTATTGTTCAACATGAAGCTTATTTGTGAAGCTTTGTGAAATCGTTTATAAAATCTACATCCCTTTGAATATCTTGTTCGAATTTTGATAAAGAAATCTATTATTGTTCAACATGACGCTTATTTGTGAAGCTTTGTGAAATCGTTTATAAGATCTACATCCCTTTGAATATCTTGTTCGAATTTTGATAAAGAAATCTATTATTGTTCAACATGAAGCTTATTTGTGAAGCTTGGTGAAATTGGTTATAAAATCTACATCCCTTTGAATATCTTGTTCGAATTTTGATAAAGAAATCTATTATTGTTCAACATGAAGCTTATTTGTGAAGCTTTGTGAAATCGTTTATAAAATCTACATCCCTTTGAATATCTTGTTCGAATTTTGATAAAGAAATCTATTATTGTTCAACATGAAGCTTATTTGTGAAGCTTTGTGAAATCGTTTATAAAATCTACATCCCTTTGAATATCTTGTTCGAATTTTGATAAAGAAATCTATTATTGTTCAACATGAAGCTTATTTGTGAAGCTTTGTGAAATCGTTTATAAAATCTACATCCCTTTGAATATCTTGTTCGAATTTTGATAAAGAAATCTATTATTGTTCAACATGAAGCTTATTTGTGAAGCTTTGTGAAATCGTTTATAAAATCTACATCCCTTTGAATATCTTGTTCGAATTTTGATAAAGAAATCTATTATTGTTCAACATGAAGCTTATTTGTGAAGCTTTGTGAAATCGTTTATAAAATCTACATCCCTTTGAATATCTTGTTCGAATTTTGATAAAGAAATCTTTTATTGTTCAACATGAAGCTTATTTGTGAAGCTTGGTGAAATCGTTTATAAAATCTACATCCCTTTGAATATCTTGTTCGAATTTTGATAAAGAAATCTATTATTGTTCAACATGAAGCTTATTCGTGAAGCTTGGTGAAATCGTTTATAAAATCTACATCCCTTTGAATATCTTGTTCGAATTTTGATAAAGAAATCTTTTATTGTTCAACATGAAGCTTATTCGTGAAGCTTGGTGAAATCGGTTATAAAATCTACATCCCTTTGAATATCTTGTTCGAATTTTGATAAAGAAATCTTTTATTGTTCAACATGAAGCTTATTTGTGAAGCTTTGTGAAATCGTTTATAAAATCTACATCCCTTTGAATATCTTGTTCGAATTTTGATAAAGAAATCTTTTATTGTTCAACATGAAGCTTATTTGTGAAGCTTGGTGAAATCGGTTATAAAATCTACATCCCTTTGAATATCTTGTTCGAATTTTGATAAAGAAATCTATTATTGTTCAACATGAAGCTTATTTGTGAAGCTTTGTGAAATCGTTTATAAAATCTACATCCCTTTGAATATCTTGTTCGAATTTTGATAAAGAAATCTTTTATTGTTCAACATGAAGCTTATTTGTGAAGCTTGGTGAAATCGGTTATAAAATCTACATCCCTTTGAATATCTTGTTCGAATTTTGATAAAGAAATCTATTATTGTTCAACATGAAGCTTATTCGTGAAGCTTGGTGAAATCGTTTATAAAATCTACATCCCTTTGAATATCTTGTTCGAATTTTGATAAAGAAATCTTTTATTGTTCAACATGAAGCTTATTCGTGAAGCTTGGTGAAATCGGTTATAAAATCTACATCCCTTTGAATATCTTGTTCGAATTTTGATAAAGAAATCTTTTATTGTTCAACATGAAGCTTATTCGTGAAGCTTGGTGAAATCGTTTATAAAATCTACATCCCTTTGAATATCTTGTTCGAATTTTGATAAAGAAATCTTTTATTGTTCAACATGAAGCTTATTCGTGAAGCTTGGTGAAATCGGTTATAAAATCTACATCCCTTTGAATATCTTGTTCGAATTTTGATAAAGAAATCTTTTATTGTTCAACATGAAGCTTATTCGTGAAGCTTTGTGAAATCGGTTATAAAATCTACATCCCTTTGAATATCTTGTTTGAATTTTGATAAAGAAATCTTTTATTGTTCAACATGAAGCTTATTCGTGAAGCTTTGTGAAATCGGTTATAAATTCTACATCCCTTTGAATATCTTGTTAGAATTTTGATAAATAATTACTTTTTTGTTCAACATGAAGCCTGTTTAATTTTGCTTGACTGGGACATGTAGTTACTCAGATATTCATATTTTAAATGATGCCAATTTTTTGCAGACACCCTGTAAGTTGGAAAATTCCCATCAACCACTATCCCAGTTGGCACTTATGTTTGGTACAAAGATTAAAGTCATAAATCCAGCAGTCAAAATACTATTCTAAACCAATAACTGATGGTATTTGGTATGTTGTCTTGTGTATGCTTTATATTCCTTCATATATACAGCCATCATTTGAACACATTACATGTCCCTGTGTATCTGTTATATTGCGATATGAATGCATTTATTACATTGTAATATGCCCGCATTATACTATGGATGCATTTATCCTCATTATGTTGGACACTATTGTAAATGGGGGTAATATGCTAAGTAGTGCACCACTAACAGTGGTTTACCTACTTCACACTGCTGGCGAGTATTGTATTTTGTTGATGTTATAAAGATTACCATTTCATTTCCAACCTCCGTTTTGGTTATTCCTCATTCAGTAACCCTTTCTAGGTTACAACAATTACATTATAAATTTTTTTCAGTGTTTTTTCTACTAATAAGATTGATTTGTTTTTTATGCCTTTGCAGGTTATTTAAAGCCAGAACATGTTTTTGAATTGTAAGAAATTTTTTTAGATAATAAGGATTTTCTGATACAAGTCTTACTATTTAACTCATAGCTAGTGAGAGAAGAGCTGGATTCATACCTTTCCAAAGGATATTTGTGCATAATTGAATATAACGAACCCGACTGAAATTAGAACTTGGTTCTCTGATTAACAATTCTGAGCCATTATCCATCACTCATGCTTACAGCACCTGGTATTTCCAAGCAATCACCCATCTAGGTACAGACCAGGATAGATATTACTTAACTTTGGTGATCAGATGAGAACCGATGTATCAATGTGATACAGCTGTAAGCTATAACACCCACACATCCCAGGTAACAGCACCTGGTATTCCCAATTGGTCACCTATCTAGATACTAATCAGGATCAATGTTGCTTAACTGGTGATCAGACAAGAACTGTAAGCCATAACTCTTGCACATCCAAGCTAACAGCATCTGGTATTCCAAAGTTGTTTAGATATTGACAGTTTCAATGTTACTTAACTTTGGTGGTGACACGGGAACCAATGTTTCAATACTATATGGTTGTAATCTCAGAAATTCAGATTGAAAGCAGTGTCATGTTTCTTATACCCCCCCTTATGATGTCCCAGCAAAAAGAATAAAAAAAAAAGCTAAAATGAAAATGTGATCCATTTTATTAATAATGTTCAAATGTTTATTCAAATCAACTTTAGAATATTATTGTGATTTTCTAAGTGTAGCTTAGATGTGAAACAAGGTCGAAAGTATGGGGTACCCAGTGAGGATTGAACTCACTATTCAATCGTAACTGTTTTAGCGAGACAAGCTTACTAACCATTACACCACGACGAGGTGCTCCTTTAGAATATTATGATGGGAAATGATTTTTGTCACTGAGACAAAAAAAAATTTAACAATTGGTAACAAAAAAAAAAAAATCATGATGTGATGATGAAGCTGAGTATGAACAGTATAATATGGCCATCGCTGTCCATATTCCACAAGATTCCCTGCCATAATTCTAATAGAATGATCCAGATTGATACAGATTGAACATCACTAACCCAGCATCATTGGGACTTGTAGGTTGTCGGGTGTGATTTTACCAGATTACTGATGGTTACTTTACTCTTTGTTTATTCCTTGAACTGTAGAGGAGTCAATACTGCAGAAAGGGTTTGCACTTCAAACCACGAGAAGCACTTCTGTATTCATTAGACTTATGACTGGTGCTAAATACCAACTGGTGATGAGTTTGTAATACTGGATTACCAATGGTTATGTTAGAAAAAAAAACTTAACCCAACAGTTAACCACTTCATACTTCCTTTAAAATACACAGTAAATGAGAGCAGGTTGACCATCACTAATCTGGCACATAGATGCCTGTTAAATAATACCAAATAAATGTTTCTTAGAATCAGTCAACAAAGCATTTTTTCTCTTTGTCATGCACTATAGATGAGTTTGTAGAAATCACACAAGATAGGCACACAGTGTTATCAAGTTTTTTCACAATTCCTACCTTATCTGTTATGGAAAACATGATCACATACCACAAGAAGCACTTTCTATTTTAACTGGAGCTAAACCTCAGCAGGTTAATGCGTACAAAAGACAAGTAGAAATGCATTCCCAATGAAACAGCTATGGTTGTACCTGCTAGAGCCACCAAACAGTAGTAGCAGGTCCATGTGGCGTGCTGGGAAATCTGAAATTGCTTTCATGGAAATTAGTGCCAGATTAATGATGATCAACCTGTATTTATCATCTATTATTTCATTGTCATCAAATTAAAAAAAGAATTTTTCAATTGGAGAGTGGTAAATGTTTTATCATTTCTCACTACATAATAGTATTGCATGGTTTCAATATTACAATTCAATTACTTTGAATTATATACAAAAAAAATTCAAAAGTAGGCACTTATTTTAGTGATAATGAATTTTGTGTTTGTAGATTTTTAAGACAATTTTTTTCATCACATCTCAAGGTGTTTGTCAATTACTGTGTATTTGTACATGTTTTCTTAAATTAGAAGAGTCTGAAAATCTTGACCCACATATTTCACAGCCATATGGTTTTTCTCCAGTGTGTATCCTCATATGAGATGCCAAACTGGCATTCAGTGAAAAATTTGACCCACAAACATCACAATGAAAGGGTTTTTCTCCTGTGTGTACTCGCACATGTCGTCGCAAACCTGAATTTTCAGTAAATTTTGCATCACAAAATTCACACTGAAAGGGTTTTTCTCCTGTGTGTTTTCGTATATGTCTGTTTAAACTTGAATTACGGGAAAAATTGGTTCCACAAACCTCACAGAGGAAGGGTTTTTCTCCAGTGTGTTTTTGAATATGTTTGTTCAAACTAGAAATCTGAGAAAAACTTGCTCTACAAATTTCACATGGGAAAGGTTTTTCGCCTGTGTGAGTTCGCATGTGTGTGTGCAAATTTGATTTTTGTGAAAATGCTGCTCCACAAATTTCACAGTTGAAAGGTCTTTCTTTGGTGTGTATTCGCATATGTCTACACAAACTTGAATTATGTAAAAATTTGGACCCACATAGCTCACACTGGAAGGGTTTATCCTCTGTGTGAGTTTTCATGTGGTTAATGAGTTCGGATTTGACAGGTAATTCTTTCATACATACATTACAATTAAAAGAATTTTTTTTCTTATCTGAACATCCATTAACTTTACAGTTGAGATTTTTACCCAATTTTTCCATCTCTTAATATATTTATATAGGCATCTGTATTTTGGGGCAAATCTATAATCATAAGTTCCTCTTTGTTGTTTTCCTCTTTCAAAGATTTGGCGCTGAAATATATTTTCCAGTGAATCTGTTCTTGTCAAAGTTGACCATATTTTGTACTTTTGTCAATGCCAAAACTGAAAGTAAAGAAAAAATGACATTAAAATTACAGAATTCTACCTGGAGGTTATATAACACCTAGTGATACATTTAACATTATGTAATTTAATGTATTATCATTAGAATACAATAGACCTTGCTACCTATAATGCACCATTGACCAGCATATATAAATAATCAAGCCAAAACATAACACTTATAGCCTGAAGACTGCATTCAAGCATGAAACAGATTGTTGCTGCTGGGTGCTAACCTCAGTGTCCACTTTATATATATATATATATATATATATATATATAGAGAGAGAGAGAGAGAGAGAGAGAGAGAGAGATCCAAAAGCAGTCTGGACTATAAAAGTCTCTATTGCTTTTGGTCTTAATAACACAACAGTTGTTTAACTGATAATGATTATATATATATATATATATATATATATATATATATATATATATATATATATATATATATATATATATATGTATGCAGGTGTGCAGAAAAATAGGAAAGAACACGTTAGGTAGATAATCCGGTGTTCCTTAGTATTTAGCTTTTATTTTCAAAAAGACAGTGCTCCATACAGAAGTAGAGCTTATATTATAATATTTTTAGTTTTTTAAAAATATGATTCCTTCTCTACATAAGAGTTCTCATGTTTCAAAAGCGAGAGCCAGGACACCTAACATAATTTTTGAATTCTCGCTTGACAAGGAAGTGGGTCCAGGCACCTTAACTCTACATAACTTCAAAAATTATGTTAGGGGTCCCGGCTCTCGCTTTTGAAACATGAGAACTCTTATGTAGCAAAGGAATCATATTTTTAAAAACTAAAAATATTATAATATATATATATATATATTTGTAGATCAAATACCCACTTTAAAGCCACTTCATTTCAACTCAATCTATATCCTCCTCATGTCTGTTTAAACTCTGTCAAATCAATAATGATTCAAAAAGAGACATGATCACCCAAGCATGCACCACACGTCACCTAAGGAATGATATTAATATGTAGTAATTCTGAGGTGATCTTTTTAATATTTTATGACAATAGGAAACCGATCCTCTACTTTAAATCTAGTATAATCTTATATACATAAGTATATGCATTGAAAAGAGACATGATCACACAAGCATGCACCACACATGACACTGAAGGAAGAAAAAAGGATTTCAAAATAGATTCTCATATTCTTTATTCCTCCTGGTGTTAGTTTAAACAGAAACTTTCTTTCTTTCTATATATTATAACTATTTTCCCTCAAAGTATTTACTTAATTTCTTATTCAAGCTTATTGAAGCAAAATTACCACTCTCTAAAACTAGTTTATAATTATAGTTTAGATATATTAAAAAAATGGATGGATATTTAAAATAATGCCAAAAGGAGAAAGGTTACGTGGAGTTGGCCATACTAAGTGTAATTGGCAAAAATGTCCAACAGAATTGATAAAGTTTCCAATAAACAATAATATAAGGAAGTAAAAGGGCAAAATAATTTTTTTTAATCAGTTCACCCCAAGCAAAATGACAATACCACTAAGATGCAAGGGGCTACTGGGAGTGAAAGAGAATGAGAAGATTTTAGAAGGAACTGGAAACCTAATCCTAAACAGGAATCAAGGGATAAACATCTACTCGTGTTCAAAAGACTAACGATAATGCCACTAAGAAGCAAAGGGCGACTGGGAGTGAAAGAGAATGAAAATGACTAGATTAAGCAACAGTAATAAGACAAAAAGCTCACAAAGTAAGGAGTTGTTGTGATCTGACTTCTAGACAAGAAAGAAGAAAAATATGAATGATGAGACTATGTAATGGTTCATTTTTATTGGTGAGCATTCATTTGTAGGATTTATCTTTAAATTTGGGATGTCTTTAGCGATCATTCCTAGCAGATTGGTACCAACAGATTAACTTTTCATTGCTGAAAAATAAACAGGTTTCCAAAGAAAGTAAGATGGTCTTCCTTAAAAGCAAAACTATAGAGGAAAAAATAATCACTTTTAATTATTACAATTCTTAATAAATTTATTTATAAGTCTACCATTCGTCCTTGCTTTGAATATTGCTGCCGTATCTGGTTTAGTGCTCCTGCTATATAGAGATTTTTGATAAAATCCAAAGGATATGCAATGTTACTGGTCCTCACCTGGCATCTTGTCTTCAATCACTTTCTTACCGATTGTAACATAACTACCTTGAGCCTTTTCTGTAAATACTTTCATGGTAATTGTTCTGGTGAACTTTCCTCTATGGTAATTTGACTTTATGAATTTAAGTGCAATACTAGATTTGGCAGCAAGGCCTCATTATTTTAGAGTTCAAATCGCTAGATGTAACCATAAGTTCTATGCTAACAGTTTCTTCTATTACATTTTCATCTAGTTCTTGGCAGCAAGGCCTCATTATTTTAGAGTTCAAATCGCTAGATGTAACCATAAGTTCTATGCTAACAGTTTCTTCTATTACATTTTCATCTAGTTCTTGGCAGCAAGGCCTCATTATTTTAGAGTTCAAATCGCTAGATGTAACCATAAGTTCTATGCTAACAGTTTCTTCTATTATATTTTCATCTAGTTCTTGGCAGCAAGGCCTCATTATTTTAGAGTTCAAATCGCTAGATGTAACCATAAGTTTTATGCTAACAGTTTCTTCTATTACATTTTCATCTAGTTCTTGGCAGCAAGGCCTCATTATTTTAGAGTTCAAATCGCTAGATGTAACCATAAGTTCTATGCTAACAGTTTCTTCTATTACATTTTCATCTAGTTCTTGGCAGCAAGGCCTCATTATTTTAGAGTTCAAATCGCTAGATGTAACCATAAGTTCTATGCGAACAGTTTCTTCTATCACACTTCTTGCTTGTGGAACTCTCTTCTGGCTTGTTTTCCAGTTAAACTTGATCTTCAAAAATCTAAATGCAATATCATTCATTTTCTACTGTCTTCTTAATTCTTGTACTTTTAATGTCAACTCTCCTTAATAGTGTTTCTTTCCCTAGTCTCTAACACTCTATAAGCCCCTATGTTTTAGTGGCTTTATTCCCTTCCTTAGGGTGAAATGATCTTTAAAAAATAAAATAATTTAAAAAATGAAAATTATTTCTATCAAGTGAATAGACAAGTAAATGGATTTAATTTTATCAAACAAAATTTGTTATTCCTTTTTTAAACAAATATTTTTTCAACTGTTGATTCTTCTTTTATGTCCTGTATATCTCCAGAATTTGAGTGTTCATGTCTCTCCACAACTTCCTATCCTTTATAGCTCTAAACAGTGTTTGTCCTTTAAGTATACCTTCCAATCTCTGTTCTGTCAACTATTTACACAAGCTTGTTAAGATGATGAGACAAAGTGGAAAATTTATTAAAGACACATTTCACCAGAAAGCTCTCTTTGGCTCCCTCAGGTTAGAATGAAAGAAAGATGAAAATGTCCAAGGAAAATGCCTCTGAAGAAGATTAATTCAATTTATGACACCCACTTATTCTTAGAGATCCAAAGACATTTTCCTCATACACAGTTTTGTATTTCTTTCAGTCAAACTGAAGAAGGTAAAGAGATCATATGCGTTCTCTGGTGAAATCCGTCTTTGATAAAAATTTTTCCATTTTTTCTCATCATCTTCACTTTTGTTTCAGATAATATTATACATCTTACAAACACACACATATACCTGTACACACTTTATATATATATATATATATATATATATATATATATATATATATATATATATATATATATTTATAATTGTTTATTTAAAAATTTTAACATAAATATGTTAAAATCACTACAAAAATAGCCATTTTGTTTCAACACCTCCGGTGTCTTATCAAGTGATGATGTTGAATGTAGAATAAAGAATGTAGAATATATAATAGAATGTAGAATATATATATATATATATATATATATATATATATATATACGTCATTCGCAGACAGTACTGTTTCGGTGTATCATAGCTCCTCAGTGCGACTAGACATCCGAATGCGTCAAGCCAGGATTGAAACCCAACTGATTTGGTGTCAGTCAGAGATTCTACCACTGAGCTATCTTCGCTTGGCAGAGTTACACAGCTAAATCTAGCTAGCTAGCTAGCTATATATATATATATATATATATATATATATATATATATATATATATATATATTTTTATATATATATATATATATATATATATAAGTTTCTTAAGTATGTAACTTGCTGGATTCCATATGCCCTCTTGCTTTCAATATGCTCTGTGAGTATCAAATTCTCCAAGCCTCGTTTCCTCAATGTGTGGAGAGCCATAATTACCCGTGGCCCAAAGAGGCATAATATAAAACATGTTTTTACATTTGTCTTTTTCCAATTGGATTTTGCCTTTCTTCTGCAACAAATACTTGCATAAAAAGGCACAAAATCTGAGTCAAGCCATACATTCAATCTGAAGGTTAAATTGAACATCAACTGTTGAAAAATCTGGACACAAAGTTAGGATCTAGTTTAACATTATGATTACATTCTAAATAGAACATCCATTTTAGAAAAATATTCAGTCTAAAAAATGAAATATTTCTGGAAGAAATATCATACATAAACAAAACAAAATATGTATATAAGAAAAATACATTTCATCTAAAAGCTTTATTTCAGTTAACCAAATCTTATCAAAAAATATTTTTTTAAAATTATCCAAAAAGCCATAAAACAGATCAATCAAAATCTCTTTTCCTTCATTTTTCTTTTTTCTTTTACTTTGTTCCTGTTTCCTTTTTTTTCTTCATGTTTTTTTCTTTTTTCTTCTCTATTTTCCTTTTCTTTTTTTTTTCTGTCTTCCTTGCTTTCTATTTTTCTGTTTCTTTTTCTTCTTTCTTCCTCTTTTTTCTTTTTATTCTCTTTTTTTCCATGTTTTTCTTTTTCAGTCTTCTTCCTCCTCTTTTTTTCTTTTACTTTGTTCCTGTTACGCTTTCCTTTTTCCTTTTTTCTTGTCTTTTTCTATTTTATCTTTTTTCTTCTCTATCTTCTTTTTCTTTGTCTTCCACTCTACTTTCTCTTCATTCCTTTTTCTTTCTTCCTCTTTTTTCTCACTTTTACCATGTTTTTCTATTTTTCTTCTTCACATGGCAAAATCAAGCATCAAAGCAAAATATCCTTCTCTCACTCCCTTTAAACTTAAAAGTCAATAGAATCCCAGTCACTCACTTTCATAAATCTTCAAGAAAATCGGTTTTAATTACTAAGCATAACTTAATGTTAACACATATGGCCACATACATTAAACACTGGGAGTAGGGATCAAATATACAATAATCATGATTTGATTTACAACTTGAACTTATGCCATTGTAGTTTAGTATAGCATGGATTATATGTGGAATATCCAGTGACATTTTTTGGGGGCTTCTATTTTGGGGAGAAAATTAAATATATTCTCATGTAAACCAATTCATACATTTTTCTTGACAGAGATTAAATTACATTTCAGTTTTTATCTACAGAAAAGATAGTTGAAATAAATTGCAATTCAGATTATATTTTTTGTTTCAATTACCATACTTTTCAAATTCAATCAACCTTTCCTATTTTATTTATTATTATAACAATAATAAATCCTGGTACTTATTGGTCACAAATGTTGAACAAAATTTCACTATGGGTACTATTTTTATTTTATTCCAAATGTATGACTTTTCAAATCCAAAGGTGAAAGGTTTCAGAATATGAGCCTACTTCAAAAAAAATTACAATGGAAGGGAGACAAATCCATATTAGGTATGTACAAAATGTTTGAAAATATTGTAATACAACACATATCTTTTCAAAGTCTATATGGTAATGATAATATTAGCCATTTCCCTACAAGGAAACATTTGGCATACATTGACCAAGCAGCCAGTGCTACTCAAGTAATGCCTTTCTTTACTCCCTGGCCATTGTGCTGCAATCAAAGTGTAGTATCTGTTCTCCTCATCTGTAAAGGTAATGGTAATATTAGCTATTTCCCTACAAGGAAACATTTGACATTCATTGACTGAGCAGCCAGTACTGTTTTTTCAGTTGAAATTTATAAAATCTTTCACTTAAAAATATTTCTTAGGAAAACCGGTTTGTTTCTCAAGTTCAGTAGCTGTTATCTCTTGAATACTTATGAGGGTTTCTTTCCTAACCTTTTACTTGAAGCAGTGTGGAATGTTAACATCTTGATTATGTCATCATTTTCTCTTTGAGTTACATGTGCTATCCATTTTAGTTGTTGCCACTGTTGGTAGTCCTCAAGTGATGTGGTTTCTGTTATTTGGAGCAGTTTTTAATGGTTCTGTAGTACCAGTTCACAAGATTTGAAGAAGAATAATCCTTGCCAAGAGCCTCAGGCTTTACTCACTCAAAGCTTTTTTTTACCATTGATCTTAAGATACAGTTGTATACAGCTAACAGGTTAAATATTTCTGAATGGGTTTGGTGCAAGACAATCCATATATCAGGCCTGGTAACCATGCCACTGGGTCTATGACTGGGGGTGGACATGTGGAAACTTAAATTACTACTAAATAACAATTAATGAGAACATTTTTAGCAAGGAACTTGTTAGTAATGTCCAGTAATTAGTTAACAAATATATATAATATTTGAAAGTATCTTACAATTATTGACTTATTTCCATAAATTCAAATGTATAAAGAAAAAAGCTTGTAATGTTCTCACACTGGGTAACTTAAAATCATCCTGAAGTCTGTTATAGAATAACTGAGATGTAAGATAGTATTTAAATGCTCTGATAAGAATATTAGAATCATAATGCTTTATCTCAATTCTTTGTGCTGACATAATATTAATAATGCACTTTTAAATATTTTTCTTATCAGTTTTTAAGTTACTAAGATAACAAATTGCTTCATTGATTTGTGTCCAGTGCTGAAACATTGATATTCGACTTTTTGAAAGAGAAAAAAATTGTTATATATATATATATATATAGTATTTACATTATTCGGACTATTGTCCTCATCTTTGTCGCCATATTTGTCACAACGTTTCGGCCGTTGTACGCTCCGGCCTTCTTCAGGTGGTTGGAATTTCGAACCGAACCCTTTATTTCGATCACTGGGGTAGACTGTTCTAGTTCCATGAGCCATGGCTCGTGGAACTAGAACAGTCTACCCCAGTGATCGAAATAAAGGGTTCGGTTCGAAATTCCAACCACCTGAAGAAGGCCGGAGCGTACAACGGCCGAAACGTTGTGACAAATATGGCGACAAAGATGAGGACAATAGTCCGAATAATGTAAATACTGTACATAATACCTCATCTCAGAAATATAGACAGATATATATATATATATCTGAAATGAAGGTGTTAAGCTTAATATTACTAGACATATTAAAATACTAAAGCAAAGAATAAAAAGGGAAGCAACGTGTTTTGCTCCCGCTCTTCAGGCTTCTACGGGAGATTTTAATGTAATTAAAAAACAGAATATGCAATGAAAAAGGAAATGAGTGTGAGGGGGAGAAAAAAAAAAAAAAAAAAATTGGAGCTAGAGGCAAATGACAGCAAGCCCCAACAGACACTCACGCTGTTTACACAGGGAGGGCCTGCAGGACCCGATGTAAATTGACTCCAGCACCTTTAGATGAAATGAAGAGTGTGAACGGGACAATCCACACTAAATTTAGCCGCACAAAAATATCTTTATATATATATAAGCATTTTAACATTCAAATCTCAAATCTTCAAAAATTTTAATTAAAAACATTGGAATACTTCCAGTTAAAAAAATCAACAGATTTATCATCCAATGTTACTTTCCGTTGTCTTTAAGAAATTACTTGCTTCCAAAGGATTTCCAAATTGTTTCACTAGTCAGGGTCCATTTTACGTTGAAGTTACATAGTGAACTGAACCTCCCTCATTAAAATTTTTGGATAATTGTATTTTATGAGGGGTGCAGATCGATCACCTCCTCCACATAAAATATGATTATCTAAACAAAATTAACCAGTTTAATATTTTTATAATATATTTAAAAAATATTAAACAGGTTAATTTTTTTATTTCATATTTTTAACAAGAATGCTAGTAGAATTCAACATATATTTTTTTTTTAAATACCTGTGTGTAAATAATTATTTTTTTTAAATCAATGTCTGTTAAGAAGAAGAATTTCATAGAAGAAATATTAAATTAAATTTGTTTTCAAATGCACAAATTTCTGTACTGTAAATTTATAAAATTAGCAGTGCCAAAAAAAAAAAATGTTATATTCATTTTTGTTGTTTCTTACAAGGACGGTATCAATATACTTCACAGGTTATAAAGAAAACAAATTATTCCTTAAAAAATGAATTTTATAATCAAAATATTCCTTATCATAAAGAATAATAGCATAAAGAAAAAAAATTAAATTAACTTTTTCTGACAAAATTCTTAATAATGATATTTCTTTTGTGAATTTCGTTGTTTAAAATAATTGAAAAAATGTAAGAGAAAAACAATAAGGCAATGTATTCTCCTTTACATTTTTGCGGTATATTTTTAATAGTTGTAAAATATTAAATTTATTGAATTTAATTTTTGACATTAACTTTGTGATAAATACTTTAGGTATTATTTTTCATTAATTTCGCAGTGATAAACGTTACCTTTGTTAAAAATGTCTTCTATATTTAATATCCTATTATTTTTCATTAATTTCGCAGTGATGTCTTCTATATTTAATATCCTATTATTTTTCATTAATTTCGCAGTGATGTCTTCTATATTTAATATCCTATTATTTTTCATTAATTTCACAGTGATGTCTTCTATATTTAATATCCTATTATTTTTCATTAATTTTGCAGTGATAAACGTTACCTTTGTTAAAAATGTCTTCTATATTTAATATCCTATTATTTTTCATTAATTTCGCAGTGATGTCTTCTATATTTAATATCCTATTATTTTTCATTAATTTCGCAGTGATGTCTTCTATATTTAATATCCTATTATTTTTCATTAATTTCGCAGTGATGTCTTCTATATTTAATATCCTATTATTTTTCATTAATTTCGCAGTGATGTCTTCTATATTTAATATCCTATTATTTTTCATTAATTTCGCAGTGATGTCTTCTATATTTAATATCCTATTATTTTTCATTAATTTCGCAGTGATGTCTTCTATATTTAATATCCTATTATTTTTCATTAATTTCGCAGTGATGTCTTCTATATTTAATATCCTATTATTTTTCATTAATTTCGCAGTGATGTCTTCTATATTTAATATCCTATTATTTTTCATTAATTTCGCAGTGATGTCTTCTATATTTAATATCCTATTATTTTTCATTAATTTCGCAGTGATGTCTTCTATATTTAATATCCTATTATTTTTCATTAATTTCAGTGATAAACGTTACCTTTGTTAAAAATGTCTTCTATATTTAATATCCAACAATTATTTGATTTTTGCAAAAAATTCAAAATTAATTTGTTTTTCAACTGAAAAAAGTGCTAAATTAACCAATGCTAAATATTACGTGACTGCTGAAAATTTCGAATGAGCTAGAAAGGATTAAAAATACTTTGGTCTTTCCTCTTAATAATAACATAAGCATTTTGACAATAAAACAATGTTTTTATTAAGTTTAGGGCCTTTTTCCTGATATGCTGTTTTTTTGGCAAATTATTGAACATACCTATACCTAATTAATTTAATTATTTACAAATTACAGAAAAATTCAGCATAATTTAAAAAGAATATCTGTTTATTCTGCTAAAGAAAAACAAATTATTCATAAAAAAATTCATTTTATGCTTAACATCATCGAGGAACAATAGTATAGAGAAAAATATTAATCTTATTAACTTTTTATTTTTATGTGATAAAATTCCTCATGACACTTGTAAATTTCGCACTGAAGAATTTTGTTTAAAGATAAAATATTGCAATTTCAAATAAAATAAATAAACATTACCTCAGTATCTTGAATAACTTAATCCAAGGATAAAAAGTAAAAACTTAATTTTTTAATTCAATTCTAGCAACGATCTTTCAAATGTTGACAGTTAGCCCCCAGTGCCTGAAGAGCTATGCGTGCTGTATAGGCCTGAGTTAAGGATCGCCTTGGTTTTTTTGTGTCATGCATAGCATCCATGTGAAAGTCTTGATCTGACAAGGCTATTAAAGAACATGACTCTCGTTTTCAGGTTTATGTTTCGGTTTATTGACCTTTTCTAATTATTGCATTCAAGTAGAATATCGATAAAAGGCTTCATGTCGTCAGAATAAGGACATATGGCTGTAGTGTTAATGGTGAAAATGGAATCTGTGAGCCTAGTTTAGACCTGAGCCAGGATAATTTGTGCCCATTTTACATTTATGACCTTTGCACTTCAAACTCTACATAGTGCAATTTTGTCAAAAATGAATTTGTCTTTGTAGCCACAGCCTTCACCTTTCAAATCCCCTTTAAAGGAAGAGGGTCAGGATCAATCCTGATACTCGAGGTATCTCAAAATAAGAATTTTCAAGGGAATTTCGGGCACCACTTGCATGTATGTGTTTAGGGCTTGATATTGTGACTTTGTGTTAAACAACTATTGCGTGTGCATGTTGGAGAGAGATCATTTTTCAAATTCTGCATTTAAATACTTCTCTGTGAATTGATCTATTTCAAACCACACCAAATGTTTGCATATCTAAAATCCTTAACAATGTTATAAAATAGATTTATTTTAAAAAAACATTTCAATTATTTTATTTTTGTCTTTCATAATCTATAAGGAATACTATAAAATGGTTTTAACAAAATTAAAGAAACATTTCACTAAATATAATAATTGACTAAAATAGTGATGCAATCTAATCACAATATTTTGGCAAGTGCAACTCAGGCTTAATTGAAAAACTGGATCATAATTCAATTATTATTACTACATTATTTTTTTAATCAATTCACCTCAAGCAAGGAAATAACACTACTAAAATACAAGAGGCTACTGGGAGTGAAAGAGAATGAGAAGTCTTTAGAAGGAACCGGAGATACAATCCTAAACAAGAAAAAGGGATAAACCTCTACTCCTGTTCAAAAGACCAGGGAGGAATGTCAACTGGACGATAGGCGAACATATCTACTACTATTAAGGAAGAAAAATAAACAGTAATAAAAATTTCAGAGTTTAGGCAGAGTTTTGAAGGGATCAGAAATCCAGTCCTAAACTCAAATAGGGAGCAAGGGATAAACCTCTACTCCTGTTCAAAAGACCAAGGAGGAGTGTGAACCGGACGATAGGCAAACTTATCTACTTTGTCAATAATTGATTGATTGAAGGCAGATTTAGCAGCAAAATAATATATGAGTGAGGTTATCTTATTTTTAAATTATTGTCATTCTTAGGTTTTAAATTCATTGTGTGGACGAGTCTTTCAATAGGTTGTTTTTCGTTTGTTTTTTTTTTATTCAAGTCGTCTTCCTCACTGGTAAAAACGGCAGTCACGCTTTTTATATTTTAATTTTCCATTTTTCATGCAATAAGTGAATTTCGTAAAAATAAATAAATGATGCTGTTGATTTTAGCATTTCAATCGATTTTTACATACTAATTTATTTTATAGCCTTTAAAATATCGAATAAATTTTTATCGAGACTCATATTATGAGCTGACCTTTCAAAAAAAAAAAAAAACATTCAGCTATTTTTCCCGAATTAAAAAAAATGGAATTTAATTCAACATTGTAACCAGAATTTGAAAAAAGAAAACTTAGCCACTTTTACAAAAGGGAAATAAATTAACAAGTAAAGATTGTTTGAAATGCTAAAAAAAAAAACAGCCCAAAAAATATCGAAAACTAAAAGAATTCTGGAAACAGATGATCGATTTTTAAACAAAACGTCTAAATGCAATTAATTTTCTGCTTACCTGTCTTAATTATTAATTAGCATTTGTTCAGATTATTCGAGAGTTGTGTAATAAAATATTATTTAAGTCTGAAACAATATTTAAAAGATCTAAAATTCTAAATTGACAATTAGAGACAATTTGTAGTTTACTATAAATGCAAGAAAAAAATAAAATGTCGGCAAAACAAGGGAGATAATCGATGTAAGTGGAAAAAACTTCCGTTAACTTGGAAATTAAATGTTTTCAAAAGAAACGGACAGTGATGTCGATTATATTATATAATTTAATCTATATAGCAATTCGAAAATAAAAGTGAATTTCTTGACACAATGAAAAATATTCTTTTAACCTTTTCTGGTGAGAAAAATAAAATATAGAATAAAATAGTCATTTAGGGGAAAAAATCCTCCTAAATGGCTCACAATATTTCCAAAAAGTTAAATTATTTTTTTTGTTTTAAATACTTCTAATTAAAATTAATTATTCATAACAAAAACAAAAAAATGACAAAATTTCTCACTTATTTCCAAAATGCAGAAAATCACTTTAAAAAAAATATAATTCTTTTAATTTTTATATTTTAAAGCCTTTTTTTATAATTTACAGATATTAAATACCGGCATCTATTTTATATTTTTAGTTTTGAAAATTGCCACCAAATGTCTTCAGTATTTTTCTATACGGCAAATGGTTGACTATTCATCTCCTAGTATGTCCATTCCACCAGAGCGACTTGTTAATCCTTGTAGCAAACACCTGCTCAGGCACATTTTTGTTTCTTCTAGACATCGACTATGTTGAGCAGAACTTAGTTACAATTTCTGGGAGAAAGGACCTAATCAGACATGATCAACAGTTTTGAACAAGGCCGGAACATGCAAACCCTTAGTCACAATGACTTGTGACCATGTAAGCACAACCATGAATAGATTCCAAAAAGTTCTGTCTACCCAAATTTCACACACAAGGCTTATGGTATGGATGATTGGAAATTTTCAAACAATAATAAAATAAAAACAAAGAAAGCATGGTTAAACCTGTTAAATAAATCATATAAATTTTAATTTAAAAACTTTTCTTTTCTTTTTTTTTCCACTCCTTTTTCCTTTAGTTTGGACAAATTGATTTCATTTCTAAAAAGACTTGGGTCAGAAGAGATGAATATTTGAATATATTCATGAAATAAATTATAACCAAAATGGGATTTTTAAGGATTTTCTTTACTTATTATTATTATTATATTGCTCTGTTACTTACATTGAGCACTCTCTTTCGATTAATGTCCTCCTTGGAATTATCCTTACCAATTACCAATTTGTATTATATATATATATATATTTAAGGAAGACCTAATACAGTTTATAATTTAAAAAAAAAAACAAGGATCATAACATTCATCAAGTGGTTAGTAGGTTAATGCATTTTAAAAATTTAGTTAGTGAAGTGAATTTGCCATCTCATTAACTTTACTAATTTACTTATTGTATGAATGATTCAATGTAATATAAATTAAACTACACCACGTATTTGATTTTAAAGAACTGATCCGATGTACAAACTTTCGAGAAAACAACTGAGACATTGCTCTAGTTATTGAACTGTTTAGTTCATGCCACGTTGACTGATAAACTCCTACAACAAAAAAATTCTTAAATTGCCATATTACTAAAAAACGCTCTCACTTAAATTTTCAAAAATTCAACCTTAGCTTTGTGACTCCACAAGTTTGTATTTGTCAATAACACACTTCCAAAAAATATATTTTGATTTGCATTATATTTTTTCATCTCAGATGCTACCTGAATTTTACCAAAAAGAAAATAGTTTCCATGCCTGATGATGACCAGAGAACCTGTCGAAAGAACTTGCATATTTAAGGAAGGCCTAATACAGTTTATAATTAAAAAAAACAAGGATCATAACATTCATCGAGTGGTTAGTGGGTTTACGCAGTTTTAAAATTTAGTTAGTGAAGTGAATTTGCCATTTTATCTCATTAACTTTACTAATTTACTTTTTGTATGAACGGTTCATTGTAATATAAATTAAACTGCACCACATAATTGATATGTGTGTGTGTGTGTGTGTGTGTGTGAAGGCATGTACCCAATTGGCCATATTACATTGAAACATTGGTTCTCATAGGATCATCAAAATTAAGTAACATTGAGTCTGGTCAGTACCCAGATGGGTGACCACTTGGGGATACCAGGTGCTGTAAGCTTGGATGTGTGGTGTAATGGTTAATGGCTTGGAATTGTTAATTAGGGAACCAAGTTCCATTCCATTTGCCTTCACTTATGTGCAAATATCCTTGGGAAAAGGTATGAATCCACTTCTTCTCCCCCAGCTATTGATTAATTAGTAAGGCCTGTATCACAAAATCATTATTATTAAAAAAAAAAATTATAATCTAAAAATATTTTCTGGCTTTAAATAACTTGCAAAGAATTGGTAATTTGTAGAAAATGAATGAATCAAAAAAAACAATTGTAGTACCCGCCTGTTTAACAATGTGGGTGAAGGAAGGTATGTCTGTTTTCAAATGCAGCAGCAGGCTGCTTAAAAGGATGGTGAAAGAAATGTTTTTAAATGTATCAGGATATTAAGCTGTCTAAAGTCGCCAGTGAGTTGCACAAAATATCATATTTCAACTCCTTGTGTGTAACAATGATAACAGCATCAGAGAATGGACAAAATTAATTTGATTCTATTTTAGGATGATTTTCGATTTCATTATATAGATATTTAATATAGATTTTATATAGATTGGCTTTGAAAGTGTTGCTTTAATTCTCATTGGCTCATGATTACTGGCCTTATATCCTGGTTTGCAGTTCTTGATTCAGATTTACTTCCTAGACCAGGATGTTCGTATCCTGGTCAAGAGGGCTTCTGATATGTTGGTTGAAATATGATTTTATGGCCTAGCGATTCTGAATACACATCTATTTTAGAGATGGTGAAGTTTTAGTTTTGTTATTATTTGTTAATTTTTATTTACCTTAAATTGCACTGCATAAGTCAAGTTTTCAAATTAAAAAATATTTCCAAACTTATATGGCAGTAATAAAATGCAAACCTTTACCACCAAGTTGTAAGCAAGCAGGACAGCACGCCTAACAATTACTGTACACCACTTGGCATATGAACAGAGAAATTAATATAAAATACTAAAATAGTAACACAAATTCAGTATTCTATTAACGCTACAGCACACATTGTGTCCAACTGCTAATACACTAAGTGGTCGGGTCACTGTTTGTTTGCTTACATCACTGATGCAAATAGCAGATGAGTGATACTATGTTTTACAATAAAATACAATATATAGCAGTACTATCAAAAAAATTACCTGGTATGATGTGTAATCTATGGTATTAATATGTTATAGGAGTTGATGTTGACTTTAATGTGTTTATTAGTAGACCTGAGGAATTTTAAATGTTATAGATACAATACACCAGGGGTGGCCAAACTTGCTTAATATAGGAGCCACATATGATAAAGTTCAGATGTTTGAGAGCCGCAAGACATGAACAAAATCTACATGTTTTTGTTATATACACATTAAATTTAACTTACATTTTAATCTGATGGGGTATCCAGTAAATAATTATAAAGCTTGAAATTTTTCTTATTTACCTTTTATATTAACTGTGATGAAAAAGGAGCTCGGCCAACATATTTCCACGAGGTTAAAGGTCAAAGAGCCACATGTGGCTCACAAGCTGCAATTTGGCCACCCTGGTAATATATGGTACCTACCAGTTTGTGTTGTACTTTGTTTGATATACAACACATATAGAAAAAGGTTAGTGTCTCAATATACAGGTAAATGATGTGACCTTATGTAGTTTTGGCACAGGTTATTGTATATTGTAGTTTAACTTCATTTACTGGTAAGCCTAAGTTTTGGGGCACTGATAGCTTACCATATGTTTTCTTGGGGGAGTGGGGCTCAACCTAAATGATAGGTATAAGCCTAATTCAGAATTTTGAGCTAAAAATCTAGAGGTCAACTTGTATACCAGGTCAACTTGTGTACCGCAATTTACAGTATTTATTTTTCTATCACTACGGTGATGTGGTTTTTAGGTACTATCTAAGAATGATATATGCTGGGATCATCTTCTTCAGTTGATATTATCAAGAAATTTAGACATAGTGATATTCAAACCTGGACCACATCATCATCACCATGATAATGTGGACAGTTTCCCCGTTCGCAGTGTTCTTAAAAGCAGATTGGGGGCGGATGACTCATTGTTTTTTGTCATGTTTTTGCTTTAGCAGCAACATTTGTAATTGGATCCTTTTATATTATGTTTTAGTTTAGTTTTTTTTTAGGGGATTTGCTTTGTGAGCTGGGTGTGATGCTTGGAGCCCATGCACAGAGGGTGACTTTTTATTTTGGATTTTGAAATAGAGTGAATCATAAAGAGATCTAGTTTGAAGTAGCGTATAACATATGTGTATCACCTCATATCATGTAGAATAGATTTTGTACTCAGTGTGATGTCAGAGAAGTCGATGTAGTGTTAACATAACATGATCTCCCAGCTGTACCTGGGTTGCAACTGTGCAAAAGGACTGTATTACAGGAAAGCCTCACTCAGACATTGCAGGTGAGAATGTAAGAACCACATTCAGATGACAGCTCCAGGACTGCACACTTGCTAATGGGAACTGACAAAATCAGAAATTGAATAAAATGTAATGTTAAATACCAAATTCTTCAGTCATGTGCTATGCATGATACAGGTTTAGGTGATCATGACTGACGAGGAAGATTTTTTCCCACAGTAGGTTGCCATTTCTTTCTGCATTAGACCAGTTGCCATCTAAAGCTATAGAACCTAGTTTGTCCTGCTATTTACCCATAGCTGGGGGGAGAAGAAGAGGATTCATACCTTTCCCAAGAGTATTAGTACATAAGTGAATGTAATGGATTTGATGTTTTCTTTAATTGGCACATTACTTCATTATATTCCTCCCCAGTCTTTTGAACAGGAGTAAAGGTTTATCCCTTGTTTCAGGTTTAGAATTTGGTTTCTGGTTCCTTCTAAAGTCATTTCATTCTCCTTTACTGTTGGTATCCCCTTGCATCTTAGTGACATTATCACCTTACTTGGGGTGAATTGATTAAAAACAAAAAAGGAAAAAAAAAACACTGAAAAGAAAATGGCATATAAAATTTTTTTAAAAATACAGACAGAACCCAGAGATGATGAAGCTGAGTATGAACAGTATAATATGGCTATTACTGTGTCCATATTCCAAAAGATTCCCTGTCACAATGGTAATAGAAAGATTCAGATTATTACAGGTTGAGCATCACTAACTCAGCATCATTGCGTAAGGTGTCAGATAAATGATTTTGCTGGATTACTGATAGTTACTTTTCTTACTTTGTTTCTATATGTCATGTACTGTAGATGAGCCAATGTTGTAGAAATCAATCAGCATATAGTGTTCATGCTTCCAACTACAAGAAGCACTATTGCATTCATTAGTTATGACTAGTACTAACCATCAGCTTGTAATACCGGATTTCTGATGGTCATGTTAGAAAAACCTTAATCCAACAGCTAACTGCTATGTAGCAATATGAATTAAACTTAACAGCTGGACCTGTCACACAACTCAGTATGGAACATTTACTTTCAACCAATAGCTATCAGTAATTGGAATCAACTTAAAAGTACAAGAGCAAGAGGCTCAGACTGAGAGAAAGTAATGGAAGGAAGATTACTTTTTTAGACAAAGATGACAAGACAAAGAAAACTGTTGTCTATAAAACTGACCATTCTGCACACAGGCAAACAGAAGGAATGAAGTAGGCTTTGCAGAAGGACATAGATGACAGTCGCTGAACTGCGCACCTTCCCCCTCACTTATACCTCAACCCTACTTTATTTGCTTATAGCAGTAAGTTACTAACTATAAAATCTGGTTTCAACAAACCTGATGTCTGGTCTGAGCTGCAATTTGACCACTTCATCCTACATTATATATCCTGTAAATAAGTACATATTGATTGTCACTAATCTGAGAAAGTAATGGAAGGAAGATTAATTACTTTTTTAGACAAAGATGACAAAACAAAGAAAACTGTTGTCTATAAAACTGACCATCCCGCACACAGGCAAACAAAAGGAATGAATTGGGCTTTGCAGAAGGACATAGATGACGGCCACTGAACTGTGAGCCTCCCCCCTCACTTACACTTCAACCCTACTTTGCTTGCTTATAGGAATAAGTTACTATAAAAATTTGGGTTAATGCTAGAAATGGTTTTGTTCTTCACTCATGGGTAATGATCTGGCTGAAGGGTAATTTTTAAGCAACGTGTTTAACTACAAGAAATTGCAACCTGTCAACAAACTTAGTATCTGGTCTGAACTGCAATTTGACAACTTCATCTTACATTATATAGCCTGTAAATAAGTGCATATTAATCATCACTAATTCGGCATGTAAGCTACATAATGTATGCTTGTTCAAGATTAGTGATGGTTATATTAAAATCTACTTCACAGCTAAGCACTCCATACTACCTTTAAAATATCCTGTAACTCAGTACATATTGGTTAATAAAAAGGAAAACTAAATGAAATACAAGTAAAATAAAGGTTACAAATTGGTCGAACCTTATAAAGTTTGACACTTTTTCCTTCATTCATTGTTTTTCCTATATATAGATGTTTCTTAGAATCACTGTCAACAATGCACTTATGCAATTTTTCTCTTTACGTCATGAACTGTAGATGAGTCAATGCTGCATAAATCACACGAAATTGGCACAGACACAGTACTGTCAAGTTTTTTCAGAACTTCTACCCTATCTGTTATGAACAACATATGATGTTTACCCTTCACATACGAGAAACACTTTCCATTTTCACTGGAGCTAAACCTCAGCAGGTTAAAGCATATAAAAAACAAGTAGGAATTCCTTCCCAGTGTTTGAAAGTGCACAAAACCAGCTATGGCTGTAGCTGCTAGAACCTCCAAAAAGTAGTAGCAAGTCCATGTGACATGCTGGGAAATCTGAAATTGCTTTCATGGAAATTAGTGCCAGATTAATGATGATCAACCTGTATTTATCATTTATTATTAGGTTGGTGCAAAAATAATGTCGTTTTCTCACATATGTTACTTATGTAAATAACGACATTATTTTTGCACCAACCTAATATTTCATTGTCATCAAGGTAAAAAAAAAGAAGAATTTTTCAATTGGAGAGTGGTAAATGTTTTATCATTTCTCACTACATAATAGTATTGCATGGTTTCAATATTACAATTACTTTGAATTATATAAAAAAGAAATTAAAAAGTAGGCACTTATTTTAGTAATGAATTTTCTTGTGTTTGTAGATTTTTAAGACAATTTTTCCCATCAAATCTCAAGGTGTTTAATAATTACTGTGTATTTGTACATGTTTTCTTAAATTAGAAGAGTCTGAAAATCTTGACCCACATATTTCACAGCCATAAGGTTTTTCTCCAGTGTGTATCCTCATATGTGATACCAAACTTGAATTCAGTGAAAAATTTGACCCACAAACTTCACAATGGAAGGGTTTTTCTCCTGTATGTACTCGCATATGTCGTCGCAAACTTGAATTTTCTGTAAATTTTGCATTACAAACATCACAATGAAATGGTTTTTCTCCAGTGTGTTTTCGTATATGTCTTCTTAAACTTGAATTATCTGAAAATTTGGATCCACAATATTCACAGTGGAAAGGTTTTTCTCCTGTGTGTTTTCGCATATGTGTGCTCAAACTTGAATTCTGTGAAAAAGTTGCTCCACAAATTTCACATGGGAAAGGTTTTTCTCCTGTGTGAGTTCGCATGTGTGTGTGCAAATTTGATTTTTGTGAAAATGCTGCTCCACAAATTTCACAGTGAAAAGGTCTTTCTCCTGTGTGTGTTCTCATGTGCGTACACAGTGTTGAATTATCTAGAAATTTGGACCCGCAAAATTCACAGTGGAAAGGTTTATCACCTGTGTGAGTTCTCACGTGGTGAATTAATCGGGACTTGAATAGGAATTCTTTCAGGCATACATTACATTTAAAAGAATCTTTTCTATTCTTTCTTGTCTTACCGGAATGCCCATTAAGCTTAATGTTGATATTTTTACCCAATTTTTCCATCTCTGACTATATACATACATTTGTTTTTCCTGAGCAAAGCGACACACATAAATTAATTTAGTGGGAGATTTCTGTTTTATATGTTATCTGAGAAAATTACTAGTCATTTTGTTGCCTTTGTCTTTGAAGCTAAAATATATTTCCCAGTGAATCTGTTCTTCTGAAAGCCGACATCTGGTACTTTACCAGGGAATTTTCAAAGTTGAAGCTGAAAATTAAAAAGAAAATATTAGCTAAATTTTGTTTCTGAGGAACTTAAACATTAAGAAAAAAATATTCAAGTTTGATTAAATAGAAGTGACAAGGTCTGTCTAATTTTTCATTTTATTTTTCCAATTTTCAAATAAGGTGCTAAGTATTGTAATCAAAGTTGTGGATAAAATGTCCAAAGTTCATATTTTGCTATTGTTTTGTTCAAGTACATTCAACCATTATAGTCATTTTCAAGAACCAATATGATATCTGTGTCGTAGTTAAACTTTCTTTGTCTACATCCTGGTATTCTTCGAAAAGCTGAAAGTTTGAAATACTGATGCCATGTGCAAAGGTTATTGGGAAAAGGCTGCACAAAAAGAATGCAATTTATTTGTTTTATTGTTTTTATTATTTATAATATTTTTTATTATTTTTATTTATTTCTATGTTTTATATTAATATCACTTTAAACATTATTATCAGTGGATATCCATATTTGAGTAGGATTTGAACCTGTGTTGCTCTTTGCAGGAGTAACCATTGTTAGATCCAATATGCTTTAGACAGACTCAACCATGGAGGGCATCGCCAATCAAGCAATTTTTTTCTGTAATAAGATGGCGCAGGGCGTATCTTTTTCTTTAAAAATATTTCACAAATATTCAGGCCAGTAGAAGAAAACAAATATACTGTTTAATAAATAAACAAAATGTCTACTCAAATATGAGTATCCACCAATAATAACGTTTAATGTGACAAAATCTGTCAGATTAAAAAGTATAAAATCCATTACTACTTTAGAAATTAATCTATGTGCACATTAAATATATCATTTGTACTTCAAGATACCATTTCCTGTGGTGAAGGACATCTTATTTAATGTGGACTATTTATTTTGTGTAATAACAGCTTTTTGGTTTTTGAGTCTTTTCTTGCATTGGGTGCTGTAGAGTATTTTGGTATTATCCACTCATATTTATTTTATATCAATAGTTATATTTTGGTTGTGCATGATGTGCTGGTTGTTGTGTGCACAGCTTGCACTGAGTTTCAACAGGTGACAAGTCAATCTATAAGAGAGTGTGTTGTATATGTGCCTGATAAAAGTATTTAATGCTCAGAGTTTGAAGTTGTTGCACATACCGATTCTAGCTTATCTAAAAGCAGTAGCAACCAAAATTTTCATATGTAAATGATGGGTTGTCATAACTTGCAAAGGTAAAATGAAATGGAATGAATGTATTGAATTTTAGATACTTTGGCTTTAAATTTATTATAGTTATTCTTATTTTCTGATAATGTCATATATGGGCACCCATATCTACAAAAATTGGCATGTTTATACATATACAAAACATTCAAAATTCTTTGAAAAATATTGGTGTTTGATGAGTTTAAGTGTGCTACTGGATTAGCATCTAGGTCCAACCCTTTTACTGTTGAATTAGTTAAATGTAACTGCCACTTCTACTCCCACAGTTTCTTTTCTCACCTGTGGAACTTCCTTCTGTTTCTTTGCTTCCCTGATAACTACAATCTTTAAAAATTTAAATGCAAGTTCAATCACCATCTTCTATCTTCTTGAATCTCGTTCAGTTTTTATCCTTTTCTTGAGCCCCCACCTCCGTCTTTTCTCTCACCTTCACTCTCTGTAACCTGCTGCATACCAGTAGTAGTCCCATCTTGCTTGGGGTGAAATGATTAAAAAAAAATAATCTGTACTAAATTTCTGAATTTATGATCAGTAAATATAGTTTTTACTTAGTAATATCATCTAAAAGGCTGAAATTAATACAGAGTTTTAAAAGATTTAAAACTTAATAAATTATTCTAATTAAAATTTTTACAAAAATGAAAACAATTCTTGTAAAAATTCATTATTCATCAAAAAAAAATTTTCTTAACACAATAGTGTCCTTAATATATCTAAATATACATTAATATATCTAAAATGGAAGATTAGTTTTGCAGATGGATTATTTTATTATCTAACAATTCAAATTTGCCTTTTAATTTTTATTTTGATAAAAATTTATTTCTACTGCTGATTAATTAATTCAATTATATAAATTACTGATTGCCTTTGAAGTAAATGCAAAATAATAACTTCTTTTACCTACTACCTTCAAATTCAGAGGACTGTAAAAAGATGGAAAGGAATGTGTGAGCCTATGTGAAATTTTTTTTAGATCAATGAAAACCTTGCCTTTACAGAGATTGATCAGCAAACCGAGAAGATTGAAATAAATTTGTGAGCCTATGTTAAATTGTTTTTGGACCAATGAAAACCTTGTCTCACAGAAATAAGAAAGGTACCTATAAATTAATTAGATACCTTTCTTATGAAATTTAATCTCACTCTTAACAGTCTAATTTTTTAATTTCTTTATAATATATTTTCCATAAAGCATCGTAAACGTAAAGGTGAAAGCTAAGTACAAAAAAAAATTAGAGTGCTGAAAGTTTTCCTTAAAAATAATGAGGTTAATAATTTGTTCACTTAAATCTAAATAACTTCACTTCTCTCCATCCATAAAAGGAATTATCCTCACGTAAGCTATCTAAACATCATGAAAATGTCTTTCGTCACCTGTCAAGTGACGTGAAAGGTTATGATCGGCTTTGTTTTATTTTCAAACTACATTTTTTCAGCGCAGAATCTAAGTTAAGCTTGGTTCAAAATATTTTAAATAAACATTATAATTTCTGATTTTCTTAAAATAAGTTTTGAAAAAATGATAATTTTTAAAAGAATTTCAAAGTGAGATTTTCATCTTTTTGATATAATGGAAAAAAAATGGATGCACATAATCAATTTATCTGTCAATTTTGCTGACTCAAAAAAAAACAAGATTTTTAACAAAAATTTTGGACGTGTTCGGAACGATTAAAAAATGTAAAAAATACCCCCAAAATACATTGATCTTTCCACTTAATAATAACATGAACATTTAGACAATAAAATTTTGTTTTTGTCAAGTTTGACGTCTTTTTCATCATGCTAGGCTCTTTTTTAGCAATTTCATGGAGGTAGCTATTTTAACTATTGTAATCACAGAACTGGATTCGATCGAATTTCTAGAGTTTTCATAAAATTAGTTGGGGTGGGGGTAATAAATATAAAAAAATATTTCTGCCATGACTTTAATAAAAAAAAAAAAAACATATTTATAATAATGTCCATAATCTATGAATAGTTTCTGAAAGTTTCATTAACATCCGACAATTATTTTTATTTTTGCAAGATTTTCCAAATTAATGTGTGTCATACAAAAAAAAAGTGCTAAAAATTGTATATGTTATTTTTACTAGTTCTGGTAATACAAAGAGAAACAAGGGTTTTTAAATGAAAATTCAGATTGTTCTAAAAAGAAGGAAAATTTTTTAAAAATAATTAAAATAAACTTTGGTCTTTCCTCTTAATAATAACATAAGCATTTAGACGCTAAAATTTTGTTTTCGTCAAGTTTGGCGTCTTTTTCATCATGCCATGCTCTTTTTTTTTTTTTAGCGATCTCATGGAGTTACCTATGTAAACTAAACATGTGAATAAATTCCTTATCTTGTTTTGTTAAAATTACCCGTGTTTCCTCGTCATTATCATAATCCTCTTGGCGTGGGTAAAAATCAACTATTCATTTTAACCCTGAAGCACCACGCCATACACCCTGACATTTCATACCCGAATAAAGACCGGTCTGGAAAAAAAAAAAATCATTATTTGAATTTTCTTAGATCAACACTTTTATTATATAAAAAAAAATTAAGTAAATTTTTAATTTAATGAGCATTCTTGCGGAGCATTAAAAAATAATATAGAAAAAAAAAATTGAGATGCGATCGGGATATTTTATGAAAATAAATAAATTGAAAAAATATCGAAAACAATTTTAGAAACAGTCGATCGATTTTTAAACAAAGGTCTGAATCAAATTAATTTTCTGCTTACCTGTTTTCATGGTTTAATCAATATTACCGTTGATTATTCGACATTTAAACAAGAGAAGATATTATTCATTTTTTAAACTTTAAAATAATATTTAAAAAATCTAAAATGAAAATTACAGACAATTCATAATTTACAAAATGCGAGAAAAATGAAAATGTCGGCAAACAAGGGAGATAATCCTTGTCAGTGAAAAAACTTCCGTTTAACTTCGCAACAAAATAAAAATGTTTTTAAAAATAACGAATAAAGAAGTTAGAGATTATATAAGAATCTGAAAATAAAAATGATTTTGTTGATGTTATGAAAAATAACTTTTTTTAATTTGTGGAGATAAAAATAAAATGTAGCTTAAAATTATGCAGCTGAACGCATCACCGACATCATTGAGAAAGAATGGACCTATGAATAACGAATAGGAGTTCTTTCCCTTGTTTAAAAGAATTTCAACCCTTTTGCAGGTTATTTAAAAGCTAGAAAATATTTTTAGATTGTAAGTTTTATGTATTTCGTTTCTGCAGCACGATAAGTAGTTGACAACTTTCTTCCGCTAGAGCAGCACGGCAATCAGTAGTCGCTACTCGCGAGCACCTGATTAGCCCAAGTGTCCATCTTTTATAGCTAACCAGGAAACCACCACACGAGGATCAAACGGCCTCCAATCAATTCAATCCTTATTAATTTTACTTTCAACAAATGTGCCAAGAAACAATGAACAGCATGAGAAATAATGCAAAAAAAAAAACAGTTTTTGAATAACAACATTTTGATTTATATAGCATAAAAGATACAATACAATATGTTAGTTGAAATGAGTAAAGATTTTTGTGAGTGAAATTTTGAGGTTTGTTATTTTAATTGTGCGTAAACTCTTATTTTGGTGTTTGGAGTTATGATGTGTAAGTTTACTTGAAAAAGTATTTGTTGTAATTGTGGTGTGGTAAGTTTCATAGAGTCAGTGAAAGAATAATTCTGTTTATGAGGTAATTAAACAGTGTTTGTGAAATATAATTTCCAGTGTAAGTTGAGAAAAAACTAAATTGTTCTAGAGTTGTCTTTCTTTGACCGTAATATTGTCAAGAAGTAAATAAATTCTGGATGAAATAATGTTGTAATTGAGAACTTTTGTTATGTAATAACAATGTTCTGTGGCTGAGAACTTTGCTGTGTAATAATAATGTTCTGTGGATGAGAACTTAGATGTTAGTTCACTTGCAGGAATGAACGAAAGCTGCTGTGTGAACGACTTGAATGGTAAGTGAATTCTGAAAGTTTTTTTTTATGTTATCAAAGTAACAGAACTTTAGACTTCAGATGGTTGAGAGACAAAAACTTGTTTGGCAACTTGATTCTCACTGTTGTAGCTGAGTAATTAGATGTTAATTCACTTGCAGGAATGAACGAAAGCTACTGTCCTCAGAATGTGAGACGTTGTTTTTAGAAGGTGATTGCATTGTTCTCACGATGCTCACTGGCGAGATTGGCTGGTGTACCATATTTATTTACTTGTTGATCACATGATAGGCTCGAGAACATGTTTTCTTAATTTTGGCATTTCTCTGGTTTGAACACTTGTGCATAGGTGGAAACATGAATTTGGCATTATAGGACTAATTAGAATATGTCAGTTGCTGAAACTTGGTTTGGAACCTATATGTGTTTAGTGCACAAGATTTTAGAAATTGCATGTGAAAAATACATAAGATATTATTTTAATATTTGTTGTCCAATCAGGACATTGTTAAATAGCATCCTTATGGAAATTAGGTCTGACCCATGAAATGCAGAAGTCAGATTCTACAACTCCCCTGGCCAAATAAAAAAGTCCATCCAAAATAATTAGGTTTTTCTTAAATGTACACATACATAAATTTCACTAAATAAAATATTACAATAAATATTATAACTCACAACAGTAAGAATTATGTTTTTTAAGATAATAATGATTTAATAATACAAGTCTTACTAATTAACCCATAACTGGGGGAGAAGAAGTGGATTCATACGTTTCCGAAAGGTATTTATAACAAACCCAAGTGAAATTGCTACTCAGCTCTCTGATTAACAATTTTGAGCTGTTATCAATTACACACACCTTCAAGTTTACTGCACCTGATATTCCTAAATGGTCACTCATCTAGTTATTGTCCAGGGTCAACATTGTTTAACTTCGGTGATTGAATTAAATTGCTTATATAGTACTACATTGAAGTGTTTGTGAAGAAAAAATTTAAAAATATATAGAAATTAAGATTTGGTAAAACAAGCAAATTATTATTTACACTATTTACCTGCAGACTATTATCCTCATCTTTGTTATTGTTATCACAATGTTTTGAATGTTGTGCCCTCCAACCTTCAACTGGTGGGTGTCGGTCCAGGTAACCTAGAGTGAATTCCTTTATTTCATCTACAGAATTAGACTGTTCTCATTCCACTACCCATATCTAAGGAGATCTCGTCTAGTACCAGCCCAGAGATTGAACTCAAAATTACTATGACACCAAATTCACAAACTAAAACTTTATGGAACAATAACCTAGTGGATTTGTTGTGATGTCAATTTTTTTCTTTTTTTAATTGGTATCACTCCAAGCAAAGCAGTACAGACATTAACATGCAAAAGCTTACAGGGTGTGGAGGGATTAGGAACAGAAACATTAGTAATGAGTAGAAATAGAAAAGAGCAGTCAGGAGGACAGTAGATAGCAATTGACATTGCATTTCAATTTTTGCAGATTAAAGTTCTAGTGATGTGTTGTCCTTGCCTGAATGTTATTATTTTTTTTTATACATACATATTTTTTGAGCTTTAAAAAGGGCATCACGTGCCACAGTGTGATCTCTATATCACAAAAATCATATATTAGACACAAGATATCTTTTCTTTTTTTAATCAGTATCATCCCAAAAAATGCAGTACAGTCACTAACACCAAGAGGTTACAGGGTGTGGAGGAATTAGGAAACATTAATAATGATCAGAAAGAGAAACGAGTAATCAATGTCACCCCATGCAAGGCAGTAAAACCACTAAGACCCAAGGAGTTACAGGGTGTGGAATAATTAGGAACAGAAACATTAATAATGAGCAGAAAGAGAAAAGAATAATCAATGTCACCCCATGCAAGGCAGTAAAACCACTAAGACCCAAGGAGTTACAGGGTGTGGAATAATTAGGAACAGAAACATTAATAATGAGCAGAAAGAGAAAAGAGCAGTCAGGAGGACAGTAGATAGAGATTGATTTGGCATTTCAATTTTTGCAGATTAAAGTTCTGGTGGTGTGTTGTCCTTGTCTGAATGTTATTATTTTTTTTATACATATGTATTTTTTGAGGTTTAAAAAGTGCATCACGTGCCACAATTTGATTTCAATATTACAAACAAAAATCATATATGAGATACAATGAAATAGACATAAGAACAATACACTGCTTTAGTATACATTTCAGAGAAACGTATCTATATTATAAAGAACATATATGTATATAGAAATATAAAGAAATATTGCTTATCTATTGGTTGCAACATGTTTTCTCCCAGGCTGTCCAGAATGTCTGCCTTCTTCAGAGGTTAAAAATTAAAGAGAAAGAAAGTTTTGTTTTTTTGTTGGTAGAATGCTTGTTCTGATGCATCATGGGAGTATTCTATATTTTATTAAACATTTTTATAATCTAACTTTTCTTTCTTTATTGTTAATTACCATTCTTATCAGTATTTTAAAGTATTTTATATTAACTTTTAGTTTTTCCTTTTTAGTATTAATTATTTTGGTTCAAATCTAGTAATAAAGTTAGGAGGTTATTTAGTAATTTATTTATTGCTATCACTACAGACTAAAAGTATACTGTCCTGGACATCACGATAAACTACATCCACGTCCTGGGTAAGACAATAAACTACGTCCAACAGCAAGGCTTCTGGTCAGGAGGTTTTGAAGAGCATAGAACCACCTCTTCACTGCTGGTGTTCCCAGGTCCACCTTGACCCTGTTAGGGTCCCAGCTATGGGCAAATAGTTAACCCCAAACTGGGGTCAAAACACTATGAAAGTGTAAAAGTAGGTTTTAATACCAGAAATACTTTGGAAAAAAAAATTATTACCAGCAATATATTTTTGAAAAAAAAAAATATTACCAGCTATACATTTTTTTGAAAAAAATATTACCAGCAATAAAGGAAAATTGTTAACAGAAATAGATTTTTGGAATAAAAATTTTTTTTACCAGAAATAAATATTTTGTAGAAAAAATAATACCAAAAATAGATTTTTTGAAGGAAAAAATATTACAGTGTAACCCAGATATAAGAGAGTTGTCGGGACCGGAGAAGTCTCTTATATCAGGGTTTGGTCTATTTTATATACATTAACACAGGCTCTAATTTGGGACCAGAGAAAATCTCTCTTATATCCGGGTTACACTGTACCAGAAATAGATTTTCTAGATAGGAATGTGGGGGGGGGGGGCATTACGATGAAATTCAAGTCTGTTTTCATCATATGGGTATAGAAGTAAGCACTTCCATTTCAGTTAAAGAATTAGAGTTATAACAGTGTTGCACCCCCAAAAACCTATTTTCATGTGCACAAACAGAGGCGGCCAGGATTAAAGAATTAGTTAACTTAGACATTTAGACAGCATAACGTAAACAATGTGTGGACATAGTTTAAGTAAAATAACAACAAAACCAGCAAATCAGAATTAGGTATTCAATACTGGCCAATCAAACAGATAAGGAATCTAAAATTGTGTACAAGTTGAGCCTATCTCTATTGATGTAGGCAGAGGAGAATCGGCACTTAAACAGTTAAAAGTATAGCAACAGAGGAGAAACAACCATATTGACAGACCAGGAGCAACACATCTGCATCATAAAATTCCATTCACTACTTCTAGACATGGAATTTGGCATGGGAACTAACACCCTGCCAATGGATAAGTGGAGACATATTTTAAATACAGTGTAACCCGGATATAAGAGAGTTGTCGGGACCGGATAAGAAGTCTCTTATATCCGGGTTTCTCTTATATCCGGGTTTGGTCTATTATATATACATTAACACAGGTTCTAATTTTGGACCAGAGAAAATCTCTCTTATATCTGGGTTTCTCTGATATCCGGGTTACACTGTAGTAAAAATCATTAGCAATGCATTTTTATAGTAAAAATCATTGGCAATGCATTTTTATAGTAAAAATCATTGGCAATGCATTTTTATAGTAAAAATCATTGGCAATGCATTTTTATAGTAAAAATCATTTGCAATGCATTTTTATAGTAAAAATCATTAGCAATGCATTTTTATAGTAAAAATCATTGGCAATGCATTTTTATAGTAAAAATCATTGGCAATGCATTTTTATAGTAAAAATCATTGGCAATGCATTTTTATAGTAAAAATCATTGGCAATGCATTTTTATACAGTGTAACCCGGATATAAGAGAGTTATCGGGACCGGAGAAGAAGTCTCTTATATCCGGGTTTTATTAACACAGGCTCTAATTTGGGACCAGAGAAAATCTCTCTTATATCCGAGTTTCTCTTATATCCGGGTCTCTTATATCCGAGTTACACTGTACAAGTTTCACATACTAAAACTGAATATACTCCTGAGAAGCTGACACATGGCTAATGCTTGCCATTCCCACAACTAATTGCTTTGACAGAAACTCATCCATTTTCTTTCCCTCGGTGCCAGTGTTCCACCTAATAAATAGTTGTTATTATTTGTTCTATAAATCCATGTTTGTGTTTATTCATGTTTCTGTAGTTAGAGGCATTGCTACCTTAGGACCAACAAAACAAATTGTAATTATCGCATTCTCTAAACAGAAACAAAGAAAAGAGTACTGAACTGATATGTAACGTGTACTGATATGTAACATCAATCCTTCTATATGGCAGTGAATTTTTGATAGTTTCCTCACAGATGGAGAGGCAAATTGAGACATCAGAGATGTAGCTCTACAGAAGGATGCTGAGAATACTGTGCACAAAGTATATGAATCAGATGTTTTAAGAAAAATGCAAACCAAAAGGATAGTTATACTTAGAATCAGAAAGAGATAGTTGAAATTTCTAGAACATATAATGAGAAAAGAGGTTTTTGAAAAATTTGGCATCCATAGGGCATGATGGGAGGAAAACGAAACCAGTTAGCAATTTCCCTAACAAGCTCGTGTAAATGGATACCACAGCAGAGAATGGGAGGGATAGTAAAAAGAAAAATATTTCTAAGAGCTACAAAGGATAGGAAGTTGTGGGGAGCCAAGATCAACCATGTCCTGCAAAAAGAAGAATCCTAACTTAAACTCAAATGACTTTTTTTTTTAAAGTGAGATATTGATTATCTCCCTTGGCCTTTCTTACTCTGACCGACATTTTCGGATGGTTTACATTGTAGGAATTGTGTTCGCATGTAAAACGGATGAATTTCCTTCAATATTTTCATGTTTCTTAATATTTTCTCAAGTGATCAACTGTGGAGATGATAGCAAAGAAACAAATTTCACAAAAAAATATACAGGTAAGCTGAGGAATATTTTTTGGAATAAAAAAAATAAAGTAAACGAAGTGCACATATTATGATTGAAAAGAAAATTAATCCCTGGTTATTTTATTTAGATATTTATTTATGTATTTCAAAATGTATCTTGTGCCAATACTATTTATTTATTATTTAAGAAATGAACATTTAACGAACCGGTGTTGCTTGCATATACGATTAAATTAAAAGAAGAAAGTGTTTGTTTTTTACTTCTTTTATTTTTTTTATGGATGCTCATAAATGATATAATTATTAAACTTTGTAATATTCCACGTTGTACATGAATGATGATGATAGCAATGTGTTTTAAAGAAATGGAATTAAAATAACAAATAACATTGTAATTTGTTCGAAATTTACACAAAAATATCTTAAATTAAAAAACAAGATTATTAATTAAGATTCTTAAATTAATAATCTTGTTTTTTATCATAAACTTTCGTCGTTATGTCGTATGGCATTTAATTCGTTTTTTTTTAATGTATTTCTTTTTTTTTGTGGAAGTCCGAATGACATATTGGTCGAAAAGCTGTGAAAAACAACCAAGATGAAGATACTAGTTCGAATAGTGCGTGGAATGAAATAATTTTTGCATTTGGAACTTTGTGTTCTCTTTAAATACTTTTATTCAGATTTTATTTATTTCTGAATTTCAGAGATACGGATCATAATGAGTTTTATTTTTTTTACAGTTTTTTTTATTTACATTCGCATTAATGTTCCCATGTTCGCTGTTTTTTTGATGATTATGATAACATAAGATTTTGTTTGGTCATTTTGTCCGGGCCCCCATCTTTCTTAAGACCAAGAGGTTTTAGTCGAACTGAGTAACATTCAACAATGACTTTCAGACTGAACACTTTATTTAATTTACAAGACTATTGTTCTCGTTTTACTGTCTATGTTACACGTTTTCTTTTTCGTACTATTGTCGCTGAGTTTTTTACCCGCTATTGGGATTGAACTCACAATTACTATGCCGCCAAATTCACGAATCAACGCTTCTTTAAAATTTATTAGATTCAGCCAAAAAATAACCCTCAATTCTTGGTGTTTAGTGAAGTTTTACGTGAATAAAATTATAAGTTGGATTTTTTTTTTATCGTGTCAATTTTCCCGACTAAAAAAAACATGATTTTTAACGAAAATTTCGTACGTGCTAGGAATGATTAAAAAATGTGAAAAAAATATCCAAAAGTATTTTTGATCTACCCTCTTAATAATAACATAGACATTTTTAGACAATAAAAAATTATATTTTCATCAAGTTTAAGGCCTTTTTATTCATGCTATCCTCTTCTTTTGGCGATCTCATGGAAATGCCTAGATTAATAAAGGTTTCAATTGTGGAATCGTCTATGTTATTTTAACACCCCTGCTGTGGGAACAATCTATTCTTTACACCCACGTAAAATTAGCGTATCCAATGAAAACTTCATATTTCCGATCTGAGAATTCTATTGGCTTACAGCTCGAAAATTCAAAAGCTCACATGAAAAGAAGTAAATTGCGCCAAAATTCTGTGAGCCGATTTTTATATCCGAGAACTTATAAAAGGAAGATTTTGGACTGACCAAGTCAGTCAGCGGATCGAACACAGAGAGATGCCAAACAAAACAACGCTACTCAAAACAATAACTTTCCCGCGCAAAAAGAACATCACTGACTCAACGACAACTGGCCTGAATAATCCTCTGTGACCAAGAAAGATTTTCGAGCTTTAAACAAACTTTGCTTACCTAAAGTGAACAAGAAAATATTCACTGCTATTTAAGTAAAAATTACGATCGAACTAAAACCTTAACTACAGTTAAGGGTATGCAATTTCAAATGACTTAACCTAAAAAAACAGTACGTAAATAATTGCATATACATTCATGTTGAATTGTAAATGAACATTTAATTTACCAAAAACTCAATCTAACATAACTTTGTAATAGTACATGAATATATTGAACACTAGAACAATCCGGATATTATAATACAAAACATCATTAAACACACCAACTTTTCGACAACATAAAAACATCATTGTAAATATTGTTTAATTGTATATAAATGTGTGTATTATTTGAATTGAATTATTGCCTTGTTGCGTTTCATATGTTAAACATTTTTATTGTTGAGGATGAATGACAAGAACACACCAGCCTAACAACCAAATCTTTCTGATAATTTCCAACACTCTAGTTAAAGAAACTTATTACATTCTACTCGTCCCCAACACAATGTAACATTTTTTTAAATTTTTATTTAATTATTTATTTATTTTTATTTTTCGGATTGTTTATTAAAATTAATTTAGCAAAATAAATTAAATTTAGCTTTTAGCATGTTTTTTTAAAAAAATAAACATGTTATGTAATTATTTCTTTAAGTTTAAATCTTTATTTTAATAAATATCTTTTTTGCTTAATAAATATCGTCTTTTTACTTTTTTAAATCTTTTTTTCACAATTTCAGAACATTCCAAGAGGAATAACTTCTCTTGACTTTTTTTTTTTGTAGTGAAATTAATTAAAACTAAAAGACCACCTGTGATTTTAACTTCTTGAAAAAACTGTTTCCACTCAAAGAAAAAAAGGGTAAATAGACAAAAAACAAAATGAGCAAAAAATAAAGAGAAAAAAGTAACCCAAGTTTTACTGATTTAAAAGCAGAGGGTTCAAACTCGTTACCACTCTTGAACCAGGGACTCATTACCAGTAGTGTTTTAAGCTATCTCTCTTAGTCTTCTTCCGCCTTTCCTTTCATCCTTTCTTTCTTTACTCCCTGTTCCTTCCACTTCTCTTCCCGGCTTTACTTTACTGAATGGAAAAGAAAAAAGAAAGAAAGTCAAAGACTTCCTTCCTTCCTTCAATAAATGCCTTCTTTACTTAAATTTCCTCGACATTTGTATGGCTTTCAATTTCTCCCTTACATTAGCAGGGACCCTGATCATCTGCTGTGAGTTTGCATTTGCATACATGGAAGTGGGTTTCTCTTTCCAAGTCCTTCAGTTAGATGGACAGATCTTACAAGCAGCAACCTAAAGTTGCTGGTACAGCAGGCAAGCTGAATTTCAGCACCCTTATTACAAGTATAATTTTTTTAAATTTTCACAAAGAGAAAAACTGAAAATGTTGAATAACAAGTTTATTACAATATACAACTTAAGCAAACATTCATTATCCAACCTAAAACATATATTTTTTCTAGCCTGTAGATCTGCAAATCTTTTCATAACACTTTCTATACCTATCTTCTTTACAAGATCATTTCCTATTGACAAAACAGTCAAAGAATTTAATGTCTTGAGTTACGGACAGCCGCAAGTATGTTTTTATAAGCTTTCGTTTACTAAAGCCTTTCTCACTCCGGTGGTCATAGTAATGGGTATAATAGCCATTATTCTTAATGCAACCCACAGATTTGATTTGACATTCTCTAACTTATCAGTTTTTATGAGCCTAACGGCGTCTATTGGAAGCTTTAGATCTTGAAGAAATATTTCTTTTGCAATATTTAGTTCAGTCAGGAGAGCACATCCATTACTATCACTATTTTCTTGATACCTTATTTGCCAAACCTTGACATGCTGCTTAGAGTTTATTTTTATCTGGCAGATCTTTCAGGTTATTTAAAATTCCGCATGTGTTAATATTGAAACTTTATAACTGTTCGAATCTCTCTGATAAATAATTAATAGCTCTGTTGCGTATTGCATTTAATATTTGTTTTTTTTTTTATGTATTATTTTCACATTTTTTTCCTTTTTGTTTGGAAGATCCCAAACGCATGACATGGCGGCATGATGTCACCCTCAGCCTGGATGGTGCTCCAGGCAACCGACTGAATTGCCAGTACCTTCAGCTAGCCCTGCTAATAGGTTAGATAAGATCAAATTGGCAGCTGATCTCAAAAATTACTTTCAATCTGTTAACAGGGGCAAGAAATGGCTTGTTAATGTCAATGTTTTCAGAATGTAACTTCTCTCTTTTAATCCTCTTAGGGAACCCTTTTTTGACTTCCATCAGCATGACTGATGCTAACCTCCAGCAGAGTGACTCCTTGAGACTTCTCAGACTAAAATTCTTGCCAGTTCTTGCAGTTATATATTTTTTTAATTTTCACTAGGAGAAAAACTGAAACTGTAGAATAACAAGTTTATTGCAATATACAATGAGGTGACTCATTTACATACAAAGTTTCAAAGACTATGAATAGCTCTGGCTATTACCCATGAGGCAGTTGAGTGCATACTAATTCCTGCAAGTAGGTAACACTACACAACAATGACATCACCAAGATCTAATGAACCGAATGAACAGTTATCACTTGATAATTATGAATAAGCATAAGTGTGGCTTAAGATACTAACAGTTAAAGCTAGAACCAAAAAGCTAAAAGATTCAAAATCAATCAGAAGAGAAAGCCAAATAATGGCCCTCTTGTTGGTAACTGCTGGTTGTGAGGTCATTATAAAATTATCAGCAACTGCACACCCAAAACAGTTGGAAGATTGAAAAATCTGTCCGCTCTCATGAGTAGGCAAATTAGAACCCCATTGACCATGTCCTATACTACCAACGAAAAACTATGGTGCGAAAAGAGAGGTGACAGAACTAATTTCAACTCGGAACCTCAAAAAGGTAATTTGTGCATGCTACTTCCCACGAGTCAGTAACCCTACACTACAATGGCAGCGCCAATATCTAAAGAGTCAAATGAACAATTATCGATAATTATGAATATGTACAAACACTGCTTAGGATAGTAACAGCTGAAGCTAGAACCAAAAAGCTAAAGGATTCAAAATCAATTGGAGCAGAAAACCAAATAATGGACCTCTTGTTGGTAACTGCTGGTTGCGAGGCTATCATAAAATTATCAGCAATTGCACATCCAAGACAGTTGCAGGAAATGACGTTTGATTATATAAGTCAACTAATAATAAAAAACATAACATCCAAGAAAAAAACTAGTGAATGCAGAGAAAGGTAAGTTTATGAATATTTCTCAAAAAGTGAATGAACCAGTTATCAAGTATGTCCTTCATTTAAAACATCCCGCTAAGTATTGTGAATATGAGAATCTAGGATCAGAAAACCAGTCAATCGAAGAGGATTTAATTCAAATGAAATTGGTAAATGGCCTTCAAAATAAAGTATATCAGCAAATGACTCTAATACATTTACAATCAGGAAAGTTGTCACTAGAACAGTGTGTCGAATTTGTTCAGTAACAAGAATTAATTGGAAAATTTAATAGAACAAAGATTCTTCTTCTTCCTGTTTCTTACTTTATTCATTCCTGTATATGTTATGCTTTCATTGTATCTCCTAATGTCTAATCTATGAAGCAATTGACAGGATACTTGAGATAACTCATTTACATAGGAAGTCACAAAGACTATGAATAGCTACAGTTATTACCCATGAGGCAGTGGAGTGCATGCTATTTCCCGTGAGATGGTAACACTACACAATAACAGTGCCACCAATATCTAACGACTCAAACAAACAATTATCACTTGATAATTATGAATATGCATAAATGTGGCTTAGGATAGATACTAGCAGCTAAAGTTCGAGCAAAAAAGCTAAAAGATTCAAAATCAATCAGAGGAGAATATCAAATAATGGACCTCTTGTTAACAACTGCTGGTAGTGAGGCCATTATAAAATTATCAGCAATTGCACATCCAAGATAGTTGGAGGAAATGATATTTGAAGATATAAATCAACTAATTGTGAAAAACATAACACCCAAGATAAAACTAGTGAATGCAGAGAGAGCTAAGTTTATGAATATTTCTGAAAAAGCAAATGAACCAGTTATCAAATATGTTCTTCGTTTAAAACACTCTGCTAAATATTGTGAATTTGTGAAACTGGGATTGGAAAACCAGTCAATTGAAGAGGATTTGATTTAAATGAAATTGGTAAATGGCCTTCAAAATGAAGTGTTTTAGCAAATGACTCTAATACATTTACAATCGGGAAAATTGTCACTAGAACAGTGTGTTGAATTTGTTCAAAAACAAGAATTAATTGGAATCTTTCTAAGGACTTTCTACAAATGATGTGTAGAGTAATACTCTGATTTGACAGAACCTTTTGCTGCTTTAAGAAAAAAAGAATGTGGAATTTATTTGGACAAAAGAACAAGTGGCATTTGAAAATTTAAAAGCTGTTCTGGCAAAGAAGCTAGCAATAAAACTATTCGACCCTAGAAAGGAAATAGTAATAACTGACATGAGTGAAATCTCAATCTTGGAGATATTAGCTCAGGATGGTTGTCCTATTATGTATTTTTCAAGAAAATTGTCAAAAGTTGAAATGAACTACTCAAATATTGAGAAAGAAGTGTTGGCCATAATATGGATGACAAAGAGAGCTTGTCAGTTCCTGATTGGAAAGAAATTCCTACAAAGTTTCGACCTTTAGAATTCATATTTAATCCTAGGAAGGAACTTCCTAAGGTAATGTCTTCTAGAATTTTAAGATGGGCCATAATGTTAATGGCGTTTGACTTTGATATTGAGTACATGAAAGGCAATGTCATTCTGCATGTAAACGCTTTGTCGAGATTGAAGTTTATTATTTCTGAAATTGAGAAAGAGGAGAAAAATTTGAAGATACTTTCTTATACTGGATTCAAACTGATATTTTGTTGATTGACAAATTAGCTGAGGATACAAAGTGATATCCCATATTGAACAGTATATTGTTTAGGATAAAAAAATAATAAGTGGAATAATTGTTCACAGGTAGAAAGGCATTTTAAAGACATTAAACACAAGTTAAATGTAGAAAAGGGTGTAATTTGTAATGTAGACGTAGTGGTTCTGCCAGCAACATAAAGGAGCAAAATTATAAAGAGTATACATCATGATATTCATTGCAGAATAACATCTATGCAAAGGAGATTAAGGCAAGAGGCATGGTGGCCAGGCTATTCTACAGATGTAGAAGAATACATAAAAAGGTGTAAAAAATTTTCAATGCCAGAAGAAAATTTAGACAGACAAAAACATATACATAGCCTAAAGAGTCCCAACCTTGGGACAGAGATTATGCCCATGTTAATAGAGTAGGATTATTACTAATACTGGTAGATTCATATTCAGGCTGGCCAGAAGTAATACAAGTCACCAACAAAAGAAGTTTGACCTTGAAACAAGTGTTAAGGATCATATTTTCAAGAAATGGAGTTCCGAAAATCACTAGTATATGACAGCACCACAGGGTTCTGTGATGAGAAACTATACCAATGGTTGAATGAAATTAGATGCAAACCATATATCTATCCCTCCCATTCTTGTACCATCTGCAACCAAACAGATAAACAAAATGGATGGTGCAAACTATACAAAACAGATTGAAAATATGTGTACAATGGAAAGAAAAGATAGAAACATTTCTTCCTAGGCTGATAAGTTATAGGACAATACCACATGCTGGAGGATTGAAAAGCATGTCTGCTATCATGGGTAGGCAAATTATAGCCCCATTGACCATGTTAATGAAAAACTATGGTATAAAAGAATAATGAATCTAATCTACAAGAGGCAAGATTCACGATGCAAGGTGGGAAGAACATTATGACTATGATAATAAAAAGAATAAAGATGGGATATTAGCACATGCAGACAAAATTAGATTGCAACATGATATCACTGAAGAAATGTATAGTGAACCCAAAAGAATGAAGGAAAAAGTGTTGTGTCAAGGCAAAACAAGCTAGACAGTGAAATCAAGAGTAATATAGACTCTGAAGATGAACAAGAAAAGTTGTTCGAGGAACACACCTATGAAAAAAGAAAAAGGCCAAGATCTCCCATATCCAGACAATCTCTTAGGAAGAGAGAGGAAGATAGTGATGAGACAAAAGATCCCAGACAAGTACTACGGAAAATAAGAGGATAAAACCTCTTTGGTACAGGGAGATGAGGTGAGTTATTTACATATGAAGTCCCAAAGACTATAAATAGCTATGACTATTACCCATGAGGCAGTTGAGTACTTATTACTTCCCACAAATAGGTAATGCTACACAACATACAACTTAATACAAACTAAAGAAAACATTCATTGTCCTGCCTAAAATATTTTTTCTAGCCTTTAGATCTGCAAATCTTTTTATGACACTTTCTACACCTAAGATCATTTTCTATTGACAAAATATTCAAAAATAGATAAAAAAAATTTACCAAGATTTTCTAAAAAGGAAACATTTCAAAAAGAATTTAATTCATTTGTGAATAAGTCCTGAAAGTTTCATTAAAATCCAACAATTATTTGATTTTTGTAAGAATTTCCAAATCAATGCATTTTTTCACTATAAAAAGATGCTAAAGTTTCCTATACTAATTTATTTCTCCATTGATGCAAGAAAAAAATTAACCAAAATTTTGAAGGTTCTAAAAAGGATTAAAAAATAATTCAATAATAAAAAATACTTTGTTCTTTCCTCTTAATATTAACATAAAAACTTTGACAATAAAACTCTGTTTTTATTAAGTTTGGAGCATTTTCTCATATTTTAATGAATATTTAGTAGTATTTTAATGGAAATTGCCTTGTTTTTTTTCATGTTCCAATGATATTTTATAATGTTACTGTTACTTTTGTTTAAATATTAAATGCAAAACAAAAATCAATTTATTCTTGATGTTCTACTTTCAGGTTCTAATAAAGAGCTTTGACAGAAACTGTGATCTTTGAAGAAAAATTCAGATCTTGGCAACATAATGAATAAATGGAAATTTGGATTAGTTTTTGCTTTTTGGATATGAGTCACTCAAAGAAGAAAAAATCAAAAAAATACTCCAAAAGAAAATGTTTATATTTAAATAATTCAATGTCATAGAACTTCTTTGTAATATTTTTTAATAAGACCAAAGGAAAACTGACTTTCAAATCTTCATCTTTCTTTGATATTTTTATTTAGAAATGGAAACAACTGATAATGATATACACTGTGAGGTTATCAGTTGTTCTATCTATTCCAAAAATTCAGATGAGAAATGTCAAAGACAGCACAAGGTTTTCAAGTGTAATGTATGCATGAAACGATTCCCATATAACTCTCACCTTATTCAGCATATAAGGATACACACTGGAGAGAAACCCTTCCCATGTGCAATTTGTGAGTTATCATTTTCACAAATTTCAATTCTAAGGAGACATATGCATAGACACTCCAGAGAAAAACCTTTCCACTGTGAAATATGTGAGTCAAAATTTTCAAATAATTCAGGTTTGATAAAACACATGCGGACACACACTGGAGAAAAACCTTTCCACTGTGAGATTTGTGGGTCAAAATTTTCAGATGATTCAAATTTAAGAAAACATGTTCGTATTCACACTGGAGAAAAACCATTCCAGTGTGAAATATGTGAAGCAAAATTCTCAGATAATTCTAGTTTTAAAAGGCATATGCAAACCCATACTGGGGAAAAACCCTTTCACTGTGACGTTTGTGAGGCAAATCTTTCACGAAATTCGCATCTTAAAAAGCATAAGCTCACACACACAAATGAAAAAACCCTTTCAGAATAATATATGCAATTAAATGTTTTGAAAATATCTGCCTCTTTAACAAAATATTTCAGCAGATAAAATAAAAAACACAAAATAGCATTAGAGGAAAAATAATAATACTACAACACTGCAATCTATGTAATATGAGTTTAAATGTATAAGAACCATAACCCTATCATAGAGACTAACATGTAACATTATACATAAATACATAGCCATGTTTTTCTGTTGAGGCAGGACCAGGATTAATCTCGTACAAAGCAAGATGGATCCTTCTCAACAAGGGTTTTGTCATAATGACTTGAGGCAAGGATCTACAAGGCCTGATGCTCTTGCTAACACCCTACTCAGATATTCAAGGTAGTCAAAGTACACCAAGTGTTTTTATTGAGACATAATCTCTAAGCGGTTATCATTCAAGGCTTGAAACCCCATCTGACCCTTATATATATATATATATATATATATATATATATATATATATATATATATATGGGTTAGCTCCTATAAGAAGCTCATCTACCCATTAAAAGGTCTTGTTTTTTGTCCTGTGCGGTGACATGCCACCCTCCTCACCAGCAGAAAAACTAGTGGGAGAGCTGGTTTAGACATCAACTACTCATCCATGTGGCAGGTTGTACTGGGTTACATGTTACCAGTAGCAAGCCTAAGCCTAACCTGACAAGAAAAATATAATATTGCAGTATTTGTAACTAAATGCATGACAACTATAACCCTATCATGGAGACTAACATGTAACACTATGATATTGCAGTATTTGTAATATGGGTCTAAATGCATAACAAAAGAAAAGGTCTTAGTAACTTTTTAAGAAGATAAGTTTCATTAATTTATATCTCCTGAAGAAGACCAGAAAACATAAAACTAATATATTGAGTCTTTTACTGCTGAATCAAACAGGTGGATATACTATCAACAAAATGACTTGAAAAATACAAAAAAGTTTTTAAATACCTGACAATATTTATATTTCTATCTCAGTGATAAAATTTTCCATTTCTTCGAGTCTTTCAACTAGCAACTTTCTATTTTTTTAAATTTTGATGTTGACATCAAGTATTCTGTGGCAGAATAAAAGAAAAATCGGTGAATTTTACATGGAGAAAAAGTGAAAAAGACCCTATTAGTATCAATAGAGTACTTTAAGGTGCTTAGTCCATGGTTTCAGACTGCCAGAAGAGAATGATATCAAATGGGGTTGGAGGTTGTACTTACATATGAGAATAGGATTGTTTATCAAAAGACCCAGCAGCCAGTCCTTTATGAATTAGAATTGTGCAACATCTGAACTCTATAACCAATCTTAGTTCTATAAATCTATTATAATGTGTTTTTCTTAGTATGAAGGTTATAAGTAGGACAATGCTCAGATTAGTCCAAAAATTAAGCAAATTTTAAACATGAAGAAAGATTAAAATTTTTCTTATTATTCTCACAACTTGGTAAGGGGGTCTCTAATAATAACAACAATACAGTTTAGTTGCATTATTTACATTATTCAGACTCTTATCCTCATCTTCATTACCATATTCACAATGTTTCAGTTGTTATGCATTCTGGCCTTCTTCAGGTGATTGAAATTTTTCTTCAGTATTTGTCTATACCTCTGAGATAAGGTATTGTTTATTTACTTTATTTTTACATAATAAGATTTTTTATAAAAAAAAATCTATACTTAAAATTATCTATCTAATATTTGATTACATACAACAGTACAAAAATTGTGAAATTTATTACTTAATTTTTAATTTTAACATTGCCATGTCTAATGTGCCATTAAATATAATAAGTATTGCATTTTAGATCATTATAATTAAATATATAAAAAATTTATATATAAAAAATAATTTAATTGTACTAGAGACACTAAAGTATAAAAAAATAAATAAATTAAAAAGTTTTTTTTTAATAATGCCAAAATGAACCCATTGTTAAATACATACACCTCTTTGTATTTCAGTGTATCTTATGTATATATTCTTAAAAGGAAGTGAGGATGACATGTCTAATATGTGGCAGACAATTCTAGACAAGCATGAATTACATACCCACACCTAATTTCTAACCTAAATTTTTCATTTTTACACTTTAACTTAGATCTATATTTAGATTTGTCAAATGAGACAATACCCATAATAAAATTCTGAAATCTCATTCTCCCTCCCACTTAAAGTCTTCAATATAAAACTACTTCACTTGCAAAAGTAAGTCATTTTTTTCTGAAGTTATTCAAAATCGAAAAATGGAACAATAATTTTTAGTTCCAAAACATAGAAATTTCAGTGTCGCGATGAAATATTTTAAAATAATAATATTACAATATGTGTGTGTGTGTGTGAAATGTGTATGTGTATATATATATATATATATATATTAATCATTTTCACCTCATTAATATATATATATTAATAATTTTCACCTCATTAATATATATATATTAATAATTTTCACCTCATTAATATATATATATATATATATATATATATATATATATATTAGTCATTTTCACCTCATTAATATATATATATATATAAATATAAAAGTGAACATTGAGGTCAACACTTAGAGGCGACAGTCTGTTTCATGCTAGACTCAATCATCAGGCCTGGTAATTGCGTCTAGCATGAAACAGACTGTCGCCTTTAAGCGTTGACTTCAATGTTCACTTTTATTTTTACACACGCTCTATCTCTGATATTGAGCACTTTATCCCATAAATATAGCACACATTAAGACTATATTTCTTCATATATATATATATATATATAAATCATTTTCACCTCATTAATATATATATATATATATATATATATATATATAAAAATCATTTTCACTTCATTAATATATATATATATATATATATATAAAATCATTTTCATCTCATTAATATATATATATACTATTTTTTCTTTCACTAAGCAAGGCAATAATGATATAAGGAGTCACTGAGTGTGAGAGAGTATGAGAAAAAGAAACATTATTAAAGAGAGAGAACAATAAAAGAACAGAAATTAAGAAGACAGAAGATAACAATTGAGATTACATTTTAAATTTTTGAAGATTAAAAATTAACTGGAAAGCATGAAGCCAGAAAAGAGTTCTACAAATGAGAAATGTGAGAGAAGAAACTTTCAGCATAGAACCTACCGTTGCATCTACCCATTTATACTGTAAAATGATGAGACCTTGCCATTAGTCTAGATACCATAGAGGAAAGCTCATCAAAACAATTATCATGAGAATATTTCTGGAAAAGGTTTGGTTTGTTGTGTTTTACAGCATATCAACCTCAATTGGTTATTTAATGCTGACAAAGTTTTTATTGCTGGTAATATTTTGTTTTGTCAAAAATCTATTTTTGGTAATTTTTTTTTGAAAAAGTACTACTGGTAATATTTTTTGTCCTCAAAAATGTATAGCTGGTAATATTTTTTTCAAAAAATGTATTGCTAGTAATATTTTTTCAAAAATGTATTGCTAGTAATAGGATTTTCTTAAAAAATTTATTGCTTATACAGTGTAACCTGGATATCAGAGAGTTGTCGGGACTGGAGAAGAAGTCTCTTATATCCGGGTTTGGTCTATTATATATACATTAACACAGGCTCTAATTTGGGACCAGATAAAATCTCTCTTATATCCGGGTTTCTCTTATATCCAGGTTACACTGTAATATTTTTTTTTTACAAAGTATTCCTGGTATTAAAACCCATTTTTACCCCAGTTTCAGAGTTAACTATTTGCCCATAGCTGGGACCCTAACAGGTGCTACCACCTCAGGTCAGGGTGGACCTGGGAACACCAGCAATTATAAGGTGGTTCCATGCTCCTCAAAACCTCCTGATCAGAGGCCTTGCTGCTGGACATAGTTTATCGTCTTACCCAGGACGCGGATGTAGTTTATCATCATACTCAGGATGGTATGGAAAAGGTGCAAGGAAGTTATGTAATGACAGTATGAAATTGACTGATGTCGAGATGCCAGGCCAGGACTGATAAGACTGCAAATTCTCTTTTGTATATATATATATGTGTGTATATATAATTATATGTGTGTGTATTCTGTGTGTGTGTGTGTGTATATGTATGTGCGTGTGTGTTTATATATGTATATATAGATATATATGTGTGTGCATATATATATATATATATATATATATATATATATATGATCAGTTTGAGGTAAATTCTAGAAAATTTGATGCTAATATACTTTTGTTTTTTGGGTCATCAAGCTACAAGTGTGTGTGTGTATGCACACATGCACACACTCATATATATATATATATATATATATATATATATATATATATATATATATATTTGTCATCCACAGACAGACTGTTTTGCTGTTTCACAGCTCATCAGTGTGGCTAGACGTCCGGTTGCTTCTAGCTAGGATCGAAACCCGACTGAATTGGCGTCAGTCGGAACTTCTACCACTAAGCCGTCGGCGCACGGCAGGGATGAAGGTGAATTTTAGTGTGCTTATTTTTAGATTTAGATAAACACACAGTGACTGACAGTGACTCAATTCTGCCAAAGAGTTGTGCTATATTAGCTTTAATGAGGCATAGTATGAACATAGAAATCGACACTGTATGATGTGTCACCTTCACATTTTGATGCAATCTTCAGACCAAATCTTTGTATGAAATTGACACTCACGATTCAATGTTGATTCCAATGTCCACTATATATATATATATATATATATATATATATATATGCAGAAATATAGTCTTAAAGTGTGCTATATTTATGGGGTAAAGTGCTCAATATCAGAGATAGAGCGTGTGTAAATATAAAAGTGGACATGGAAGTCAGCACTTAGAGGCGACAGTCTGTTTCATGCTAGTGCAATCGTCAGGCGATATATATATATATATATACTACTCTAAACATTAATATATATTTAATGAGAATGGATGAATTATGCCTGTTATCTTTAAAATATTTTTGTTCTAATTGATGAATTAATTTCCGTATATGAAAGATACAAAGGAACTCTCCAGGGTTTGTGCCAGTTTATTCAATATTTTTAAGCCTCCAGACATTGTCAAGAATCAAAGTCCATTTTATTCAAATTCTGTGATAACTTTATGCCTCAGTTTTAAATAGAATATAATTTTTTAATGTCTCTGATGTCACATGAATGTGATGCTATTGTAGGGGAATTATTACTCTGAGTAAATAATTAAACCTCCGAACATTTATATATACAAAAATACTCATAAAAAAGACGTTGAAAATACAAATAATGTATTACTTATTATCTGGTTGCTATGTGATGTTGGAGACATGAGAGACTGAAATACTGAGTAAAATTGTGAGTTTGAGCAAATGTAGATCAAATATGAACTGGAATCTGATAGAAGGATAAGATAGAATAAGTAATATTTATACAGCCTTTCTCGTATGATTGTTTATAGATGTGTGTAATGAATGTCCAGATAATTTAGCCGGAAAATACAAGTGCCTGGGTTTTCTTATCTCAAATTTTTTGTTGAGTGCTAAGAGATAAATGTTACTATTATGGTCTGAAAAGAAAAAGGAGATGAAATTCTTGTTGACACACGTGTTAACAACCTATTGTGTGAACTGCTTGTCCAGTAGAATATCATGTTTGTGTGTGTAGAGAAGAAAAGTGGGGTCGATTTTCATTGGTTTAGAGTGAGTCAGTTAATGATAATTATAATTGTTATAATTATTTTATTATAATTGTTTTTTTGACACTATAAATTCATTTTTTTTTTATGGACACAACACTTTTGTGATGTCACATAAACACAGTTTATCTATTCTATTCCATTTAAAAAATATATTGAAATGAAAATTTACTATTTACACCCAAATAAAATTTGTTTATAGACTGTTGTAATTCTGATAAATTGTTTAATTTTTTTTACTTTGTTATCATTTAAAGAAACTATTTTGAAACCAAGATAAAAATTACGAAGAAAACTATTTCTCAGGTGTTTTTTGTTTTATTTTTTCATGTGTGAACTCAATTTTACTAAATTTATCAACCTTAAAAAAATGAATCCTGTCTGAATTTCTGGAATGAGGTGTGATCATTATTTACAATATTTAATGTAATATATTTTATTGTTATATGTTATTTATATATAAACAAATATTTAAGTAAATGCTCCCTCTGTATAAAACAGTATTAACAACATTTACCAGCCTGAACGTCTGAGAAATTTCATAGAAAATACACATCCTCTGACAGGAATCAAACCTGTATCCTACACAGAACCATCAAATAGCCTGACACGCTATACTCTATCTTCGAACAGATATGGACGTTTGAGGGAAATCATGGGATATTTGTAGTTTAAAAGCAGTAAAATTGACGTTGTTAGCCAGACACTCCTTTATAGCTAAACTGGTATAGCATGTCAGGCTATATGATGGTTCAGTGTAGGATACAGGTTCGACCCCTGTTGGAAGACAGATATTTAAGTAAATGCTCTCTCTATAGTAAACAGTATTAACAACATTTACTGGCCTCAACATCTGAGATATTGCATAGAAAATACACATCCTCTGACAGGAATCAAACCTGTATCCTACACAAAACCATCAAATAGCCTGTCATGCTAAACTCTATCTTCGAACAGATATGGACATTTGAGGGAAATCATGGGAAATTTGTAGTTTAAAAGCAGTAAAATTGACGTTGCTAGCCAGACACTCCTTTGTAGCTAAACTGGTATAGCATGTCAGGCTATATGATGGTTTCGTGTAGGATACAGGTTCGACCCCTGTTGGAAGACGGATATTTTTTATGAAATTTCTCGGACGTTCAGGCTGGTAAATGTTGTTAATACTGTTTACTATAAACAGGGCATTTACTTAAATATCGTTTGTATATATAAGTAATGTATAACAATAAAATATATTAAAATAATTGTCAGACTTAGTCCATTTCATAATATTTCATGTTAAACTAACATCCTCATCTTTGTTGCTATCACTACAATATTTCAACTTTCTTAAAAAAAACTTCGCTAGAAACCAGGAAAAGTGTATTAAACTGTTACATGATATCTGTTCTCCTGTTTGGCAGTGAGTGCTGGACTATCTCCTCAAAGATGGAGAAGCAACATAAATGTTGTTCTACAGAAGGATGCTGAGGATACCATGGACCAATTTTATAAGCAACAACAAAGTTTTTGAGAAAATGGAAACAAAAAGGAAACTTGTACTTAACATCAGGAAAGATAATTGAAATTTCTAAGGCACATAATGAGGAAAGAGGGCTTGGAAAATCTGATACTCACAAGATAGCAGGCAAGAGAGACAGAGGAAAACAGCGTAAAACATACTTAGAGTGCCTAAGTAAATGGATGGCATAACAGGATTTAGGTAACATAACAAAAAGACAAAATTTATTAAGAGCTGCAAAGGACAGGAAATTGTGGAGAGCCATAATCGCCTACATCCTGAGAGGACATGACACATAAAGAAGAAGAATGAGGTGTTATCACTTACATTCAGGCTACATCCTCATCTTTGTTGTTATTATCACAACGTTTCAGCTTTCTGAAATGAAGAGTTGCAATATAGCAAGTAGAAGCTTATGGTGAAAACATTTATTTTACTATAGTGGGTCGTTACAAAAGACAGGAAAGATGGGAGGTGCTTATTACAACAGGAGTTATCGTTATTTACATTATTTTCAGTTGGACTAACATCTTTCTTTTTGTTGTTATTATCACAACATTTTTGCTTTCTGGAATGAGGAGATATCATTGTTTACATTATTTACATTCAGACTAACATCCTGATCTTTGTTGTTAGTATCATAACATTTCAGCTTTCTTAAATGAGGAGTTATCATTATTTACATTCAGACTAACATCCTCATCTTTGTCGTTATTATCACAGTGTCTTGGCTTTCTGGAATGTGGAGTTATCATTATTTACATTATTTACAGCCGGACTAACATCTTTATTTTTGTTGTTATTATCACAACATTTCTGCTTTCTGGAATGAGGAGTCATCATTATTTACATTCAGACTAACATCCTGATCTTTGTTGTTAGTATCATAACATTTCGGCTTTCTTAAATAAGTAGTTATCATTATTTACATTCAGACTAACATCCTCATCTTTGTTGTTATTATCACAGTGTCTTGGCTTTCTGGAATGCAGTTATCATTATTTACAGCCGGACTAACATCTTTATTTTTGTTGTTAGTATCACAACATTTCAGCTTTCTTAAATAAGTAGTTATCATTATTTACATTCAGACTAACATCCTCATCTTAGTTGTTATTATCACTACATTTAGGCTTTCTGGAATGAGGAGTTGTTATTTACAGTCAAACTAACATCCACAACTTTGTTGTTATTTTCACTATGTTTCAGCTTTCTGGAATGAGGAGTTATCATTATTTACATTCAGACTAACATCCTCATCTTTCTTGTCCACGTCAATGCATCATATGTGATGAACGCGAGCCATGACTTTTAAAAGAGTCATAAAACTCTAGGACAGTTAAGAAAAGAATCTATTATTAAGCAGGACATGTGAGGAAAGGCCTAATCTAATATTTTGTGCATCATATATGACCACAGGATGTTTGACTGATAATGTAAGGTCTCAAATGAAAGACATCTATTTTCCTACTTTATTGAAATGATTATAAACTTTAATCCTGTGATACACAAAACAGAATGTAAATAACTTATAATTTGCACATTCTCTGCATCAAATGTCATGCTCAAGTTTTTTTATAATGTGAAACACTATATATCAGCACATTCTATTTGCTAAATAAGCCGAGTTGCCTTGAAATAGTTATAAATCTGAAACCAAGCATGAGCATTCGGATAGTACACACGAAAATGAACTGGACAGGCAAAGGGTTAATCTATGGGGGCAGATTTTTCTAATTCCACTGGCCATGTCCTTTTCTCCTTGCTTTCTTTTACTACCTTATCTCAAAGGTTCTTTCAGTTTTTTTTTTATCTGAGACTGCCATCAAGATAGATTCATCCATGTACTTTTCTTCTTGCTTTCTTTTACTACCTTATCTCAAAGGTTCTTTCAGTTTTTTTTTATCTGAGACTGCCATCAAGATAGATTCATCCATGTACTTTTTTTTATTTTTAAGCTTTTCACCCCAAGCAAGGCTGGAAGCCACTAGCACGCAAGGGGTTACAGAAGATTTGGAGCGAGAGCAGATAGGAGTGTTAGAGGAGAGGATGTGGAGAAGGATAGTGGATAGATCAAGGCAATGTATCTTATGTTGTTGAGATGACGTCTACTGATAATATATTCTGGTAAGTTTTCTCATGATCTTAGGATTGTCTTGTTACTGGCCATTTATCATCAGTAAATGTTATGGATTAATCCAGTGTTTCTCAACCTTTTTAAGCAATGGCACACCTCGGAGCAAATGAAAATATCACAGCACACTTGGCAATGTTTTAAAAGAGTATACATATAAATGTTATCAAATAGAACCATAGATTTTTAAAAAATACAGATATGAACATATTTGTGCAGTTTATTTAATGTGTGTTGTAATGGAATGTCCCACCCTCCCTATCCATATGTGGACTGACTATATCAGTAGATATATATAGTGAGCACAGGATATCCCTGGGTGACTTGCTTCAACAATTGGAGATTTGTCTCTGGCTGTGCTGGTCAAACTGTTTGCATTCAGGCAATGAGGAACGCACACAAGGCTATGCCAAAGGGCAGAGTCTTGTCTGGGGTTGTAGACAGCTACCTGAGCTCATGTATACGGTGCCTACGGGGAATTTTTGCGCAAGCCTACTGGCTCGGTTTTGCCCCAAATTAAAAAACGGCCTTGTGCTACATCCAGCCTCACGGGGAGGTAAGGTAAAATAACCTTACTTCAGGAATTAGTTGGAGATTTGTCTCTGGCTGTGCTGGTTGAACTCTCTGCCTTTGGGCAGAGAGGAACCCACACACGGCTATGTCGAAGGGTAGGGTCTCAAAGAATGTTGAATACAATTATATTGCTATATTCTGTTCTAATAGGAATATATACTTGAAAAACAAGGTGGATAAAATAAGTAAAGGTTATTGTAAAAAACTAGTACAATAAGAATAAAGGTAGCAGTTATGCAAAAGGTCATCGCAAGTCAATCCAGTAGAGAGTGCTACTATTGGAAGGTCGGTATTTCTCGCGTGAATCTGAGTCGTACTCAACAGATTCCAGCTAGTGTATTTACTAACCTCCCCACATGATCAGATGTGGCACAGGGCTGAATTCAGTGTGGGTCATCCGAGCCCATAGGCTCAGACAAAAATTCCTGTAGAATCTGTATAAAAACAGGGTCGAGTAGCTGTTTCCCGAGATGAGACTCTGGGGATCCTCTCTGCTCGGAGACAGAGAGTTTGACCAGCACCGCTGGAAAAGATTCCAGCTAGAGTATCTAGCAACTGCCCCACGCAGTCACATGTGACACAAGGACAAATTTAATGTGGGGTTCCCGAGCCCGTAGGCTCGGCCGAAAAATACCCGTAGACCCCACATAAACAGGATCGGGTCAATCTACCTTCCTTGAATGAGACTCTGCCCTTCGGCATAGCCTCGTCCAGGTTCCTCTCTGCCCAAAGGCAGAGAGTTCGACCAGCACAGCTGAAAAAGATTCTAGCTAGGATATTTACCAACCGCCCCACACGGTCAGATGTGGCACAAGGCCGAATTTAACGTGGATTATCCAAGCCCGTAGGCTCAGGCAAAAATTCTTCGAAGACCCCGTAAAAAACGGGGTCAGGTTGATCTACCACCCCAGACGAGACTCTGCCCTTCGACATAGCCTTGTCTGGGTTCCTCTCTGCTCAGAGGCAGAGAGTTCGACCAGCCAGCTGAAAATATTTCAGCTAGTATATTTACCCCCCCCCCCCCCCCCGAGGGTTGCATGTGGCACAAGGCTGGGTTTAACGTGGGTTCTCCAAGCCCGTAGGCTCAGCCAAAAAATACCCGTAGAACCCGCATAACGGGATCGAGTTGGTCAACCTTCCCGAACAAGACTCTGCCCTTCGGCTGAGCCTCGTCCGGATTCCTCTCTGCTAGGAGGCAGAGAGTTCGACCCACCAGCCGAAAAGATTTCGGCTAGAATATTCAACCCCCCACGAGGGTCACATGTGACACAAGTCCCGGTTTTACGTGTTATCTCCGAGACCGTAGGCTCAGCCAAAAATATTCCCTTTTGAAATCATATAAACGGGTTCAGGGTCAGTCTACCCCCCCCCCCACGAGACTCTGCCCTTCAGCAGAGCCTCGTCCGGATTCCTCTCTGCTCAGTGGCAGAGAGTGCGACTGTCCAGCTGGAACAGGTCGCAGCTAGTATATCTAGCTACCCCCCCCACGTGGGTTGCATGGGGCACAAGGCCGGATTTAACGTGGGTTTTCCAAGCCCATAAGCTCGGCCAAAAATATTCCCTATTTGAACCCGTAAAAATGGGTTCAGTGTCAGTCTACCTCCCCGAATGAGACTCTGCCCTCGGCGGAGCCCCGTCCGGGTTCCTCTCTGCCCAGAGGCACAGTTTGACTGTGTAGCTGGAACAGGTCGCAGCGAGTATCTGTAGTCTGTTGACTTACAGATACTTATAGGTAGTTACTACCTATAGTGTAGTCACTCATGGGGGTGACAGGTTATTCCATTACATCCCCAGTGATTCTAAACTGCCGTGCTGCAGCACATTAGTGTGGCACACAATCCTGTAAAGTATGGCAAAGATTTTGTCACAGCATACATATATATATGTGTCTGTAGAAGTACTATTAGTAGTGTTAGTATTTGAATAAATGATTAAGTTTTAAACATTTTTTCAAATAATTCTTTTCACTATTCTTCGATTATGTTATTTTAAATACTTTGTTTTAATGTTCATTTTTTAACAGTTAGTTTTATCTTTTTAATTTCACTTTTTAAAATTTTCTTTTATTTGAATAAATGAACATTAACATTTTTTCATATATGATCTAATGGAATAACCTGTCACCCCCATGAGTTCATAATATAAGAGTTCAACCACACAACCGAAAAGATGTCGGCTAGTCTCTGTAGTCCATTGACTTACAGATACTATAGGTATTTACTACTTATAGTGTAGTCACTCATGGGGTGACAGGTGATATAAAACCAAAAACAAAAAATAAATCCTATCATAGATACACATACAGGGTGCACTGGATAAAGTGTTGTCTAAATGACTAAAAAATGAAAATAACCGACATGTAATTTTAACAGTTATACTTACCAAAATGATACAAAAATATCTTGAAATACTAAAGAGTAAATTTATTCAATAAAATCGCCATTGGCTTTGACCACTGCCTCCAGACAATTTCAGAATCTTCTGCAACTCTACTGGATAGTCTCCTTGTTTAAGTTGGTGCCTGCTGCCATAATCCTTGCCTTCAGTTCATCTTTGATGTTACAAGGTGGTTTGTTGGTCTCTCGCTCAACTGCACCCCACATATAATAATCAAGGGGGTTGTTAGGTGGCCAGATGTAAGGGGTGATGTGGTCACAGAAATTGTCTGACAGCCATGACTGATTTCTCCTGCTAGTGTGGTATGTTGCCAGATATAGGGTCTTCCAGCAGCCACTCTCTTGACCCAAAGCAGCACTACCTCCTCAAGGCACTTGATTTAGTCCTCTGTATTGAGTCTGAGGCTATCACCAACAAATTCAGGAGCACTTTTCCTATCAGAATAATTGTTAAATAATAGTCTAGCAGACTTTTATTTTTTAGAGAATTGTATTTCTCTTTTGATTTCCTCATTTTGACCTTTGGGGCCAGATACAGGAAAACAAAGGAAGTCATTTTTGATTGGCTAAAACTACTGTGTGAGTTTTGGATGTAGAAAAGGGTTTCAGGGAGTTGAATTTTACACAAGGAAGAATTTAGACGTGTTTCTTTGTGTCTGGGAAGCGGCTTCCACGTGGGAGTGAGAGAGCATCCCCACTGGCTAGTTAGAAATGTACACGATGACATGTTTAATAAAGTAGTAATTCAAAATCCCTTCATTGATGTTTCTCTTTTAATTCTGTACTAAAAACAACCAGTGATCAACAGGCGGGAGAACATGAGAGGAGAAAGGGAGGAAGACATCATTATTGTCAAATTGACACTGTCACCCCAAGACTACTACCAGCATGATCAGAGTGAGTTTTCCGAGCTGCCGTACCTTCGTAATCACCATTAGACTCATCCAACTCTTTTTGAATCCTCTGCACTGTCCTCAGATTGACACCCAAACACCCTGAAATGTTCGTATTAGACATTCTGGTGCAAAGCAATACAGCATGCAGTTTCCAAATTTCTAGCAGAGTGAATTTTGTTATGGTGCTCTTTTTCTCACAGATGGTGCCCAACTGACCCTACTGTGCAGTTAACAGAATCAAAAACAAACATGTATGTGCAAAATTAAAAATATAAAATGGCAGCAATTTACACATTGCATCCTGTATATATACAAATTAAAATTAGGCAAAGCAAAAATATGGCAAAAGATTTGCAAAGTAAGAATGGTGCTAACATGCAAAAGGGATACAGTCAAGTGATTGTAGCATTCTGACTTCAAGACAAGAAAACAAAAATATGGCGGAGGAGACCAAGAAGGGGCCCATTTTTATTGGTTAGGAAAAAATCCCAGCATGCAGCTTTACAATTTGAGGAGGTGGATGTTTTTGATAATCAAACTTTCAGGGCAGGTCAAGTTAGTCTTTCTGCTGTAATTTATCAAATGAATATGAATTTTCTATTAATATATTATTTACCTTGGATATATATATATGTCCGAAGGTAACTTCAAGCAAGTTGCCCTGGATATAAATAACTGGAGTTATTTGTACCAGATTGGTATCAGAAATTTCAAAATCAGTCATATTGACTGGCTAAGAGATGAAAGACAATGGCAAAAAAGCATCAGCAAATATTCCTGTTGCTATGTCCTGAGAGCCTTGCTGTTGCACAATATGTGGGCTTGTAGGCAAGTCACATGCAGGACTGAAGTGTCACATACAACACAAACATAAAAACTGAATGTGATTACTGGATTCTCATACACTGAAATCAACAGGAGAGTCCATCATATACATATATATTTATAAGTAATAATGCTATCAGGGATAGAGCACGTGTGTAGCGAACAGTGGGGGTAAAGATGTGAAGAGATATCAGAAGGTTAAACTTTCCTGCTGGCCGGTCCAGCTACATGAGAATGTTGGACTTTAATTAAGTCCAAAGAAGACAAAGAAAACAAACAAGACCGATATACATGGGTAAACAAATATATATTATGGGTAAACAAATATATATTAATACACAAAGACATGAAAAGTTACATAGTATTTGTATGAAGAAGTTATGTGTGTGTGTTGTGTTGAGTGTTCGTACGTACGTGTATTGTTCTTAGCGCGTTCCCAGAATTTGGGAAACGCTATATCTGTGAGAGGTCACATATTGGTGTAAGTGGAAAAGGAACGATTTTACCTCGTCTCCGTGCGAGGTAGCGACCCAAGGACTGAGTCGAAAAAGAGAGAGAGAAGGGTCGGCCAGTATTTATACTCAGGGGAGAGAGACCCCTGTTGAGGGATTAAGGAACTGAGGAGGAGCTAACTGCGACATGTGTATATATAAAAGTGGATAAAATTCTTTTTCTCTTTTTTCTTCAGATACATTTATCTTCTTTTCTTCAAAATTCTTTTTACCTTTTTAGGAACTGAAAGGAAGAAATAAAAACACAACACCTAATCTAGACTAATAAAATCTGATTCCAAGATGAATATCTTTTAAAATATTTTAAAATCTTGTTTTAAAGTAAAGAATGAAAATTGGGACCGAATTCCCGCCTCGAACGACTGTGCCACAAAAAAAAAACAAAAAAAAACCATTGACTCTCCGAGTCAACAAACAAATCAAATGCAATAATTCCTCTTGGGAATTAAACTACTTCTTTTAGCTTCGGAATTCTACCGAAGCAAAATAAAAAAATCTGTTCTTCAAAGTCTCTCAAATTTAAACAAATCACAGCTACGGAATTCTACCGAAGCTAATAAAATCTTTTCTTCAAAGTCATTCGATACGAAAACTCACCATCCTTCTTACCATCCCTAAATAAAACCAGATATATATGATATATAGAAATTAAAGTTAAATAAATATTAACTCTATCAAGGAAAATAATTCGACACTGTATTCAAGATAACACGTTACTTTACGTGGCAAACTAAATTAGTTGGGCACGGGGCCAGAATACAAAGCGTCTTAATTGACCAAGGAAATATCTCTGACTGAGGACAATATCTCCCGACCAAAGGGAGGCACCGTCTCCCGCCTCCAACCCCAGAAAAAGGCGGCAATAAAAAACTGTCCTCTACTTTGCCATCAAACGCGTATTGTTCCAAATTTCAATACATTAAATATTTCTTTACTGAAGTTATTGAAATGTCTTCGATATATATATCTTTAATATTCTAAAATTTTCCAAATAAAAAATTCTCAATACATATATATATATATATTCACCCTTGCATGGAGTATTGCTGCCATATATGGTCCGGTGCCGCTTCTGTTTGCCTCAAGGTTCTTGATAAGATCCAGAGACGGATATGCAATGTAATTGGCCCTGATCTGACATCTCGTCTGCAGTCGCTCTCTCACAGACGTGCTGTCGCCTCCCTCAGTCTTTTTTTACAAATACTTTCATGGTAACTGCTCCGATGAGATTTCCAGACTTTTCATGATTGTAAGCGTCCTACGAGGCTGGCATCCCGCTCACACCCTTTCACTGTCGAAACTGTTAAATGTAGCCGTCTCTTCTACTTCAATAGCTTCATGTCTCGCCCGTGGAATTCCCTCCCTATTTCCCTGATAGCTATAATCTCCAACTATTCAAATGTAATGTCAATCGACGTCTCCAGATGCCTTTATCTATCCCCTATCCTTCTCTTCATCCTTTCCTCTATCACACTTATTTGGTCTCACTCCAATTCTCTGTAACCCCTGGTGTGCTAGTGGCTTCCCACCTTGCTTGGGGTGAAACGCTTAATATATATATATATATATATATATATATATATATATAAAGAAATATAATCTTAAAGTGGGCTATATTTATGGGATAAAGTGCTCAATATCAGAGATAGAGCGTGTGTAAATGTAAAAGTGAACATAGAGGTCAACACTTAGAGGCGACAGTCTGTTTCATGCTAGATGCAATCGTCAGGCCACGAGTGCTGTTATTTTTTGGCCTGACGATTGCATCTAGCATGAAACAGACTGTTGCCTTTAAGTGTTGACCTCTATGTTCACTTTATATATATATATATATATATATAATATATATATATAATATATATATATATAATATATATATTTAATATATATATATAATATATATATATAATATATATATATATAATATATATATATATAATATATATATATATAATATATATATATATAATATATATATATATATAATATATATATAATATATATATAATATAATATATATATTTAATATATATATATAATATATATATATATATAATATATATATATAATATATATATATATAATATATATATATAATATATATATAATATATATATATATAATATATATATAATATATATATAATATATATATATATAATATATATATATATATAATATATATATGGGAAAAGTGTCTATTGTGTTTACTTTATAGCGTTTCCTGATAATATACATTAATGAACTGATGTGCCAAGGCAATCAGGATTTCAGATTCATAATCAGCATATTCAATTTATTCTAAAGCAGCATAAGCTATCTCAATATTAGAATTGTGGAATTAATTTACTGTATTAGGATAGTACTGAGTTAACATTAAAATCAGCCTACTCAGTTTCGTCTGAAACTAACTTTACCCCAATGACAAAATGTTTGTTGCCCAATGAAACCAATATTTGGACACCAACAATTTTTATTTCTTTTCCATAGTTTGCAAAATGTAATGTTTAAACAATAAAGCAAAGAAGACACTAGAAAATTATAGCATTCACTGCCTTCCGTAGATTGAAAGTTTGAATAATGTTTGCGGTAAAAATTAAAATAAACCTTTTGTAGTGGATATAAAAAGGCTGCGTAAATATTTAAGATTGTACTGCAAATAAAATATGCAATATTCACAAACATAATTTATAAGAAATGGCCACCAAATGGTAACGATTATCAATCATGACAAAAATACATGTTTGAAATAACAAATTAAATTTTATATACACAATTTACATTTTCTTTGTTTGTAATGATGTGTGCGAAAGTATATTTAAGAGAAAAAGTTCTTTGCTGTTTCGGAAATGTTCAATGCCGAAAGTAAGTAAATGTTGTCTGCCTTTGATTAAAAAGGTTGAATTTAAATTAGACAAAAGTTTTTTCTATGAAAATTTCTGGAGAGATCATTGTTGCAAGAGATACGCACGTAAGGTTAAATTTAGAACGTCGAAGGTACCAATTAATTTAGGTACGTCGGGGTCGTCAATAAATTTAGTAGTGGATATAAAAAGGCTGCGTAAATATTCAAGATTGTACTGCAAATAAAATATGCAATATTCACAAACATAAATGGCCACCAAATGGTAACGATAATCAATCATGACAAAAATACATGTTTGAAATAACAAATTAAATTTTATATATACTATTTACATTTTCTTTGTTTGTAATGATGTGTGCGAAAGTATATTTAAGAGAAAAAGTTCTTTGCTGTATCGGAAATGTTCATTGTCTAAAAAGTTGTCTGCCTTTGATTTAAAAAGTTGAATTTAACTAAGACAAAAGATTTTTCTATGAAAGATATTGAGTGAAAAAGTTTGTTGTGTAAATTTTCCTAATCTCTCATAAAGAAAGTTTGTTTCTTTGGAGGCAATTTGACACATAATTCACGTGTGTGAATCTCAAATGCGTTGAAAATTAGTTTGCTATTTCTATTTATAGTGTCGGAGTTAGCTCCTCCTCAGTTCTTTAATCCTTCAACAGGGGTCTCTCTCTCCTTTGAGTATAAATACTGGCTGACCCTTCTCTCTCTCACTTTTTCAACTTAGGCCTTGGGCCGCTACGTCGCACGGAGACGAGGTAAAATCTCTCTTTTTCCACTTAGGCCAATATGTGACCTCTCATAGATACAGCGTACCCCAAATTCTGGGAACGCGCTAAGAACAATACACGTACGTATGAACACTTACAACACACACATAATTTCTCCATAGAAACTCTATGTAACAGTCCATGTCTTTGTTTAACTTGTTTTGTTATTTGTTTACCCATATATATCGGTCTTTTTGTTTGTTTTTGTTGCGGACCACGATAGGGTTGCAGCGCTGGTTTACGGAATGGCCTTGTGCCAGACACCACTACCGAATCCACAATCAAAGTAAGAATAAATAAGCAGGAGGAATGACGAAGATAAGCCTGGTCAAGAGAACAAATATAGAATTTTTATTAGAGTTTAACAAGTAGTGTCTTCAGTGAAGACCTTCAGTAAATGTACTGGAAATGTAGGTAGTGGACAAGATAAAACTTCGCGCCAAAATTTAATTCCAAGATGGCTAATGGCGGGAAAAAGTTCTTCAGGAAGAAGAGTTCAAAAAGTCAATCGTAATGCATAATAACGTACAAGGCAAAATACTCACTGCGAGAGTTTATAATTGTGAGTGTATGTAATTCTTTTTAAAGTAACAGGTTCTGAAAGTACAGTTCGAAGAATGTGAAAAATGCTCGTTCATCAGGTTGGAAGTTTTTTTGAAGGTTCCTGGAAGTTGAGCTCGGTAGATGTTAGCTTCTGTCATGAAGGTGACGACTGTGTCGTATGTATTAAGATACCGAGACGAGCCATGAGGTCTAGGCAAGGTTTTGCCGAATAAAATTCTCTGCCAGTATCTATGGGTTCACCGGCGAGAGAATAAGGTGAGCCTGCCCGGCCAGGTCAAACGACCTGGGGCGACTAATTTTGAAACGCCAAATTTGCCGTGACGTCAGCGCAAAAGCGCGCGAAAAATAAATTCTTCCTCATCTTCGGCTAAGACGACGGTTTACTACTATGACTGGCCGAACGTGAGAGGAAGGGGTGAAAATGTCGCGCGTGCGTCACAATGAAGGTGGGGGTAGCGTGAATCCCACATTTTCTTTGTCTTCTTTGGACTTAATTAAAGTCAGACATTCCCATGTAGCTGGACCCGCCAGTAGGAAAGTTTAACCTGACATCTCTTCACATCTTCACCCCCACGGTCCGCTACAATAGTTTTTTTAACAACAAAATCGGTTCAACGGGGCTTGATAGCTGTTGCAAATTTTTCTGAGAAATGGGTGGGCGAATATTGTATTTTTTTATTTATTAGTCAATAAGATTTCTTGAAACATTTAAATTAGGGATGAATTTGAGAAAGATTTTTTATGCCGGTTGAGCTTACTTTTGCACAAATTTTGACTGTTTTGTTATGGAAATTTCTCGAACCTTATTTTTATTTAAAAATCAATGAAATTCAAGAAAATGTTTGAAATTGAAATGAGGGTTACTAAAAAAAATTTAACAGATCGCAACAGCTAGGAAGATATGATTATTAAATATACTTTCTTTAATGTTTAAAAAGAATATTCAGTATTCTTATTGTTTAGATAATAAGCATTATAACATAACACAAATAGCTATATTGTGGGAAAAAAGGAATTTTCGACAGTATACGCATTTATGGTTATTTTTTAAATTTTTATCAAAAACGATATTCTTGTAAATGTAGTTATGGATAATTAATTACTAAACTTTTTAATTAATAACTATTTGTTCTCAGTTGTTGACATTAATAGCTATTTGCTGATGTGTTAAAATTTTGGAATAATGCAATAATAAAAATTAAAATTTCATCTCTCTGTGATAAGTCGCGATCTTAAACATCTTCACCAGTCTAAACTTTCTTTTGGAAAGTCGTCTAAGGGAGATAACTCAATGTTACTTTTTTTCTTCCATTTATCTTACTGATTTATGGGACTTGAATCTGGATCGTTATAAAACTTGTGGGAAATTCTGTCGTTCAGGTTTTTTATATTAAAAAAAAAAATTAAAAAAGTAATAAAAATCTGAACGTCCGAATTCCAAACAGTAATAAAATTAAAATAAAGAAAACATGATTATGCCTGATTTGTTTAATAGGCATAATCATGTTTTCTTTATTTTAATTTTATTACTGTTTGGAATTCGGACGTTCAGATTTTTATTACTTTTTTAATTTGTATTTTTACAAACATATGTACATGAATTCAAAAGAGTCAAATAGCAAAAATAGTCTTTAGTTGAGTTTGTGGCGGACTTTACCACATTAATTTAACTTTAGATTAGGAAACAGGGCTGACGCAGAAAAGGATAACTAAGACATTGTTAATGTTACACATAAAATATGTATTTAACGATGTACAATGTCAAACAACGATGTGAAAGAAAGCATGCATTTAAGTAAGAAAAGGTTGAAATATGGCGGACTTCACCACATTAATTTAACTTTAGATTAGGAAACAGGACTGATGCAGAAAAGGATAACCAAAAGACATTATTACACATAAAATATGTATTTAACAAGATGTACAATATCAAACAACGATGTGAAAGAAAGCATGCATTTAAGTAAGAAAAAGGTTGTATAAAAAAGAGTTGTCTCTCTTTATCTATTATTTTAGTGTTCCAAGTTCACTGGAAGAATGTTCATGTGAGTCTCTTGTAATGTTTGTACTTGTAAGCTTTTGCTGTGTAAGAAAAGATGATGTGAGTATATACAACGTATGTTCAGTATGTGAGTGGTGTGTGCGAGTGAGAAGGTTGGTGCATAATTTCAACTGTTGTGGATTCATTTGGTAGCTGAACTAAAAAGGGTTAGAAAATTCTTACTTAAATAAGTGACTGTAGGCTCCAGATCACTGCACGGAAAGAATTATTCTTCACATGCAGACGATCTGATTGGTTGGCATCGACCAATCGGTGAGTGAGATTTGGGAAGACTTAAGAAAGCTTCTGTGATCCGTTTCTCCCAAAAGTGCATAAAACTGACTACATAAAAATAGAGCAACTACAAAATTGTCGCATTGCTGTGATTTGTAAATTGTCTATAATAACGTAGTGGTGATTAATTAACCAATGAATGCTTGGCGTTTATGTGATTTGTATTTTTGTATGTATGTATGTTCATGCATAATAGATCTGCACAAGTTAAAGTCTTTGAGTAGTTGGTGCACAGAAAAAGCCGTAGTTTAGGAAACACTTTTAAAAATTTGGACCACAGATAAAAAAAATCTGTGGTTGAAAAAAGAATTTCATTATCGGCGAAGATTCACTGACTATCTCTGCTGCTGTTGTTGCTGGAGATGATTCATTTGAATTTACCAACACTTGTTTCTTTCAGCACGTGCTTGGAGGAAGGCAAAAGTATATAGTCATATCTTTTCTTGCATTCAACTTGGAGGCACCTCCATCTCTGCTCTTTGAAAGTCAAAATTTATAGATTTCTATGGGAAATTTTTCAAAAAAGTTGCCTTAAGAAAAATAAGGTTTTATTTTTCTCTGATTGGTCAAATATTTCACATGGTGTTATGGGTCCTTACCTATAACTACAGAATGAACTCTTCCTAACACTATGTATACTACGCCTCTCAAGAGAGAGGGACGAATCGAGTCGAGCCGATAGTAGTTCACTCCAAACCAGACTGACAGCCATACTAACACCTTCCACATCTTGTATTATTATTCCGTGTAATATATCTTCGTTATTTCTACTCCTGTGTTCGTGTTGTTCTTCCTTAGTCCTAACTTGGACCATAACACATGGTGATGTTAATTTCTAACAAACAAACACTTCGATTTAAATGGTGAGTGTTGTATTGCACAATCTTTTTGGTATGTTTGCAATATTGTCTGTTATGGGAGAGGCGGAATAAAGTTTGGGCATGTTTTAATATGGTATGCATGTGGATATGCAATTGTGTTGGAAATAGCGTTTCTTTCCTATAAACAGTCTGTATACAGATAGAAAATAAATTGAGCATGTATACAAAAATATAAAGGCACATAAGACAAGGATGTGTCTTCTCGCCAGATTTATTTAACACTTTATTGAGCACTTTATCCCATAAATATAGCACATTTTAAGACTATATTTCTTAATATATATATATATATATATATATATATATATGTGTGTGTGTTTTGTTAATGACAACTGCGAGTAAGCTTTCTATTTTAATTTTTCTTGTGTTCGTACAAGTGTTTTCTTTTCTGGATACAAAGTGTGTAAAAACTACAAAATTTCTTCATATGCAAGAGCTTTTGGCTATTCTATATAGATAATATTTACGCTTGTGCACAAAAATATGAAGGGGTGTAAGACAAGGATGTGTCTTCTCGCCAGATTTATTTAATCTTTACAATGAGACAAATGCTCAGATAACTAAAAGTACAAATTGGGATCAAAAGGTTATTAGCTATGTTTAAAAAAAAACATATATTTACCTAAGTTTTAACATCATCTCCTTCGAAATAGTCACCTTGCACAGCAGTACACTAGTTCCAGCATTACTGCTACTGTTGGAATCCAGCCTGGAAGTCGTTTTTCCGTGTGTGAGTCAAGTTCCTTCTGCAATTCACTCTAGATCTCAGTTAAAACGGTTAACCTTTGAGCTGCGTTTTCAGTTTGGACAAAAGATGGAAGACCGCAGGTGCTAAATCCGGTGAATCGGAGTGTGCAGAAGTGACACAATGTTGTTTTAGGCTAGAAACTCACGAGCGAGGAGAGTTTGGTCTCAGGGTGCATTGTTGTTATGAAGAATCCAATTGTTTGCGCTCCACAGGTACGGTCGCTTTTGTTGAACCTCCTCCCTCAAACACCTCAAAACAATGCAGTAGAACCCTCAGTTGATGGTCTGGCCCTAGAGGATGTATTTTTTATGCACAATGCAGCAGATGTCGAATAAAACAATGAACATGCTCTTGCATGTCATAATTGCAGAATACAGTAAACACATGATCACAAAAACAAATTTCACAACTTGCATAGTAAACACAGTGATGTTACTCAGTACACTGGCACATGAAGGTCAATGCTCGCTCTTATTGCATGCACAACTGTGTGTTGCCATCTGTTGGTGTGCAACAGAACTAATCCAGAAACTTTTTGATACCACCATGTATTGCCACAACTTATATATTAGTGGGAACACTCTTAACAAATGACACTGTGTTAATGGCAGGCACAGAAAAAAACTTGAAGGAACTCCAAGACAATAAAGGAAAGAAAGAAGAAAGGACTAACTGTCAATTGTAAGAAGACAGAAAGTACAGATTTCAGCAAGAGAAAACCCCAATTGGCGATGTCAAAATCAGGCGTGTACAGAAAATTTAAATATCTGGGGAGCATTTTATTAGATGGTGGAAAATGTGACACACCTATCTGAAGGATATTAGAATAGCATAAGATGCCTTCAAAAAGCTAAGCAAAGTAATAAGAAACAAGAAAATTCTCTTAGAAACAAATAAAAAAAAGGGCTGAACTGCTATGTTATATCAAATCTCCTATATGGCAGTGAATGCTAGACAATTTCCTTGCATCTGAGGAGGAAACTTGAGGCAACAGAAATTTGATTCTATAGAGGGATGCTGAGAATATCATAGACAGAGCATGTAAGCAATAAGGAAGATTTAAGTAAAATAGGAATAAAAAGGACATTTAAGAATCAGAAAGAGTCAGTTGAAATTTCTGAGACACATGAAGAGGAAAGAGGACTTGGAAAATTTGACACTCACAGGACATTATGAAGACAGGAGAGAGAGGAAGACATTGAATAATTTATCTAACAAACTTGTGTAAATAGAGCCTATGGTCAAATCACACAGAAAACACTGGTTCTCTTTCAATCACTAAAGTTATGTGACATCGAGCCCTGTCAGTAATTGGATGCTTGGGAACACTGAGTACTGTAAGCAGTTTGATACAATCTGACATACATTTTGTCTTTAAATAACATACAAGGAGTTGACAAACCGTAAAAAATGTAAACAAACAGTCCACCATGTGTAAATAGATGATAAAAACTGAGAGGAACAGGTATTCATTAAACATTGCTTCTCACAGGTAATCTCCAATGAAAAGCTTGTCAAAAAATATTAATTAAAAATTTAAGATGCGTGTTCTTAGAATCTTTTTACTTTCATGATAAACATTAGCATCCCAAAAGACAACACTTTTAATTAAGTTTGAAGTTAATTGCTAGGAAGTCAAAATAAAAATCCTTTAATCTGTATGTGATTTCAGTTGCTGTACAAAGAGTTTATCCTGCCACTGAAGGTGACTCTGATCCTAGAACAATAGTGTGTTTGAATTTCAGAGTTGTGTTGTCATATCCTGCTATGGCAACAGAAAACACCTTTAAGTGAAATTAACAATAAGGTTACTGCAATTAAGAGGCCTTGAAAAAGAATGCAGTAGAAGGGGAAGTAATATTAATAATGCAGAGTGCTAAAGGTTAATAAGTTTGTTTGAGTGTGCAGACTGGTAGGTGAAAGAAACTTTTTAAAATAAAGAGAGTATCTACTCAAATATGAGTATCCACTACAAATATTGTTTTGAAGTAATAAAAACATGTAGATATAAAAAGAAACTATCAAGTTGAGATAAAAGAAAGAAAAAAAAGGAAATTTTTTCTATTTTTTTTTTCTTTTTTAATCCACCCTAATAAGTGCATTCACGTAATTATTTATACAGAGTCTGCCTAAAGTATTAAGAATATTTTAACCTTTATCACTCTGTATGTGACTTCATATCCCATACAAAAAGTTTATCCTGCCACTGAAGATGACTCTGATCACTGAACAATAGTGTGTTTGAATTTCATAGTTGTGTTATCATATCCTGCTATGGCAACAGAAAATATCTTTGAGTGAAATTAACAATAAGGATACTGAGAGGTCTTGTCAAAGAATGCAGTGGAAAGGGAAGTGATATTAGTAATGCAGAGTGCTAAAGGTTAATAAATTCCTCAAATTTTAAACAGATTCGGGGAAATAATGTTAATTTTGATACTAATGCAACCTGTTAAAATTGACTTACTCAGAAATAAAACCTTTTATTTGCAAATCTTATATTTATTTTATTGGGATTTATTGTATGGGTAGGTATGAGGAGGCATGGTGGAGTAAGGGATAGCGGCTCAGATTGAGGAATCAGAGAGCTGAGTTCAATTCCAGTTAAATCTATTAAATTCACTTACGTGCTAATACCCTTGGGAAAGGTATTAATTCTCTTCTTCTCCCCCCAGCTATGGGTAAATAGCAGGACAGACTAGGTTCTATAGCCTTGGATCGCAACTGGTCTACCACAGAAAGAAATGGCAACCTACTGCAGGAAAAGAAATCTGCCTCATCAGTCATATATCGAAAGATACATGATTGCCTAAACGTGTATCATGCATGGCACATAACTGACTGATTGAGGTTTCAGGATAATTGCAATGGGTGATAGAGTTTTGAATCCTGCTGGACGGTGCATTTTCTTTAATTTTTATCACTCTGTATGTGACTTCATTTGCCATACAAAATGTTTATCCTGCCACTGAAGGTGACTCTGATCCTTGAACAATAGTTTATTTGAATTTTATAGTCGTGTTGTCATATCCTGCTATGGCAACAAATAACACCTTTAAGTGAAATTAACAATAAGGATTTTGTAATTGAGAGGCCTTGAAAAAGAATGCAGTGGAAAGGGAAGTAATATTAATAATAATATTACTAATGCAGAGTGCAAGACTTTAAAATAAAATTAATCATAATATCAAAACAATTTTATAAAAAATAGTTACTTATCTTTATTAAATTTAATTTCATCAGAAAAATCACAAATTTTATTTAAAAAACATTGAAAAAAATGTTTTTGTAACATGATTGGCTACCATCAGTAAGTATGTGTCAAAGGTCAATTTGGGTGGGTGAAGTGATATTTGTATTAATGGTTGACCAACCTCACAAATTAGTGTTGATAGCTTTAGACTGAATTGCTTCTCTGTATATATCAGGTCATCCCATAAGTTCTGTCCGAATTTTGAATAAAGAAAACAAGTGACCAAATGTTACATTTAATTACAGATTCAATCAACAATGTATTTTCCCTGATTATCTATGATTCCTTCCATCTATTAACAAGCTTACTAATTTCATTACTGTAAAATTCTTTTGGCTTTGATTCGAAGAATTCACAAATGTCAGTTTTAACCTCTTCCTGTGTTACAAAAGCTGTTTCTTCCAAATGATTCTGTAAGCTACAAAACAAATGGTAGTCTGAAGGAGCAAGGTCGAGAGAATAAGGTGGATGAGGAATTCTCTCCCAACCAAGTTCTTCGATCTTTTGTGACATGATTCTTGCTGTGTGTGGTCGCGCATTGTCCTGATGAAACATCACCCATTTTCGATTCACTAGAGCAGGTCTTTTTTTCCTCAAAGCTTGGTTCAAACGCTCTAATTGCTGAGAGTATATTTGAGTATTCATTGTTGCATTAGGTGGTAAGAATTCAAAGTGGATTATTCCTTGGCAATCCCACCAGATTGAAAGAAGAACCTTTTGCCCATGAAGTCCCCTTCTCGGCTGTGACTGGGGTCCTTCCCCTTTACCAAGCCACTGTCTACGACGCTTAACACTTCGATAAAAGATCCATTTTTCGTCGTCAGTCACAAGTCTATCCAAAAAAGGTGAAACAAGTTGGCGAGAATGGAGAGAAGAGCAGATGTCAACTCAGGATTTGAGGTTGTTTTCAGACAATTCATGAGGCACCCATTTTCCAAGTTTAGGAACTTTTCCAAGTTGTTGAAGATGATGATGAACAGTTGTATGGTTTGAATTGAGAGCCACTGCCAATTCCTCAACTGATAAAGCAGGATTTTCTTCAAGGGCTGCTTCAAGAAGCTTTTCATCAAACTCAACTGGACGTCCGGTTCAATCTTCAAGGGTGAAATCTCCACCTCTGAATTTTGCAAACTATCTTCTGCAAGTTCTTTCATTCACACATTTTTCTGCATAAACTGAGTGAATGTTTCTAGCTGCTTTGGCTGCTGAGTTTCCTTTCTTGAACTCGTAAAGCATTATGTGCCTCAAATGATTCTTGGGTACTTCCATGTTAGCAGGGTTTTAATCAAACAAAATTTAATTTTATTGTTCTCTGAAATAAAATTTGATCAGTTTAAATGCATCTAAACATAAAAATAATGTTCAGCTCCATTAGACATTATAAAATACTCGTTAAATTTTGTTCATTTTAAGAAAAAGTTAAAATTCGGACAGAACTTATGGGATGACCTAATAAGTATGGTACCTAATAAGTATGGTAGCCATAATAAAAATCAGTATTTTATTTTCTGTAAACTAATTATTTTTATAAACGACATTTTTTAAATGCAAATATCAGCAAATTTGCTTAAAATATAGAAATAATATTTATAACAGAAATTTTTTCTATTCTTTTTGCTTTCAATTAGCAGTAAAAAATTGACCATGAAATTAAGTTTTATACATGTTTCATAGGTTCTTTTTGTTTTTTCTACTTGGGTGTCACATTTCCACAATGAAAATTGGAGATGCCTAGCTTAGAGTTACAAACATCTGGAGATTTATGATCAGACACATGGAAAATATGGGCCAATGTAACTACAAAAAATGGTGTTTCAAAAGGACAATTTTTTTCTATTGAGATTACAGTTATTTTTTTTTCACTGCCTCACCTATGCTTATTTACAAAATTATAAAAATTATTTACTTTTAATAAAGATTTATTATTTACCATTTTATAAAGAAACAAATGTAAAAAGAAATCTTTTTATTCAAAAATATTTTTAAAATTAAAATAATGATCAAAATATTTAAAACATCTACAATATTTTACAAGATTATAAAAATTATTTACTTTTAATAAAGGTCAATTATTTACCATTTTATAAAGAAACAAATGTGAATAGAAATCTTTTTATTCAAAAATATTTTTAAAATTAAAATAATGATCAAAATATTAAACCATATATAATACAATACATTTTAAAACATTGACTAATTGCCAGTTTTATCTACCTTCACTCCCTTTGCAATGTTTGTGTAATATATTAACAATACCAAGAAGAGGCTTATGAAGCTAAAATGTGTCCCTATAGAATACCAAGAAATCCTTAGAGAATTCCAAGAAGTCCCTATAGAATACCAAGCAGAGGCTTATGAAGTTGTAGTGTTTGAAAATTTTTAGGTCACGGGAGAACAAAAGACACTAACTAACCCTAAGAACCTGCTGATTTTTTATTTTTTAATGGACTGTGATTGGATGGTTCAAACTGTTCCCCTTTGAAAGGGAAGGGAGAATTGGGACTGGACCTTAGAAGCAGTTGGAAATGAGACAGCTTAGAAGGAAGAAGTTCATTTTCTCTCTCCCTGCTGAAAAGGCAGGCAGCGTTTGCCCATAAGTAAGGATGCATGGGTAACAAGTTGCTGAGGGCAAGTTTCCCCTTCAGAGAAAGTTTTGAGAAGTCCTCTCGAAGAAGCCCCAGAAAAGAAAGTTGAAAAGAAGTCCATAAGTGGAGTTTGGAGTTAAAGCCGTTTGAGAAGAAGAAGGAGCAAACACGTGCGTTTTCAAAAAGTGTTTTAGCGCGTGTTTAAGTAAATTTTCACCTTCTAGAAGCCATAAAAGAAAGGCGTAATATCCAGGTGGACGGGATCCAGAGACAGATATGCAATGTAATTGGCCCTACAGTCTGCAGTCGCACTCTCACAGATGTGCTGTCACCTCCCTCTGCCTTTTTTACAAGTACTTTCACCTTAGCTCCAATGAGCTGCTTCTGCTGGTTCCCAGACTTCATGAATTTAAGTGTTCAACCAGGCTGGCATCTCATTCTCACCCTTTCACTGTCGAAACTATTAAATGTAGCCACCTCTTCTACTCCAATAGCTTCATGTCTTGAACTTCTCGCCTGTGGAACTCCCTCCCCTTTTCCTGTTTCCCTGATAGCTATAATCTCAAACTATTAAAATGTAATGTCAATCAACGTCTCCAGATGCCTTGATCTATCCCCTATCCTTCTCTTCATCCTTTCTTCTATCACTCCTATTTGCTCTAGCTCCAACTCTCTGTAACTAGTGGCTTCCCGTCATGCTTTGGTTGCCAACACCAACAGTTGCGACACATCAGATTTCAATACCAACAGTTGGCAACACTCCAACGATCAATTCCAACAGTTGCCAACAAACCAACAGTTGTAAACAAACAACAATCAAAACCAACAGTTTCCAACAAAAGAAAGGTTAACACAACAGTTGCCAACACACCAACATTTGTCAACGCATCACCATCAATACCAACAGTTGCAAACAGAGCAACAGTCAACAAGTCAACAGTTTCCAACAATACCAAATGTTTCCAACACACCATCAATCAATACCAACAGCTGTCAACAAACTAACACTCAATACAAACAGATGCCAGCAGTTTCCAACAGATCAAGAATCTGTCTATATTTCTGAGATGAGGTATTATGTACACTATTTACATTACTCAGAATATTGGCCTCATCTTTGTCTTTGACATCCATAAGACAGGGCATGTGGAACTAGAACAGTCTACCCCAGTGAGCGAAATGAAGGGTTCAGTTCGACATTCCAACCACCTGAAGAAGGCCGGAGCGTACAACAGCCGAAATGTTGTGATAAACATGGTGACAAAGATGAGGACAATAGTCAGAATAATGTAAATAGATCAAGAATCTGAACCAACAGTTGCCAACAAATAACAGACAATAGCAACAGTTGCCAACACTAATGCTCAATACAGACAGTTGCCAACACAACAATACCAATAAATACCAAAACACCAACTGTCAATACCATACCTGATTTCAATACCAACAGTTGCAAACTCAGCAACAGTCAATACCAATGGTTGCCAACACATCAACAATCAATAACAACAGTTGCTAACTTGGTGTGAGCAAATCATCTGTTCATTTTAATTTGAAGTCACACGCCACCATATAGGGTGGTCCGAAAGTCCTGTCACCCCTACACAATTTTCTCAGATGGCTGACATGAGCTCCCACAGTTTGGAAGAGGGGTATGGGGTGACACGACTTTTGGACCACCCTGTTTGAGCTCCAGGTTACTTATTAATCCAACTACAGTATAATAAGTATATATTATTTGTTAGTTTTAGGTTGTTTTTTAGCCTTTGTTTTACATGAAACGATAAAAATCTTGTTTGGAAACATTAATGATTTTTTTATTTCCTGCTTTAGATTTTGTTCTGCCTTTGATAACACAAAAATTAGAAATACAGTGTAACCCGGATATAAGAGAAAACCCGGATATAAGAGAGATTTTTCTCTGGTCCCAAATTAGAGCCTGTGTTAATGTATATACAGTGTAACCCGGATATAAGAGAGTTGTCGGACCGGAGAAGAAGTATCTTATATCCGGGTTTGGTTTATTTTGTTTTATTAACACAGGCTCTAATTTGGGACCAGATAAAATCGCTCTTATATCCGGGTCTCTTATATCTGGGTTACACTGTGTAATAGACCAAACCCAGATATAAGAGAAACCCAGATATAAGAGACTTCTTCTCTTATATCCTGGTTACACTGTATGTATAGGGAATGTACTGGCCAGACTATGTTTACATAGAGTTTTTTAGGTGTGCATACTGCCATCAGGCATGTTCTGTGGTCTGGCTGTGGCTTGGTTCCAAGAGTACCAGATTAAAGAAGTTGTATCAAACAAACTCCTCCCCCCATCTACCAAAATGTTTGCTTTGAGCCTCTCACTAAATGCATTTTCTTTAAAACTGTTAAACAGAAATCTGTAGCAGTAAGGAAATACCAAGTAAGAACGGGATATTTTTTTTTATCACAGCAAATTACACAGCAGTTATTTCGGTTAACTGTTATTTAGAATGTTTGAGGAAGTTGTCTCAGCTTTCCCACATGAAAGGGTTGAGGTTAATAATGCAACAAAGTTGAAAAAAAAGCAACAACGGTTTGAAAGATTAGAGCGGACAATTCTCTTTTTAGGCGGAAGAATAAAGACTAAACTCCTGCTCAATGTGTAACAATAAAAGAAAAATATGTTTATTTACATGCACAAAAAAAGGGTAAAAGGATATACAATTACGAGAGAAAGAAAGGGAGAAAAAAATTCTGTTAACTTTAAAGGAAGAAAAAATGTTCATAAAAAGAAGCTTGCTCAAAATATTTTTCTGAGTGCCTAAAAATGTTCTTTAAGATAGTAGCAGATTCTTGTTAACGGTTAAAGCACTCACAGATTTGTTCAGAGTTCTTGTAGAGATGGAAACTGTCTGAAGATATGAATTTTGTAGTTGAGTGAGTTCATAGGCTGGCAACAGATATCTTCTATATGCAAGGGGGCAGATCTCAATTGGTTTTAGTAGTGGGTGTACATTCTTTCTCGACAACCCATAAAGGTAATTCTTCTTTTCCTATAATCTCAGATGATATAAAATCATCACGAGTATTCTCAGTTATTTGGAATATTGTGGGAAATTTGTCCCGGCTTTCCCACATGAAAGGGTTGTGGTTAATAATGCAACAAAGTTGGAAAAAAAAGCAACAACAGTTTGAAAGATTAGAGCGGACAATTCTCTCTTTTTAGACAGAAGAATAAAGACTCAAACTCCTGCTCAATGTGTAACAATAAAAGAAGAAAATGTTTATTTACATGCACAAAAAAAGGGTAAAAGGATATACAATTACTAGAGAAAGAAAAGGAGAATAAAATTCTGTTAACTTTAAAGGAAGAAAAAATGTACATAAAAAAAGGCTTGCTCAAAATATTTTTCTGAGCACCTAAAAAGTTCTTTAAGCAAGTAGATTGTTGAATGGTTAAAACACACACAGATTTCTTCAGGGTTCTTGTATAGGAGGAAACTGTCAGAAGATATGAATTTTGTAGCTGAGTGAGTTTGTAGGCCAGCAACAAAAATCTAGTTGCAAGGAGGCAGATCTCAATTTGTTTTTAGTAGTGGGCCAATATTCTGTCTTTACAGCCCAGTGGGTAATTCATTCTTGAAGCTGACTCTGAAGACGACTGGTGTTCTACTGCCAACCTGATGTTATCACAGACGGTTGTCAAATTCTCACTGCCAAATAGGTGAAGATTCTCTGAATTTAAGAAGATTAAGAGGCTCAGAAATACACTACTTACATTATTCGGACCATTGTGCTCATCTTTGTCGCCATATGAGGAGGACAATAGTCCGAATAATGTAAATAGTGTACATAATACCTCACCTGAGAAATAAAGACAGATACTGAAGGCTCAGAAATATCGGGGATTTTTCCCTCCAAAATTGCTATACAAATTTGCTTGCCCCTTTATTGGTTAGAAAATATATTATCTCTGATAAGAACCAAGGTTTTGGGAGCTGCTTTTTGGAAGCAATCGTCTGACAAATTCCTTTTTATATTTTCCAGCTCTCTTCTTTGACAGAAAATATATTCTTATCCCTGATAAGAATCAAGGCCTTGGGAGCCAGATTTGAAAGCAGGGGAAAAAAGTTGGGGTGAGGTTTGGAAAAGAGGCTAGAACGTGAACTTGTAAAATATTGTAGTTCTCAAATTAAATTCTAATAAACGATTACTTTGCTACTAAGTAGTGAGTTCAATCCCTGGACCGGGTAGTGCAGACTTATACTTGGTGGAAATAGAGTGAGCAGTACTAATAATAAGAACAAGACAAGATATATCCCAAGACATGGGCATTGGAATGAGAATAGTCTACCCTTGAAGATAAATAATGGTTAAAGGTTATCCAGATACACTTGATGAAGGCCAGAGAGCAGAATGACCAAAACATTGCGATAAAAAAAACAAAGACGAAGACAACAGTCCGAATACAAATATAGTGTATGAAAAAAGTAAAAACAGTCTTAGTAATTTAAATGAAGGATGGCTCTATAGAAAGACACTGACTCCTGTTTTGCACCACATAGCAATAAGTTGGTGCACCAAGTAAATCAGTCTAAGTTCTCTGAATAGCGGTACCTTTACCTTGTGGGAGAATGAAAATTAAATAATAAATAATAATTAAAAAAAAAAATAATTTCATTTTCCCATAATGCAAATTGAACCCCAACCCCACCGCCAAAAAAAAAGTTTCCTTCCAGTCACGTGCAAAGTTTGTGACCCAACTTCCAGAAAGATCATGTAGCGTCTGGGTACTTTCGAATCAATGGATTCAGCATGTATTGCAGCGGTTCTAAGAAAAGGAGATTTTTAGTCATTCACTCTCATCATGTTGACTTGAGGTCGAACGCTCCCTTACCTCCGAGTTTAGTACACACACGTGCGTCAATAATAATAATAATAAAAACTGACACTTAATTTTCCAAACAAGATTTTATTTTTGTGTTAATTATTTTGGTCCAATGACACTACCATCTTCTGATACCGGACGAAATACCAACCCACTACAAGTTACAATGGGCGAAAACGTGATAAAATTAGGTACCTCCATGAGATCGCTAAAAAATCAGCTCTGAATTGTAACATAGAAAACTCAATAAAACGAAGATATTATTTAATTTCAAATGTTTTTATTTGCTTTTAGTTGTTTTTATGAATATGGACAATATTTTCTGAAAGCAAAAAATTTTTTCAATGAAAAATGAATTTTTAATACATTAGTTATTTCTTTAATTATAATAGATTTTTACATTTAAGTTGTTAAAATATAATAAAATTAGTTAAAAGCCGCATCAGCTTTCCTAAGTGCCCTTATGAGATAGATCTTTTTTTAGCATGTTGTAAATTGTATCGTTTTGACTAATCAGAAGATCCGCAGTAATGTAATGTAATTTTGTGTTTATAATTGGGCTGTAATTATAAAGTACAGAAGACCAACCAGAATACAATTAAGTTGTGTTATTTGAGTTAAGCATTGTTCTCCGCTGTTAAGGCCTTTACTTTTTCGAAACATGTGTGGAGAAGTTAATTTGATTTTTCAATTTCAACTGAGAAGGGTACCTACAAGTACCAGTATCATCTTATGAAATTTATATGATCTTATTTTTATATTAATCTCAGTTATGACATTTTTCCATAAATATCAAAATTAATATAATGAATGGAAATACAAATAACACAGTAAAATGTAATAAATGTACATAAAATTATAGTATTTTATGTACACTTCTGATAACATTTCATAAGAAAGGTACCTATAAATTAATTAGATACCTTTCTTATGAAATTTAATCTCACTCTTAAGTCTTATTTTTTAATTTCTTTATAATATATTTTCCATAAAGCATCGTAAAGGTGAAGGTGAAAACTAAGTACAAAAAAAAATAAAAGAGCGCTGAAAGTTTTCATTAAAAATAACAAGGTAAATAATTTGTCCACTTAAATCTAAATAACTTCACTTCTCTCCATCCATAGAAGGAATTATTCTCACGTAAGCTATCTAAACATCATGAAAATGTCTTTCGTCCCCTGTCAATGACTTGCTTTGTTTTATTTTATTTTCAAATTAAATTATATCTTTTCGGCGCAGAAGCGAAGTTAAGTTTGGTTCAAAATATTTTAAATAAACATTATAATTTCTGATTTTCTTAAAATAAGTTTTGAAAAAATGATAATTGATTTTTTTGAGATTTTCATTTTTTTTATAAAATGGAAAAAAAAAAAAGGGTTGCCATGATTGATTATCTGCCAATTTTGATGATTCAAAAAAAAAAGATTTTTAACGAAAATTTCGGACATGCTAGGAACAATTAAAAAATGTAAAAAAATACCCCCAAAATACTTTCCTAACATGAACATTTAGACGATAAATTTTGTTTTCGTCAAGTTTGGCGTCTTTTTCATCATGCTATGCTCTTTTTTAGCGATCTCATGGAGTTACCAGACCTAGATAAAATTTAAAAAAAAACAAAGTAAAGATGAAGACAACAGTCTGAATGTAAAAAGAAAAAACAGTCATAGTACAGTGTAACCCGGATATAAGAGAGATTTTCTCTGGTCCCAAATTAGAGCCTGTGTTATAAAACAAAATAGACCAAACCTGGATATAAGAGACTTCTTCTCCGGTCCCGACAACTCTCTTATATCCGGGTCACACTGTAATTAAAATGAAGGATGGCTCTATAAAAAGACACTGACTCTTGTTTTGCACCACTTAGCAATAAGTTGGTGCACCAAGTAAATTAGTCTATGTTCTCTGAATAGCGACCTGTTCCAGCTATTCAGTTGAACTCTCTGCCTTTGGCAGAGGAACCCGGACGAGGCTCCGCCTAGGGGCAGAGTCTCGTTCGGGGACGTAGACTGTCCCTCAACCCGTTTTTACGTGTTCCAATAGGGAATATTTTTGGCCGAGCCTACGGGCTCGGAAGACCCACGTTAAATCCGGCCTTGTGCCACATACAACCCTCGTGGGGTGGTAGCTAGATATCATAGCAATTTGTTGAACTAAGTGAAATCAGTGTAAGACTTGTTCTATTTCTCTGAATAGTGGTGCCTTTACCTATTTAATTTAACTGCATGTTTGTTTTTAGGCCCCTCTTGCGTCTTGCTTGCCATTGTGCTTCTCCACCCCTGACTCTGTATGAGGCCATAAAGTGAAAATCGTTCTCACCACTAATGATTTATTAAGTCCAACTGGTTAATCATTACAAAACAACACTGAATCTGGCGCCCTAAAATTGCAAGTAGAGTGATTACAAAAAAAATGTTCACATCTATTATAAAATAAAAGAAATAAAAAAAAATGTTGCCTTTAAGAATTATATCGTAATTTCTAATTTTTTAGATATTTTTTTAAAGTGAAATTTGGAAATAAATAATTCTTAAAACTTTTATTTTATTGTGGCTACGAAATTTTGGATTTAGGTGCTAAATTCGTCACGTCAATTCTGTATCTTGGAAGTTGCGGAGATGGACCTTCTTTTCTCCAGTTACGGTCTGTGAAATTCAAGCTATTTATTTGGTTCAGTGATTTTATTTATTACTTGGGATTTAATCTTTAATTAAACTTTTTCTTCTTTTGACTTATTATATCGAATATACATGCGACTTTCATTTATAAAAATTAAAAATACAACAACAATATTTTGACACCGAGTGGAAAAAGTGATTGAAAAAACTAAAAATGTCTAGAACCTTATTTATTTTATCAGCTGTCTTGGAGATTTAACTTTTTTAAAATATTTTCAAATTGTGATTAATTGTTTATATTACAAGAAATAGTTGAAATTAAGAATAAATAATTTTAAGTTTAGTTGTATTCAGTTGTATAATCTTTTAATTAGATTTTAAATTAATTCGAAGAACTATAATATTTCTTTTAATTATCAACACAAAAAAAAAAAACTAAGACAAATAACAAACATTTCTTTTTATGTGTTTTCTTTTCTTTACTAGAATTTTGTTTGATAAATTTTTATCTATATTTAAAATAAATCGACCCAAGAATCTTTAAATCAAACAAAATTCTAGTAAAGAAAAGAAAACAGAAAAAGAAAAATGTTTGTTATTTGTCTTAGTTTTTGTGTTGATAAAAGAAATAGTTCTTCGAATTAATTTTAAAATCTAATTAAAAGATTATACAACTAAATTTAAATTTTTTAGGAATGTAAAAAAAATCCTTCTCTGAGGTCTCCACGCAAAATAATGTTTTTTGTTTACATTTTTAAAAGTTTTTTGTTTTTTTGTTTTTTTTTTAGAAAATTAGCTTTAAAATTGCAGTTTTTTAAAAACTATTTTGTTTTAAATAAATACAATTAATTAATCTCTTGTAAACTAAATTTTGATTAAAACAATAAAAAAATGAAGTTTCGATATTTTTTGAGTTTTAAATAAAATTATTTTAGACTTAGTGAAGAAATAACTTCAGTATATTCATTGATTTGTCTTTTTTTAATTTTCTAAAATAATTATAGTATTTTTTTAAATTTTTTTTTACGCATTACGTGTTTTTTTACTTACATTTTTTACTTTTATTAATCATTTTTAAAGACATATATCGCCATTATTATTGTAACATGTTTGATATTTGGACTGTGCAATTAATAATGTCCGCTGTACTAAAATCTGATAATAATGGTCATGAAAATACGACAGATTGATAAAAAAAATATATATCCAGTTTTAATAATTTAATTTTTATTAAAAACTAGTTAGTTTTAATTACAGGTTTCCTTCTCCGTAAAGCATTATTACTTTTTTATGTCCGTTTTAAAAATGGGACGGTGGGCATTTATGTGTTTAAAAAAACTTAAACTAAAGCAGACTGGTTAAAAAAAACAAACGAACTTTTACTCTAACAGTTCTTTTCGATAAATATTAAAGCATACCTTTTTTAAGCATTTATTATTTACAATTCAAAAAACTGAAAACAACTGATTTTTATTAATTAAAAATTTTAAATCTATAGCCAGTGAGTGACCTTTGCACTTTTTTGCATGGAAGTAAAAAAAAAAATCATGCACAAAAGGGCATTTTAGTGTTTTTATGTTAAAATAATGAATCTTACTAATTGTAAAATCAAGGGGCTGCCTAGCATATGTAAATTTCAATTAATTTTTAAAATAAGTTGGGAGTATATTTTCCGCGTGAGTAAAGTAGGAGTTTCTAGTCCTAATCTTAGAATACTAAAATTGGCGCTGTAATTACACTTTCGCACACACCCCCAAAAAGTAAAAAAAATACAACCAGATAAATTTATAAAAAAGCTTTTATAAAGAAACTTATTTTTAAAATAACAAACAATTGGACTGTTGCAATTATTAAGTTTAATTTACATTTACAAACACTAGCTGAGCAATGGTATTTTTTTAAAAAAAAAGCTTCTGTAAAAATGTGTTTCTGCTGTCAAAAGTTTCTAAAATGAAAGTCAGAAAGACATGAAATAAAAATAAAATTTAGTATTTAAAATCCACAAATTATGAAGCAACTATTAAGGAAAAGGGGAAATCTATTCGTACTTTTTTTTTTAACTAAAAAAAAACAAGACAAAAGACCTGTCATAGTGTGGTTGCGAAAATGTAACAGTGCCCTAAAATTAATTTTATTAAAATAAATTATTAAGTAAGAACACCATTGTTGTGTAAATAAATTAGTCTTCCCATTTTTTTAAATGAAGGTAGAAAGCACTATCAATTAAATTTTGGACAAAGTCACAAAACTTTTTACGTGTTTATCTGGCTTTTTATTTTAATTTTAAATCGCACCTTTCAGGTCGTTATTCTTTACAACTCTACTAACTACAGCTTCTTTTAAAATTTAAGTAAGTAGTCTAGTGTCAATCGAAAAAGAACCAGGTCTTGAGTATTCTTCTTTTATTTTCGATTTACGCTGTTTGTTTGCTTAGCTTAACAATCGTAGAAAAACGAGATGGATGTTTTTGTTGTGATTAAAAAAAATGTAACGAAAGAAAGATCGAAAACTGATAGTTATTATTAAAAAAAAATTTTAAAAAATAGGTACCTTCAATTCAAAGATTCGCTAAAAAATGAGCATGCATGATGAAAAAATACCCGCCCAAAAAGCTAAATAAAAACACGGTTTTATCGTCAAAGTATTTGTTATTAGGAAAGACCAAATGATTTTTTTTTAATTATATTTTTTGATGCTTTTCAAAACCTTTTGTAACCTTTAGGTTACAAATTTACAATCTGCAATGTATAAGTACAGTGTAACCCGGATATAAGAGACCCGGATGTAAGAGAGATTTTATCTGGTCCCAAATTAGAGCCTGTGTTAATGTATATATAATAGACCAAACCCGGATATATGAGAAACCCGGATATAAGAGACTTCTTAGGTCCCGACAACTCTCTTATATCCCATTTTAAAAAGAATTTACACCGTTTCATAAAAACGTTTTTCCATAAATATGGAAGGACATGTTTTGAATAATGTCAAGCGTTTTATGAGACATCAGAAAATTTTTGCATTTTCTTTCTGTGAGCATGTGTCGAATTCTCTGACTGACTTTGACCATTATCGCCGCATTTTCAAAATTTTTAATTTTCTTTTTTATATCCTATTTCACTAGATATTTTAATTTATTTTTTTTAGACAAAATCAAAAAGCACACTCACTACTGGATTGGGAAAGAAAAAGTAAATGACGGAGTGGGAAAATCAAAGACTGACCCAGTCAAGATAAAAAGTGGACAAAAACAAACGGGTGGTTGGGAATCTTGACATAGATCATAAGATGAGAGGGCTGAGAACAGTCCAGGAACATCACTTATTCACATTAACTAAGAAAAGAAATAGTGTCTAACTTAACTAGAGGAGGGTTCACGGGACACTGCCCTGTTGCATTAAAGAGGACTTAAAAAAGAAAATCCAGTCTAGACCTGTTCACACAAACCAGGCTTGCAATAGATACCCACCTTTTGCTGAAATCTGTTGATAACAAGTGCTTTCTGTCAGTTCTGATCTTCATCCTGAGCTGATGCCGAAAGGCTCCAACCAGATCCTGATGCCTTTGTATTGCAAGATTCCCTCCATCCACAATGTCCATACAATCATTCTTGCCACGGCTAGCAATGTAAGCAATGCCATCTGTTTCAAACCAGAGAATGGGGGCGACACATTATCGCATGCTTATGCGAGATCAATGGACACCAGCTACTTGGGATTGATATGAGCTGTTGAATTGCCAACATAGTCCCAGAACAGGCGTACCTGAGGACAATGGTAGAAGACGTGTTAAGTCATTTCCTCTAAACCAAGGTCACACCGATGACAGTCAGGCAAATGTACCCAGCCCTCTCTGAAAACTACATCATTAAGAGATAGCACATTCCGAATCAATCGGCAGGTAAGTTGTTGGTGCCCAAGACCAGAAAGAACGCAACTCTGATGCTGACAATCACGTAGAGGATCCATTGTGAATCCCTCTAGTAGTTCATGACACAATAGTCTACAAGGCTGCCTGACACTCTCGGAGGAATCTTGATTGATTCCGAGGCTTACAATAATGTTCAGCCTCCGAAACAGGAGGAGTGATGGTAAGGCTGTGGAAGGCATCCCTAACACTCCCCTCCAAAATCGAGTCCTCTGTCAATGCTTGGCATAGGAAATCCGACCTTGAGGCATTCTGATAGCACAACAAATGCAGTATTCCCAGCCATTACCCCTCCTCATGAAACAGGCATTGGGCAGTGACCTCTCTGCAGACCTGCTGCTTGTGACCACCCTACAAGAGGGTAGACAACAAGACCTTAAGTGCCTTATTTTGGTCCTTGCAGAGAGCAAGTAGAGCCAATCGATAAAGGATAAGAGGAAAGACTTAAGTGGCATGTGCCTCAGCTCTACCCTTTACAGACAACTGCCATTGAAGCCAAATCTGAATGGCTGCTCCGACCTTTGACTGTACTTCCGACCAATTTTTCTTCAGCTGGAGACTGGGCCCGAATGACACTCTGAGAATGCTAATGGGTCTGTCTGTCCAACTGTAGGGCCCTAGAAGTGTCACCCACTTCCAGGCACCTAGCTGCAAGCTGGAAAACTTGTGGTGGACCTGGTCACCTTTTCATACCGTTCAAGCGCCTTCTGTACCACCTCACTGTTGCTGCAGCATGACATGAAAATGGATATGTCATTTGCTGTCTACAGAAACCCCGTCTCAAGCAATTCCATGTAGAGACAGACTGCACACCCTGTCTCTTAGCTGATGCAGGAGGGGCTCCAACACCAAAGCGTAAGTAGGGGCGACAGTAACCAACCCTGTCAGACCGACCATGACAGCTCAAAAGCTTACAACCACTTTCTGTTCACCTGCACCACAGCACTAGAGGAGCAAAACAGTTGGCTGATCCACTTGTGGAAGTCTGGTTTGAATCTGGTTGCCTGCAGGACAGCATCCAGGTACTGGTGGTTGACCCTGTCAAACACCTTTGATTGATCTAAATTGATCAACTCGGTTAGATCATCATTTTCTACACCCTCTAGGATCATGTGGATTGTGGATCAAATGCATGTTGCTCTGAATTCTTTGTCCCTTCACAGCAGAAGTCTGCTCGGGTCCCAACAAACTCTCAGCAACTGACTGTAAATGCTCCATCAGGATCTTGGCAAAAATCTTTAACTCTGTGTTTAGCAGAATTATGGGCCTATAGTCATCTAAATCCTGCCCACCACTTTTGTCCTTTTTCAACAGTGTGATCAAAAAGATACAGTCTGTGATGGACTCCTAGCAGATCCAGTTGTTGCACCTGACAGTCAAAATCGGCACAAAGATGTGCAACAGCCTCAAGTACAATTTGTAGGGCAGACCATTAAGTCCTAGAGACATGCCACTGCTGATCCTCTTCAATGCCAAGTGAACTTTGCCCTCTGTGATCTCACCCTTCTAGCTAGCTGCTTCAGCTGGCTCAAGCTGAGAGAAGTCAGCTAAATAGCTGTGAAACTTATCACCACAAAGACCAGACTCCTTGATAAAACTGCTCTCAAAATGCTGCCAAAATGCCTCGCACGTGTCTTTGGTCAACCTCAGAGTGTGCCCCTCTGGGGTATCTACCTACTGAATGTATCAATCTGAACCTCAACAGATTTCTTCTTTGCACAATTCTGCACCCATATTCACAGCTTCGTTAGACATCTTGTTTAACCTATGTCTAACTTCCTGACCCTGGTAGCAATTGCTGGCCTCATGCTGCAGAGACCAACTCCTTTTATAGGCAGAAGTTCACAAATGCATGCTGGGATATTTTTCTTAGCCAATAAAATAGGTCGGCTTACAATTTGGCTCAATCCAGATCTGCCTTGTGTTACGCGCACGTGCGATAAGATAGACAATTTGTTACGCGCACGTGGTGGTAACAAAAAAATATGAGATGTGATTACTGGTAATAAGACAATTTATTTACATTAACAACATAAAAATGAACAGTTAACAAACATGTATACCAAAGCTAAAATAATGGATTTAAGGAAACTACTATCTTTTGCCTAAGGCAGGAACAAAGAAGGTCAAATACTAGGTCAGGTAGGGAGTTCACGAGGAAGAAGGGAGGTAGTTACTTTTAAGTAATGGTCAACTGCTAAGTTTTATACAGACCACTCTATTTTTACAGGAATTCAAAGACAATAATAAAATAACATTTGGTCAATGAAAAGTTCAAAATATCTATTTACCACTGGTCCCAGGAGGTTTCATGCAGACGTTCTGTGGCTGGAGAAAATTTAGAGGGATTCTTACGGTTGGACTTTGTATCCGTGAATCGACCGGAGTTAGTGTGGTGGCAGCAGCTTACAAACTGTCTGGGTGCCTTTAAAAAACCTATTTATAGGGGATCGAAACACAACTAGGTAGAATTTTCTGGGACCTTCTAAAGCGTTCTCGATTTTTCTAGAATGTTCCAAAAGCTATTTACTGGGATCGAAGCTATTTAGTGACTTAAAACATTTTGGATTTTATTACTAGGACTATCTAGAGTGGCCTATTATACATTTAAACTATTTTAATGACTTTAAATAATACTTTTTATAGAAATGCTCCCTCGTAACACTTGTCTATTAGACAGACCACTGCGTTCACGTGTCTAACCTTGCATTTGTGTGTAGACACCAATTCGTAATTTGTAAACTTTTTGCTTTCTTACCTCTAAATTTACCTTGCTTCCTTAATATGATTTCATTTTTACCCTGTTCCTTTTTCTTTCTATTGCAAACTTTGTGTTTGTTGGACAGTTCTGTTATTTATTTTTGCATTTGACCATGGCTACTAACTCATCAGCTTAGAACTTACAGCTAAATCTAGCCAGCTCAACTGTAAATTGATGAGATCTCAATACCAGTCTAGTACTGCACTTAAATTCAAAGAGTTTAGATATCATAGCAAAGAGCCCATCCAAACAATTACCATGAAAGTATTTATATGAGAGGCAACTTTATGGCAGTGGGAAAGTGACCATGCTGCCAGATAATATTGCTGATAATTCTTTGGATTTTATCAAGGAGCTCAAGGTGAATAGCAGGGGCACCAGACCATATGTTATATTTTTTTAATATTTCAATAGTTGTTTTATTTTCACTCTAAGAGCATTTATTTTTTTCTTCACACTTACAGTGGGCTATGCATGGACATTTTTTTATGTAGGAAAATTCGGAAATGAGGGAAAACTAAAGTCAGTGGTGGAAAATGGATGTTGTTTTTGCATTTAACACTCAAAATTAACCAAAACATCCCCTGCACCATTTAAAAAAAAAAAAAAAAAAAAATTTGTAAACCTGTGTAATATATTAGGGAGTTAGAATAGGTAGGAGTGACTGAGTTAATGCTGGGATCAAATTATCCTACAGGTGGCCTCAACTTTGTGTTTATTTATTTCATTTTGGTAAATTTGATAAGGAATGTTTGTTTATCTGTCCTAAAAACATTAGGATTGGATTTCTCTTCAGGATGAAAACCGGGGACATATTCTTTTTGTATCTGCTAAGTGTCATGCCGCTTATGATTATCATATTACTTTCAACAGCTTTCACCATTTGACTCAAGATGCAAACATCTACATGACAGGCAAGTCTTTTCATATATGCCTTCAGTTTTTTTATATCCTTATTAGTTTTTGTCAAGCACTTTTCAGCTGTTCAGTCTTCATTTTGCGGGGTTCACAGCCAGCCTAAATAATAAGGAATTATCTGGGATTTGAAAAAATAGTCTCCTTTTATTTTTTTAAAAAAATTGAGGAATTATGGTTTAATTTTCTTATGCTACTTGATATGCATTAAATGGCATGTTTCGTTGATGCTTTCAGAGATTTAGAATTTATTTTTTTTTAAATTTCAATGTTATTTATAGGATATATATTTTCTAGCATTAGCTGGAGATATATTTGTTTTCTAGGATTGCTTTAAAAACTTTCCTGGTGACAAGTAGAAATTAGTTACCTGTTATGTCAAGCAGTGTTTGTTATGAGTTTGGGTCTTTCTGTGTGTTGGACCCTAAGAGGGAAAAGACGAGCATTAAGTTTGTTCTCTTTCTGTCTTGTTTTTGGCTGAGGAGGAAGTGACGTAGAGCATTTCTGATTTGTCACTTGCTATTTCAAGATCAGCAGTTATTTATATGTCCAGTGTTGTGTGCCTGGTGGACATTTGCTTTGTGATCACCTGCCGGAATAGGTATTATTTCTGTAGGGTGGCTTGGGTTAACAGGTATGATGTTGAAAGACCCAAAATTTGTCATGACCCCATGTCATAACATCACTGATGAGGTGATCCTGCATACCCATAGGATTTATATTTGTTTTCTAGGATTAGTTAAAGATATAGAATAAATCCAACAAAATGGTTGAATACGAAACAATTAAATGGTTTAATTTTCTTATGCTACTTGATATGCATTGAATGGCATGTTTCTTTGATGCTTTCGTAGATTTAGAATTTATTTTAAAAAAAATTTAAATGTTATTTATAGGATATATATTTTCTAGCATTAATTGGAGACATATATTTGTTTTCTAGCATTAGTTGGAGACATATATTCGTTTCCTAGCATTAGTTGGAGACATATATCCGTTTCCTAGCATTAGTTGGAGACATATATCCGTTTCCTAGCATTAGTTGGAGACATATATCCGTTTCCTAGCATTAGTTGGAGACATATATCCGTTTCCTAGCATTAGTTGGAGACATATATCCGTTTCCTAGCATTAGTTGGAGACATATATCCGTTTTCTAGCATTAGTTGGAGACATATATCCGTTTTCTAGCATTAGTTGGAGACATATATCCGTTTTCTAGCATTAGTTGGAGACATATATCCGTTTTCTAGCATTAGTTGGAGACATATATCCGTTTTCTAGCATTACTTTAAAAACTTTCCTGGTGACAAGTAGAAATCTCTTGACTGTTACATCAAGCAGTGTCGTTGTGAGTGTGGGTCTTTCTGCATATTGGACCCTAAGAGGGGAGAGAGACACATTCAGTCTGTTCTCTTTCTGTCTTGTCTTGGCTGAGGAGGAAGTGACATCGGGCATTTCTTATTTGTCACTTGATATTTCAAGATCAGCAGTGGCAGTTATTTATATGTCTGTTGTTGTGTGCTTGGTGGATGTTTGCTTTATGATTGCCTGCCGGAATAGGTATTATTCCATTAGGGTCACTTGGATTAACAGGTATGATGTTGAAAGACCTGAAATTTGTCATGACCCCAAGTCATAGCATCACTTTGTTTTCTAGGTTTAGTTAAAGATATAGAATAAATACAACAAAATGGTTGAATACGGAACAATTAAATAAACTTTATAAAATTGAACACATTTTGCTATTTATTTAGTTTCAGTGAAAATTATGAAAGTTGAGTAAATGGGAGTTGTTTCAATTTTTAAATCTATAAATTAGTCAAACATCCCAAACTAGTATTCTATCAACACCCTCTCTCTGATGGATGACATTAATCTCAAGCCTTGGAGTGCATACCCAAAAGTGTTTAGTCTGATTTCTACGACAGCCAGAGGTCACATATCCAAATCTTCCAAGGTAGTGACTTGGTATACCTGACTTCTAATCATAAGACATAAACTACATGTCACCGGCAAACTGCAGATTGATTGGTTTTCTGAATGGCACACCTAATTTCATGAGGAAAAGAATATTTATTAAAATGTTGTTTGTTTCTTTTCGGTCTCACTTGTTCACTCACACACTCTCTCATACAGATAACTGCATACATAAACAATGATTAAGTACAGTGTTTCTTGAATTTTGTAAACTTTCAGTGACAGTAATATTTTCATCATTTTAAACCAGATCATATGTATAAACATCTTTTGGTTTTGAAGCAGGAAAACTTCATAATTCTTTCTTTTTTTTGCCTCTGCAGAGGAAATATGCTTTTTCATTTTCAAATGAATAAATTAGAAATGAATCATATCCAGCAATGTGTATTAATCACAATGTCATTAGTGATAATATTATAGCAAGACTTCAATTTTTTAATTATAAAAAAGTATTTTCTAAAAAATAAAACTTTCCTACCATTTCTAAAGTATATGCTAATGCATATGGTTATCTGTAGAAAAAAATAGCCAAGGTACTTACTACAAAAAATTACCTTGAATCTTTTTTTAGTAGTATGGCCTGCCTTGTAATGAGCTATAGTTTCATGAGGAAAATAATGTTTCTTAAATTTTTTTGTTTTCACTTGTTCACTCACAGACTCTCTCATACATAAACAATGATTGAGTACAATGTTTCTTGAATTTTGTAAACTTTTGATGAAAATAACGTTTTCATCATTTTAGCCAATTGGCAGTTGTCACTAAGAAAGATCATATGTGTAAACATCCTTTACTTTTGAAACATAACAGTTTTTCTATAAAGGAGAAACCTACTTTTTTTCAAATGAATAGATTAGAAATGAATCACATCCAGCAACATGTGTTAATCACACTGTCAACAATGATAGCAAGACTTCAATTTTTTAATTATAAAAATTTTTTAATAAAAAATACAATTTTCCTACCATTTCTAAGGTTTAGTCTGATTTCTAAAACATTCAGATGTCACATATCCAAATCTTACAAGGTAGTGATTTAGTATACATAACTTCTAATCATAAAAAACAAACATGTCAACAACAAACTGCGAACCAATTGGCTTTCTGAATGGCACATGAGGAAAAAGAATGCTTATTAAAATGTTGTCCTTTTATTTTATTTTTTTTTGTTCTCACTTGTTCCCTCTCTCTCATACATAGCCACATACATAAACAGTGATAAGTATAATGTTTCTTGAATTTTGTAACATTTCCTTAAAGTTAATGTCAGTATTTTAAGCTGTTTGCAATTTTCACTAAGTTAAATGTCGAATTTTGAAGGGGGAAAATGTTGATAGAGCTACTGCTTGTTTCAGGAAATTCTCCTTCACATTGAGTAACGACTGGGTGCCAATTCACTAGTCACATGCAGCACCTGTTTACATGTAGGTGAAGAAATCAGTGATTGATTGAGGCGCGACCAAAAATTTGCACAACATTCTCATATAAACAAGAGTTGTGTGTGCTTTCTTTTCCAACATGGGATATATGCAACACGCTGTCTCTTGGTTTGACGAGATAAGTTGACATTTTCTTTGTTACACTCCACATGGTCTCATGATCATAAATCAGACAGCCTGGAGCAGGTCTCTTTACCCTGGTACTTTGTTGTAATGGGACCATCTCCATTACGTATGTAAATAAATAAATATCATCAATATATGATGAGGTTGCCATTGGACTGACTGGTTTTTTTGTTAGTACGGTCAAATTTCAATGAAATAAAACGGAACGAAATCACACGAGACAATGCGAGAGTTGGTGTTGTGATGCAACTGGACACTTTCGATAAACTTTTTGAAAAAAAAAAAAAAATCTATAAAATAAAAGAAATCAGCCTGACTGTGAGTAGAACAATGCAAAAATGTAAGACAGAGAACAATGGCTTTCATTGTGGCTGGTGGAACATTCAACCTGAAACCCATTTGTGTCAGGCAATATATTCACCCCTTGAGGATTATAGTTTGAAAGAGCTATGCATTTGTAGGTAGGCCTGCCATAGGTCAAGGATAGTGACATCAAGTCCTCTTTGGTGCCATTCTTTCAGTTTCTGTGCACGCATATCGGCATTGGCTGTGTGTGTGTCTAAGCACTCATTTAGATCCCAATAGTCTAACACTAGCTGCACTTTTATTTTTCTGCATCACTGCTATCAATGGAATTAGACCTCTTTGGAGGCCAAATTTCTTTTCAGGATAAGGCTGAAACCAGTTTTTATCAAGTCAGGTCTGCAGTTCACTGTCATATTCTTCATTGACACCTTTTGGTATTGGGTACTCATGCATCCTGTTCCATAAATTCTCCAGTGTTTGACGTTTTCCATATTGCAACTCATATCTTATTGTTTGGGTCAAATTCAGCTCAGAAATCGGGTTCTTGTACTGTAATGGCAGCGCAATAAGCTATCCCATACTTAGGAAACTACATTGCCACACTTGGAGTCCACCCAGCTCTTTAATAGTCAAACCCAAGCAACAGGTCAACACACAATAGCTCTCATCCACTACATCAAGTGTGATGTTTCCAATGTCATTGCATTTGAGGATGTTACCATTTATGGTAAGTACTTCCACCTCCTTCTCCCGCCAGTATTGACAGGCTGACTTACTTGCAAGTGATGGTGAGCAGCCAGTGTCCTACCAGTACCATTCACTTGATTCCATTTATATGAAGGTTTAAGACAGTACCTCATTCACAACTCACTTGTGAAAGAGATTAGCACTGACATCTTGCTCCCTTCCTCTTTTTCCTGGATACACTGAAGCAATGTAGCCTAACCCACAACACCAGAAGCAATGCATTGTTGCACATTTCCTTCTTGACCGATGAGCTTGTGCATCTTCTTGTTGAACCAGGCAGTCCTTCAAAAAGGTAATTCCACCCAGAGCATCACATGCCCTCCCGGCATTTAACAGTTGGAACACACACCGACTGGCGAGATGCTAGCTGTAGCCATTTCCTCGGTCACAGTCTGATCCTTCATTATAACGTCCTGGGTATGACGACAAACTACATCCGCGTCCTGGGCATGACGACAAACTACATCCGCGTCCGGGGTATGACGACAAACTACATCCGCGTCCGGGGTATGACGACAAACTACATCCGCGTCCGGGGTATGACGACAAACTACATCCGCGTCCGGGGTATGACGACAAACTACATCCGCGTCCTGGGTATGACGACAAACTACATCCGCGTCCGGGGTATGACGACAAACTACATCCGCGTCCTGGGTATGACGACAAACTACATCCGCATATTTCATAAATATTATCAACAAAATAATTGTTTTTTTATAAAGATCACAAAAGACCAGAATGAAAATGAAAAAATATTATTACTTTTTTGAAAAACAATATTACCAACTATACTTTTTTGAAAAACGATATTACCAACTATACTTCAACCTTTTATACAAAATAACCAACTTAAATTCATAAATTAATACGGCTTCGGCATAAAATGACCCAAATAGGAGTTGACATGCCGTTAAATCCAACATCCATCCTTCATTATAGCTTGAGCTTGTTCAAACAGTTGACTTGGATGGAAGATATGCAGTAGTTGCTTGACATGTGTTGGCAATCCTGCTATGAATTCACATGCCAGTCTTTGCTTGGATATCTCACCAGATAGTCCTGCTAGCTTTTTCATATCAGCTAGAAACATGTTGAACTGCTCATAGGCTAGGAAATGATCCAATGCAAATGCAATGTACAGGGCTAGTTTTATCTGTTTGGCATCTGCTTTCTGCTCTCGTAGATAGTAATTGCCCTGCCAGTCAATCTCAAGAGAAGAACACGTTCTACCTTCTTGACTACACACAGATTGCAAACAAGTTCCACTTTTTCTATCCACTTACTGTTTGTCTGGTCACAGGGTCATCAAATTTAGATATCAACTTTACTACATCAAATGTCCTATCTGTTATGATGCTGAAATAACTCGTAGAATTTTGAGGGGATAAACTTCGATACAGCAGCTGCTCATCTCACAAAATTCTCCTTTACACTGGTCGATGACGTGGAGTTAATTTGCTGGTTAGATGCATCACCTGTATATGTCTTGGTTGAGAAGTCAGTGACAGACCAAAAATTTGCATGACATTCTCATATATAAATAAGTCGTACATGCGACATACTATTGCTTGGTTTGACGAGGTAAGTCACCATTTTCTTTGCTACAGAAGATCGTATGTCTAAACATCTTTTACTTCAGAAACAGGAAATGTCAATGATAATTCTTTGTTTTACAAATATTTTTGTATCTGTCTATATTTCTGAGATGAGGTATTATGTACACTATTTACATTATTTGGACTATTGTCCTCATGTTTGTCGCCATATTTATTACAACCGCCAAAATGTAATAAATATGGCGACAAAGATGAGGACAATAGTCCAAATAATGTAAATAGTGTAAATATTTTTGTCTACTCAAATGAATGAATTCGAAATTAATCACATCCAGCAACGTGTATTAATTACACTATCATCAATGAAAATATTATACCAAGCCTTCAATTTGTTTTAATTACTGTATATACTTGTGCATCATGCAGCTTTTGAAAACTTAATTTGACTACAGTAAATGGATATAATTTGGTCAATGGCGTAGCCAGGGCCAGCAGTACATATGCTAATTTTATACCTCGTGTATGATGTGACCACCTTAAAATTACCTTCAAAATTAGGTCTTCAAAAGTTGCATGATGTGTGATTATATACAGTATACAAGGAAACTTTCCCCCAAAGAAAAAATAAATGAAGCTTTAATAAAAAAAAAATACCTTAATTCTTTTAGTAGTGCGGCCCACCTTATGACATACTATACCTCATGCGGCCCACTGTTTGAAAAAAGTTACCTATGCCTTTCATAGATATTTAGTTGTGCCCCTACACATCTCTTGGTGAAGCATAAAAAAAATGTCTATCAGTTTCCAGCTGTTGACTCCAGATTATAAAGTAAAATTATCTGAGCATATCGTGTATGAAGGGAATTACTATACCTTGCTACCATGCCTGTTGATTGCATATGTAACAACGACTGTATGTGAATAAAAATAATAGTTCTGAGTTAAGTATATAGACTGGTCTATTTACACGTATCACAAAATGAGCCAGTTTGTGTGTTACCTTCTCTTTGTGAACCTACTGTTGAAATCGCTGAACTGTGGTTAGCGCAACTGAAACAAATAATTTATTAAGTTATGGATAACGACACACTTGCTTATTCATTTGTTGAAAATCAAGCTGTGACTGTTGAATTTGTGTGATATGAATCTGTTGGGGATACCTTACATAAATTAGTGACTATGTTACATGTTAACACTTTGTGCTTTGGTAATTGTAATGTTATGCGGCTTGAGATATTTGTAACCATTTTTATTAATAGCTGTTGTACCAAGTATTTTTTTTTTTTTTTTTTTTTTTCAGGGAGTGCTTAAATATTATGTATATATTTATATATATACTCTTACTAAGGGGTTATTGAGGGAGGAAGAAGTTGCCTGTTTATATGTAAATTCATCTACTTTCCTTTTGTGTAAGCAAATTCATCTATTTCAGTCATGTGCGATACATATATTTACTCCCATCTTCCATCTGGTTGTTTATTATAATCGTTGTTAGAGTTGTATAAAGCTGATGCTTGTATCTCCATGGCAACAACAACTAATGAACCCCAGTTTGAGTGTTAAACCGCTGATTCTACGAGGTATGTTTTTCCTTTCCTGTATATGTCCTGACAACTTGTACCACAAATTGTGATTTCTGAGAATGTAAGCAATAAGAAAGTTTTAATGAAAATAGAAACAAAGGGAAAACTCATACTTAGAATAAGAAAGAAGGTTGAAATTTCTTGGAGACGTATAAGGAAAGAAAGGTTAGAAAATTTGACACTCACAGGGCATATTGAAAGCAAGAGGGTTTGGTTTGTATTTTTTTTTTTTTTTTAATGACATATCAACCTCAATGGGTTATTTAATGCCGACAAGATTTTTAGGATAGATTCGTATGAATAGAATATGTATTCTTTGTAAGAAATCACTTTGTAGATCAGGTTTGGTTTATTTTGTTTTACGGCATATCAACACCTCAATGGGTTATTTAATGCCGACAAGATTTTTAGGATAGATTCGTATGAATAGAATATGTATTCTTTGTAAGAAATCACTTTGTAGATCAGGTTTGGTTTATTTTGTTTTACGGCATATCAACACCTCAATGGGTTATTTAATGCCGACAAGATATTTAGGATAGGTTCGTATGAATAGAATATGTATTCTTTGTAAGAAATCACTTTGTAGATCAGGTTTGGTTTATTTTGTTTTACGGCATATCAACACCTCAATGGGTTATTTAATGCCGACAAGATATTTAGGATAGGTTCGTATGAATAGAATATGTATTCTTTGTAAGAAATCACTTTGTAGATCAGGTTTGGTTTATTTTGTTTTACGGCATATCAACACCTCAATGGGTTATTTAATGCCGACAAGATTTTTAGGATAGATTCGTATGAATAGAATATGTATTCTTTGTAAGAAATCACTTTGTAGATCAGGTTTGGTTTATTTTGTTTTACGGCATATCAACACCTCAATGGGTTATTTAATGCCGACAAGATATTTAGGATAGGTTCGTATGAATCGAATATGTATTCTTTGTAAGAAATCACTTTGTAGATCAGGTTTGGTTTATTTTGTTTTACGGCATATCAACACCTCAATGGGTTATTTAATGCCGACAAGATATTTAGGATAGATTCGTATGAATAGAATATGTATTCTTTGTAAGAAATCACTTTGTAGATCAGGTTTGGTTTATTTTGTTTTACGGCATATCAACACCTCAATGGGTTATTTAATGCCGACAAGATATTTAGGATAGGTTCGTATGAATAGAATATGTATTCTTTGTAAGAAATCACTTTGTAGATCAGGTTTGGTTTATTTTGTTTTACGGCATATCAACACCTCAATGGGTTATTTAATGCCGACAAGATTTTTAGGATAGATTCGTATGGATAGAATATGTATTCTTTGTAAGAAATCACTTTGTAGATCAGGTTTGGTTTATTTTGTTTTACGGCATATCAACACCTCAATGTGTTATTTAATGCCGACAAGATTTTTAGGATAGGTTCGTATGAATAGAATATGTATTCTTTGTAAGAAATTAGTTTGTAGATCAGGTTTCATTGAAATATTTTTAGAAAGGGTTTTTATGGAGAGTCAAATGTATTGCTGGTAATATCATTTTTTTCTCTTTAAAAAGGTATTGCTGGTATTTTTACTATAAAAATTTATTTTTATACTTTCATAGTGTTTTGAGCTTAGTTTGGGAGTTAAGTATTTAGCCATAGCTGGGACCCTAACAGGTGCTACTACCCTCAGGTCAGGGTGGATCTGGGATCAAGAGCAATTAAGAGGTGATTCCTGACCAGAGACCTTGCTGTCGGATGTAGTTTATTGCCATAACCAGAACGTAAAGACAAGAGGGACAGAGAATAACCTACCAAACAAACTTGAGTAAATGGATGACAATGGAAGTGGTAGTAAAAAGACAAATGTGGGTAAGTTCTACAAAGGTTAGCAAGTTGTGGAGAATCATGACCATTCAAATCCTGAAGGAACATGACACCTTAGAAGAATAAGAAGACATCTTCAGTTGTTGAACTCAGTGAGATTCACCAAAATTGTTAATTGTGTCCTTTGAAATCCACCCCCCCCAATAGTTCTAGTGAAATTTTTAAGTTTGGTAAGTAGGTGAAATGCTAATGAGACTCTAAAAAGAGATCAGAAGTTGGTATTAGGATAACAATTTGTGGTGAACAATTACGTAGAAGCAAGCGAGTCAGAGTGGCTTGCGTCTGGTGCAAAGAAAAATAAGTTCCTTACCTCAATACACGACACATAGCAACAGCATTTTGTTCCTTGAAAATAGCATGAATCTCCCCTCTTCACATTGGATTATTCCAAAAGTATATATTCTGTAACAGTGGCTTTTGTACAGCTTAGCATGGTTTAACCAATAGCAAGTTGTGCGCTGGTTGGTCGGACTGGAAGATGCCATTTGCCTGGGTAACTGAGGAAAAAAGGGGAGAACGCTAACTGGTCAGTCAGCTGTGGTGTTGGTATGATAAAAGCGGGCTGAAGCAGTGAGAAGAGAGTATTTTTACACTAGTGACGTATGCCGGAACTCAAGAACGGTGGATTAAAAATGAAGTATTTGGTGTTGAACAAGCGACGTTGGAGGAACACTATCTCATTTACTCTACACAATTCTAAGTAAACTGCAGGAGAGATGCTGGACAAAATATGCATGAGAAAGAGAAAAAAATGCTTCCTTATGTACAAAATATGGCAGACACCCAAGGGGTGAAGAAAATTGACTGACTTCTAAATCAAAGAGCAGGAGGGGCGAAAAGAACATGGTAGAAATGTTGCGTGCCAGTTTGTTTCTGTGTAATTTCTTTTTGTTAAACATGTTAACTTGCACAGATTCTTTTTATTTATTTTATAAATGCTATGTCCTTTTCAATCATGGCTCTCCACAACTTTCTTTTCTTTATTATCTGTTAGAAAATGGTGGCATGGTTTCCCTTGATCTTCTCTACACTTTTGAATTCAGAAAGTTGTGCTTATCTTACACTTGTTGACACCCAAAGCTTGAGAGCCTAGTCTACCCTACTATTTAATCAATAACTAGATTTATTTATGGGCATGTGGCCGAGTGGTGAGAAAGTTCACTTTCTAACCATGAGGCCCAGGTTCGAATCTCACCATGGTCGATTTGTCAAGAAGGAGACTTCTTGATGTTATCGGCCTGGAAGAGGTGATCCCAGCATGTGGCACCTTTTGGAAAAGTGCCTGAGAACCATACCATGGGCTTGTGAGTGAAATTGGATAGATAGTACTCTTGGGAGCTGTCAACAGCTGTGCTAGCATGAAGTCACAAGTCATCGTGACTGAAAGTTTGTTTGAGTATGCTGGCCTTGTTCAGATTGTTGATCACACTAGATAACACACTGTCTCCCAGAAACTATAACTAAGGTATGCTCAGCATAGTTGCAGTATAAACCACAGATGGGTTTTGTGGGGGGTTGAACAAACACAAATGTGCCTGAGCAGGTGTCTGCAATAGGGATTGCTAGCCACCCTAGTATCCTCAAATACAAGTGGTCAGCTATTATTATTATTATTGGGTTTATTTATATCTATTTTTTAATATAAAATACAATGTGACTTTATGCATTTATTGGTCATGCAGCCTGATCTCACCTATTTGTTATGAGACATTCTGTACTTGAAATTAATAAACAAATGAACTTCGTTTTAAGAACTGGGCCAAGGTTGATATTACATGGCATTGCTTTTTATTTCTTTTGTAAAATTAGCTTTCTTTGGATATTTTTAATAATTTAAAAATCTTTGTTACATTTAGTAATAGAATTAACTAGCAGTATAACCTATCTTTGACTGGGTCTTTCATTAATGGGAATTTTTGCCGTTCAGTTGAAGCAGTTTAAGTTTAAAGTCAGTCCACCCAAAAATCAATATTAGTAACAACATTTGGGTGCAACTGAGGCACATCCCCCAAAAGGGGCGGTTAACAATTTGAACAGGGGTGGCCCTGAAAAGTGAACTGTATAATAATAATATTATTGTAATAATTTAAACTATCTATTTTTATTAAAGTTGTTATGAAAGATATATATCCAAGAACAGTAAATAGTAAAATGCTGCTGAGAGTTATAATGAACAGGAAGTAGTGGAGAGCCATTGTTGCCAACAATTTGAACTCAAAACCGGCACTGAAGAATTATCAAAGAAAAAGAATTTCATCGAAATCAGATGAAAACTGTGAAAACACATAAACGACATCTGTTTTCACACAAACACAATTGAGATTTATAGATAAAAATCTGAGATTACTCATGCAGATAGTATAACCAAATCATTTACTAACTGCTGAAGTATAGCATTTCTTTTCTTTATTTCTCCAATTAATTTTTTACATTTTTCTTTTCTTTTTTACATTTCTTCTTTTCTTTTTTTTTTACATTTCTTCTTTTCTTTTCTTTTTTACATTTCTTCTTTTCTTTTTTTTTTTTTACATTTCTTCTTTTCTTTTTGTTTTTTTACATTTCTTTTCTTTTTTCTTTCTCTCTTTTTCACTTTTTCTTTCTCTCTTCTCTTTTTCTTTTTCACTTTCCCTTTGACAGTAGAGGTGGAACAGTATTTATATTTGCATGTGAAGACAAACTTTTTATTTACCATCAATCCAGAACAGTCCTAATATAATTTTTTTTTATTTTTATTTTATCGTTTATAGTTGTCAGTAGCATAATAAAAACACAATAAAATGTTTAAGAAATAAACAAAAAAGTTAAATTAATAAGGTTTTTAAAAATATATAAATACAAAATAAAATTAGTTAAATTTTACTATAATTTTTTACAAATTTAAATATTTTGGTTAAATCTCTTTCAATAGTTTTCCATGGAAATATTAATTAATTTTCTTTCTCAGTGACTTATCACAATTTAATCTAAATACACTGCTCTGTGCATTCTTTTTTCTCTATAAAGAATATCATTAGAGCATTCCTACTATTCACACTGAAAAATGTTTTTAAAGTCTTTATCAACAAATTTTAATTTACAATTACCTGTTTCGTTAGTGTTTCTCGTTTACATTCTTCCTTGTATTTTTATTTGTTGTTCATTCTTTCAACAGAATATTAACTCTTTATGGGTCATTCAATGCCAAAATTTAATTTTCTTGGGAGTTTTGATGTAATAAAAATGTTATTCTGCTTTCACAATTGAATACATGGTAGATGATTGTGGGGAAATAAAAAGAAAACGGCCACCAGAGAGTAAATTTGAGCTCTCCCAACTGGTAATCCAACCTCTAGTTGTTCCGTCTCAAAATCGCACAAACAGACTTTTCCAGCCGCCAACCGGGAAGGTCACTCCAAGCTTGTTTTCAACTGGGAAAAACTAGGTGCTTTTATATTTGTCCATATACCCATAATCCCTTGCGTCTTCATGCGATCCCATAGTTCATTGCGTCTCTGTCCCAAAATGCATTGCATAAAAAGGCAATGCAAGTCTCCCCTTATTCTTTTATGTTATCTGGCCGAGGACGGATTACGGCAGAGCGGAAAGTGCTTTCTTTTTTTTCTCCTTCATTTCAACTGCAGTAGCCCTACATGCTAAGCAAATACGGGCTCTTTTTTGGCAGGGAAAAGGCAAGTCGCAACCAGTTGTGCTCGTCCCAGATTCTGCCTCATCATGTCTGCCACAATGATACACACCTTTTGTGAATATACATGCTTGTGTGGACGTAATTACTAGAGGCAGTGATATATATGGTTTACGCTGTTGAAGTTATATTTTAGAATACAGTTTGATTTTTTTTTTTTTTTTTTAAGAAATTGGCAGATATTATATGGATTAATGTCATGAAGAGTTCTTTCATGTTGATTGTTTGGTTGATTTTGTATAGCAGCAATATCAACTTCAGTGGCCTATTTAATGCCGGAAGCTAAATATTTTGAACACAATTTTATGGCTTCAACTGGATATATTCTAAGCACAATTGTATGCCTTCAACTACAAGTAAAATGTATTGTTGGTCATCTATATAATAAATGCAAATGTCAGTGTGTCACACTTTTTCAACTTTACTCCTAGAGGCCGTAGCCCAATATATACCATTTTGGAATCGACCAACTCTGTGAGCAAATTAAAAACATTCCAGGCCAGATCTGGACCCACTATCGTGAAATTTTTGATTCCCAAGTTTTCATTATTGCGATAGTTTCCGTTAATTTTTTTTTTTTTTTTTTTTTTTTTTGTGACAAATTTTTTTGTACAATAACAATTTTTATAATTTGGAAATAATTTTGGGAATAATCAAACATAATTGCGAAAGTCACCTATGAAATAAAAATAATTGTGGGGAAAGTAAGGACCTACGTGCATCTGTCTTTAAATTAAGTGGCAGCAGAAGAATTATCATTGACCTTTTAAAAGGTAAGCTTATATATTAAAGCACTACTTAAATGTTGTGATCAATTTTGAGTTCTTTTGTAGTTTATTGTTGCCTATCACATCTACTCTTTCATACCTATTGTGATGAAAGCCCAATCAAGCGCCCTCCACAGGAACTAGCTTAAATACTCCTTAATAGGGTGGCTTTTAAGCTAATTTTACTATAAATATGTAATGTTGGTAATTTTTTTTTCATATGAAAACGTATTGCTGGTAATTTTACTATAAAAATGTACTTTTATAGTGTTTTGTTTGGAGGCTCACTATTTGCCCAAAGCTGCCCCCCCCCAGTCAGGGTGCAACTGGGAACAACAGCAAATTAGAGGTAATTCCACATACCTCAAAACCTCCCATTTTCTGATTGGAGACCTTTCTGCCAAATGTAATTTGTTATACCCAGGACTATCCTTGTATTTTTAATTCAGTTGATGATAGGTAGAAAACATGATATAAATGTTTGTTAACCGTTCAAGTTCTTTAACCAAAGACCACTTTGTTTACTAAAGTAAAATTAGTTTTGTTTATATTTCTGAGATGAGGTATTGTAATTATTTATACTATTTATGTCATTTGGACTGTTGTCAGGTGATGTATATTGGAATTTTGAACCAAAACCTTTTAGTCCACAAGAGTAGATTGTTCTAATTACATGTGCCATGCCTCTTTTGGATATCTCAGTGGATAAAAGCATTGGTTGAAGTAATCCAAAGATGTGATCTGACTCGGTTGTGAGTTCAATACCTAACGACAGCAGAGGGAACAAACTCGGAGAGTTGAGTTACTAAAGGGAATTTACTGAAACTGTGGATGAACTAACATATATCACCTGAAGAAGGTCGGAGTGTACAACAGCCGAAATGTTGTGAATATGGCAATAAAGATGAGGACAACAGTCCGAACAATGTAAATAGTGAGGGAAAAAAATAGTTTTACTTCCAATTAGCTCGAACTCAAACAAATATCTAAATCTAAACCTTCATTTTTCATTCGAGTTTGTGGGATATATCACTACCCCCACCTTCGTTTTTGACGCACGTGCGACTTTTCACCCATTTCCTCTCACGTTCGGTCAGTCATAGTAGTAAACCGTTGTCTTAGCCGAAGATGAGGAAGAATTTATTTTTCGCGCGCTTTTGTGTTGACGTCACGGCAAATTTGGCTTTTCAAATTAGTCGCCCCCGTGGTCGTTTGACCATCGGCATGGGCCGGCTCACCTGATCCTCTCGCCGGTGAACCCATAGATACTGGCAGAGAATTTTATTCGGCAAAACCTTGCCTAGACCTCATGGCTCGTCGCTTTATCTTAATACATACGACACGGTCGTCACCTTCATGACAGAAGCGAACATCTTTTAGCTAGCCGCTCAATTCCAGGAACCTTCAAAAACTTCCAACCTGATGAACGAGCATTTTTCACATTCTTTGAACTCATACTTTCTGAACCAGTTACTTTAAAAAGAATTACATACACTCACAATTATAAACTCTCGCAGTGAGTATTTTTTCCTTGCCGTACGTTCACTATGCATTACAACTGACTTTCTGAACCTTTCTTCTCGAAGAACTCGTTCCCGCCATACAGCCATATTGGATTTGAATTTTGGCGCGGATTCTTATCTTGTCAACTACCATATTTCCAGTATCTTACTGAAGGTCTTCACTCAAGACAATTAAATTTCATTCACTACAATATTTCCAGTACCTCACAGAAGACAATCTACTTGGCCTCCTCTTCAATTATATTTCCAGTATCTTACTGAAGGTCTTCACTCAAGACAATTAAATTTCATTCACTACAATATTTCCAGTACCTTACTGAAGACAATCTACTTGGCCTCTTCTTCAATTATATTTCCAGTATCTTACTGAAGGTCTTCACTCAAGACAATTAAATTTCATTCACTACAATATTTCCAGTACCTCACAGAAGACAATCTACTTGGCCTCCTCTTCAATTATATTTCCAGTATCTTACTGAAGGTCTTCACTCAAGACAATTAAATTTCATTCACTACAATATTTCCAGTACCTTACTGAAGACAATCTACTTGGCCTCTTCTTCAATTATATTTCCAGTATCTTACTGAAGGTCTTCACTCAAGACAATTAAATTTCATTCACTACAATATTTCCAGTACCTTACTGAAGACAATCTACTTGGCCTCTTCTTCAATTATATTTCCAGTATCTTACTGAAGGTCTTCACTCAAGACAATTAAATTTCATTCACTACAATATTTCCAGTACCTTACTGAAGACAATCTACTTGGCCTCTTCTTCAATTATATTTCCAGTATCTTACTGAAGGTCTTCACTCAAGACAATTAAATTTCATTCACTACAATATTTCCAGTACCTTACTGAAGACAATCTACTTGGCCTCTTCTTCAATTATATTTCCAGTATCTTACTGAAGGTCTTCACTCAAGACAATTAAATTTCATTCACTACAATATTTCCAGTACCTTACTGAAGACAATCTACTTGGCCTCTTCTTCAATTATATTTCCAGTATCTTACTGAAGGTCTTCACTCAAGACAATTAAATTTCATTCACTACAATATTTCCAGTAACCTTACTGAAGACAATCTACTTGGCCTCTTCTTCAACTACATTTCCCAGTACATTTACTGAAGGTCTTCACTGAAGACACTACTTGTTAAACTCGTAATAAAAATGTATGTTTGTTCTTAACATTTTGTTGTTTTGCCTGTCTACTTCTTTTCACTTTGTACGTTTGTACGGTGGAAAGAGCACGCGTCTTTATATTTCCTTTTTTTTTTTACTTTGTCTGTGGATTCGGTAGTAGTGTGTAGCGTCTGGCACAAGGCCTTATTTTCGTAAGCCAGATCTGCACCGCTATCGGGTCCGCAACAAGTTTCATTCACAAGTTTAAAAAGAATTTTTAAAAATCACTTTTCTATTGCTTAACCTACCCTACCAGAATGAATACCTATTGATAGAATAATTATAAAAACATATACAAAGTACTGTTAGTTAAGTTTTATTATCTAACATACAAAATACTACCACCATTTTAAAAACAATTCAATGATTAAAATAACAAATACTTATTTAAAAAAAATGCAATATTGTTTTTGCATATCTTTAAGTTTTTATATATACAAAAAGCTAGTTTCCAGTTTGCCCTGCGTTTGCGGGAATTATAAACAAATCACAAGGATAAATGCTTCAAAAAGTTGGAATTTGACTCCGGAAAGGAATTTTTCTGCATGGCCAGTTGAATGTTGCATGCTCAAGAGTAAGAAATTATTTATTCTTCACTGTTAGAAAGGAAAAAAAAAAAATATTGTTTAACATGGAGTCCTATAAAATTAAAGAAACTATTCTAACCTCGAAGTAGGATTTTTGTCAAAGTATTTCTCCAAACAAACCAGCTTATTCAAATTTCATCAATTGCGTTCTGAAATTGAACGAAACGTAGTTTGTAAATCTTGGCAAAAATTTTATTGATAATTTCAACAATATTAAATATCATGAGGATTTCAACACTCTAACATATGTTGCAAATAAATTTTAGTGCCTGATCACATTGGGATCATCACCCTCTCATTCCCTTTCTCCTCACTGATGGCAGTGATGGAGATAGCTGTGAAGGCCTAGCCTACTCCTGAAGAGTCAGAAGCAGGAGGGCAGATGGTGGACACAGTTGGAATAGTCAGGCCTTTCTGACAGCATGTTACAGATCCTGTTCATGTGGACAGTTGAACTTGATAGTCTCAGTCCTCCCTCGGATGCTCCTATACCAAGAAGGCTGATTTGCAGCAATGGTTTCCCAGGGCTTGGCGTCAATGTTGGCCTGTGTGAGGGATGTTTCAAATGGTTGGTTCCCTGTACTGCTCCAGCAAGTGTCTCACTCCTTCTATCCTCTATCTTTACAAGAGCCAGATCACTCCAAAAATGGAGTACTGCTGCCATACATAGGCAGGAACTACCATCTTTACTTTTCAGTCTTGATAGAGTCTAAAGGTATCTCCGCATACTTACTAGTGGCAGAATTATTTTCCACTTTACAACCCCTTCCCCACAGATGAAATGTTGCAAGACATTTGCTGCTCTATCTCTATTTCCATGGTGACTGTTCAGATAAACAACATTCCTTAATTTTACCAGTCCTAACTTTCACAGCTAAAACCCACCATGCCACACACATTGTATCAAGCGACTCTCATTTCCTTTGTATTCCCTTGTTGATCCTTGAAGAATCATTTTGGATCTCAGCATAGCCTCTTGCCATTGGCCAATCCTTCACACAGGATGATATGTGGGAGTCGAATGGGGCACATTTTGGGCACATGATAGCCAATCATTAAATAGAAACACCCTTTGTGGAGTTGCAAAGAAAACAAATTCTAATCCATTTCAGCACGTTTGTAAAAAAAAAAAAAAAAAAATAGCCATTTGAATAAACAAATAAATAAACAGATTAATAGACAGATAATAATGAAACAGAATCCCCTCGATACTTAACGACCTGCGGCAAGGCCATAAAAATGCCTTTTTGACCAACTAGATGTCCACTCCTACTATCAGACTTGAAATAGGCACCCCAATACAACCTGACATAAACTTTTCGAAGGGGACTGGTCTGTAGATAAAAATTAATTCTGAACTCTTAGACCACTTAACCAATATAGCCGACCCTAGCCGTTTCCATAGTAACTAATGTGGCAAGAGACCATACTTATAAACACGCACTAACCACAAGATAGCTTATTCCCAAATTCTTGCTTGACGAGGAAGCGTGACCAGACACCTTAATTCAACTTAATTTCAAAAATTATATTAGGGGTCTCGGCTCTCGCTTTTGAAACATGAGGACTCTTATGTAGCGAAGGAATCATATTTTTTTTTAAAATATTATAATATAAGCTCTACTTCTGTATGGAGCACTGTCTTTTTAAAAATAAAAGCAAAAATACTAAGGAACTCCGGATTTATTTACCTAAGGTGTTCTTACCTATTTTTCTGCATACCTGCACACACACACATACATACATACATATATATATATATATATATATATATATATATATATATATATATATATATATAAAATAGTAAAAAAACACGGAATAAGTTGCATCAAATTAATTGTATAACATGGTGATACAAGTTGCCAAAAATCATCAGTGAAAATCAAAAAAAAAACTTGACTCGACCTGATAATTGATATGGTATTTTGCAGTGGACAATAGTAGGTTAATACTTCAAAATTAATCCACTCAATTGTCTCAGAGACACATTCTCTTGTAGATTAAAGCATTGGTTAAACATATTGGGTTCTCTGGCATACATGATTCACTTGAAGAAAGAGACAAGCAACACAAAGGTGAATATATATGACTGGTAAGTATTAACTGATAGGAGTTATCTCCCTTGATCATGGAAAGAGAATAAGAATAATAAACCCCTGTAGATTGGATAAAGGGGTTCAGTTCAAAATTCTTATTTGTTGAGTACAACAACGAATAACTGAAAAAGTCTGGAGGGTACAACAGCTGAAATGTTGTTAGTATAACAACCAGAGTCTGAACAACAGGAAATGTAAGAAAGGTATAGTGGTCAGAAATGATTGAACTATTATGTATAATTGTTGATTATCAGCACAAAACTATACAAATGCAGTGATGAAAAGTTTTATTTTTATGTTTAAACTACTTTAAAGCCACCATATCAGGGAGGCATTTAAGCTAGCTCCACCAGCGAGCTCTTGATTGGACCTTCATCACAATAGGTATGAAGGAGTAGATGCAATAGGCAACAATAAACAACAAAATAATTCAAAATTAATTGCTGCATTTAATATTTAAGCTTACCTTTTAAAAGTTCAATGATAATTCTTCTGTCGCCACTTAATTTAAAGACAATTAGATGAACGTAGGACCTTACTTTCTGAACAAATAATTATTTTTATTTCATGTGTGACTTTCACAATTACTTTTGTAAGTTATGAAGAAGAGACTCGAAGTAATGGAGGTATGATTCTAAAGAAAGATCTTAAGGATATCATGGACCAAATATGTGAGCAATGATGAGTTTTTGTAAGTTATAAAAATTGTTATTGTACAAAAAAAATTGCCACAAAAAATCATGCTAAACAACTGCAGTAATGAAAACTTGGGAATCCAAAATTTTGAATATTGCTGGTCCGGATCTGGCCCTAAATGTTTTCAATTTGCTCATGGAGTCCACCTGATTCCAAAATGGTATGATATGTTGGGCTACTCATCTAAGAGTAAAGTTGAAAACATGGACAATTTTATTTTGAAACACTGTAATTTGAGAACAGTAATTTTTTTCATTTGAACACAAGCTATTGAAAGTTAGAGAGTTGTGTCCCTTTAATTGTTTTTATCAGTAGAAGCCAACAACTGCAGTTATGAAAACTTGGGAATCCAAAATATTGAGATTGCTGGTCCGGATCTGGCCCTGAATGTTTTTAATTTGCTCATGGAGTCGACCTGATTCCAAAATGGTATGATATGTTGGGCTACTCATCTAAGAGTAAAGTTGAAAACATGGACAATTTTATTTTGAAACACTGTAATTTGAGAACAGTAATTTTTTTTTCATTTGAACACAAGCTATTGAAAGTTAGAGAGTTGTGTCCCTTTAATTGTTTTTATCAGTAGGAGCCAACAACTGCAGTCATGAAAACATGAGAATCCAAAATTTCAGGATTGTGTGTACGGATCCGGCCTGGAATGTTTTTAATTTGCTTACAGAGTTGGCCTGATTCCACAATGATATATATTGGGCTACGGCCTCTAGGAGTAAAGTTGAAAAAGTGTGACACACTGACATTCACATTTATTATATAGATGTAATGCTGCTGCTACTACTACTTCTCCTACTGAACTTTACCAGGAAGCAGGATGTGGCAACACAAATGTGAAATTTAAATATACTGTTATTTGGCAATTGGAGTCAACTGCAATGGCAGGAGAGATGCTTTTCTTGGTAAATGATGTTGCCTAAAGAGTGTTTAAGATTAAGGGGTCTGGGGAAATGTCATGAAGACTTAATAAAAGGGGTGATTGCCAATTGGAATAAGGATTTCTCAGATGAGTTTTTCCCCAAAAGAATATCATCCTGTTTGTTTGAAACTCAAAGTTGTCCAATGATAAGGAACTCTCTTCCTTTGTTAAATCTTTCTGCATTTTATAGTCAAGTAAAATACAGACTGTTAACTGTTAAAACAGTTATGTTGTACTTTTCTATTACTACCACTAACTTTATTGGCGGTTGCACTATTTGGGTATACGAGAATCACCAGGTAATTGAAAACAAATTATAAAGAAAATCACAAATAGTGAATTGAAAAAAATTAGATTTGTATGTTTGTTCAAAAGTTGGTGCACTCTGTCATGCTGAATCATTTTTCTCGCCAGATAATTTTCTATTCTTATATATATATATATATATATATATATATATATATATATATATATATATATAAGTCTACCATCCATCCATGCATTGAATACTGCTGCCAAATATGGTCTGGTGCTTATGCTTGAAAAGAGTTTGTTGATTTTGTTTAGTGACATATCAACATCTTCGTATTATTTAATGCTGAAATCTAAATATTTTGATTGGTTTGCTTGGTTGGCTTTGTTTAGCGGCAAATCAACACCTCTATGGGTTATTTAATGCCAAAATCTAAATATTTTGAACATCATTTTATGGCTTCAACTACAGAAAAAATAGGTATTTTGCTATAAAATAGGTATTGTCTGTAATTTTTTATATAAAAATGTATTGCTGGTATTTTTACTATAAAAATATATTTTTATACTTTCATAGTGTTTTGTTTTTGTTTAGAGGGGTATTATTTGTACATAGGAGAGACCCCTAACAGGTGCTACAACCCAGGGTCAGGATGGACCTGGGAACAACAGCAGTTAAGAGTTAGTTCCATGCTTCTCAAAACCTCCAATCTCCTGATCAGAGGCCTTGCTGCCGGATGTAGTTTATTGTCATACCTAGGACCACCTCGATAAAACATACAGGCTTTATTTGCTCAAAGCCATTTTTAATCATTACTATAAAAATTTACAATAAAAATGTACTTTTGATTTTTGCATGGAGGTTCACTATTTGCCCATAGCTGAGACCCTAACAGGTGCTACCACCCAGACAACAGCAATTAAGAGGTGGTTCCATGCTCCTCAGAACCTTCAATCTCCTGATCAGAGGCCTTGCTGCCAGATGTAGTTTATCATCATACCCAAGACTAGCTTGAAAAAAGAAATTGGTTTGTAAGGTCAATATCAATTAGTTATATTCTTTTTCATATTACATCAATGATGTCATTGTTTTATCAATTTATTTTTTGCAATACTATGATTGTATTAAAAATGAACTTAGAAGAATCAGAAAAAATACCTGTCTGATTTTCTGCTAAAATAAAGATTTAGACGTCTTTGATTTGGTTTCAAACTGTAGTTAGGTTTTTATATGTTCAGTTTAATGAGTTAGTTTATAAATGGCAACATTGCAATTAAAACTGGTTAAGAATCAAATTCTTCTTTTATGTGCTGTGTCCCTTCAGGACATAGGCGATTATGGCTCTCCACTTCCTCCTCTCCCTTGTAGCTCTCAATATTTTCTGTCCTCTTGCTACTTCTCCCAAACCCTGTTCCATCATTCACTTGTTTTTATGTCACACATTGCCTTCTCTTGTCTGCATCCTGGGTAAAACGATAAACTACATCCACATCCTGGGTAAGACAAACTTCGTCCAGCAGTGGGGCCTCTGATCAGGAGGTTCTGAGGATCATGGAACTACCTCTTAATTGCTGGTGTTCCCATGTCTACTCTGACCTGGGGTGGTGGCACCTGTTGGGGTCCCAGCTATGGGCAAATGGTTAACCCACTAACTGGGGTCAAAACACTATGAAAGTGTAAGAATAGATTTTAATACCAGAAATACTTTGTAAAAAAAATTATTACCAGCAATACATTTTTGAAAAAAAAATATTACCATCAAAGGAAAATTATTACCAGAAAGATTTTTTGAAGGAAAAAAAATATTACCAGAAATAAATTTTCGGAAAAAGTATTGCCAACAATGAAAATTTTGTCGGTATTAAATAACCCATTGAGGTTGATAAGCCATAAAACAAACCAAACCAAAACCTTTCCTTGTCTCTCTTTCCCTCTATCTGCCCTGTGAGTATCAGATTCTCTTCTGCCAGTTCCTGTATAAGCTTCCTCCTTGTTTGCATCCTCTCCAAAACCTCATCATTGCTCACATATTTGGTCCATGATATCCTTAAGATCCTTCTTTAGAATCATACCTCCATTACTTCGAGTCTCTTCTTCATTGAGGAGACCATCCAGCGTTCCCTGCTGTAAAGTACTCTTTTCTTTGTTACCAACAAAATCCTCCTGTCTCATAATACTCTGTCTAGCTTTTGGAATGTGTCTTTGGCCATCCCAATATGTCTTTGAATCTCAGCGTTGCACTTACCACCCTCTGTCAGAAAATAAGTGCCTCATATTAGTAGTAAAAATTCTCAAAGGAAACATGGAGTCTTTGTTGAGTTTAACATTTAGAATGCCTGGAATATGGACAATTGGAATTGGGCATTTTCAAGTATGTTTGAGTTCATGTGGATTTTTTATTCCCACTTTTATTTTCTGTACTAATTTTTTCTTTTCCACAGCAAAAATTTGTGATGATGACCTTGAAACTGGTCAGGTACATTCATCCTAGTGAAAAACTTGCAGCTGGTAATAGGTCAACCAACATCTGGTTACCTTGCTGAAGATCAACAAAGGGAAAACGTCTTTAAATTGGGGCTTATTGTGAATATAGGAATCTTTTGATGAGGCAACAGGTAAACTATTTTTTAAATTCTCTGCATCACCTTGCATTTGTTTTTCTTGAACCCATTGTAGCCATCAGATTGCATACTAAAATTCCTTGACACATTTAAAATAATTATCAAAAATAATTCATGAGATATTTAGTCATCTTGGATCTTTTAGATTTTTTTTATTGGTGCTGTTGTTTCTTTGAAATTGGTTTATTTCATTTCTGCTTCAGAAAATTCACTTTGGAATTGGTTAACTTAAGTAGGAAATTTCTTAGATATAACTAAAGTGCTTCACACCTACTGAAAATATGAACCCAGCTGGTAGTCAGAAACATGAATTTAAATTCCCTCCCATTCCTCTAGAGTCTATTGGTGGTGGTAATAGGGGAGAGGCATATCTATGAATGTAAATGATTTCATTATTTTCTTTTTAAGTTTTAACAGTATAAGTCATGATGCCTTATGTTAACTTCATAAAATTACAGACCCTTCTTTGGATTTTGTCCAGAATCTTGAAAATATATTGGTAAAGCATTAAACCAGATATGGCAGTAATATTCAATGCACGAATTTATGGTAGATGTATATAATGTGCAAGATGGATTCTATCAAGGGGCTGTTTTAAACTTTCAGCTTTCTAAAGAATACAAGGATGTAGTCAACAGAATATTGCCTAGAACACAAAAACCATATGGTTCTTGAAAATGACTGAGTTGGTTGAAAGTACTTGAACAAACATGAACTTCAGACAGTTTATCCACAATTTTAATCCCAATATATAACATCTTATTCAGAAATTGGAATTGTAAAATAAAAAGATTAAACAGACATGTTTAGGGTTGGATTTAATCAAACATGTTTTGTTGAATACTTGCTGCCTATATATATATATATTTATAAATATATATATACACACACTATTATGTACCACCCTCTTTTACTGTTATGGTAGTAGTGGGAGGCACAGTAACATACAATATAGAATCACAAATTCTTTTACCAATGGTCCTTTCCTGATAGATCAAACATGGCCGAGCTAAATGGAATCAATTAATGAACAAACATAGTAGGTGACAAACAACATAAGGTAAAGATATTGGGATAGCAAGTAACCATTTTATTACTAAAATATACAAATTGGGATTAAATATATTGGGGTATATTAAAAGATGAAAGATGGGAAGGGCAAAAGAAAACAATGAGACAAAAATAAATATTACGGGACAAAACAATGGGGAGTGAAACTTATCTTTTCAGAAAGGTAAATATTATATTGACAAACAACCTTGTGCCAAACTTGTATGAAATTACAAATTACAAAAAAGGTAAAATGTGCAAAGATAAAACAGACAATAGAAACAAAGGACTTATCTGTTATTTGAAAAAGTCATTCTTTTTTCTTCCTTTCCTTTTAGTGTCTCTCATATGTTTCTCTTTTTCTTTCATGTTTCTCTTTTTTTCTTTCATGTTTCTTTTTTTCTCCTTCCTAGGTAGAAAGTTTATCTGTGAAATGGATTTCTTTTTAGTTTCCTTTCTTTCTTTTTCTTTTTTTGTCTTGTCCAGGGGTTGAGTGAAGAACAAGTTGAATCTTTCTTTTCTTTGGCTCTCAGGATAATATAACTTTCTTTGTTTCATTGTATCTGCTTCTTTTAGCATGCCAGAGTTTGATTTCTGTGGAACAAGACTTTACTACTTTTCAGCTCAGAAATCTTAATAGATTTCTATCAATTCTGCACATCAAAATTTATAGCAGATCATAGCAAGTTTAGTTGGATGTCCATTCAGTTTGAATTCTGAAGAGGGACTGACTTGGTGGTGGTTTTTATTTTTGTGCCTCGATTTTGGCACTTGACCCATGACTTCCAAATATGGATTTTTACATGTGTGGGCGAAAAGAGGTCACTGATTTTTTCCTTTTTCTGCTGTATCTCAGAGAGTCAAAGGTTGCTTTAATGCCTGGATAGTATCCGGTCAAATCATCATGCTATCATGGGACCAAGAAGGAGAAAGTGTACTTTTCATAGGATACATAGTCTTTGCTCGGATGCATGCAAGTTTGATCAAGAACTGTTAATTGTCAATTTCACTTAATTTCTTTTCCATTTTCAGACTTTCTTAAAGTACTGGCTCCTCATTCAGAGTACTTCTAAAATATAAACTTTAGTGTTGATTTTAGAATAAAATTAGATGAGGGTTTGTATATACTGTGCCTCCCACTACTACCATAACAGTAAAAGAGGGTGGTACATAATAGTGTGTTTTTATATGTATATATATATATATATATATATATATATATATATAGATAGATATATATCTCCACTCGTCATTTAATTTTTAGTTGCACATCAAAACACACCAGTTCTTGTACAATCACTGAAGTTAAGCAACATTAAGTTATTGCCTAGATGGGTGACTGCATGGGAAAACCAGGTGTTTGCTTGGATGTGCAGGTGGCGCTATGGAGAAAGTTTTGGAATTAGAAATCTGAGAGCCAGGTTCCAATTACAGTTATATTCACTTATAATCCAACTAGCTATAGGTTAATTTGTAGAATTTGTAGCAGTAAATCATTACCCCCCCACACACACACCAAATTCTAATGATCTAAAAATATTTCCTGTCTTTAAATAGCCTGCAAAAAGTTGATGAGACATAAAAAAAACAAATAATTAATCATTTTTAGTTGATATGAATCAAACTGAAATTAATCAGGTAATTATTGTATTGGAAACAGCAAAACTAGGTAACCTTGCTGGTATAATTTTGTCTCACTTTGGCTATCCTGGGAGTGTATGAAAAGGAAGTCATGTGAAATTAAAAATAAGTTTCAAGCATTTTTGAAATGTCAAGTGATGTCAGTTTAGTCTAGTGAATTCTGAATAATTTCATTTGTCTGGTTATTAAAGAACATTATCTAAAAAATTATAGAAAAAAAAGTTTCAAATTATTAGCATGAATATGTTAACAAATGGTGTAACTATTAGATTTACCTTATTAGGTGAAGACTAATATTTACCCTATTCCTAGGGGTACAGAACAGTATAACACGGAATACTGTTTTAAGCTATTGAACACACTGAAACTGAGGTACACAATTTCTTGGTTGACTAATACTTCAACAATTATAGGACAAACTGTTGTAAAATTCCTCATATCAGTTCAGTGGATTAAATAATGATTATTTGCTAGTGTGTTTCATGTTTTAAAATTATCTCCTGGGTGGATTTATTTTGAAGTTGATTTGCATAATTTGTTTGTTTGTTTGTTTGGGGTTTCATGGCATATCAACTACTATGGGTTATTTAATGCCAGATCCAGTATTTACTAGATATATCAAAAACGTATAGCTGGCAACATCATTGTTTCAAAAACGTATAGCTGGCAACATCATTGTTTCAAAAACGTATAGCTGGCAACATCATTGTTTCAATGTGCTGGAAAAGACCTGTTATCACCCCGGGAACACCAGCAATTAAGAGGTGGTTCCATGCTTCCTCAAAACCTGATCAGAGGCCTTGCTGTTGGATGCAGTTTAATGTCGTACCCAGGACGGTGCATAATTTGTAAGCCATGATATGACAAGCTCTCCAAGTTGAGGGAATAAGTCTCTCTCTCTTTTTCTTTTTTGTTATAGTCTAATTCACTGAAATTTGGAATCATACTTTGTACATTCATTTTTAGTTTCCTGTAGTACATAATACCACACTTCATCCTCAGAACAATCATTGCGTAGACAAAACAATTTTTTTTTTGTTTTATAAACAACTCATTTACAAGTGACTATTTGACTAAATCTGACATTAGTTTGGCTTAATCAACTTAACTAAGAAAAATGTACAGTTAAACAAAAACAGTTACTAAATATGTTATTTTATTCCTTATTCAAGAATTCTACTAGTTTGGTTGAAATTTCTTTCTTTTCTATTTACTTGTACAGACATTAAGCAACCTGTGTACTGGGCAAAATCCTAACTTGGTTATAAAATAAATATTGTGTAATTTACTACATTAACTGATAATAATCATTGTTATTTGTGCTTTCAGAATTTTTTTTTCTTTCTATGACCATTAAGTTTAAGTTGCATCAGTTGTAAAATAATCCAAGTACCGTGATCAAATGCAATAAAAGATGAAAGAAAATTGACTTTTAAAAAAAAAAAATTAATAATGACAATCTTAGTTCATCAAATTTATTCAAACAACAAAGAAACAACTGAAATTTCTGGGACGCATAAGGAGGAAAGAATGCTTGGAGAATTTGACACTTATGGGACATATTGAAGAAAAGAAAAGCAGAGGTGGGGAGTGAGCAACTTAATGAGTAAGTGGATGGATAGCTGAACAAATGTAGACCGAAGTTGGTCATGGTCAACAGCAACCAATAATGTAATCCACTCCCGAGTTGGTCTTCAGATTCCTTCAGACTACCATAGTTACCATCTAGCTGACCTCTTAATTGTTAATGAGTTGCTGGTTTGTCACTGGTATTGTGATGATGAGCATGGTTCCACTCGATCTAAGTGGCATTTATCTCCTTCGTGATCATTCACACCTCTGCCACATTGTGTTTTTGATCTCAAAGGGTGAGAAGATTACTGTTGAAGTAAAATGAAGTGACTAACCGGTTCATGGCTAGGAGCTACACAAAAAAGAATTTTTTTGAATATAGAATTAACTCTGGTTAAAAATGTAACAATGATTTGGTTGATATATGATCTGTTGTATACAGTAGTTATAACCTTCCCCACTTGTTGTTATAACCAAATGACACTGGATCCCTTTTTGGGGTTTACAGCTTATGTTAGTAATTTAAATTTCCAAGTAATGGTTTTCAGATCCAGCACAAGGTCTTGGTCAGGAGGTCTCGGCAAATGATGTGGATACCAGTAGCAGTCGTGTGGGGTCTCTCCAAGTTGGCCAAACCTCCAGCTCATATGGAGTCCTGCATCCAGATTGACCAGAGTTTGGGTTCAGTTATCTTCCACTTTTAGTATCAACCTTTTTCTAAAATTCCATATTCTCAAAATATGTTTACTCAAGTGATTTTCCAAAGCTGCGGTTTGTCCAGTCCTCTTTTGAGAGTGGTCAGAAGAATCAAGCCGCCCCTTAACTCCAACTCCCTTCCCATTTCATCTCACTCCATATAGGCAGTGCTAATTTCTCCCTCTCTTCCTTCTCTCACTTTCTCAGAATCTAACCTCAGCATGATTCAAGGGCCAGGACACTGTCCCTGTGATGATTCCAAACTCAGAATGCATAGGCGAAAAGGAGATTTCCAGTCATTAATCTTTCTTCATCAGCTTGTCTCACACAGTGATTTCTCAATCGACCAGGCCACTCAGCCAGCCACCTATGGTTGCCCTAGAGCTATTAATTAATTTTTCTTTATCACTTGTATCCAAAGGAATCCGAATTGATGTCAGTTATAAAATTTTTGACAAATGTCCTAGAAATTAAAATGAACAAAACTGTCGGGTTAATCTTTATCTTTCTAGGGAGATACTTTTCTTCTGGGTGGCTGATTCAAACCAGATATTTTTCCTGACTCTTTGTCCAGAATAATCCTTAAATGTTATTTCGGTAATCACTTGGTTTTTTTTATCAACAACATATGTTTTTCTATTTGACATCTTCATGGATACATTGTCTCTTTTTTATCAGCAGGAAGTAGGGAAGGATGAGTAGTCTTGGTTTTGCTCAATTTTATTGAATTCGGTCTAGTTAAATTTGGATTCATTTCTCCTTGGAACTGTTCAGGAGCTTATTTATTATTTTGAAACATGATTTTTCAACGCATGTCATTTTTAATTTTCTTCTCAGCTTTTCAATCCATCTTCTGCAAATTTCAACAATTATCATCCAGTTAGTAGAATCATTCCTCTTCCTTTTTTTTTTCTTTTTTTTGTTTGATTAACCCCCTGAGCTCCCAGTGTCACACAAGCAGAAAGAGGGATGGTAAAGGTGTCAAAAGTTACTTAGAGCAACAATGAACAGGAAGATGAGGAGAGCCGTGATCAACCATGTCCTGAAGAAGATTAACTCCAAGAAAAAAATTTAATAATAGTAAGTCATACCATATCAATGTCATTCAGACAACAATGAAACAGCTGAAATTTCTGGGACACATAAGGAGAAAAGAAGGTATGTTGAATTTGAAACTCACAGGACATATTGAAGAGAAGGAAAAACTGAGTAACCTACTTAATGAGTGAGTGGATGGATAGCAGAACGAGGAGAAAAAGGGATGGTAAAAGTGTCAAAAGTTACTTAGAGCTACAATGACCAAGAAGATGAGGAGAGTCATGATCAACCATGTCCTGAAATGATATAGTTTATAAAATTTTCAGTTATATAGAACCTTTAAAAAAAACGCTAATAGAAATGCTATTGCTCAAAATCCTAAGTTTATTAAAAAAAAATGTGTAATGATAGTTTGGGTTTAAAAGACATTAACCCTAGAACACTAACCATCAATTAAAGTTACACCACTACTAACCATGGGTATATCATACCCGATTTTGAAAATATCACTAACCATGGGTATATCATACCCGATTTTGAAAATATCACTAACCATGGATATATCATACCCGATTTTGAAAATATCACTAACCATGGGTATATCATACCCAATTTTGAAAATATCACTAACCATGGGTATATGGGTATATACCCATGGTTAGTGTTCTAGGGTTAAGTTTTCAAACACTAATTGTATTGTTTTTTTTCTTTTGAAACTTGCTCCTCAAAACCTTCACAAGGCAATAAATTCCTGTGTGGAATTTTAAGTATGAAGAGTACAAAAGTGTTGCCTGTCTCTTGACAATGTTTTAATATTGGGAATATATTATTGCCATTGTGGCGAATATCTATTTTCATTATTTTGATTCATACTTTAGCTTTCCTATTCATAAATTTTCCTACTCCTAAATTTAAGCAAGCTTTCAGTATTGGAGTAAAGAAAGCTGTCTCAGTATCCACTTGATCTTTCAACTGAGTTGACATTTAAGACACAAGTGTAAACAAATATATTTTTCACTGTATGAAAAAAAGCAAATTATTCTATTTCAAAAACCAATAATATTCATTAAATTAATTAATATTTACTGGGCTCTGTCACATATTGACTGAAACCTTTGCAGAAAAGTAAGACCCATCCCCAATTAAAAGACTACTTATCAAGTAGGGGCATACAGACTCAAATATAAATTACTAATATTTACTTAAGTTCTGGAAAGAGTAAATATTAAAAACAAACAAAATAAAACCGCACTGATTTGACATTAAATAATCCTGTTGGCGCTCCCACATTTTTAAAAAACATGCCTTGGATAAAAGCAGCAGAATTAGCCAGCTGGCCTGTGGTTCCAGCCATCTCCAGCTCCAGCCAGACATCCTTACCAGCAGCAACAATATACGATAAACTGTCCTTTTTCGGGACAACACTTTTCAACATCTACAAAAGCGTCCTTTTCAGGACTACGCTTTTTGACGTCTACAAAAGTGTCCTTTTCAGGACAACGCTTTTCGACGGCTACAAAAGCGTCCTTTTCAGGACTACGCTTTTCGACGACTACAAAAGCGTCCTTTTCAGGACTACGCTTTTCGACGACTACAAAAGCGTCCTTTTCAGGACTACGCTTTTCGACGGCTACAAAAGTGTCCTTTTCAGGACTACGCTTTTCGACGTCTACAAAAGCGTCCTTTTCAGGACTACACTTTTCGACGTCTACAAAAACGTCCTTTTCAGGACAACGCTTTTCGACGGCTACAAAAGCGTCCTTTTCAGGACTACGCTTTTCGACGGCTACAAAAGCGTCCATTTCAGGACTACGCTTTTCGACGGCTACAAAACTGTCCTTCTTGGGATAACGCTCTTCTCACACTCTTCATGAACATGCAGAGGTATTTCTTGCCCAGTGCACTGTAACCTTATTTCTGTCTATGTATTTTCTTTAATGAAAATAAACTTGGTAATATATTTTTTATTTACTCGAGTTTTCATTTTGATTGTCGTTGTCTTCTGTCATTTGATATCTGTTTTCGGGCCAATATACCACTTGCAACAATCCAACAAGAGCTGACATGTTATAAAACACCCAGCCCAAACTAATATTTGGGAAATAGACAAGAGACATCAATTATTGTGTAATCAAAGTTAATTTTGAATGACAAGAATTAACATGAAAAACAAACTGCTTTAAGTTTGCAAAAGTAATTTTTTAATTTTCCCTGGCCAGCTTTTTTTCTTCCCATTCGAACCAGAAAGAATACTTTTAAGTTGCAATACATTTTAAAATGTTTTATTACAGAAAAACGTTGATTTCAGTTGTGGTGGGACTGGCTGCAGAACATTTCCCCCTCCTCTTTTATAGGCAGAAGTCCACAAATGCATGAAAATAAATATTTAAAAAAAAAAACTTTTGAAATATTAAAACAAAAAAAAAAATTTCCTTTATGTATGCAAATTATATGTAAATTATATATATGTAAATGTTTGCATGTATCTTGTTTGTATTTATTGGCCCCATAGAAAGGATTGGGAAGACAAATATGAGTGCATTTATCCATTAGATTGTTGATGGGGGTGTTGATTTCAGTTGTGGTAGGACTGACTGCAGAACATTCCCCCCCTCTTTTTATAGGCAGAAGTCCACAAATGCATGCTGAGATATTTTTCTTAGCCAATAAAATAGGCTGGTTTACAGTTTGGCATGAATTAGTTCAGATCTACTGTTTCAGGCAGTTTGGGTTGACTTGTCAAACTCTCTGCCTTTGGGCATAGCGTTGTCGAAGGGCAGCCATGTCTGGGGAGGTTGACAAGCCCAACACCATGTATGTATGTGGGGTCTACAGGGAATTTTTGCCTAAGCCTACAGGCTCAGTCTTGTGCCACATCCTGTCTTGTGCGGAGGCTAAGGTAAATAACCTCTGCCTTGGCTAGAAGATAGACCACTATGTTCAGTTGTCCGAACTTGCTTTTGTGTGTCGACACCAATTCATAGGTTGTGAACTCTTGCCTTCTTACCTGTTAATTTGCCTTGCATATATTGTTTATTTGCTTGTTTGCTTGACATCATTTCATTTTTTCCCTGTTCCTTTTTATTGCAAACTTTGTTAAGTCTGTTCATTGGATCATTCTGTTATTTATTTTTGCATTTGACCATGGCTACTCACTCCATAAAAAAAGATTTTATTCTTTAATTCAAGATTGTATTTGCTTGCTAATAAATCCTGCATATAATATATATAATAGTTGTGTCGCTAACAGGAAGATAAAGCTGTGTTTCCTCCAACTACTTTGACCCTCATAGCCTCTCTTATACAGTGTAACCCGGATATAAGAGAAACTCGGGTATAAGAGAGATTTTCTCTGGTCCCAAATTAGAGCCTGTGTTAATGTATATATATATAATAGACCAAACCCGGATATAAGATAAACCCGGATATAAGATACTTATTCTCCGGTCCCGACAACTCTCTTATATCTGAGTTACACTGTATATGAATATGTATACACTGATTTAAATTCTCAGAATTAGGTTTCTGTATTCAAGGTCATGGGCATCTTAACTGGCCAATTATTTGCAATTTTATAATTGAAACCAGTAAAAGAATTTGTAGTTTCACTATTTTAAGTCAGTTTGCTTTATTCTTTCTTCTCCTACAAGTAACGGACATGAGTCGGGGAAATATTCTCTGTAATCAAATTTTAGGAATGTTGACTTTAAATTTAGTATAGTCATCACTCTTATTTTCTGATAATGTTGTGTATTGGCCCCCATACTTTAAAAAATAATACATAAAAAATATTCAAAAGTCTTTTTAAAATCTTGGTGTTCAATGAGTGGTATTAAGCTTTACCATTTATAAGTAAATATAGTTTTCACTTAATAATATAATCTAAATGGCTGAAATTAATACAGAATTTTAAGAGTTAAAACTTAAATTTTCTAATTAAAATTTAAAAAAAAAAAATTCTTGAAAAAAAAATTAATATTTCATTGAAAAAAAAAATTTGTTTTTAAGACAATAGTGTCCTTAATATATTTTATTTATAAAAGCAATTAAAAACTTTCCTAATTAAATAATGTCATAGTTTTGTTGTATTTTTTTATTTTGTGATTCAGAGCAGATTTTCAGTAAATGGTGTTCCTACTTGACAAAAACAATGATTACTAAAATTCTCCAAAGATTCCTGCTTTTAATAACTAATATAAATATGAAGAGGCTGATATTTTAATTTCTCAAAATTTCATAAAATTAAGGGGGGTAACAGATGTAAAAATACAAAATATTTTTTACCAAGATCTAAAAAAAAAAAATTTCCAAAATAATAAAGTTTCATTAAAATCCTACAGTTATTTGATTTTTGCAAAAATTTCCAAATCAATATGTTTTTTTATTGGAAAAAAGGTGCTCAAACACCCACAGTAATCTTTGGCTGACCACTGATACAAAAAAAAAAAAATTTAACCAAAATTTCAAATGTGCTAGAAAGGATTAAAAAATTTAATAAATAATAAAAAAAAATCCTTTGTTCTTTCCTCTTAATAATAACATAAACATTTTTATGATAAAACTTTGTTTTTATTATGTTTGTGGGAGTGGCATTGTATTTATTTACTTGTTTCATTTAGTCCATAGTGGTAGATTGTTCTAACTCCATGTGTTATGCCTTTTCTGGATATCTACCTTTGTGGACTAAATAAAGGTCTGGTTTGAAATTCAAACATATATCACCTGATGAAGGCTGGAGTGTAGAACAATCAAAATGTTGTAAATATAGCAATAAAGATAAGAACAGCAGTCCGAATGATGCCTTTTATTTATTTAAGTATATATATATATATATATATATAATATATATATTTTTAAGATGAGGTATTGTAATTATTTACACTATTTATATTGTTCAGACTGTTCTTCTCATCTTTATTGCCATATTCACTGCATTTCAATCATTGTATGCTGATGCAAGTGAACACTCAATTTCAGGAATATTAGCTCAGGATGGTCATCCCATTATCTAGCTTTTGAGAAAATTGTCAAAAGCTGAATTGAACTACTCGGATATTGAGAAAGAAACATTGGCCATAATATGGATGATAAATAGAGCTCATCAGTTTTTGATTAGAAAGAAATTCCTACTAAAGTCCAACCATAGACCTTTAGAATTCATATTTAATCCTAGAAAGGAACTTTGTCAGGTAACATTGTCTAGAATTTTAAGATAGGCCATAATATTAATGGCATTTGACTTTGATATTGAGTACATGAAAAGCAATACCATTCCACATGTAGACATTTTGTCGAGATTGAGGTTTATTACTTCTGAATGTAAGAAAGAGGAGGAAAAATTTGAAAATACTTTCTTACACTGGGTCGGTAGCTGAGGATAGGAAGCAAGATCCCTTATTGAACAGTATATTGATCATGATAAAAAATAATAAGTAATAATTGCTCACGGGCAGAAATGCATTTAAAGAGCTTAAACCTAAGTTAACTGTAGAAAAGAGTGTAATGTAGATGTAGTGGTTCTGCCAGCAACATAAAGGAGCAAAATTATAAAAAGTATACATAACTATGTTCATTGCAGAATAACATCTATGCAAAGGAGATTAATGCTAGAGGCATGGTGGCCAGGCTATTCTACAGATGTAGAAATATACATAAAAAGGTGTAAAAATGTACAATACCAGTAAAAAATTTAGACAAAAAAAAACACATATATGGCCTAAAGAGTCCCAACCTTGGGACAGAGTACACATAGATCATGTCCATGTTAATAGTGGGATTATAACTAATACTGGTAGATCCATATTCAGTCTGGTCAGAAGTAATACAAGTCACCAACAAAAGAAGTTTGACTGTGAAACAAGCATTAAGGATAATATTTTCAAGAAATGGAATTCCTAAAATATTAGTATATGACAACACTCCAGGGTTCTGTGACAAGGAACTATGCCAATGGTTGAATAAAATTAGATGCAAATCATCTAGCCCCACCATCCTCAATCAAATGGATTAGCAGAAAGGATGGTGCAAACTATAAAAAAACAGTTTGAAAATATTTGTACAATGGAAAGAAAAGATAGAAACATTTCTTCCTAGACTGTTATTATGTTATAGAACAATAACACATGCTGGAAGATTGAAAAGCCTGTCTGTTCTCATGGGTAGACAAATTAGAACTCCATTGACCATATCTTATGCCACCAAAATCTTTGGTATAAAAAGAAGAGTGAATCTAATTTACAAGTGGAAAGATTGATAATGCAAAGTGGACAGAACACTGATAATTGAAAAAAAATGGAAATGGGATATTAGCGCATGCAAAACAAGTTAGACTGCAACATGATAGCAATGAAGAAATGTACAGTGAGCCTGAAAGTAATGAAGACGAAAGTGTCAAGGCAAGACAAGCTAAACAATGAAACTGAGAGTAATATAGACTCTGAAGATGAACCAGGACAATCATTGGCGGAACACTATTATGAAAAAAGAAAAAGGTCAAGATCTCCCATATCCAGACAATCTCTTAGGAGAGGGAGAAAGATAGTGAAGAGACAAGCTCCCAGAAGAAATACCAGGGAAAATAAGGGGTTAAAACCTCTTCGGTACAGGAAGATGTGTTGACTCATTTACATATGAAGTCACAAAGACTATAAGTAGCTACAGCTATTACCCATGAGGCAGTTGAGTGCATACTACTTCCTGTGAGTCAGAAACACTACACAAACAAACTTTAATTTTTTTGACTCTGAATGTGATTTCATATCCAGTACAAAAAGTTTATCTTGACACCAAAGGTGACTCTGATCCCCAAACAATAATGTTTGAATTTCGTAGTTGTGTTATCATATCCTGCTATGGCAACAGAAAACAACTTTGAGTGAAATTAACAATAAGGATACTGAGAGGCCTTGAAAAAGAATGCAGTGGAAAGAGAAGTGATATTAGTAATGCAGTGTGCTAAAAGTTACAGTCAAGTAACATTCGGTTACTTTTGTATATGCTTAATGCTAAATTTATTTCATTTCTTCCGACACTGACCTTTTTGCAACTAACATTCTTTTTTATTGAAAATCTAATTGTCATTATTTTCATTTTTCTTTCTAGGTTAATTCATTTCCTCTGGTGATAGTCATCTGTCCTTGGCTACTGGCTGCAGATCTGTTTTTAATCAACTACACAGACCTGCTGTTTATTGGGTCTGAAATAAAGTGTGACTAAAAGAGAAAGAAGAAAAAAATAAAACAGCCAGGCTCAACAGTTATCTCTTGCTTGCTGGAAATAAGATTTTTTATATATTTATTTATTTTTTGTTTTTTAACAAAACAAAATGGCTGAAGAGATGATTCATTTTAGGTTTGAAGTTCTTGTGAATACATTGCCTGGAGAAGTTGTCTGTTTGACTGGAGATAATGAAGAACTAGGAAATTGGAATTGTCAAAATTCCATCTTTTTACAGCCAAAGTCACTGCAATCAAGTGATGCTGATCTACCTGAAGGGCAAGTATTAATTTCCATTTTATTTTATTTTTTTATCTATTTAACAATTTCAGTGATTTTGCCATACACCACATTACACAAACTTTGATTTTTGCCCATTCAAAAATATAAAACTGAACATGGCCAGAAGGTACTAGGCTGAAACATTTCTATAATAATATCTATAATAGTCAATATGAAGACAATAGTTCAAATAAAGTATATTAACAATTCTTCATCTCAAAAGGCTGATGGCCATATCGTGTTGACATGCTGGTTCTCACAATACTCACCGAAGTTAAGCAATGTTGAGCCTGGTCAGTAAATAGATGGGTGACTGCTTGAGAATTCTAGGTGCCGAAAGCTTGGACGTATGGTTGGTGTAATAGATAACAGCTTGGAATTGGAAATCAGAGAGCTGAGTTCCAATTCAAGTCAGGCTCATTATATTCAGTTGTGTACAAACACTCTTGGGAAAGGCGTAAATCCACCTCTTTCCCCTCAGCTATGGGTTAATTAGTAGTACTTGTAACTGTAAATCATTATTATCTCAAAAATGTTTTACAGATATCACAAAATGGGGTGCATTATCACCTGCAAGGACATGCAAAAACTGCCACAAATGTTAGCAGAGAAAGATCATTTTGATTTAAATTATTGCATAATAAATTAGTGTAGTCTCAAAATTTTCTCAGAATTTTTATATATATATATATATATACTAGTTGTAATCTTATAAATATAAGAAATTATACTTGTCCGGAAAACCTTAGGTGCCTTGATTTGTGAATAAACAAACCAATGCCAAAGAGAAAAAAAAAGGTACAAAAAAAGAACAGAGAACATGTACGTCAGCCAAAAATAATCGTCTAGCATCCAAGTTTTAGAGTCCAAATAAAAAAAAACCCGAAACGAGTAAGTAAAATAACTAAATAAAGTGCTCGATACACTAAGTAGAGCAAACCTAAATTAAACCTAAAGAGCCAGACAAACCTACCACGGTTTCACCTAAGCAGTTCGTCAGGGATTACTGGCCAGTAATCCCTGACGATCCGCTTAGGTGAAACTGTGGTAGGTTTGTCTGGCTCTTTAGGTTTAATATATATATATATAAGGAAAAATGACAATAGGAAAACTGTAGTTTTAACTGACGTGTTTCATCCAATATGGACTTTTTCAAGGCAAAAACAAAATGAATTTTATTGAAACAAAGTATCTATAAACAAAAAACAAAATGTTGTTAGCAGCTAGAAGAATTTAGAAACGCTGCTGTATATTCATATGGTTAGCTGAAAAATTACGTCAATTACTTTGTTTGAAGGGAATATTTTCACATGTAGAAATATTGTTTGTATTGTTGCGTTGACAGATTCAACTGTTTTCTTTTGATCTCTTGTTGTCTTGCGAGAGTAATGATTCTGTTAGGAACAGTGATATTGGGAAAAGGCCGGGGCATAAATTAATATTTGGATAATATTCAATGGTGGCATTCTCAGATTTTCATTCTGAGTGAATTATTTTCTTTTTTTATGAGTGTAGCTTTTATAAATTTACTCAAACCACTCTTCTAAAATTAAATCTGAAATTATTACATTGGCCGAAACACATCAGCTAAAACTACACAGTTTTCCTATTGTTTTTTCTCCTTTATACATTTTGTCTTTTTCTACAGGTTAATTCTTTAGAAATTTTACACACACACACACACATATATATATATATATATATATATATATATATATATATATATATATATATAAAAACTTCTTTTTTTTTTTAATGTTACAGGTACAGTGTTTGGAGGTGTGAGGTCACTCTCCCAAGAAGATCTATGAAGTATCGTTATTTTACCTGCCTTTTTCCAGATTCATCAATGAAAACAAGAAATCTGATTATCTCCAGGTGGGAGGCAAATTATGAACCTAGAGTTTGGGTTCAATCAGGTTGGTTGAAATTTGACTTAAGTTTACTTTTTTCTTTTTTTTTTCTTTTTTTATTATTATAATAATAATAATAATAATAATAATATTTAAGAGAAGAGCACAAAAAAGAAAAGAAAAACAGTTTTTGACAATATTTTTTCAAGTTATATTTTTTTTAAAATTTTCATGTATAAATCTACAAAAAAATTATAAGTCTTTGTACAAATGTTGCTTTTCTTGTTATAAAAAAAACGGTTGTAGTGGTAGTCAGTGGATGAAAATGAATGACATGCTGCCAGCGTGAAGTCATGCAAGTGAAACGAGTAGCATTTCATTCATTTTGATGAGTTAATTACCCATGCAGCCATTTTTTTTTTATTACAAGAAAAGCAACATTTGTACAAAAACTTTTAATTTTTTTGTAGATTTATATATTTTTATACCAGAAAAATCTTTTTTTAAATATAGCTTTAACAAGACAGACAATGTCAAAATATTGTCTGACATTGTCAAATACTGTTTCTTCTTTTCTTAATTTGTGTTTTTCTCTTAAATTTTGAAAAATATTGGAAGGGTTATGTTCATCATTTTGTTTATTATTATTATTATTCTTCATTTGGTTTCAATAAAAAAAAATTGCAAATTGAAGCATTATGCTGGCTATTAAGATCAGTGCATTGAATTGTCAGATAAGTCTGCAGTTTAATGTAAAAAGCCTTTTTATTGCGCAAAGTATTTGTTTTTCAACAGTAGCCTCTTTGTCAATACACTTAATTCATTGGTGAATATTAATCACATAGACTGGACATGAGAAAATGAAAAAGTTCATGTTAAAATCCAGCCAATATGTCAGGTTACTAATTGATCGACCCTCATATTTGGTGCGGCAGAAGTTTTAAATATGCTGTTGGCTGCTGCATTGGACATTTTAGTTAAATGAAGAGGTGTTGAAAAGTTATTGGCCTAGCCCATTTTACCTCTTTTCAGTTTTTTCTCTCTTTTTGTACTGTTTCCTTTTCACTCTCTTTCTTTTTGCATTGTTTCCTTTTTCTCTCTCGGCACTGCTTCCTTTTCTTTCCATACTGTTTCCTTTCTCTCCATACTGTTTCCTTTCTCTCCATACTGTTTCCTTTCTCTCCATACTGTTTCCTTTCTCTCCATACTGTTTCCTTTCTCTCTCTTTCCCCACACTGTTTCTTTTCTCTCTCTCTCTTTCCCCACACTGTTTCTTTTCTCTCTCTCTCTCTTTCCCCACACTGTTTCTTTTCTCTCTCTCTCTCTTTCCCCACACTGTTTCTTTTCTCTCTCTCTCTCTTTCCCCACACTGTTTCTTTTCTCTCTCTCTCTTTCCCCACACTGTTTCTTTTCTCTCTCTCTTTCCCCACACTGTTTCTTTTCTCTCTCTCTTTCCCCACACTGTTTCTTTTCTCTCTCTCTCCTCACACTGTTTCTTTTCTCTCTCTCTCTTTCCCCACACTGTTTCTTTTCTCTCTCTCTCTTTCCCCACACTGTTTCTTTTCTCTCTCTCTCTTTCCCCACACTGTTTCTTTTCTCTCTCTCTCTTTCCCCACACTGTTTCTTTTCTCTCTCTCTCTTTCCCCACACTGTTTCTTTTCTCTCTCTCTCTTTCCCCACACTGTTTCTTTTCTCTCTCTCTCTTTCCCCCACACTGTTTCTTTTCTCTCTCTCTCCTCACACTGTTTCTTTTCTCTCTCTCTCTTTCCCCACACTGTTTCTTTTCTCTCTCTCTCTCTTTCCCCACACTGTTTTCTTTTCTCTCTCTCTCTCTTTCCCCACACTGTTTTCTTTTCTCTCTCTCTCTCTTTCCCCACACTGTTTTCTTTTCTCTCTCTCTCTCTCTTTCCCCACACTGTTTTCTTTTCTCTCTCTCTCTCTTTCCCCACACTGTTTTCTTTTCTCTCTCTTTCTCTTTCCCACACTGTTTTCTTTTCTCTCTCTCTCTCTTTCCCCACACTGTTTTCTTTTCTCTCTCTCTCTCTCTTTCCCCACACTGTTTTCTTTTCTCTCTCTCTCTTTCCCCACACTGTTTTCTTTTCTCTCTCTCTCTTTCCCCACACTGTTTTCTTTTCTCTCTCTCTCTTTCCCCACACTGTTTTCTTTTCTCTCTCTTTCCCCACACTGTTTTCTTTTCTCTCTCTCTCTTTCCCCACACTGTTTCTTTTCTCTCTCTCTCTCTCTCTCTTTCCCCACACTGTTTCTTTTCTCTCTCTCTCTCTCTCTCTTTCCCCACACTGTTTCTTTTCTCTCTCTCTCTCTCTCTTTCCCCACACTGTTTCTTTTCTCTCTCTCTCTTTCCCCACACTGTTTCTTTTCTCTCTCTCTCCTCACACTGTTTCTTTTCTCTCTCTCTCTTTCCCCACACTGTTTCTTTTCTCTCTCTCTCTCTTTCCCCACACTGTTTTCTTTTCTCTCTCTCTCTTTCCCCATACTGTTTTCTTTTCTCTCTCTCTCTTTCCCCACACTGTTTTCTTTTTTTTCTCTCTCTTCTCACTATTTCTTTTTTCTTGCTTCAAAATAATTTAAAAAAAAATTTTTTTGTTTTGAAGGGCTTCTTGTGAAGTTAAATATCTTTTTATTTATTTTTTAAAATATTTTTTTAAATTTTTTTATTGAGAAGACATACATCTTTATCAAAATGCAAGATTTTTTATTCTTATTGTGCATTTTTTCCCCTACCTTTCAGATGATTTACTCGGTGATGTGCTAGTCTGTGATACATTTGGTAATATTGGTAAGTTGTACCACAAACATCTTGATCAACCATCAATAATCAATGAATTTAATATTTTTGGTAACAGCTGTGTTTTTCTTGAATTTGGTAGATATTTGGTAGAAATATTTCTGCATACAGATTTATATGTCTGTGTGTATATATGTTTTGTTCAACTCTTGGAATTAGTGTCAAAGACTGGGAAAAAGTGAGAATAGGTCTGGTTAAAGAAAGATACTGATAGTTCAAACCTTTTTGAGGTCAAAAGAATTGAGTGTTTGAAGTTGGGAAAGGCTCTTAGGAAAGGTGATGTAGACTCGTTGCCAGAAGATATTTAGTCTGAGCTTGTATGTAATATTGTTCTATTTTGACTCTCTATGACTCTCCACAGATTCTTATCTTATCTAGGAATTACCATGCCTTCTTAGGAAAGATAGTGAAGTGGTTTTTCTTTGCCTTCTCCACAGTTTGGAAATCAGAGTTTTATTTCTTAGGCTGGTTGCCACTCAAGGCTAGAGAGTTCAATTTACCCTGTTATTTAACACATAGCTGGGTGTCGGGGGATCTATAATGACCATCATCAGTCCCTTGACCAGGTGTGGTCATGGGGGGGGGGGTCACTGTGCAGCTGCTCACCTGACCAGTTCCATCTACATATCTAGGTTGAAAGTTGGAAAGGTATTCATTCATGTGTAGCATGTCATATGCAAATAGACCTGGTGGAGCCCATCCCTCTCCAGGTCAAATATCATCTTGGGTATGATGATAAACTACATTCAGCAGCAAGTCGTCTGATCGGAAGGTTTTCAGAAGTGTGCAACCACCTCTTAATTGTTGTTGTTCCCAGGTCCACCCTGACCCGGGGTGGTAGCACCTGTTAGGGTCCCAGCTATGGACAAGTAGTTAACTCCTAAACTGGGATCAAAACACTATAGAAGTATAAAAATAGATTTTTATAGTAAAAATATTAGCAATACATCTTTGAAAAAAAAAATATATATATATATATAACAAAGGCATATATATATATATATATATATATATATAACAAAGGCATATATATATATATATGCATATATATATATATAAAATGCATATATATAATAAATGCATATATATGCATATATATATAATAAATGCAACACACACGTAGATGAAAGAAGAGAAGTTTATTGTAAAAGAGAATACGCTACTGAAAGACAGGGAATCAGGTGGCAGGCTAGTAATTCCCAAAGCAAGCTCCCAGGTATATCCTGTGCTCACTATATATAGCTTCTGATATAGTCACTCCACATAGGCGATAGGGAGTGTGGGACATTCCATTACAACACCTCCTCCTGAGCTAATTTCCCCATGAAATTTTGCTCGATACTTCTTCTTTTTGGGGTCAGGACATAATTGTTTGACTTTTTTCCTCTTCCTAGCACTTTTCTGTCTCACCATTTTCTGAAATTAAGCTAATTTACACTTTTTTTAAAAATTTAACGATTTTGTGTTTGCACCCCCCCCCTTCATTATTCTTTATAATTTTCAGTAGTTAGTCAGTTATGAAGGGTCAATAATTTTGCTTCTGATTTTCTTCACTTTCTAGATGGCAAGGACTGCATCAGCAAAGGTTGGCTCACAATGCAGACGGAAGTGAATCTCCGTATTGTACCAGGGTGTATCACTTTGTGGAATGAAGACTTACATATAATGTTTATTAAGTGTACTCCTTTTGAAATGGTAAGTGCATAATTCCAGTTGGATGTTGCATCATCCAAACTATTTTCTTGTCTTCATTGTTGTTCTTCCTCACCTTCCAAAAAATAAAAAATAGTACTAAAATATTCATGGAAATATTGACCACAAAATGGTAGTGCTGCTGGAATTAGTCTTAGAAAGTTTGCAAGTCCTTTATAAGTAGATGAGTAGAAGCACTATGAAAAGACATATAGGTAAAGTGGGAAAGGAATTTGAGGAACTCATCAGAAGGCGTTTCTTTGATATGTATGGAAAGGGAAAGTAATGCCTCTTTAAATCGCATCCTGGGTAAGACGATAAACTATGCCCAACAGCAAGGCCTCTGATCAGGAGGTTTTGAGGAGCATGGGACCTCTTCTTAATTGCAGGTGTTCCCAGGTCCACAGGTAGTAGCACCTGTTAGGATCCAAACTATGGGCAAATAGTGACCCCCTAAAGCCTCTTTAAATCAAGTTTGAAAATTTCAAAATATATGGCATGGTAGAAATATCTTCCACATAATGGTAAGACATTAGCTTAATGAAGACACTATTGTCACTAATTCCTTACCATTATATGGGAGGTATTTCTGCTGCATACTGTGCAACAAACACTTAAGAAAGACAAAGGAAACATCAGCTGAAATGTTATATCGAAAAACAAAAATGATGTATAAATTAGTTCAAACTAACCAAATTACCCATGCCTTGCTATATGTCACACATATTTTGTAAGAAAATGATGATTGATTTTAAATTATTGTTATAATTTGTGTAAAAAATTATGCATTTCATTATTACTCAATGATCTTGCTGATGTGACCTCCATCTTCTGGCTTTCTCCTATATCTTGGATTGGAGTCATTCCCTTATTTAAATTTAATTTAAATCAAAAGTAAAAAAAAATTATTGGAGTGTTTATGCAAAAATAGCTTGATCTGACCCCTTTGATATTTGATTGTATGAATTGATGAGATTTCAGCATTGATATGACAGTTGAATTGTCACAACAAATATGTATTGCAAGGCACTAAACACTGATTTCTTGCTCAACTTGATGTCCATATTGTCTCCTTTTGATCTTGCTGATGTGACCTCCATCTTTTGGCTATCTCCTTCTATATTTTGGATATGAGTCATTCCCTTGTTCAAATTTAAATGGGGAAAAAGTTCAGTGGAGGGTTTGTGCCCCTCGGAGACCCTCTTTGATCAAGATGGAATATACTAAGTATCCTGAGTAATGTACTTTCAGAATATATATAGTTGTAGGGTAGGGGGATATCTCCAAAACCCTAGCAGAAGTACAATATAAATACAGACAGACAGAGGCTACAACTTATATATATATATATATATATATTTGGTTAGTTTGAATTAATTTATACATCATTTTTGTTTTTCGATATAACATTTCAGCTGATGTTTCCTTTGTCTTTCTTAAGTGTTTGTGTGTGTTGCTCTCCTTTGTCCCTCAATTTGTCCTGTGAGTATCAGATTTTCCAAGCCTTCCTTCCTTTATTATGTTCCTCAGAAATTTCAACTTTCTCTTCCTGATGTTAATTATAAATTTCCTTTTTGTTTCCATTTTCTCTAAAACTTTGTCATTGCTCACATGTTCAGTCCGTGGTGACCTCAGTATCTTTCTAGAGAACCACTTTTCTGTTGCCTCAAGTCTCTTCTTCATCTATGAGGAGATTGTCCAGCATTCACTGCCATATAGAAGGATTGATATTACATAACAGTTCAGTACTCTTTTCTTTGTTTCTGTTGCTTCAAGTCTCTTCTTCATCTGTAAGGAGATTGTCCAGCATTCACTGCCATAGAGGAGGAGGTGCGGTGGAGTAATGGATAGCGGCTCGGATTGAGGAATCAGAGAGCCGAGTTCGAATTCCAGTCGAATCCATTACATTCACTTCCGTGCTAATACCCTTGGGAAAGGTATGAATCCTCTTCTTCTTCTCCCCTGATTTATTTATTAACACAAACAAAACAATTTATTATAATTTATAATAAAAAGGAGGCACTCTGGAGTAATGGATAGCGGCTCGGATTGAGGAATCAGAGAGGCGAGTTCGAATTCCAGTCGAATCCATTACATTCACTTCCGTGCTAATACCCTTGGGAAAGGTATGGATCCTCTTCTTCTCCCCTGATTTATTTATTAACACAAACAAAACAATTTATTATAATTTATAATAAAAAGGAGGCACTCTGGAGTAATGGATAGCGGCTCGGATTGAGGAATCAGAGAGCCGAGTTCGAATTCCAGTCGAATCCATTACATTCACTTACGTGCTAATACCCTTGGGAAAGGTATGGATCCTCTTCTTCTCCCCTGATTTATTTATTAACACAAACAAAAACAATTTATTATAATTTATAATAAAAAGGAGGCACTCTGGAGTAATGGATAGCGGCTCGGATTGAGGAATCAGAGAGCCGAGTTCGAATTCCAGTCGAATCCATTACATTCACTTACGTGCTAATACCCTTGGGAAAGGTATGGATCCTCTTCTTCTCCCCTGATTTATTTATTAACACAAACAAAACAATTTATTATAATTTATAATAAAAAGGAGGCACTCTGGAGTAATGGATAGCGGCTCGGATTGAGGAATCAGAGAGCCGAGTTCGAATTCCAGTCGAATCCATTACATTCACTTACGGGCTAATACCCTTGGGAAAGGTGTGAATCCTCTTCTTCTCCCCTGATTTATTTATTAACACAAACAAAACAATTTATTATAATTTATAATAAAAAGGAGGCACTCTGGAGTAATGGATAGTGGCTCGGATTGAGGAATCAGAGAGCCGAGTTCGAATTCCAGTCGATTCCGTTACATTCACTTCCGTGCTAATACCCTTGGGAAAGGTATGGATTTTCTTCTTCTCTCCTGATTTATTTATTAACACAAACAAAAACAATTTATTATAATTTATAATAAAAAGGAGGCACTCTGGAGTAATGGATAGCGGCTCAGATTGAGGAATCGGAGAGCCGAGTTCGAATTCCAGTCGAATCCATTACATTCACTTCTGTGCTAATACCCTTGGGAAAGGTATGGATCCTCTTCTTCTCCCCTGATTTATTTATTAACACAAACAAAACAATTTATTATAATTTATAATAAAAAGGAGGCACTCTGGAGTAATGGGTAGCGGCTCGGATTGAGGAATCAGAGAGCCGAGTTCGAATTCCAGTCGAATCCATTACATTCACTTCCGTGCTAATACCCTTGGGAAAGGTATGAATCCTCTTCTTCCCCCTCCAGCTATGGGTAAATAGCAGGACAGACTGGGTTCTATAGCCTTGGATGGCAACTGGTCTAGGAGAAAGACAACTCTGAAATCAAAACCTGCAGAGGGTCATTTGGGAAACCCTGTGGCATGTAGTGCACCAAGTCTCTGTATTCGGCCCTTCAGAAAGTGTGGATGGTTCTGCACAAGACCTTCATGACTATAATCAAATCTCATGTGCTGGCTTTGAGCTGTCAGTTTCCTAGGAACTGATCTGTTTGACCCTCATACGTCGAATTTGACAGGAGAGTCAAGTATGTGTGTGTATATATATATATATATATGTATATATATATGTGTGTGTGTAATTTGGCAGCAACTTTTCTTTTAAACATGTAGTATTGAATGTTAAAGACAACATAGTCTTGCATATTTTCTTTTGAATTTTCTCATATTCTCTAATGAGACTTTTTATTTGAAAATGATTTCGAAATAAGTATTGTCCATACGATGACCTAGCGCTTTCGAACATCATTGTTCATCTTCAGGGTCAATATTTTTAGTCAAAATTTTTTTTTTTAACAAACATTTGCCAATTATCTTGTAGCGTAATCATGTTGCTACTTTTTTACAAACTAAATAAACGTTAAAATCCTTTTAATTTCAAAAGACGTGATGATGTTATCACGTGCATGGCGAAGATTTTTATCATGTGACAGCGTGAAACGATATATATATATATATATATATATATATATATATCGATCCTAACCGACCCTCACCTACATGGTTGATCCACTCTGGAAATCGTATCACTATTCTGACTCGGCCCTGTTTAGGGATTTTGTCAAGTGCTACACTTCGGCAGAACCCTGCCTACGTGGTTGATCTGCCCTGAAAGTCGTATCACTACTCTGACTCGGCCATGTTTAGAGACTTCAACTTTGTCAAGTGCTACGCTTCGGCAGAACCCTTCCTATGTGGTTGATCCGCCCTGGAAGTCATATCACTACACTGACTCGGCCCTATTTAGGGACTCATCCTAACCGACCCGACAAATCATTGTGCATCATCAGTCAACCAGCTACTACTGCTGACAACTCCCCAATCCGGCAGTCGACCAGCTACTGCCGCTGACAACTCCACACTCATTTCACCAATAGAACCAAATCAACTTCTCCTGAAGGAAACCAGTCGTACCGAACCTGACACCGATACAAACATATTTCTCCAGACAGTACACTTTTGTACATTTTGGATAAATAAAATCAACGTTTATTGTTTTTTTAAACCTCTGCCTTTGTCCCCTCATTGTCTTGGCTGTTCACATCTTCCTTCAAAAAGCTTGCGGGGGCGACATCCTTATCGACCCCGCAACAAACTCATTGCATGGTTACGAACTATAAACCTAAATTGAGCTTGAAATATTGTATAATCGGCCCTAATTTTTTTGTAAAATACTTGGATATGATATAATGAATAATTTGCAGTGAGAAAGCAATTTACAGTTTTTTTTTTTTTTGTTGAATATGCCCCTCCTCTGCCGAACTCATCATATAGTCTTACACTCCTAGATCAGGCATAGTGTCACACAAAAGCCACTGGTGAAGATCCAATTGGCAATATAAAAAAAAAAATCAGTTGGTATTTTAATCTATGAATTACTCAAATATCTGAATCATTATGAGTTTGTGAATTGCAAACACTAACCATGATTGATTTTGGTTGTCTAATTTATTTACTGAGTCTGTAGTTGTACAACAATTTGTGAATGCCATTTATAAAATTTAGGCCTTTTAACTTTGTTTTTCTTCCATATTCAAGGGACGCGACAAGTCTGAACGGGCAATCCAGTCTTGGTCTAAACTATTTACCTATGTAAGTATTTATTTTCCCTCCTTCAAAAAATAATCTTTAAAACTATTGTGAGTTATCTCCCTTTTGAGTGTCCTACAAATTTAAGGTGCCAATTTTATAAATTGATTGTTCTGCTTACTCTGCACTTCTCAAGCGGCTTAGTATATATTAACTGGGTATCTTGCCATTGAGTAATTATTAATCTTTCCTGCTTATCCCACACTCATTTCCAAGTATACCCATCTGCTAGAATGGCCAGGTAATCCATGTTGCAGATGACTGTAAACAATTACTATCATAGCTTATAATGAAACTATATTGATTGAACCTTGCAGTTTTGGGGAGAGAGTGCATAATTTGGTGTGATCAACAGTTTAAACAAGGTCAGAGTGTTTAAAGCCTTCGGTCATAATGACTTCAAAATTTGTGCTAACACAACGATGAACAGGTCATGAAGGTTTCTGTCTATCTAATTTCACTTACAAGGCTTGGGTCAACCCATGGTATGGTTTTCAGGCACTTCTAACCTGGGATTATCTCTCCAGTACAATAGTTGCCTTCATGACAAACTGACATTGGTGAGATTTGAACCATGATCTTATGGTCAGAATGCTAATGTTCTAACCACTTGGCCATGCACTCACTAAGTAAATATTAAATGTACTGTTGAATAGAGGTTAGTGCAGAAGTCAAATGACTTACCTTCTAACATGACTGCCTCCTTGTGACTCCTTGTAAAGGCAGGCTACCTCATTTCTAGGAGAGTACCTATTACAGCAGGTGGGTTAGTTTACTTTACTAGAATGGACCTGTCCAACACATTTGCATGAGTGGACTCTATTCACCAATATATCTCTCTCTAAAATTTTTATATCATGGGGTGTTGTTTTTTTTTTTTTTTTGTAGGTTTCCCTGGTGAATATGTGGTATATGTATGATTGAATGGTGAGGAATGAGTTCTTGTGGTGAATGGTTTAATTGTATTGGATGAATGGGTTGTGATAGTGATTAGCTAGTAATAGGATAGTTAGCGAAGACCAGCCTCTTCCCCTTTCAGCCATGTGTCACAATTATTGTATAATTTTACAGTAATAAATATATTCAACTTGAAGTTACTACACTAGTCTACTTGTGTGTCAGACCACTTACAAGTTAACCGATATTCTACAGTTAGCTATGTTGATCTAATCTGATACAACTTCACCAGGCGAATAGGTTTGATAGTATTTACCAGGGTGCTCACACTGCAATTGGATGTAGCACAAAGTTGAGATTTAAAGTGGGTTTAACGTCATTATCATGCAAAAATCTCAAAACCCGGTTGACACTTCCACTTTTGGGGATGGCTCAGGCACTGGACAATAAACCTAGCGCCATCCTGAAGGAGAAGAAAGCCCCTTGGAACTTGGATTAAAATCAAAAGATAAATCCCAGCCAAAGACAAATGGATTTTATGTCCCCTAGGGGAAAACCCACAAGTCTCTATAGAACTCGATGGGCAGAACCCATTTCAACTGCAGGTGGAACAGGTCAACTTATTAAAGCACGAGTTTGCATTAGCTGAAGGCTATCAGTTCAATACTTGTGTTGGCTAGTAAATATACATGGTGTGATAGATAAATTGTTGCCAGTTTATATTATTAATTTCATGCATGTGTGTTGTTTGTTTTGGATTTTGTTGACTGCACAGTATAGTAGGGTCAGTTGGGCACCATCTGTGAGAAAAAGAGCACCACGATGCAATTCACTTTACCAGAAAATTTGGAAACGCCATGCTGTACTACTTTGTATTCATGTCAGAAGTTCCAATTTGAACATTTCAGTGTGTTTGGGTATCAATCTGAGGACAGTGCAGCTGATTTGAAAAGATTTGGATGAGTCTAATCGTGATTACAAAGGTGTTTGGAATGATCACTAGTTATGGCGAAATTATGTTTCCGTTCATCTTCTCACAGGGTTTCAGTTTCACTTTGTACAAGTTGAACCCGAGAGACGTCAAACGGCATCTTGTTATGTATGACCAGTTGCTTCAATGGCAGAAAAGAAAAGGTTGAATGTTAGACTTTGATACATCTTACGAAAAATGTAACAACATGTATCTGCCCATATGCATCAACATCAGCAGTAAAGCCGAATATCCATGGATCGAAGCTTCTGCTCTGCATTTGGTGGGATTTGCTGGATGTAGTTTATTATGAGCTGCTCAAACCGACCAAAGCCATCACAGGAGATCGCTATTAGCTACAATTGATGCATTTGAGCTAAGTATTGAAGAAAATGGCCACTGTACGAGCAGAGACACAACAAAGTGATTTTGCAACATGACAACACTAGGCCACATGTTGCAAAATGGATGAAAACCTACTTGGATACACTTAAATGGGATGTACTGCCCCACCCGCCTAAATACCAGACATTGCTCTGTCCAATTATCACTTGGTCCAATCAATGGCACATGGCTGGCTGAGCAGCCTCACTTTCATTCTTATGAAGATGCCAAAAAACGGGTTGACTCATGGTTAGCCTCAAAAGACGTTTTTCTGACGTGGAATTCAAATGCTGCCAGAAAGATGGGGAAAAAGTAGTGGCTGGCAATGGACAATACTTTCAGTGGCTTGTTTCTTACTAATTTTTTTAAAATAAAACATTACTTTTCATGAAAAATCGGCAAACACTTATTCAAGGTCCTATATTTATATATAAAAACAGGAGGCTAAATGAATAGGTTAGTCACTTTCCTAGATAAGATATAAATATTCCCACAATGAATAAATATTTTATTTTCTATAGTTTTGAAAAGGTACATGAACATTCAAATAGTTCTTCAGATGAAATAACCACAAAAAATATTCGTTTAATTTTTATCAGTTACTTGTAGTGTATATTCGTTAATTTTATAATTATGAACAAATTAATTGTTGAATTTTTTATCAACATTTGCAATGCTAACCCTAACCATAAAACTTACACACACACACGCATATATATATATATATATATATATATATATATATATATATATATATAAGAGAGAGAGAGAGAGAGAGAGATGTGTGTGTGTGTTCAGTAGTCAAGTTTGCTATCATGTGTTCTTTAATACGGTAGCCACTGCATAAGTGTTATGGTCCAGGTTCCTTGTACCACGGTGATGGTCCAAGGTAGAATCAATGAAAATAACTCGAACATAGGTATGGAATAACACAGATATATTACAAACAGAATATGTACAAAAGAAGTAAAAGTGTTAGTAATAACAATCAGGTTAGGTTACAGAGAACTGTGTTGTCTTGAAGTATCACTATTCCAATGTCTTACAGTAATCATCTGACTGCGACTCTGACTGACTGACTCTGAACACTGCTCCCTCTTGAGGTGCAGTATTTATGGTGTACGGGATAGTCCATTACTGTTATGGGTAAGTTCCCATAACAATAAGTCAACATTATTTGTTTCCACCTGTTGCTGTGTTTAACTACATTATAAAGTCAGTTTACAAACCAGTAACAAACTTTTACTAAACAATTTTATATGCTTTTGGATATTTACTATACAGGTGGGTAGTGGAAAATTTTTTTCCTTGTGTGGGTGATGACACAAAAAAGGTTGGGAACCCCTGCTGTAGATCAATGGTTAGGAAGCTATTCTTACTCATAATTGGTACGGAACTGAGTTTGTGAATATTTGTGATTTTGTTATATTATTGTTGTAACATATCTACATGCGATAATGGGTATGTCCCCATTCACATAAATACAGTAGTGAATACTGTATGTTGGTCTAGAGTTGGAGATTCCTCTCCAACTCTGCTGGTCAAACTCTCTGCGTCTGAGCAGAGAGGTTCACCAGGTGAGGATATGTCGAAGGGCAGAGTCTTATCTCTGGAAACAGCTACTCAACCCCGTTTTATACGGGAAATTTTTGGCTGAGGCTACGGACTCAGATACCCTACATTAAATTTGGCCTTGTGCCACATCTGACTGTGTGGGGCGATTGGTAGATATCCTAGAGTTGGAAATTCATTGCGGAATTCACTTGACTCACTTTTAGCAGTTGACTACTACTTCTACACACCAGTGGTGAATCTTATATTATCGTTCATTATCAACCTTCATTTGATTATTCTATTCAATAACCTTCCCTAGGTCACAATAATTATACTAAGCCTAGTCAATACAAATCATACAAAAAGACTAATTATTATTCTTTTCTGTAGACTCTTAATAAAACTGACTACAAACCAACGTTACAAGAAGAGGGTAGCCCCTATCATCCAGATGATGTCATGATGTTCAAGATTCAGGTGCTTCATACTGAAAATTTAGTAAGTATAAACATATTCTTCTTTGCTTGTTCATCTTTCACACTGTAGTATCTTTTGATATTTCTTTCGAGTTGTCTATTAGAAAAGAACCTCATATTCATAAGACTCCTTTCTGTTACCAGCGTACTGACTGCGATTCATTTTCTGACTTTATTCAAAGCACCTCTTGGAATAATATTCTTAACCTTCCTATTGAGAATTGTGCCATAGAGGTTTTTTCTTGGGTTAAAGCCAGCATTGGTGCTTTTGTATCTTCTCATAAATAGCAGGTAAAACCAAAATCTTCTTGCTTCACCCTGGCCTGTTTAGTCGCTATAGCCCTCAGGTATCACTTTTTCCAAGTGTACCAGTGTGATGATTCTAATCACAACAGACACCTATTTTTGTCTACTCAAAACAATTGTAATCATATCCTCAAAGATAGAATTTGGCACCATATAGCCACTAACAAATTTGGTTCTTGTGACTGTTGGCGGTTCTATAATAGTGTGTTAAATAAGAGTAAGTCTTCTATTCCTCCTCTCTTCACTCAATTTGAAGTGTTAACATCTGTTGATAAAGCAGAATGTTTTGCTTGTAAATTCTTTTCCAATTCTACTCTTGACTCATCTGGAGTATCTTTGACTGATATTCCATTTGGAATCAAGTCTTTATTGAGTGATATGCATATAAATCCATCCATGGTTTTTGCTATCATCTCTAAACTGGATCCTCACAAAGCATATGGACTTCGTGGTATCCCTGCAATAGTCCTTAAGAAATGTGCTCCTGAACTGGCTCCAGTTCTTTTTAAACTCTACAATGCCTTGCTGCTGCTTGCTTTCCTGCTTCTTGCAAATCCTCTTCTGTAGTTCCAGTCATTAAGAACTCAGGTGAACTATCTGATTCATCTATTGGTCTGTTAGCCTTCTCCATCTTTTTGGCAAATTACTCAAAGCTCTAATTAACTCTGAATTGGTTAAGCATCTCATTTTGTAGGGTCTTCTTTCAGATAAGCAATATGACTTTCACTTCTCTCGGTCAACTGCTGATGTATTAATGATTATCGCTGAAAGGGTCTATCACACTTTAGATAAGAATGGTGAAGCTCAGGCTGTTGCTTTGGATATCTCAAAGCTATTTGACAGGGTTTGACATACTAGTCTTCTGCACAAGTTAAAAAATTATGGTATTTCAGTTTTTCTTATGAAATCATAAAATTAAATTTGTCTTGAATGGCCACTCTTCTAGATCAGAGGTTCTCAACCAGGGGTGAATTTACCCCTAGCGGGTAAAAAATTATATAGTCGGGGGTAAATAATTGAAGTACCTGACAATTTAAAAAATAATGTTTTGGTATTTTTACTAATGACTAATTTGCACAATTTTTTGTCACAAGTTAGTCAGTACTAATCATAATCATTCATTCAAAAAAAATTTTTTTTAGTATTTTCCAAAAAATTTTTAAATTGCCAAAAACAAAAATACTAAAAAAAAATTTTTTTTTGAATGAATGATTATGATTAGTATTAATTTGTAGATCTACTAATCAGCGGATAAAATGAATAATTTTTTATTAATGACTACAAACGTTAATAAAAATACTGAATTTTATACAGAGTACTAACTTATACTAAAAAATTAGTAGATTAGTACTAAATAAGAAATCAGTATTTTAAGTGTCGCTTAGTATTTTTTTTTAGTCACAGTATTTTGACTAAAAAAAACCCTTAGTATTTTGAATGAAAAAATCATTCATTCATTTAGTCACAAAATTGTACATCAATGCTTTACGATGGCTGTGAATTTTTTGTATGGGAGTAGGGGGTAAATGGAGAAATACATAAAGCCAAGGGGGTCAGTGATGGAGGAAAGGTTGAGAATGACTGTTCTAGATCTTTTTACATTCATGCAGCTGTTCCCTGGGGCTATATCCTTGGACTTACGTTCTTCCTAATTTTCATCAGTGTCCTTCCTGATATCATCAGTTCTCAACACAGTATCTATAATGATGATGCAACTTCTTACTCCCGTCTTAATAGTAAGTCTGATTGGTTCAATAAGGTCAAACTGGCAGCTGATCTCAAAAATGATCTACACTGTTGTTAAATGGGGCAAGAAATGGCTTGTTAATTTTAACACCTCCAAAAAAACTTTCTTTTAATCATATAAGAGAACCCTTTTTACCTTCCATCAGCATGGCTGATGCTAACCTCCAGGAGTGTGACTCATTACTTCTTCTTGAACTAATGTTTTCCACTGACATGAAGTGGAAAGATTATATTGACTCAGCTGCCAAATCTGAAGCTTTGAAAGCTGGTTCATTTGTTGTATAGCCCTTTGGTGGGGGTTGGTCTTGGGGTAGTACTCTTGATTCACTCATAATGTTGCCTTCTTCTCTTGCTTGTCTTCTTCTAGTTGCTGATTGCTAGTTGTTTTGTTTTTTTAGTTTGGTTATAAATGAGAACGGGATTTTAAATCTTACTAGTTTATTAACCACGTCAACGGGTACATCTTCTAACCAGCCAGTGGGGTTGCTATCCTACCCAACTGAAGAGCAGTTTTCATACACCAAAATAAGACATGGCTGGCATCGCGTTCCCACCCCTTCACCATTGAAACTGTTAGATGTAGATGTCTCTTCTACTCCAATAGCTTCATGTCTCGCACATCTCGCCTGTGGAACTCCCTTCCTTATTTCTGTTTCCCTGACAAATACAATCTCCAACTATTTAAGTGTAATGTCCATTGACATCTCCAGTTTCCTTGATCTATCCACTTCCCTTCTCCACATTCTTTCACCTTTCATTCCTATCTGCTCTCGCTCCAAATCTTCTGTAACCCCCTTGCCTTGATCAATCCACTATCTTTCTCCACATCCTCTCTTTTACCAATCCTATCTGCTCTTCCTCCAAACCTTCTGTAACCCCTTGCATGCTAGTGGCTTCCAGCCTTGCTTGGGGTGATAAAAAAAATCTACATTTTTCGATGTATAAAACTCCCTGAAATCACTTTCTATCTTTAACATTCTCACGCTATTTTAAGCCAATCAAAAATGGCTTCCTTTCTTTTCTTGTATCTGACCTTAATGGTCAAAATGAGGAAGTCAAAAGAGAACACAAGTCTCTAAAAAATAATAGTCTGTTAGACTATTGTTTAACACACTGTATTGTGCCAGATAAATTTTCTTGTCAGAATCTGTTTTGCATATTTATAAGCCTACCATTCATCCTTGGTTTGAATATTGCTACCACAGATGATCTGGTGCTTCTGCTATATATTTAAAAATTCTTGATAAAATCCAAAGAAGAATCAGCAATGTTATTGGTCCTGACCTGGTATCTCTGCTTCAGTGACATTGTAGCGGACCATGGGGGGTGAAGATGTGAAGAGATATCAGAAGGTTAAAATTTCCTGCTGGCCGGTCCAGCTACATGAGAATGTCGGACATTAAGTCCAAAGAAGACAAACAAGACTGATATACATGGGTAAACAAATATATATTAATAACGAGTTACACAAAGACATGAACAGTTATGTAGAGTTTGTATGGAGAAATTATGTGCGTGTGTTGTGAGTGTTCGTACGTACGTGTATTGTTCTTAGCGCGTTCCCAGAATTTGGGAAACGCTGTATCTGTGAGAGGTCACATATTGGTGTAAGTGGAAAAAGAATGATTTTACCTCGTCTTTGTGCGAGGTAGCGGCCCAAGGCCTGAGTCGAAAAAGAGAGAGAGAGATGGGTCAGCCAGTATTTATAGCCAGGGGAGAGAGACCCCTGTTGAAGGATTAAGGAACTGAGGAGGAGCTAACTCCGATAACATCCCCACTGCCATAACGTAGTTTCCCTGTGTCTTTTCTATAAATACTTTCTTGGTAATTGTTTTGAGGAACATTTCTCCATGGTACCAAGACTTTATGAATTTAAGCACAGTATGAGATTGAAAGTAAGGTCTCCTCATTTTACAGTTGAAATGGCTATATGTAAATATAAGTTCTATGCTAACAGTTTCTTCTCTTGCACTTGTTGCTTGTAGAACTTTCTTCTGGCTTCTTGCTTCTCAGTCAACATTTATCTTCAAAAATTTAAATGAACTCCAATCATTATCATCTGTCGTCTTAATCCTTGTTCTTTTATTATCCTTTCTCCTTAATAGTATATTTTTCTCACATTCTCTAATGCTCAATAAACTCTTGCATTTTAGTGGCTTTATTGCCTTGCTTGGAGTGAAATGATTTAAAAAATCTTTCAGTCTGTATAAATCTCAGTTAATTTTATATGAACCACATCAACCACTTTTTCACTATTTCTACTGTTCTGTGACTCTGACATTCTTACTGATTCTTCCAATAGTTTGAACATAGAATCTTTATAATTCTTTGTGCCAGAAGAACAATTCTTCTTTGAATTACATTTTAGATGCATTCTAATTATTATAAATAAAATGAGTCAGTGTTTGAACAATTGAATTTTTATTTTATAACTACTTTTACCTCCTCCTCCATCATCTTTTTTGCATCCTTTTATTCTCAGTCATTATTACATTTATTTTATTACTAGTTTTATTCCATCTAATTATTGTTGCTTTTTATCCCAACACTCTCGCTCTATACACTCTTCATTATTACTATTATTTTATTACTAGTTTGATTCCATCTTATTATTGTTGCTTTTTATCCCAACACTCTGGCTCAATACACTCTTCATTATTACTATTATTTTATTACTAGTTTTATTCCATCTTATTATTGTTGCTTTTTATCCCAACACTCTGGCTCAATACACTCTTCATTATTACTATTATTTTATTACTAGTTTTATTCCATCTTATTATTGTTGCTTTTTATCCCAACCCTCTGGCTCTATACACTCTTCATTATTACTATTATTTTATTACTAGTTTTATTCCATCTTATTATTGTTGCTTTTTATCCCAACACTCTCGCTCAATACACTCTTCATTATTACTATTATTTTATTACTAGTTTTATTCCATCTTATTATTGTTGCTTTTTATCCCAACACTCTGGCTCAATACACTCTTCATTATTACTATTATTTTATTACTAGTTTTATTCCATCTTATTATTGTTGCTTTTTATCCCAACACTCTGGCTCAATACACTCTTCATTATTACTATTATTTTATTACTAGTTTTATTCCATCTTATTATTGTTGCTTTTTATCCCAACACTCTGGCTCTATACACTCTTCATTATTACTATTATTTTATTACTAGTTTTATTCCATCTTATTATTGTTGCTTTTTATCCCAACACTCTGGCTCAATACACTCTTCATTATTACTATTATTTTATTACTAGTTTTATTCCATCTTATTATTGTTGCTTTTTATCCCAACACTCTGGCTCAATACACTCTTCATTATTACTATTATTTTATTACTAGTTTTATTCCATCTTATTATTGTTGCTTTTTATCCCAACACTCTCGCTCAATACACTCTTCATTATTACTATTATTTTATTACTAGTTTTATTCCATCTTATTATTGTTGCTTTTTATCCCAACCCTCTGGCTCTATACACTCTTCATTATTACTATTATTTTATTACTAGTTTTATTCCATCTTTTTATTGTTGCTTTTTATCCCAACACTCTCGCTCAATACACTCTTCATTATTACTATTATTTTATTACTAGTTTTATTCCATCTTATTATTGTTGCTTTTTATCCCAACACTCTCGCTCAATACACTCTTCATTATTACTATTATTTTATTACTAGTTTTATTCCATCTTATTATTGTTGCTTTTTATCCCAACACTCTCGCTCAATACACTCTTCATTATTACTATTATTTTATTACTAGTTTTATTCCATCTTATTATTGTTGCTTTTTGTCCCAACACTCTGGCTCAATACACTCTTCATTATTACTATTATTTTATTACTAGTTTTATTCCATCTTATTATTGTTGCTTTTTATCCCAACACTCTGGCTCAATACACTCTTCATTATTACTATTATTTTATTACTAGTTTTATTCCATCTTATTATTGTTGCTTTTTATCCCAACACTCTGGCTCAATACACTCTTCATTATTACTATTATTTTATTACTAGTTTTATTCCATCTTATTATTGTTGCTTTTTATCCCAACACTCTCGCTCAATACACTCTTCATTATTACTATTATTTTATTACTAGTTTTATTCCATCTTATTATTGTTGCTTTTTATCCCAACCCTCTGGCTCTATACACTCTTCATTATTACTATTATTTTATTACTAGTTTTATTCCATCTTTTTATTGTTGCTTTTTATCCCAACACTCTCGCTCAATACACTCTTCATTATTACTATTATTTTATTACTAGTTTTATTCCATCTTATTATTGTTGCTTTTTATCCCAACCCTCTGGCTCTATACACTCTTCATTATTACTATTATTTTATTACTAGTTTTATTCCATCTTATTATTGTTGCTTTTTGTCCCAACCCTCTCGCTCAATGCACTCTTCATTATTACTATTATTTTATTACTAGTTTTATTCCATCTTATTATTGTTGCTTTTTATCCCAACACTCTCGCTCAATACACTCTTCATTATTACATTTATTTTATTACTAGTTTGATTCCATCTTATTATTGTTGCTTTTTATCCCAACACTCTCGCTCAATACACTCTTCATTATTACTATTATTTTATTACTAGTTTTATTCCATCTTATTATTGTTGCTTTTTATCCCAACACTCTCGCTCAATACACTCTTCATTATTACTATTATTTTATTACTAGTTTGATTCCATCTAATTATTGTTGCTTTTTATCCCAACCCTCTCGCTCAATACACTCTTCATTATTACTATTATTTTATTACTAGTTTTATTCCATCTTATTATTGTTGCTTTTTATCCCAACACTCTCGCCCTATACACTCTTCATTATTACTATTATTTTATTACTAGTTTGATTCCATCTAATTATTGTTGCTTTTTATCCCAACCCTCTCGCTCAATACACTCTTCATTATTACTATCATTTTATTACTAGTTTTATTCCATCTTATTATTGTTGCTTTTTATCCCAACACTCTGGCTCTATACACTCTTCATTATTACTATTATTTTATTACTAGTTTGATTCCATCTAATTATTGTTGCTTTTTATCCCAACCCTCTCGCTCAATACACTCTTCATTATTACTATTATTTTATTACTAGTTTTATTCCATCTTATTATTGTTGCTTTTTATCCCAACACTCTCGCTCTATACACTCTTCATTATTACTATTATTTTATTACTAGTTTGATTCCATCTAATTATTGTTGCTTTTTATCCCAACCCTCTCGCTCAATACACTCTTCATTATTACTATCATTTTATTACTAGTTTTATTCCATCTTATTATTGTTGCTTTTTATCCCAACACTCTGGCTCTATACACTCTTCATTATTACTATTATTTTATTACTAGTTTGATTCCATCTAATTATTGTTGCTTTTTATCCCAACCCTCTCGCTCAATACACTCTTCATTATTACTATTATTTTATTACTAGTTTTATTCCATCTTATTATTGTTGCTTTTTATCCCAACACTCTCGCTCTATACACTCTTCATTATTACTATTATTTTATTACTAGTTTGATTCCATCTAATTATTGTTGCTTTTTATCCCAACCCTCTCGCTCAATACACTCTTCATTATTACTATTATTTTATTACTAGTTTTATTCCATCTTATTATTGTTGCTTTTTATCCCAACACTCTGGCTCTATACACTCTTCATTATTACTATTATTTTATTACTAGTTTGATTCCATCTAATTATTGTTGCTTTTTATCCCAACCCTCTCGCTCAATACACTCTTCATTATTACTATTATTTTATTACTAGTTTTATTCCATCTTATTATTGTTGCTTTTTATCCCAACACTCTCGCTCTATACACTCTTCATTATTACTATTATTTTATTACTAGTTTGATTCCATCTAATTATTGTTGCTTTTTATCCCAACCCTCTCGCTCAATACACTCTTCATTATTACTATTATTTTATTACTAGTTTTATTCCATCTTATTATTGTTGCTTTTTATCCCAACACTCTCGCTCAATACACTCTTCATTATTACTATTATTTTATTACTAGTTTTATTCCATCTTATTATTGTTGCTTTTTATCCCAACACTCTGGCTCAATACACTCTTTTTTTATTATTATTATTTGATTACCAGTTTTGTTTTGTTATTGCTTAGACTAACAGTTTAGATAAATTGTCATATCTTCTTAACCTTTTATTAACACAATATTCTTTTCTTAAGCAATTCAACTTTGAATTCATGGTGGCCTTCATCAGGTATATAATGTACTACTAGGAAAAGAGACTTATTTCTAAGTTAATAAATATCTATTTGTTGTATGCAAACAGATATTGTTTTTTTAGAAAACTTTATATTGTTCCAGATTAGTTGTAAATAATGTCTATAAAAGTGGAAGTGATCGTTAAATTGCTCTCAGAATTCTTTAACATTTTCTCTTTGTCTTTTTACAGGCATTTAAATTTGATTTTTATGGTACCTCTTCAAAATATGACAAAGCATTCACATCAGCAAACCATATTGGTTACTCTTGCATTTTGCCCTCGGCTTTAAAAGATTCTTTGGGTCAAACAACTACTTTTATCAGCAGTATGGACCAAAAGATGGAAGGAGAATTTACAGGTATATCTTTTTACACAGCTTTTTGGGTGTTATTACCTGGTTTTGTACTTATTGGATATCAAACTACACCCCTCCCTGCCTTAGTTATCCACAGTATGTTTTGGTTTTAAATTGTAGTGATAGAAAGTTAAAAAGATCACTATCTAAAAAAAAAAAGGAAAAATTACATAGAAATGTTGGTGTTGTAGCCTTGTTAGGGCCAGAAATAAAGACACAAGAGAGGAATTGAGTTAAACAAATATTAACAGAAAAACAGTAATACAAACATACAAACGAGAGTGTTACAGCAAGAATGTTTGGTCCAACTGTCAGAGCAGACTGCTGGAAACATCACTCTCCAAAAGGCAGTACCTGCTCCTCTTTATAGCTGGGAGAGTCCATGCGTGCGTGGGTAAATTCCCATAACAGTTGGCAAATCATTTTGGTTGGTATCCATGTAATAAATGCTAATGTTAGTGTGTCACCCTTTTTCAACTTTACTCGGAGAGGCCATAGCCCAACATATACCATTTTGGAATCAGGCCAACTCCATGAGCAAATTAAAAACATTCCAGGCTGGATCTGGACCCACAATCCTAAAATTCTGATTCCCAAGTTTTCATTACTGTGATTGTTTTTGGCGATTATTTTATTTTATTTTTTTTTTTGACAAATTTTTTTGTATGATAATAATTTTTATAACTTAGGAATAATTGAAATTAATTGCTAAATCCAGCAAAAGTCACCCATGAAATAAAAATAATTGTTTCTATGCAAAGTAAAGACTTACTTAACTATTACTACTTAAGGACCTCTTCTCCCCCCAGCTATGGGTTAATTAGTAGGGTGGTATAATGTGTAGTCTAATGGGTAATGAATTGGAAATTGGACAATTGAGTTCCAATTTCAATTGTTATATTCACTTGCAAAATGAGTTGGGATCAAATACAGTATTTATATTGGAATGTCATCACAAAATCTAAAAGATCGTATCGATGAATATAAGAGAGATTTACGTTTAAACAACTATTCAAACTCACTCGTAATACACAAGAACAAAACTGACCGTAACTTTGATTTTACAAATGCCACCCTAATTTAAAAAAAAAAAAAAAAAAAAGAACATAATTGTTTATGTCAAAAGTACTTCAAGGGACTACTAATAACAATATTACCAACTATAAACACACGTCAAAAACATATTACGTCAGCAACCTTAACTGACTCCATTCTTAAAGAATCTAACGTATGTTTGTCTAAAACAAACGGTATGTACTTAAAAATATTCTAAAATCAACAAGTGAAAAACCATCAAGCGTAATATCTACTAGACACACACACACAACACTTATGAATATACATTGTCATCTGACTCCTACATAGATAAACTTAGAATTATGATACACTTACATACATAAAGCAATATTTATGGCTTTTTCAGTTAGGCTTGGAATCCATTAAATTCTTGGCACTTCGAAGGAATGCATTGTCTCTCCTTGAAATTGGAACGCCAAAAATTATACTAACATTTATTTAATGAATTATTTAATAAAGTTGAATACGTGTGAAGCATGAATAACCAATGAAAATAAAATAACACAAAATTAAAAATACCAGAATTTCTTTCTTTCTTTCTTTTCCATATCTCATTCTCTGATGAAGCTTTAATAAAAGTGAAACATGTTAGATTGATAAACGTTTTCTATTTGTTCGTTTACTTACACGCAAATACTTTTGGGAAAAGTATGAATCCACCTCTTCCCCCCCAGCTATGAGTTAATTAGTAGGACTTTTATCATTAAATCGTAAATATTTTCTGGCTATAAATAACCTGCAAAAGGTTGATAAGCTATAAAAAAACAAATCAGTCACTCAAATAATGTGGCCTTTTACTTAAAATACTCCTGTGTCACAAAAATCAATACCAACTTAATTTGTTGTCCATTGAGATTGGGTTCAGACTTCATTAACCCTTTGATCCCTGACCACAATTTTACTGGTGGTAGAGAAAAATGATATAATGCCTAATCACTGGTTGAACAGTGGGTAAACACTTGTAACTATTTTTATATCTACTGTGAAACATACCAATTATTTGCAAATTTTCACTCAGGAGCTCAGGCAGAAGGGTTAGAATTGTTCAGGAACGCAGGGCTCAAAGGGTTAAGTACTCTAAAAACCTGGCAATCTTTGCTTAATTGCTCTTCAAATTTGTGTCTTCCACTCATCATTGCTACTGTTCAAAGCTTTTTCTATTCAATTTTTTTATATTATTGATTGCATTAGATGTTTGTTTCTTTTCTTTTTTTTTTTGCAGTGAAGTACTCCATCATAAAGCCTCTTGCTGGATATGAGTGTTCTTTAAATACTTCCTATAGGAAGTCTTTAAATTATGATACTTACCCCATAAATGTTGGACACAGGGGAATGGGCTCTTCTTTCAATGATACGTAAGTAAACATTTATTTTATTGACCTCTGCTTATAAAATGTTGATTTCCCCATGCATTGGAATGATTGCAAAAGTTTTCTCCCTCCCGCTCTTATACACGAAATGCATTCTGGGATGTTTTTCTTAGCCAATAAAATGGGACAGCTTGTGTTTTGACATGACTGAGTTCAGATCTGCCTTAACTATTAGACAGAGCTACTATGTTTGCTTGTCCAACCTTGCTTTTGTGTACAAACCCCAACTCATAGTTTGTGCACCCTGGCTATGACAATAAGCTACATCCAACAGCAAGGCCTCTGATCAGGAGGCTTTGAGGAGCATGGAACCTCCTCTTAATCACTGGTGTTTCACTAGATAGGTCATGTAATCAAAAATGCTCCTGCCAAACATGCACTTTATAGGTCATGTAATCAAAAATGCTCCTGCCAAACATGCACTTGATAGGTCATGTAATCAAAAATGCTCCTTCCAAACATGCATTTGATAGGTCATGTAATCAAAAATGCTCCTGCCAAATATGCACTTGATAGGTCATGTAATCAAAAATGCTCCTGCCAAACATGCACTTGATAGGTCATGTAATCAAAAATGCTCCTTCCAAACATGCATTTGATAGGTCATGAAATCAAAAATGCTCCTTCCAAACATGCACTTGATAGGTCATGTAATCAGAAATGCTCCTGCCAAACATGCACTTGATAGGTCATGTAATCAAAAATGCTCCTGCCAAACATGCACTTGATAGGTCATGTAATCAAAAATGCTCCTGCCAAATATGCACTTGATAGGTCATGTAATCAAAAATGCTCCTGCCAAACATGCACTTGATAGGTCATGTAATCAAAAATGCTCCTGCCAAATATGCACTTGATAGGTCATGTAATCAAAAATGCTCCTGCCAAACATGCACTTGATAGGTCATGTAATCAGAAATGCTCCTGCCAAACATGCACTTGATAGGTCATGTAATCAAAAATGCTCCTGCCAAACATGCACTTGATAGGTCATGTAATCAAAAATGCTCCTGCCAAACATGCACTTGATAGGTTATGTAATCAAAAATGCTCCTTCCAAACATGCATTTGATAGGTCATGTAATCAAAAATGCTCCTGCCAAACATGCATTTGATAGGTCATGTAATCAAAAATTCTCCTGCCAAACATGCACTTGATAGGTCATGTAATCAAAAATGCTCCTGCCAAACATGCATTTGATAGGTCATGTAATCAAAAATGCTCCTTCCAAACATGCACTTGATAGGTCATGTAATCAAAAATGCTCCTGCCAAATATGCATTTGATAGGTCATGTAATCAAAAATGCTCCTGCCAAACATGCACTTGATAGGTTATGTAATCAAAAATGCTCCTTCCAAACATGCTTTTGATAGGTCATGTAATCAAAAATGCTCCTGCCAAACATGCACTTGATAGGTCATGTAATCAAAAATGCTCCTTCCAATCATGCATTTGATAGGTCATGTAATCAAAAATGCTCCTACCAAACATGCACTTGATAGGTCATGTAATCAAAAATGCTCCTTCCAAACATGCACTTGATAGGTCATGTAATCAAAAATGCTCCTTCCAAACATGCATTTGATAGGTCATGTAATCAAAAATGCTCCTTCCAAACATGCACTTGATAGGTCATGTAATCAAAAATGCTCCTTCCAAACATGCACTTGATAGGTCATGTAATCAAAAATGCTCCTTCCAAACATGCACTTGATAGGTCATGTAATCAAAAATGCTCCTTCCAAACATGCACTTGATAGGTCATGTAATCAAAAATGCTCCTTCCAAACATGCACTTGATAGGTCATGTAATCAAAAATGCTCCTTCCAAACATGCACTTGATAGGTCATGTAATCAAAAATGCTCCTGCCAAACATGCACTTGATAGGTCATGTAATCAAAAATGCTCCTTCCAAACATGCATTTGATAGGTCATGTAATCAAAAATGCTCCTTCCAAACATGCACTTGATAGGTCATGTAATCAAAAATGCTCCTTCCAAACATGCACTTGATAGGTCATGTAATCAAAAATGCTCCTTCCAAACATGCACTTGATAGGTCATGTAATCAAAAATGCTCCTGCCAAACATGCATTTGATAGGTCATGTAATCAGAAATGCTCCTGCCAAACATGCACTTGATAGGTCATGTAATCAGAAATGCTCCTTCCAAACATGCACTTGATAGGTCATGTAATCAAAAATGCTGCTGCCAAACATGCACTTGATAGGTCATGTAATCAGAAATGCTACTTCCAAACATGCACTTGATAGGTCATGTAATCAGAAATGCTCCTTCCAAACATGCACTTGATAGGTCATGTAATCAAAAATGCTCCTGCCAAACATGCACTTGATAGGTCATGTAATCAAAAATGCTCCTGCCAAACATGCACTTGATAGGTCATGTACTCAAAAATGCTCCTGCCAAACATGCAATTGATAGGTCATGTAATCATAAATGCTCCTTCCAAACATGCACTTGATAGGTCATGTAATCAAAAATGCTCCTTCCAAACATACACTTGATAGGTCATGTAATCAGAAATCCTCCTGTCAAACATGCACTTGATAGGTCATGTACTCAGAAATGTTCCTGTCAAACATGCACTTGATAGGTCATGTACTCAGAAATGTTCCTGTCAAACATGCACTTGATAGGTCATGTACTCAAAAATGCTCCTGCCAAACATGCACTTAATAGGTCATGTACACAAAAATGCTCCTGCCAAACATGCACTTGATAGGTCATGTACTCAAAAATGCTCCTGCCAAACATGCACTTGATAGGTCATGTACTCAAAAATGCTCCTGCCAAACATGCACTTGATAGGTCATGTAATCAGAAATGCTCCTTCCAAACATGCACTTGATAGGTCATGTAATCAAAAATGCTCCTGTCAGATGTGTATTCAATAAGTTTTATATGCAAAAAATTACCCTGTCAGACATGTATCCAATAGGTCATAGATGCAAAAAAGTCCCCTTAAAGGAGTTTATATATATATATATATATATATAAAGTAAATTAAAAGGTTTGTCACTGAGCTGATTGATGTTACCTTCAGCATCCCAACTCCAGAGTTTCATTGACGAACCCATCCATCCACTCGTCAGGGGTATCAGCAATTGACTGCTTATACTTCTCATTTTTTCTTTTTGGTATATGCATTTATTTTTTCATAGTGCGTGCATTTGCGCACGTCACCCATGCACTTATCTGCACGGATGTACGTATGTGTAGAATGTCGTGATTATATGTCCTTTTCATCTTTTTATTTTTTTCCACTTCATTAGATTCACATAAGCACAAATACACTTGGGAAAGGTATGAATCCATCTTTTCTCCCCCCAGCTATTGGTTGAATAGCAGGACAGACTTGGTTCTTTAGACCTGGTTGGCAACCAGTCTATCACAGAAAGAAATGGCAACCTACTGCGGGGAAAAAAGCTGCCTCATCAGTCATGTATTTTTCGATACAAGATTGCTCAAGTGTGTATCACGTATGGCATTTAACTGACTGATTCACTCCATCACCTTTTCTGTCCCCCCCCACTCTTTTCTTGCAATTGTTGCCACCATTTGACTTTGGGTTTTTCCAGACCAGCTGGAAGCATTCTAGTCTATTCTTGAGTTAAGAAAATTGTTTTTCCTTTTTACATAAATAAGTAATATATATATATATATATTGTCGTCGGCTCCCAGTTGTGTCCGAGTATCAGGTTCTGTCATGAGTCCTATCTTCGCAGTTGATGTTTATGTTTGACATGGCTTGCGAGGCCCAGTCGGTGGTGGAATAGTCGCGGACAATGCTCACAGGGGAGGGGAGGGGGAGGACGGGGTTGTTCACATCACTCTCTCCTCCTTCGTCGTCTTGCCTCTTCATTCTCCCTCCTCTTTTCCTCGAAGTCCGCGATGCCATCGCGTATTGATCTCCTCCACGTTATTCGGTCCCTGGCAGTTTCTTCCCACGAGGACGAGCTAATGTTGGTAAGTGTCAGGGTGCGCTTTAGTTGGTCTTTGTAGCGCATTTTGGGTGCTCCTTGTGGTCTAGTCCCGATGGCCAGCTCACCATATAGGATTTTCTTGGGGAGCCTGGAAGGATCCATCCTGTGGATGTGTCCTGCCCAGCGGAGGTGGTGATGGATGATGGTGGCCTCAACGCTGCTCACTGAGGCTCTGTTCAGCACTTCTGTGTTGGTAGTGTAGCTCTCCCAAGAGATGTTAAGAATTTGCCTTAGTTTCAGTTGCAGATAGCATTCTAACATTTTTACCTCGCTTCTATATAGGGTCCATATATATATATACATATATATATATATATATATATATCTATATATTTTTTTTTTTTGAATTGGACAAAGTCCGACAATTTATTTAAAGACATTTATGATATGTTTAACGTTCTTTTTATAGATACAAAATAGAAAATTTTCGTTCTCCGACAGGAATTGAACCTGTATCCTATATGGAACCGTCATTTCGATTCCTGTCGGAGAATGAAAATTTTCTATGAAAATTTCTCGGACGTTCAGCCCGGTAAATGTTATTTAATACTGTTTATTATAAAACAGAGCATTTGCTTAAATACTTGTATCTATAAAAAGAACGTTAAACATATCATAAATGTCTTTATATATATATATATATATATAAATTTCTTTTACAGGGCTCCTGTGATGGAAAACACCATTGCGTCATTTAATGCTGCTGCTCAGTATGTAAGTAATAATATGTATATCTCCTTTTACAAAGATATTTCAAGGACTGCTCATTGAAACTTATCCTCACCATGCTTTTCTATTACAGCTGAAACTTCTATTTTTTATTTTATTTGATCATTTCACCCCAATCAAGGCAATAATGCCACTAAGACACAAGTTAGAATACTGGAAATTTTACTCACATCATAAAAGAAATGAAAAAAAATTTGTAAATCAAATATTGAGAAAATATCACTGTATGCAGAATACCTTTGAGCTAACAGTTTAAAAAAATGAATATCTATGAATAATTGCTTGTGAGGATAGGGTATGCATTATGGAGTGTGTAGAAAGTGTTAAATTGCAGTCAGGTAGCTATCGGGGTTGATCTCAAATATTGAGAAAATATCACTGTATGCAGAATACCTTTGAGCTAACAGTTTAAAAAAATGAATATCTATGAATAATTGCTTGTGAGGATAGGGTATGCATTATGGCGTGTGTAGAAAGTGTTAAATTGCAGTCAGGTAGCTATCGGGGTTGATCTCAAATATTGAGAAAATATCACTGTATGCAGAATACCTTTGAGCTAACAGTTTAAAAAAATGAATATCTATGAATAATTGCTTGTGAGGATAGGGTATGCATTATGGCGTGTGTAGAAAGTGTTAAATTGCAGTCAGGTAGCTATCGGGGTTGATCTCAAATATTGAGAAAATATCACTGTATGCAGAATACCTTTGAGCTAACAGTTTAAAAAAATGAATATCTATGAATAATTGCTTGTGAGGATAGGGTATGCATTATGGCGTGTGTAGAAAGTGTTAAATTGCAGTCAGGTAGCTATCGGGGTTGATCTCAAATATTGAGAAAATATCACTGTATGCAGAATACCTTTGAGCTAACAGTTTAAAAAAATGAATATCTATGAATAATTGCTTGTGAGGATAGGGTATGCATTATGGCGTGTGTAGAAAGTGTTAAATTGCAGTCAGGTAGCTATCGGGGTTGATCTCAAATATTGAGAAAATATCACTGTATGCAGAATACCTTTGAGCTAACAGTTTAAAAAAATGAATATCTATGAATAATTGCTTGTGAGGATAGGGTATGCATTATGGCGTGTGTAGAAAGTGTTAAATTGCAGTCAGGTAGCTATCGGGGTTGATCTCAAATATTGAGAAAATATCACTGTATGCAGAATACCTTTGAGCTAACAGTTTAAAAAAATGAATATCTATGAATAATTGCTTGTGAGGATAGGGTATGCATTATGGCGTGTGTAGAAAGTGTTAAATTGCAGTCAGGTAACTATCGGGGTTGATCTCAAATATTGAGAAAATATCACTGTATGCAGAATACCTTTGAGCTAACAGTTTAAAAAAATGAATATCTATGAATAATTGCTTGTGAGGATAGGGTATGCATTATGGCGTGTGTAGAACGTGTTAAATTTCAGTCAGGTAGCTATCGGGGTTGATCTCAAATATTGAGAAAATATCACTGTATGCAGAATACCTTTGAGCTAACAGTTTAGAAAAAATGAATATCTATGAATAATTGCTTGTGAGGATAGGGTATGCATTATGGCGTGTGTAGAAAGTGTTAAATTGCAGTCAGGTAGCTATCGGGGTTGATCTCAAATATTGAGAAAATATCACTGTATGCAGAATACCTTTGAGCTAACAGTTTAAAAAAATGAATATCTATGAATAATTGCTTGTGAGGATAGGGTATGCATTATGGCGTGTGTAGAAAGTGTTAAATTGCAGTCAGGTAGCTATCGGGGTTGATCTCAAATATTGAGAAAATATCACTGTATGCAGAATACCTTTGAGCTAACAGTTTAAAAAAATGAATATCTATGAATAATTGCTTGTGAGGATAGGGTATGCATTATGGCGTGTGTAGAAAGTGTTAAATTGCAGTCAGGTAGCTATCGGGGTTGATCTCAAATATTGAGAAAATATCACTGTATGCAGAATACCTTTGAGCTAACAGTTTAAAAAAATGAATATCTATGAATAATTGCTTGTGAGGATAGGGTATGCATTATGGCGTGTGTAGAAAGTGTTAAATTGCAGTCAGGTAGCTATCGGGGTTGATCTCAAATATTGAGAAAATATCACTGTATGCAGAATACCTTTGAGCTAACAGTTTAAAAAAATGAATATCTATGAATAATTGCTTGTGAGGATAGGGTATGCATTATGGCGTGTGTAGAAAGTGTTAAATTGCAGTCAGGTAGCTATCGGGGTTGATCTCAAATATTGAGAAAATATCACTGTATGCAGAATACCTTTGAGCTAACAGTTTAAAAAAATGAATATCTATGAATAATTGCTTGTGAGGATAGGGTATGCATTATGGCATGTGTAGAAAGTGTTAAATTGCAGTCAGGTAGCTATCGGGGTTGATCTCAAATATTGAGAAAATATCACTGTATGCAGAATACCTTTGCGCTAACAGTTTAAAAAAAATGAATATCTATGAATAATTGCTTGTGAGGATAGGGTATGCATTATGGCGTGTGTAGAAAGTGTTAAATTGCAGTCAGGTAGCTATCGGGGTTGATCTCAAATATTGAGAAAATATCACTCTATGCAGAATACCTTTGAGCTAACAGTTTAAAAAAATGAATATCTATGAATAATTGCTTGTGAGGATAGGGTATGCATTATGGCGTGTGTAGAAAGTGTTAAATTGCAGTCAGGTAGCTATCGGGGTTGATCTCAAATATTGAGAAAATATCACTGTATGCAGAATACCTTTGAGCTAACAGTTTAAAAAAATGAATATCTATGAATAATTGCTTGTGATGATAGGGTCTGCATTATGGCGTGTGTAGAAAGTGTTAAATTGCTGTCAGGTAGCTATCGGGGTTGATCTCAAATATTGAGAAAATATCACTGTATGCAGAATACCTTTGAGCTAACAGTTTAAAAAAAATGAATATCTATGAATAATTGCTTGTGAGGATAGGGTATGCATTATGGCGTGTGTAGAACGTGTTAAATTGCAGTCAAGTAGCTATCGGGGTTGATTTCAAATATTGAGAAAATGTCACTGTATGCAGAATACCTTTGAGCTAACAGTTTAAAAAAATGAATATCTATGAATAATTGCTTGTGAGGATAGGGTATGCATTATGGCGTGTGTAGAAAGTGTTAAATTGCAGTCAGGTAGCTATCGGGGTTGATCTCAAATATTGAGAAAATATCACTGTATGCAGAATACCTTTGAGCTAACAGTTTAGAAAAAATGAATATCTATGAATAATTGCTTGTGAGGATAGGGTATGCATTATGGCGTGTGTAGAAAGTGTTAAATTGCAGTCAGGTAGCTATCGGGGTTGATCTCAAATATTGAGAAAATATCACTGTATGCAGAATACCTTTGAGCTAACAGTTTAAAAAAATGAATATCTATGAATAATTGCTTGTGAGGATAGGGTATGCATTATGGCGTGTGTAGAAAGTGTTAAATTGCAGTCAGGTAGCTATCGGGGTTGATCTCAAATATTGAGAAAATATCACTGTATGCAGAATACCTTTGAGCTAACAGTTTAAAAAAATGAATATCTATGAATAATTGCTTGTGAGGATAGGGTATGCATTATGGCGTGTGTAGAAAGTGTTAAATTGCAGTCAGGTAGCTATCGGGGTTGATCTCAAATATTGAGAAAATATCACTGTATGCAGAATACCTTTGAGCTAACAGTTTAAAAAAATGAATATCTATGAATAATTGCTTGTGAGGATAGGGTATGCATTATGGCGTGTGTAGAAAGTGTTAAATTGCAGTCAGGTAGCTATCGGGGTTGATCTCAAATATTGAGAAAATATCACTGTATGCAGAATACCTTTGAGCTAACAGTTTAAAAAAATGAATATCTATGAATAATTGCTTGTGAGGATAGGGTATGCATTATGGCGTGTGTAGAAAGTGTTAAATTGCAGTCAGGTAGCTATCGGGGTTGATCTCAAATATTGAGAAAATATCACTGTATGCAGAATACCTTTGAGCTAACAGTTTAAAAAAATGAATATCTATGAATAATTGCTTGTGAGGATAGGGTATGCATTATGGCATGTGTAGAAAGTGTTAAATTGCAGTCAGGTAGCTATCGGGGTTGATCTCAAATATTGAGAAAATATCACTGTATGCAGAATACCTTTGCGCTAACAGTTTAAAAAAAATGAATATCTATGAATAATTGCTTGTGAGGATAGGGTATGCATTATGGCGTGTGTAGAAAGTGTTAAATTGCAGTCAGGTAGCTATCGGGGTTGATCTCAAATATTGAGAAAATATCACTCTATGCAGAATACCTTTGAGCTAACAGTTTAAAAAAATGAATATCTATGAATAATTGCTTGTGAGGATAGGGTATGCATTATGGCGTGTGTAGAAAGTGTTAAATTGCAGTCAGGTAGCTATCGGGGTTGATCTCAAATATTGAGAAAATATCACTCTATGCAGAATACCTTTGAGCTAACAGTTTAAAAAAAATGAATATCTATGAATAATTGCTTGTGATGATAGGGTCTGCATTATGGCGTGTGTAGAAAGTGTTAAATTGCTGTCAGGTAGCTATCGGGGTTGATCTCAAATATTGAGAAAATATCACTCTATGCAGAATACCTTTGAGCTAACAGTTTAAAAAAATGAATATCTATGAATAATTGCTTGTGAGGATAGGGTATGCATTATGGCGTGTGTAGAAAGTGTTAAATTGCAGTCAGGTAGCTATCGGGGTTGATCTAAAATATTGAGAAAATATCACTGTATGCAGAATACCTTTGAGCTAACAGTTTAAAAAAATGAATATCTATGAATAATTGCTTGTGAGGATAGGGTATGCATTATGGCGTGTGTAGATCGTGTTAAATTTCAGTCAGGTAGCTATCGGGGTTGATCTCAAATATTGAGAAAATATCACTGTATGCAGAATACCTTTGAGCTAACAGTTTAAAAAAATGAATATCTATGAATAATTGCTTGTGAGGATAGGGTATGCATTATGGCGTGTGTAGAAAGTGTTAAATTGCAGTCAGGTAGCTATCGGGGTTGATCTCAAATATTGAGAAAATATCACTGTATGCAGAATACCTTTGCGCTAACAGTTTAAAAAAAATGAATATCTATGAATAATTGCTTGTGAGGATAGGGTATGCATTATGGCGTGTGTAGAAAGTGTTAAATTGCAGTCAGGTAGCTATCGGGGTTGATCTCAAATATTGAGAAAATATCACTGTATGCAGAATACCTTTGAGCTAACAGTTTAAAAAAATGAATATCTATGAATAATTGCTTGTGAGGATAGGGTATGCATTATGGCATGTGTAGAAAGTGTTAAATTGCAGTCAGGTAGCTATCGGGGTTGATCTCAAATATTGAGAAAATATCACTGTATGCAGAATACCTTTGAGCTAACAGTTTAAAAAAATGAATATCTATGAATAATTGCTTGTGAGGATAGGGTATGCATTATGGCGTGTGTAGAAAGTGTTAAATTGCAGTCAGGTAGCTATCGGGGTTGATCTCAAATATTGAGAAAATATCACTGTATGCAGAATACCTTTGAGCTAACAGTTTAGAATAAATGAATATCTATGAATAATTGCTTGTGAGGATAGGGTATGCATTATGGCGTGTGTAGAAAGTGTTAAATTGCAGTCAGGTAGCTATCGGGGTTGATCTCAAATATTGAGAAAATATCACTCTATGCAGAATATCTTTGAGCTAACAGTTTAAAAAAATGAATATCTATGAATAATTGCTTGTGAGGATAGGGTATGCATTATGGCATGTGTAGAAAGTGTTAAATTGCAGTCAGGTAGCTATCGGGGTTGATCTCAAATATTGAGAAAATATCACTGTATGCAGAATACCTTTGAGCTAACAGTTTAGAAAAAATGAATATCTATGAATAATTGCTTGTGAGGATAGGGTATGCATTATGGCGTGTGTAGAAAGTGTTAAATTGCAGTCAGGTAGCTATCGGGGTTGATCTCAAATATTGAGAAAATATCACTCTATGCAGAATATCTTTGAGCTAACAGTTTAAAAAAATGAATATCTATGAATAATTGCTTGTGAGGATAGGGTATGCATTATGGCATGTGTAGAAAGTGTTAAATTGCAGTCAGGTAGCTATCGGGGTTGATCTCAAATATTGAGAAAATATCACTGTATGCAGAATACCTTTGAGCTAACCTTTTAAAAAAATGAATATCTATGAATAATTGCTTGTGAGGATAGGGTATGCATTATGGCGTGTGTAGAAAGTGTTAAATTGCAGTCAGGTAGCTATCGGGGTTGATCTAAAATATTGAGAAAATATCACTGTATGCAGAATACCTTTGAGCTAACAGTTTAAAAAAATGAATATCTATGAATAATTGCTTGTGAGGATAGGGTATGCATTATGGCGTGTGTAGAAAGTGTTAAATTGCAGTCAGGTAGCTATCGGGGTTGATCTCAAATATTGAGAAAATATCACTCTATGCAGAATATCTTTGAGCTAACAGTTTAAAAAAATGAATATCTATGAATAATTGCTTGTGAGGATAGGGTATGCATTATGGCATGTGTAGAAAGTGTTAAATTGCAGTCAGGTAGCTATCGGTGTTGATCTCAAATATTGAGAAAATATCACTGTATGCAGAATACCTTTGAGCTAACAGTTTAAAAAAATGAATATCTATGAATAATTGCTTGTGAGGATAGGGTATGCATTATGACGTGTGTAGAAAGTGTTAAATTGCAGTCAGGTAGCTATCGGGGTTGATCTCAAATATTGAGAAAATATCACTGTATGCAGAATACCTTTGAGCTAACAGTTTAAAAAAATGAATATCTATGAATAATTGCTTGTGAGGATAGGGTATGCATTATGGCGTGTGTAGAAAGTGTTAAATTGCAGTCAGGTAGCTATCGGGGTTGATCTCAAATATTGAGAAAATATCACTGTATGCAGAATACCTTTGAGCTAACAGTTTAAAAAAATGAATATCTATGAATAATTGCTTGTGAGGATAGGGTATGCATTATGGCGTCTGTAGAAAGTGTTAAATTGCAGTCAGGTAGCTATCGGGGTTGATCTCAAATATTGAGAAAATATCACTGTATGCAGAATACCTTTGAGCTAACAGTTTAAAAAAATGAATATCTATGAATAATTGCTTGTGAGGATAGGGTATGCATTATGGCGTGTGTAGAAAGTGTTAAATTGCAGTCAGGTAGCTACCGGGGTTGATCTCAAATATTGAGAAAATATCACTGTATGCAGAATACCTTTGAGCTAACAGTTTAAAAAAATGAATATCTATGAATAATTGCTTGTGAGGATAGGGTATGCATTATGGGATGTGTAGAAAGTGTTAAATTGCAGTCAGGTAGCTATCGGGGTTGATCTCAAATATTGAGAAAATATCACTGTATGCAGAATACCTTTGAGCTAACAGTTTAAAAAAATGAATATCTATGAATAATTGCTTGTGAGGATAGGGTATGCATTATGGCGTGTGTAGAAAGTGTTAAATTGCAGTCAGGTAGCTATCGGGGTTGATCTCAAATATTGAGAAAATATCACTGTATGCAGAATACCTTTAAGCTAACAGTTAAAAAAAATGAATATCTATGAATAATTGCTTGTGAGGATAGGGTATGCATTATGGCGTGTGTAGAAAGTGTTAAATTGCAGTCAGGTAGCTATCGGGGTTGATCTCAAATATTGAGAAAATATCACTGTATGCAGAATACCTTTGAGCTAACAGTTTAAAAAAATGAATATCTATGAATAATTGCTTGTGAGGATAGGGTATGCATTATGGCGTGTGTAGAAAGTGTTAAATTGCAGTCAGGTAGCTATCGGGGTTGATCTCAAATATTGAGAAAATATCACTGTATGCAGAATACCTTTGAGCTAACAGTTTAGAAAAAATGAATATCTATGAATAATTGCTTGTGAGGATAGTGTATGCATTATGGCGTGTGTAGAAAGTGTTAAATTGCAGTCAGGTAGCTATCGGGGTTGATCTCAAATATTGAGAAAATATCACTGTATGCAGAATACCTTTGAGCTAACAGTTTAAAAAAATGAATATCTATGAATAATTGCTTGTGAGGATAGGGTATGCATTATGGCGTGTGTAGAACGTGTTAAATTTCAGTCAGGTAGCTATCGGGGTTGATCTCAAATATTGAGAAAATATCACTGTATGCAGAATACCTTTGAGCTAACAGTTTAGAAAAAATGAATATCTATGAATAATTGCTTGTGAGGATAGGGTATGCATTATGGCGTGTGTAGAACGTGTTAAATTGCAGTCAGGTAGCTATCGGGGTTGATCTCAAATATTGAGAAAATATCACTGTATGCAGAATACCTTTGAGCTAACAGTTTAAAAAAATGAATATCTATGAATAATTGCTTGTGAGGATAGTGTATGCATTATGGCGTGTGTAGAAAGTGTTAAATTGCAGTCAGGTAGCTATCAGGGTTGATCTCAAATGTTGAGAAAATATCACTGTATGCAGAATACCTTTGCGCTAACAGTTTAAAAAAAATGAATATCTATGAATAATTGCTTGTGAGGATAGGGTATACATTATGGCGTGTGTAGAAAGTGTTAAATTGCAGTCAGGTAGCTATCGGGGTTGATCTCAAATATTGAGAAAATATCACTCTATGCAGAATACCTTTGAGCTAACAGTTTAAAAAAATGAATATCTATGAATAATTGCTTGTGAGGATAGGGTATGCATTATGGCATGTGTAGAAAGTGTTAAATTGCAGTCAGGTAGCTATCGGGGTTGATCTCAAATATTGAGAAAATATCACTGTATGCAGAATACCTTTGAGCTAACAGTTTACAAAAATGAATATCTATGAATAATTGCTTGTGAGGATAGGGTATGCATTATGGCGTGTGTAGAAAGTGTTAAATTGCAGTCAGGTAGCTATCGGGGTTGATCTCAAATATTGAGAAAATATCACTGTATGCAGAATACCTTTGAGCTAACAGTTTACAAAAATGAATATCTATGAATAATTGCTTGTGAGGATAGGGTATGCATTATGGCGTGTGTAGAAAGTGTTAAATTGCAGTCAGGTAGCTATCGGGGTTGATCTCAAATATTGAGAAAATATCACTGTATGCAGAATACCTTTGAGCTAACAGTTTAAAAAAATGAATATCTATGAATAATTGCTTGTGAGGATAGTGTATGCATTATGGCGTGTGTAGAAAGTGTTAAATTGCAGTCAGGTAGCTATCAGGGTTGATCTCAAATGTTGAGAAAATATCACTGTATGCAGAATACCTTTGCGCTAACAGTTTAAAAAAAATGAATATCTATGAATAATTGCTTGTGAGGATAGGGTATACATTATGGCGTGTGTAGAAAGTGTTAAATTGCAGTCAGGTAGCTATCGGGGTTGATCTCAAATATTGAGAAAATATCACTCTATGCAGAATACCTTTGAGCTAACAGTTTAAAAAAATGAATATCTATGAATAATTGCTTGTGAGGATAGGGTATGCATTATGGCGTGTGTAGAAAGTGTTAAATTGCAGTCAGGTAGCTATCGGGGTTGATCTCAAATATTGAGAAAATATCACTGTATGCAGAATACCTTTGAGCTAACAGTTTACAAAAATGAATATCTATGAATAATTGCTTGTGAGGATAGGGTATGCATTATGGCGTGTGTAGAAAGTGTTAAATTGCAGTCAGGTAGCTATCGGGGTTGATCTCAAATATTGAGAAAATATCACTGTATGCAGAATACCTTTGAGCTAACAGTTTAGAAAAAATGAATATCTATGAATAATTGCTTGTGAGGATAGGGTATGCATTATGGCGTGTGTAGAAAGTGTTAAATTGCAGTCAGGTAGCTATCGGGGTTGATCTCAAATATTGAGAAAATATCACTCTATGCAGAATACCTTTGAGCTAACAGTTTAAAAAAATGAATATCTATGAATAATTGCTTGTGAGGATAGGGTATGCATTATGGCATGTGTAGAAAGTGTTAAATTGCAGTCAGGTAGCTATCGGGGTTGATCTCAAATATTGAGAAAATATCACTGTATGCAGAATACCTTTGAGCTAACAGTTTACAAAAATGAATATCTATGAATAATTGCTTGTGAGGATAGGGTATGCATTATGGCGTGTGTAGAAAGTGTTAAATTGCAGTCAGGTAGCTATCGGGGTTGATCTCAAATATTGAGAAAATATCACTGTATGCAGAATACCTTTGAGCTAACAGTTTACAAAAATGAATATCTATGAATAATTGCTTGTGAGGATAGGGTATGCATTATGGCGTGTGTAGAAAGTGTTAAATTGCAGTCAGGTAGCTATCGGGGTTGATCTCAAATATTGAGAAAATATCACTGTATGCAGAATACCTTTGAGCTAACAGTTTAAAAAAATGAATATCTATGAATAATTGCTTGTGAGGATAGTGTATGCATTATGGCGTCTGTAGAAAGTGTTAAATTGCAGTCAGGTAGCTATCAGGGTTGATCTCAAATGTTGAGAAAATATCACTGTATGCAGAATACCTTTGCGCTAACAGTTTAAAAAAAATGAATATCTATGAATAATTGCTTGTGAGGATAGGGTATACATTATGGCGTGTGTAGAAAGTGTTAAATTGCAGTCAGGTAGCTATCGGGGTTGATCTCAAATATTGAGAAAATATCACTCTATGCAGAATACCTTTGAGCTAACAGTTTAAAAAAATGAATATCTATGAATAATTGCTTGTGAGGATAGGGTATGCATTATGGCGTGTGTAGAAAGTGTTAAATTGCAGTCAGGTAGCTATCGGGGTTGATCTCAAATATTGAGAAAATATCACTGTATGCAGAATACCTTTGAGCTAACAGTTTACAAAAATGAATATCTATGAATAATTGCTTGTGAGGATAGGGTATGCATTATGGCGTGTGTAGAAAGTGTTAAATTGCAGTCAGGTAGCTATCGGGGTTGATCTCAAATATTGAGAAAATATCACTGTATGCAGAATACCTTTGAGCTAACAGTTTAGAAAAAATGAATATCTATGAATAATTGCTTGTGAGGATAGGGTATGCATTATGGCGTGTGTAGAAAGTGTTAAATTGCAGTCAGGTAGCTATCGGGGTTGATCTCAAATATTGAGAAAATATCACTCTATGCAGAATACCTTTGAGCTAACAGTTTAGAAAAAATGAATATCTATGAATAATTGCTTGTGAGGATAGGGTATGCATTATGGCGTGTGTAGAAAGTGTTAAATTGCAGTCAGGTAGCTATCAGGGTTGATCTCAAATATTGAGAAAATATCACTGTATGCAGAATACCTTTGCGCTAACAGTTTAAAAAAAATGAATATCTATGAATAATTGCTTGTGAGGATAGGGTATGCATTATGGCGTGTGTAGAAAGTGTTAAATTGCAGTCAGGTAGCTATCGGGGTTGATCTCAAATATTGAGAAAATATCACTGTATGCAGAATACCTTTGAGCTAACAGTTTAAAAAAATGAATATCTATGAATAATTGCTTGTGAGGATAGGGTATGCATTATGGCGTGTGTAGAAAGTGTTAAATTGCAGTCAGGTAGCTATCAGGGTTGATCTCAAATATTGAGAAAATATCACTGTATGCAGAATACCTTTGCGCTAACAGTTTAAAAAAAATGAATATCTATGAATAATTGCTTGTGAGGATAGGGTATGCATTATGGCGTGTGTAGAAAGTGTTAAATTGCAGTCAGGTAGCTATCAGGGTTGATCTCAAATATTGAGAAAATATCACTGTATGCAGAATACCTTTGAGCTAACAGTTTAAAAAAAATGAATATCTATGAATAATTGCTTGTGAGGATAGGGTATGCATTATGGCGTGTGTAGAAAGAGTTAAATTGCAGTCAGGTAGCTATCGGGGTTGATCTCAAATATTGAGAAAATATCACTGTATGCAGAATACCTTTGAGCTAACAGTTTAGAAAAAATGAATATCTATGAATAATTGCTTGTGAGGATAGGGTATGCATTATGGCGTGTGTAGAAAGTGTTAAATTGCAGTCAGGTAGCTATCGGGGTTGATCTCAAATATTGAGAAAATATCACTGTATGCAGAATACCTTTGAGCTAACAGTTTAGAAAAAATGAATATCTATGAATAATTGCTTGTGAGGATAGGGTATGCATTATGGCGTGTGTAGAAAGTGTTAAATTGCAGTCAGGTAGCTATCGGGGTTGATCTCAAATATTGAGAAAATATCACTGTATGCAGAATACCTTTGAGCTAACAGTTTAAAAAAATGAATATCTATGAATAATTGCTTGTGAGGATAGGGTATGCATTATGGCGTGTGTAGAAAGTGTTAAATTGCAGTCAGGTAGCTATCAGGGTTGATCTCAAATATTGAGAAAATATCACTGTATGCAGAATACCTTTGCGCTAACAGTTTAAAAAAAATGAATATCTATGAATAATTGCTTGTGAGGATAGGGTATGCATTATGGCGTGTGTAGAAAGTGTTAAATTGCAGTCAGGTAGCTATCAGGGTTGATCTCAAATATTGAGAAAATATCACTGTACGCAGAATACCTTTGCGCTAACAGTTTAAAAAAAATGAATATCTATGAATAATTGCTTGTGAGGATAGGGTATGCATTATGGCGTGTGTAGAAAGTGTTAAATTGCAGTCAGGTAGCTATCAGGGTTGATCTCAAATATTGAGAAAATATCACTGTATGCAGAATACCTTTGCGCTAACAGTTTAAAAAAAATGAATATCTATGAATAATTGCTTGTGAGGATAGGGTATGCATTATGGCGTGTGTAGAAAGTGTTAAATTGCAGTCAGGTAGCTATCAGGGTTGATCTCAAATATTGAGAAAATATCACTGTATGCAGAATACCTTTGCGCTAACAGTTTAAAAAAAATGAATATCTATGAATAATTGCTTGTGAGGATAGGGTATGCATTATGGCGTGTGTAGAAAGAGTTAAATTGCAGTCAGGTAGCTATCGGGGTTGATCTCAAATATTGAGAAAATATCACTGTATGCAGAATACCTTTGAGCTAACAGTTTAGAAAAAATGAATATCTATGAATAATTGCTTGTGAGGATAGGGTATGCATTATGGCGTGTGTAGAAAGTGTTAAATTGCAGTCAGGTAGCTATCGGGGTTGATCTCAAATATTGAGAAAATATCACTGTATGCAGAATACCTTTGAGCTAACAGTTTAAAAAAATGAATATCTATGAATAATTGCTTGTGAGGATAGGGTATGCATTATGGCGTGTGTAGAAAGTGTTAAATTGCAGTCAGGTAGCTATCAGGGTTGATCTCAAATATTGAGAAAATATCACTGTATGCAGAATACCTTTGCGCTAACAGTTTAAAAAAAATGAATATCTATGAATAATTGCTTGTGAGGATAGGGTATGCATTATGGCGTGTGTAGAAAGTGTTAAATTGCAGTCAGGTAGCTATCGGGGTTGATCTCAAATATTGAGAAAATATCACTCTATGCAGAATACCTTTGAGCTAACAGTTTAAAAAAATGAATATCTATGAATAATTGCTTGTGAGGATAGGGTATGCATTATGGCATGTGTAGAAAGTGTTAAATTGCAGTCAGGTAGCTATCGGGGTTGATCTCAAATATTGAGAAAATATCACTGTATGCAGAATACCTTTGAGCTAACAGTTTACAAAAATGAATATCTATGAATAATTGCTTGTGAGGATAGGGTATGCATTATGGCGTGTGTAGAAAGTGTTAAATTGCAGTCAGGTAGCTATCGGGGTTGATCTCAAATATTGAGAAAATATCACTGTATGCAGAATACCTTTGAGCTAACAGTTTACAAAAATGAATATCTATGAATAATTGCTTGTGAGGATAGTGTATGCATTATGGCGTGTGTAGAAAGTGTTAAATTGCAGTCAGGTAGCTATCGGGGTTGATCTCAAATATTGAGAAAATATCACTGTATGCAGAATACCTTTGAGCTAACAGTTTAAAAAAATGAATATCTATGAATAATTGCTTGTGAGGATAGTGTATGCATTATGGCGTGTGTAGAAAGTGTTAAATTGCAGTCAGGTAGCTATCAGGGTTGATCTCAAATGTTGAGAAAATATCACTGTATGCAGAATACCTTTGTGCTAACAGTTTAAAAAAAATGAATATCTATGAATAATTGCTTGTGAGGATAGGGTATGCATTATGGCGTGTGTAGAAAGTGTTAAATTGCAGTCAGGTAGCTATCGGGGTTGATCTCAAATATTGAGAAAATATCACTGTATGCAGAATACCTTTGAGCTAACAGTTTAAAAAAATGAATATCTATGAATAATTGCTTGTGAGGATAGGGTATGCATTATGGCGTGTGTAGAAAGTGTTAAATTGCAGTCAGGTAGCTATCAGGGTTGATCTCAAATATTGAGAAAATATCACTGTATGCAGAATACCTTTGCGCTAACAGTTTAAAAAAAATGAATATCTATGAATAATTGCTTGTGAGGATAGGGTATGCATTATGGCGTGTGTAGAAAGTGTTAAATTGCAGTCAGGTAGCTATCAGGGTTGATCTCAAATATTGAGAAAATATCACTGTATGCAGAATACCTTTGCGCTAACAGTTTAAAAAAAATGAATATCTATGAATAATTGCTTGTGAGGATAGGGTATGCATTATGGCGTGTGTAGAAAGTGTTAAATTGCAGTCAGGTAGCTATCAGGGTTGATCTCAAATATTGAGAAAATATCACTGTATGCAGAATACCTTTGCGCTAACAGTTTAAAAAAAATGAATATCTATGAATAATTGCTTGTGAGGATAGGGTATGCATTATGGCGTGTGTAGAAAGTGTTAAATTGCAGTCAGGTAGCTATCAGGGTTGATCTCAAATATTGAGAAAATATCACTGTATGCAGAATACCTTTGCGCTAACAGTTTAAAAAAAATGAATATCTATGAATAATTGCTTGTGAGGATAGGGTATGCATTATGGCGTGTGTAGAAAGAGTTAAATTGCAGTCAGGTAGCTATCGGGGTTGATCTCAAATATTGAGAAAATATCACTGTATGCAGAATACCTTTGAGCTAACAGTTTAGAAAAAATGAATATCTATGAATAATTGCTTGTGAGGATAGGGTATGCATTATGGCGTGTGTAGAAAGTGTTAAATTGCAGTCAGGTAGCTATCGGGGTTGATCTCAAATATTGAGAAAATATCACTGTATGCAGAATACCTTTGAGCTAACAGTTTAAAAAAATGAATATCTATGAATAATTGCTTGTGAGGATAGGGTATGCATTATGGCGTGTGTAGAAAGTGTTAAATTGCAGTCAGGTAGCTATCAGGGTTGATCTCAAATATTGAGAAAATATCACTGTATGCAGAATACCTTTGCGCTAACAGTTTAAAAAAAATGAATATCTATGAATAATTGCTTGTGAGGATAGGGTATGCATTATGGCGTGTGTAGAAAGTGTTAAATTGCAGTCAGGTAGCTATCGGGGTTGATCTCAAATATTGAGAAAATATCACTCTATGCAGAATACCTTTGAGCTAACAGTTTAAAAAAATGAATATCTATGAATAATTGCTTGTGAGGATAGGGTATGCATTATGGCGTGTGTAGAAAGTGTTAAATTGCAGTCAGGTAGCTATCGGGGTTGATCTCAAATATTGAGAAAATATCACTGTATGCAGAATACCTTTGAGCTAACAGTTTAGAAAAAATGAATATCTATGAATAATTGCTTGTGAGGATAGGGTATGCATTATGGCGTGTGTAGAAAGTGTTAAATTGCAGTCAGGTAGCTATCGGGGTTGATCTCAAATATTGAGAAAATATCACTGTATGCAGAATACCTTTGAGCTAACAGTTTAAAAAAATGAATATCTATGAATAATTGCTTGTGAGGATAGGGTATGCATTATGGCGTGTGTAGAAAGTGTTAAATTGCAGTCAGGTAGCTATCAGGGTTGATCTCAAATATTGAGAAAATATCACTGTATGCAGAATACCTTTGCGCTAACAGTTTAAAAAAAATGAATATCTATGAATAATTGCTTGTGAGGATAGGGTATGCATTATGGCGTGTGTAGAAAGTGTTAAATTGCAGTCAGGTAGCTATCGGGGTTGATCTCAAATATTGAGAAAATATCACTGTATGCAGAATACCTTTGAGCTAACAGTTTAAAAAAATGAATATCTATGAATAATTGCTTGTGAGGATAGGGTATGCATTATGGCATGTGTAGAAAGTGTTAAATTGCAGTCAGGTAGCTATCGGGGTTGATCTCAAATATTGAGAAAATATCACTGTATGCAGAATACCTTTGAGCTAACAGTTTACAAAAATGAATATCTATGAATAATTGCTTGTGAGGATAGGGTATGCATTATGCCGTGTGTAGAAAGTGTTAAATTGCAGTCAGGTAGCTATCGGGGTTGATCTCAAATATTGAGAAAATATCACTGTATGCAGAATACCTTTGAGCTAACAGTTTACAAAAATGAATATCTATGAATAATTGCTTGTGAGGATAGGGTATGCATTATGGCGTGTGTAGAAAGTGTTAAATTGCAGTCAGGTAGCTATCGGGGTTGATCTCAAATATTGAGAAAATATCACTGTATGCAGAATACCTTTGAGCTAACAGTTTAAAAAAATGAATATCTATGAATAATTGCTTGTGAGGATAGTGTATGCATTATGGCGTGTGTAGAAAGTGTTAAATTGCAGTCAGGTAGCTATCAGGGTTGATCTCAAATGTTGAGAAAATATCACTGTATGCAGAATACCTTTGCGCTAACAGTTTAAAAAAAATGAATATCTATGAATAATTGCTTGTGAGGATAGGGTATACATTATGGCGTGTGTAGAAAGTGTTAAATTGCAGTCAGGTAGCTATCGGGGTTGATCTCAAATATTGAGAAAATATCACTCTATGCAGAATACCTTTGAGCTAACAGTTTAAAAAAATGAATATCTATGAATAATTGCTTGTGAGGATAGGGTATGCATTATGGCGTGTGTAGAAAGTGTTAAATTGCAGTCAGGTAGCTATCGGGGTTGATCTCAAATATTGAGAAAATATCACTGTATGCAGAATACCTTTGAGCTAACAGTTTACAAAAATGAATATCTATGAATAATTGCTTGTGAGGATAGGGTATGCATTATGGCGTGTGTAGAAAGTGTTAAATTGCAGTCAGGTAGCTATCGAGGTTGATCTCAAATATTGAGAAAATATCACTGTATGCAGAATACCTTTGAGCTAACAGTTTAGAAAAAATGAATATCTATGAATAATTGCTTGTGAGGATAGGGTATGCATTATGGCGTGTGTAGAAAGTGTTAAATTGCAGTCAGGTAGCTATCGGGGTTGATCTCAAATATTGAGAAAATATCACTCTATGCAGAATACCTTTGAGCTAACAGTTTAAAAAAATGAATATCTATGAATAATTGCTTGTGAGGATAGGGTATGCATTATGGCGTGTGTAGAAAGTGTTAAATTGCAGTCAGGTAGCTATCAGGGTTGATCTCAAATATTGAGAAAATATCACTGTATGCAGAATACCTTTGCGCTAACAGTTTAAAAAAAATGAATATCTATGAATAATTGCTTGTGAGGATAGGGTATGCATTATGGCGTGTGTAGAAAGTGTTAAATTGCAGTCAGGTAGCTATCAGGGTTGATCTCAAATATTGAGAAAATATCACTGTATGCAGAATACCTTTGAGCTAACAGTTTTAAAAAAATGAATATCTATGAATAATTGCTTGTGAGGATAGGGTATGCATCATGGCGTGTGTAGAAAGAGTTAAATTGCAGTCAGGTAGCTATCGGGGTTGATCTCAAATATTGAGAAAATATCACTGTATGCAGAATACCTTTGAGCTAACAGTTTAGAAAAAATGAATATCTATGAATAATTGCTTGTGAGGATAGGGTATGCATTATGGCGTGTGTAGAAAGTGTTAAATTGCAGTCAGGTAGCTATCGGGGTTGATCTCAAATATTGAGAAAATATCACTGTATGCAGAATACCTTTGAGCTAACAGTTTAGAAAAAATGAATATCTATGAATAATTGCTTGTGAGGATAGGGTATGCATTATGGCGTGTGTAGAAAGTGTTAAATTGCAGTCAGGTAGCTATCGGGGTTGATCTCAAATATTGAGAAAATATCACTGTATGCAGAATACCTTTGAGCTAACAGTTTAAAAAAATGAATATCTATGAATAATTGCTTGTGAGGATAGGGTATGCATTATGGCGTGTGTAGAAAGTGTTAAATTGCAGTCAGGTAGCTATCAGGGTTGATCTCAAATATTGAGAAAATATCACTGTATGCAGAATACCTTTGCGCTAACAGTTTAAAAAAAATGAATATCTATGAATAATTGCTTGTGAGGATAGGGTATGCATTATGGCGTGTGTAGAAAGTGTTAAATTGCAGTCAGGTAGCTATCAGGGTTGATCTCAAATATTGAGAAAATATCACTGTATGCAGAATACCTTTGAGCTAACAGTTTAAAAAAAATGAATATCTATGAATAATTGCTTGTGAGGATAGGGTATGCATTATGGCGTGTGTAGAAAGTGTTAAATTGCAGTCAGGTAGCTATCAGGGTTGATCTCAAATATTGAGAAAATATCACTGTATGCAGAATACCTTTGCGCTAACAGTTTAAAAAAAATGAATATCTATGAATAATTGCTTGTGAGGATAGGGTATGCATTATGGCGTGTGTAGAAAGTGTTAAATTGCAGTCAGGTAGCTATCAGGGTTGATCTCAAATATTGAGAAAATATCACTGTATGCAGAATACCTTTGCGCTAACAGTTTAAAAAAAATGAATATCTATGAATAATTGCTTGTGAGGATAGGGTATGCATTATGGCGTGTGTAGAAAGAGTTAAATTGCAGTCAGGTAGCTATCGGGGTTGATCTCAAATATTGAGAAAATATCACTGTATGCAGAATACCTTTGAGCTAACAGTTTAGAAAAAATGAATATCTATGAATAATTGCTTGTGAGGATAGGGTATGCATTATGGCGTGTGTAGAAAGTGTTAAATTGCAGTCAGGTAGCTATCGGGGTTGATCTCAAATATTGAGAAAATATCACTGTATGCAGAATACCTTTGAGCTAACAGTTTAAAAAAATGAATATCTATGAATAATTGCTTGTGAGGATAGGGTATGCATTATGGCGTGTGTAGAAAGTGTTAAATTGCAGTCAGGTAGCTATCAGGGTTGATCTCAAATATTGAGAAAATATCACTGTATGCAGAATACCTTTGCGCTAACAGTTTAAAAAAAATGAATATCTATGAATAATTGCTTGTGAGGATAGGGTATGCATTATGGCGTGTGTAGAAAGTGTTAAATTGCAGTCAGGTAGCTATCGGGGTTGATCTCAAATATTGAGAAAATATCACTCTATGCAGAATACCTTTGAGCTAACAGTTTAAAAAAATGAATATCTATGAATAATTGCTTGTGAGGATAGGGTATGCATTATGGCGTGTGTAGAAAGTGTTAAATTGCAGTCAGGTAGCTATCGGGGTTGATCTCAAATATTGAGAAAATATCACTGTATGCAGAATACCTTTGAGCTAACAGTTTAAAAAAAATGAATATCTATGAATAATTGCTTGTGAGGATAGGGTATGCATTATGGCGTGTGTAGAACGTGTTAAATTGCAGTCAGGTAGCTATCGGGGTTGATTTCAAATATTGAGAAAATATCACTGTATGCAGAATACCTTTGAGCTAACAGTTTAAAAAAATGAATATCTATGAATAATTGCTTGTGAGGATAGGGTATGCATTATGGCGTGTGTAGAAAGTGTTAAATTGCAGTCAGGTAGCTATCGGGGTTGATCTCAAATATTGAGAACATATCACTGTATGCAGAATACCTTTGAGCTAACAGTTTAGAAAAAATGAATATCTATGAATAATTGCTTGTGAGGATAGGGTATGCATTATGGCGTGTGTAGAAAGTGTTAAATTGCAGTCAGGTAGCTATCAGGGTTGATCTCAAATATTGAGAAAATATCACTGTATGCAGAATACCTTTGCGCTAACAGTTTAAAAAAAATGAATATCTATGAATAATTGCTTGTGAGGATAGGGTATGCATTATGGCGTGTGTAGAAAGAGTTAAATTGCAGTCAGGTAGCTATCGGGGTTGATCTCAAATATTGAGAAAATATCACTCTATGCAGAATACCTTTGAGCTAACAGTTTAAAAAAATGAATATCTATGAATAATTGCTTGTGAGGATAGGGTATGCATTATGGCGTGTGTAGAAAGTGTTAAATTGCAGTCAGGTAGCTATCGGGGTTGATCTCAAATATTGAGAAAATATCACTGTATGCAGAATACCTTTGAGCTAACAGTTTAAAAAAAATGAATATCTATGAATAATTGCTTGTGAGGATAGGGTATGCATTATGGCGTGTGTAGAACGTGTTAAATTGCAGTCAGGTAGCTATCGGGGTTGATTTCAAATATTGAGAAAATATCACTGTATGCAGAATACCTTTGAGCTAACAGTTTAAAAAAATGAATATCTATGAATAATTGCTTGTGAGGATAGGGTATGCATTATGGCGTGTGTAGAAAGTGTTAAATTGCAGTCAGGTAGCTATCGGGGTTGATCTCAAATATTGAGAACATATCACTGTATGCAGAATACCTTTGAGCTAACAGTTTAGAAAAAATGAATATCTATGAATAATTGCTTGTGAGGATAGGGTATGCATTATGGCGTGTGTAGAAAGAGTTAAATTGCAGTCAGGTAGCTATCGGGGTTGATCTCAAATATTGAGAAAATATCACTGTATGCAGAATACCTTTGAGCTAACAGTTTTAAAAAAATGAATATCTACGAATAATTGCTTGTGAGGATAGGGTATGCATTATGGCATGTGTAGAAAGTGTTAAATTGCAGTCAGGTAGCTATCGGGGTTGATCTCAAATATTGAGAAAATATCACTGTATGCAGAATACCTTTGAGCTAACAGTTTAAAAAAATGAATATCTACGAATAATTGCTTGTGAGGATAGGGTATGCATTATGGCATGTGTAGAAAGTGTTAAATTGCAGTCAGGTAGCTATCGGGGTTGATTTCAAATATTGAGAAAATATCACTGTATGCAGAATACCTTTGAGCTAACAGTTTTAAAAAAATGAATATCTACGAGTAATTGCTTGTGAGGATAGGGTATGCATTATGGCATGTGTAGAAAGTGTTAAATTGCAGTCAGGTAGCTATCGGGGTTGATTTCAAATATTGAGAAAATATCACTGTATGCAGAATACCTTTGAGCTAACAGTTTAAAAAAATGAATATCTATGAATAATTGCTTGTGAGGATAGGGTATGCATTATGGCGTGTGTAGAAAGTGTTAAATTGCAGTCAGGTAGCTATCGGGGTTGATCTCAAATATTGAGAACATATCACTGTATGCAGAATACCTTTGAGCTAACAGTTTAAAAAATGAATATCTATGAATAATTGCTTGTGAGGATAGGGTATGCATTATGGCGTGTGTAGAAAGTGTTAAATTGCAGTCAGGTAGCTATCGGGGTTGATCTCAAATATTGAGAACATATCACTGTATGCAGAATACCTTTGAGCTAACAGTTTAGAAAAAATGAATATCTATGAATAATTGCTTGTGAGGATAGGGTATGCATTATGGCGTGTGTAGAAAGTGTTAAATTGCAGTCAGGTAGCTATCGGGGTTGATCTCAAATATTGAGAACATATCACTGTATGCAGAATACCTTTGAGCTAACAGTTTAGAAAAAATGAATATCTATGAATAATTGCTTGTGAGGATAGGGTATGCATTATGGCGTGTGTAGAAAGTGTTAAATTGCAGTCAGGTAGCTATCGGGGTTGATCTCAAATATTGAGAAAATATCACTGTATGCAGAATACCTTTGAGCTAACAGTTTAGAAAAAATGAATATCTATGAATAATTGCTTGTGAGGATAGGGTATGCATTATGGCGTGTGTAGAAAGTGTTAAATTGCAGTCAGGTAGCTATCGGGGTTGATTTCAAATATTGAGAAAATATCACTGTATGCAGAATACCTTTGAGCTAACAGTTTAAAAAATGAATATCTATGAATAATTGCTTGTGAGGATAGTGTATGCATTATGGCGTGTGTAGAAAGTGTTAAATTGCAGTCAGGTAGCTATCGGGGTTGATTTCAAATATTGAGAAAATATCACTGTATGCAGAATACCTTTGAGCTAACAGTTTAAAAAATGAATATCTATGAATAATTGCTTGTGAGGATAGGGTATGCATTATGGCGTGTGTAGAAAGTGTTAAATTGCAGTCAGGTAGCTATCGGGGTTGATCTCAAATATTGAGAAAATATCACTGTATGCAGAATACCTTTGAGCTAACAGTTTAAAAAAAATGAATATCTATGAATAATTGCTTGTGAGGATAGGGTATGCATTATGGCGTGTGTAGAAAGTGTTAAATTGCTGTCAGGTAGCTATCGGGGTTGATCTCAAATATTGAGAAAATATCACTGTATGCAGAATACCTTTGAGCTAACAGTTTAAAAAAAATGAATATCTATGAATAATTGCTTGTGAGGATAGGGTATGCATTATGGCGTGTGTAGAACGTGTTAAATTGCAGTCAAGTAGCTATCGGGGTTGATTTCAAATATTGAGAAAATATCACTGTATGCAGAATACCTTTGAGCTAACAGTTTAAAAAAATGAATATCTATGAATAATTGCTTGTGAGGATAGGGTATGCATTATGGCGTGTGTAGAAAGTGTTAAATTGTAGTCAGGTAGCTATCGGGGTTGATCTCAAATATTGAGAAAATATCACTGTATGCAGAATACCTTTGAGCTAACAGTTTAGAAAAAATGAATATCTATGAATAATTGCTTGTGAGGATAGGGTATGCATTATGGCGTGTGTAGAAAGAGTTAAATTGCAGTCAGGTAGCTATCGGGGTTGATCTCAAATATTGAGAAAATATCACTGTATGCAGAATACCTTTGAGCTAACAGTTTAGAAAAAATGAATATCTATGAATAATTGCTTGTGAGGATAGGGTATGCATTATGGCGTGTGTAGAAAGTGTTAAATTGCAGTCAGGTAGCTATCGGGGTTGATTTCAAATATTGAGAAAATATCACTGTATGCAGAATACCTTTGAGCTAACAGTTTAAAAAAATGAATATCTATGAATAATTGCTTGTGAGGATAGGGTATGCATTATGGCGTGTGTAGAAAGTGTTAAATTGCAGTCAGGTAGCTATCGGGGTTGATCTCAAATATTGAGAAAATATCACTGTATGCAGAATACCTTTGAGCTAACAGTTTAAAAAAATGAATATCTATGAATAATTGCTTGTGAGGATAGGGTATGCATTATGGGATGTGTAGAAAGTGTTAAATTGCAGTCAGGTAGCTATCGGGGTTGATCTCAAATATTGAGAAAATATCACTGTATGCAGAATACCTTTGAGCTAACAGTTTAAAAAAATGAATATCTATGAATAATTGCTTGTGAGGATAGGGTATGCATTATGGCGTGTGTAGAAAGTGTTAAATTGCAGTCAGGTAGCTATCGGGGTTGATCTCAAATATTGAGAAAATATCACTGTATGCAGAATACCTTTAAGCTAACAGTTAAAAAAAATGAATATCTATGAATAATTGCTTGTGAGGATAGGGTATGCATTATGGCGTGTGTAGAAAGTGTTAAATTGCAGTCAGGTAGCTATCGGGGTTGATCTCAAATATTGAGAAAATATCACTGTATGCAGAATACCTTTGAGCTAACAGTTTAAAAAAATGAATATCTATGAATAATTGCTTGTGAGGATAGGGTATGCATTATGGCGTGTGTAGAAAGTGTTAAATTGCAGTCAGGTAGCTATCGGGGTTGATCTCAAATATTGAGAAAATATCACTGTATGCAGAATACCTTTGAGCTAACAGTTTAGAAAAAATGAATATCTATGAATAATTGCTTGTGAGGATAGTGTATGCATTATGGCGTGTGTAGAAAGTGTTAAATTGCAGTCAGGTAGCTATCGGGGTTGATCTCAAATATTGAGAAAATATCACTGTATGCAGAATACCTTTGAGCAAACAGTTTAAAAAAATGAATATCTATGAATAATTGCTTGTGAGGATAGGGTATGCATTAGGCGTGTGTAGAACGTGTTAAATTTCAGTCAGGTAGCTATCGGGGTTGATCTCAAATATTGAGAAAATATCACTGTATGCAGAATACCTTTGAGCTAACAGTTTAGAAAAAATGAATATCTATGAATAATTGCTTGTGAGGATAGGGTATGCATTATGTCGTGTGTAGAAAGAGTTAAATTGCAGTCAGGTAGCTATCGGGGTTGATCTCAAATATTGAGAAAATATCACTGTATGCAGAATACCTTTGAGCTAACAGTTTAAAAAAATGAATATCTATGAATAATTGCTTGTGAGGATAGTGTATGCATTATGACGTGTGTAGAAAGTGTTAAATTGCAGTCAGGTAGCTATCAGGGTTGATCTCAAATGTTGAGAAAATATCACTGTATGCAGAATACCTTTGCGCTAACAGTTTAAAAAAAATGAATATCTATGAATAATTGCTTGTGAGGATAGGGTATACATTATGGCGTGTGTAGAAAGTGTTAAATTGCAGTCAGGTAGCTATCGGGGTTGATCTCAAATATTGAGAAAATATCACTCTATGCAGAATACCTTTGAGCTAACAGTTTAAAAAAATGAATATCTATGAATAATTGCTTGTGAGGATAGTGTATGCATTATGGCGTGTGTAGAAAGTGTTAAATTGCAGTCAGGTAGCTATCAGGGTTGATCTCAAATGTTGAGAAAATATCACTGTATGCAGAATACCTTTGCGCTAACAGTTTAAAAAAAATGAATATCTATGAATAATTGCTTGTGAGGATAGGGTATACATTATGGCGTGTGTAGAAAGTGTTAAATTGCAGTCAGGTAGCTATCGGGGTTGATCTCAAATATTGAGAAAATATCACTGTATGCAGAATACCTTTGAGCTAACAGTTTAAAAAAATGAATATCTATGAATAATTGCTTGTGAGGATAGTGTATGCATTATGGCGTGTGTAGAAAGTGTTAAATTGCAGTCAGGTAACTATCAGGGTTGATCTCAAATGTTGAGAAAATATCACTGTATGCAGAATACCTTTGCGCTAACAGTTTAAAAAAAATGAATATCTATGAATAATTGCTTGTGAGGATAGGGTATACATTATGGCGTGTGTAGAAAGTGTTAAATTGCAGTCAGGTAGCTATCGGGGTTGATCTCAAATATTGAGAAAATATCACTCTATGCAGAATACCTTTGAGCTAACAGTTTAAAAAAATGAATATCTATGAATAATTGCTTGTGAGGATAGGGTATGCATTATGGCGTGTGTAGAAAGTGTTAAATTGCAGTCAGGTAGCTATCGGGGTTGATCTCAAATATTGAGAAAATATCACTGTATGCAGAATACCTTTGAGCTAACAGTTTACAAAAATGAATATCTATGAATAATTGCTTGTGAGGATAGGGTATGCATTATGGCGTGTGTAGAAAGTGTTAAATTGCAGTCAGGTAGCTATCGGGGTTGATCTCAAATATTGAGAAAATATCACTGTATGCAGAATACCTTTGAGCTAACAGTTTAAAAAAATGAATATCTATGAATAATTGCTTGTGAGGATAGGGTATGCATTATGGCGTGTGTAGAAAGTGTTAAATTGCAGTCAGGTAGCTATCAGGGTTGATCTCAAATATTGAGAAAATATCACTGTATGCAGAATACCTTTGCGCTAACAGTTTAAAAAAAATGAATATCTATGAATAATTGCTTGTGAGGATAGGGTATGCATTATGGCGTGTGTAGAAAGTGTTAAATTGCAGTCAGGTAGCTATCGGGGTTGATCTCAAATATTGAGAAAATATCACTGTATGCAGAATACCTTTGAGCTAACAGTTTAAAAAAATGAATATCTATGAATAATTGCTTGTGAGGATAGGGTATGCATTATGGCGTGTGTAGAACGTGTTAAATTTCAGTCAGGTAGCTATCGGGGTTGATCTCAAATATTGAGAAAATATCACTGTATGCAGAATACCTTTGAGCTAACAGTTTAGAAAAAATGAATATCTATGAATAATTGCTTGTGAGGATAGGGTATGCATTATGTCGTGTGTAGAAAGAGTTAAATTGCAGTCAGGTAGCTATCGGGGTTGATCTCAAATATTGAGAAAATATCACTGTATGCAGAATACCTTTGAGCTAACAGTTTAAAAAAATGAATATCTATGAATAATTGCTTGTGAGGATAGTGTATGCATTATGACGTGTGTAGAAAGTGTTAAATTGCAGTCAGGTAGCTATCAGGGTTGATCTCAAATGTTGAGAAAATATCACTGTATGCAGAATACCTTTGCGCTAACAGTTTAAAAAAAATGAATATCTATGAATAATTGCTTGTGAGGATAGGGTATACATTATGGCGTGTGTAGAAAGTGTTAAATTGCAGTCAGGTAGCTATCGGGGTTGATCTCAAATATTGAGAAAATATCACTCTATGCAGAATACCTTTGAGCTAACAGTTTAAAAAAATGAATATCTATGAATAATTGCTTGTGAGGATAGTGTATGCATTATGGCGTGTGTAGAAAGTGTTAAATTGCAGTCAGGTAGCTATCAGGGTTGATCTCAAATGTTGAGAAAATATCACTGTATGCAGAATACCTTTGCGCTAACAGTTTAAAAAAAATGAATATCTATGAATAATTGCTTGTGAGGATAGGGTATACATTATGGCGTGTGTAGAAAGTGTTAAATTGCAGTCAGGTAGCTATCGGGGTTGATCTCAAATATTGAGAAAATATCACTGTATGCAGAATACCTTTGAGCTAACAGTTTAAAAAAATGAATATCTATGAATAATTGCTTGTGAGGATAGTGTATGCATTATGGCGTGTGTAGAAAGTGTTAAATTGCAGTCAGGTAGCTATCAGGGTTGATCTCAAATGTTGAGAAAATATCACTGTATGCAGAATACCTTTGCGCTAACAGTTTAAAAAAAATGAATATCTATGAATAATTGCTTGTGAGGATAGGGTATACATTATGGCGTGTGTAGAAAGTGTTAAATTGCAGTCAGGTAGCTATCGGGGTTGATCTCAAATATTGAGAAAATATCACTCTATGCAGAATACCTTTGAGCTAACAGTTTAAAAAAATGAATATCTATGAATAATTGCTTGTGAGGATAGGGTATGCATTATGGCGTGTGTAGAAAGTGTTAAATTGCAGTCAGGTAGCTATCGGGGTTGATCTCAAATATTGAGAAAATATCACTGTATGCAGAATACCTTTGAGCTAACAGTTTACAAAAATGAATATCTATGAATAATTGCTTGTGAGGATAGGGTATGCATTATGGCGTGTGTAGAAAGAGTTAAATTGCAGTCAGGTAGCTATCGGGGTTGATCTCAAATATTGAGAAAATATCACTGTATGCAGAATACCTTTGAGCTAACAGTTTAAAAAAATGAATATCTATGAATAATTGCTTGTGAGGATAGGGTATGCATTATGGCGTGTGTAGAAAGTGTTAAATTGCAGTCAGGTAGCTATCAGGGTTGATCTCAAATATTGAGAAAATATCACTGTATGCAGAATACCTTTGCGCTAACAGTTTAAAAAAAATGAATATCTATGAATAATTGCTTGTGAGGATAGGGTATGCATTATGGCGTGTGTAGAAAGTGTTAAATTGCAGTCAGGTAGCTATCGGGGTTGATCTCAAATATTGAGAAAATATCACTGTATGCAGAATACCTTTGAGCTAACAGTTTTAAAAAAATGAATATCTACGAATAATTGCTTGTGAGGATAGGGTATGCATTATGGCATGTGTAGAAAGTGTTAAATTGCAGTCAGGTAGCTATCGGGGTTGATCTCAAATATTGAGAAAATATCACTGTATGCAGAATACCTTTGAGCTAACAGTTTAAAAAAAATGAATATCTATGAATAATTGCTTGTGAGGATAGGGTATGCATTATGGCGTGTGTAGAAAGTGTTAAATTGCAGTCAGGTAGCTATCGGGGTTGATCTCAAATATTGAGAAAATATCACTGTATGCAGAATACCTTTGAGCTAACAGTTTACAAAAATGAATATCTATGAATAATTGCTTGTGAGGATAGGGTATGCATTATGGCGTGTGTAGAAAGAGTTAAATTGCAGTCAGGTAGCTATCGGGGTTGATCTCAAATATTGAGAAAATATCACTGTATGCAGAATACCTTTGAGCTAACAGTTTAAAAAAATGAATATCTATGAATAATTGCTTGTGAGGATAGGGTATGCATTATGGCGTGTGTAGAAAGTGTTAAATTGCAGTCAGGTAGCTATCAGGGTTGATCTCAAATATTGAGAAAATATCACTGTATGCAGAATACCTTTGCGCTAACAGTTTAAAAAAAATGAATATCTATGAATAATTGCTTGTGAGGATAGGGTATGCATTATGGCGTGTGTAGAAAGTGTTAAATTGCAGTCAGGTAGCTATCGGGGTTGATCTCAAATATTGAGAAAATATCACTGTATGCAGAATACCTTTGAGCTAACAGTTTTAAAAAAATGAATATCTACGAATAATTGCTTGTGAGGATAGGGTATGCATTATGGCATGTGTAGAAAGTGTTAAATTGCAGTCAGGTAGCTATCGGGGTTGATCTCAAATATTGAGAAAATATCACTGTATACAGAATACCTTTGAGCTAACAGTTTTAAAAAAATGAATATCTATGAATAATTGCTTGTGAGGATAGGGTATGCATTATGGCGTGTGTAGAAAGTGTTAAATTGCAGTCAGGTAGCTATCGGGGTTGATCTCAAATATTGAGAAAATATCACTGTATGCAGAATACCTTTGAGCTAACAGTTTTAAAAAAATGAATATCTACGAATAATTGCTTGTGAGGATAGGGTATGCATTATGGCATGTGTAGAAAGTGTTAAATTGCAGTCAGGTAGCTATCGGGGTTGATCTCAAATATTGAGAAAATATCACTGTATGCAGAATACCTTTGAGCTAACAGTTTAAAAAAAATGAATATCTATGAATAATTGCTTGTGAGGATAGGGTATGCATTATGGCGTGTGTAGAAAGTGTTAAATTGCAGTCAGGTAGCTATCGGGGTTGATCTCAAATATTGAGAAAATATCACTGTATGCAGAATACCTTTGAGCTAACAGTTTTAAAAAAATGAATATCTACGAATAATTGCTTGTGAGGATAGGGTATGCATTATGGCATGTGTAGAAAGTGTTAAATTGCAGTCAGGTAGCTATCGGGGTTGATCTCAAATATTGAGAAAATATCACTGTATGCAGAATACCTTTGAGCTAACAGTTTTAAAAAAATGAATATCTACGAATAATTGCTTGTGAGGATAGGGTATGCATTATGGCGTGTGTAGAAAGTGTTAAATTGCAGTCAGGTAGCTATCGGGGTTGATCTCAAATATTGAGAAAATATCACTGTATGCAGAATACCTTTGAGCTAACAGTTTTAAAAAAATGAATATCTACGAATAATTGCTTGTGAGGATAGGGTATGCATTATGGCATGTGTAGAAAGTGTTAAATTGCAGTCAGGTAGCTATCGGGGTTGATCTCAAATATTGAGAAAATATCACTGTATGCAGAATACCTTTGAGCTAACAGTTTAAAAAAAATGAATATCTATGAATAATTGCTTGTGAGGATAGGGTATGCATTATGGCGTGTGTAGAAAGTGTTAAATTGCAGTCAGGTAGCTATCGGGGTTGATCTCAAATATTGAGAAAATATCACTGTATGCAGAATACCTTTGAGCTAACAGTTTTAAAAAAATGAATATCTACGAATAATTGCTTGTGAGGATAGGGTATGCATTATGGCATGTGTAGAAAGTGTTAAATTGCAGTCAGGTAGCTATCGGGGTTGATCTCAAATATTGAGAAAATATCACTGTATGCAGAATACCTTTGAGCTAACAGTTTTAAAAAAATGAATATCTATGAATAATTGCTTGTGAGGATAGGGTATGCATTATGGCGTGTGTAGAAAGTGTTAAATTGCAGTCAGGTAGCTATCGGGGTTGATCTCAAATATTGAGAAAATATCACTGTATGCAGAATACCTTTGAGCTAACAGTTTAAAAAAAATGAATATCTATGAATAATTGCTTGTGAGGATAGGGTATGCATTATGGCGTGTGTAGAACGTGTTAAATTGCAGTCAAGTAGCTATCGGGGTTGATTTCAAATATTGAGAAAATATCACTGTATGCAGAATACCTTTGAGCTAACAGTTTAAAAAAATGAATATCTATGAATAATTGCTTGTGAGGATAGGGTATGCATTATGGCGTGTGTAGAAAGTGTTAAATTGCAGTCAGGTAGCTATCGGGGTTGATCTCAAATATTGAGAAAATATCACTGTATGCAGAATACCTTTGAGCTAACAGTTTAGAAAAAATGAATATCTATGAATAATTGCTTGTGAGGATAGGGTATGCATTATGGCGTGTGTAGAAAGAGTTAAATTGCAGTCAGGTAGCTATCGGGGTTGATCTCAAATATTGAGAAAATATCACTGTATGCAGAATACCTTTGAGCTAACAGTTTAAAAAAATGAATATCTATGAATAATTGCTTGTGAGGATAGGGTATGCATTATGGCGTGTGTAGAAAGTGTTAAATTGCAGTCAGGTAGCTATCGGGGTTGATCTCAAATATTGAGAAAATATCACTGTATGCAGAATACCTTTGAGCTAACAGTTTAAAAAAATGAATATCTATGAATAATTGCTTGTGAGGATAGGGTATGCATTATGGCGTGTGTAGAAAGTGTTAAATTGCAGTCAGGTAGCTATCGGGGTTGATCTCAAATATTGAGAAAATATCACTGTATGCAGAATACCTTTGAGCTAACAGTTTAAAAAAATGAATATCTATGAATAATTGCTTGTGAGGATAGGGTATGCATTATGGCGTGTGTAGAAAGTGTTAAATTGCAGTCAGGTAGCTATCGGGGTTGATTTCAAATATTGAGAAAATATCACTGTATGCAGAATACCTTTGAGCTAACAGTTTAAAAAAAATGAATATCTATGAATAATTGCTTGTGAGGATAGGGTATGCATTATGGCGTGTGTAGAAAGTGTTAAATTGCAGTCAGGTAGCTATCGGGGTTGATCTCAAATATTGAGAAAATATCACTGTATGCAGAATACCTTTGAGCTAACAGTTTAGAAAAAATGAATATCTATGAATAATTGCTTGTGAGGATAGGGTATGCATTATGGCGTGTGTAGAACGTGTTAAATTGCAGTCAGGTAGCTATCGGGGTTGATTTCAAATATTGAGAAAATATCACTGTATGCAGAATACCTTTGAGCTAACAGTTTAAAAAAATGAATATCTATGAATAATTGCTTGTGAGGATAGGGTATGCATTATGGCGTGTGTAGAAAGTGTTAAATTGCAGTCAGGTAGCTATCGGGGTTGATCTCAAATATTGAGAAAATATCACTGTATGCAGAATACCTTTCGGCTAACAGTTTTAAAAAAATGAATATCTACGAATAATTGCTTGTGAGGATAGGGTATGCATTATGGCATGTGTAGAAAGTGTTAAATTGCAGTCAGGTAGCTATCGGGGTTGATTTCAAATATTGAGAAAATATCACTGTATGCAGAATACCTTTGAGCTAACAGTTTAAAAAAAATGAATATCTATGAATAATTGCTTGTGAGGATAGGGTATGCATTATGGCGTGTGTAGAAAGTGTTAAATTGCAGTCAGGTAGCTATCGGGGTTGATCTCAAATATTGAGAAAATATCACTATGCAGAATACCTTTGAGCTAACAGTTTAAAAAAATGAATATCTATGAATAATTGCTTGTGAGGATAGTGTATGCATTATGGCGTGTGTAGAAAGTGTTAAATTGCAGTCAGGTAGCTATCGGGGTTGATCTCAAATATTGAGAAAATATCACTGTATGCAGAATACCTTTGAGCTAACAGTTTAAAAAAATGAATATCTATGAATAATTGCTTGTGAGGATAGTGTATGCATTATGGCGTGTGTAGAAAGTGTTAAATTGCAGTCAGGTAGCTATCGGGGTTGATTTCAAATATTGAGAAAATATCACTGTATGCAGAATACCTTTGAGCTAACAGTTTAAAAAAATGAATATCTATGAATAATTGCTTGTGAGGATAGGGTATGCATTATGGCATGTGTAGAAAGTGTTAAATTGCAGTCAGGTAGCTATCGGGGTTGATTTCAAATATTGAGAAAATATCACTGTATGCAGAATACCTTTGAGCTAACAGTTTAAAAAATGAATATCTATGAATAATTGCTTGTGAGGATAGGGTATGCATTATGGCGTGTGTAGAAAGTGTTAAATTGCAGTCAGGTAGCTATCGGGGTTGATCTCAAATATTGAGAAAATATCACTCTATGCAGAATACCTTTGAGCTAACAGTTTAAAAAAAATGAATATCTATGAATAATTGCTTGTGAGGATAGGGTATGCATTATGGAGTGTGTAGAAAGTGTTAAATTGCAGTCAGGTAGCTATCGGGGTTGATCTCAAATATTGAGAAAATATCACTGTATGCAGAATACCTTTGAGCTAACAGTTTAAAAAAATGAATATCTATGAATAATTGCTTGTGAGGATAGGGTATGCATTATGGCGTGTGTAGAAAGTGTTAAATTGCAGTCAGGTAGCTATCGGGGTTGATCTCAAATATTGAGAAAATATCACTGTATGCAGAATACCTTTGAGCTAACAGTTTAGAAAAAATGAATATCTATGAATAATTGCTTGTGAGGATAGTGTATGCATTATGGCGTGTGTAGAAAGTGTTAAATTGCAGTCAGGTAGCTATCGGGGTTGATCTCAAATATTGAGAAAATATCACTGTATGGAGAATACCTTTGAGCTAACAGTTTAAAAAAATGAATATCTATGAATAATTGCTTGTGAGGATAGGGTATGCATTATGGCATGTGTAGAAAGTGTTAAATTGCAGTCAGGTAGCTATCGGGGTTGATCTCAAATATTGAGAAAATATCACTGTATGCAGAATACCTTTGAGCTAACAGTTTAAAAAAATGAATATCTATGAATAATTGCTTGTGAGGATAGGGTATGCATTATGGCGTGTGTAGAAAGTGTTAAATTGCAGTCAGGTAGCTATCGGGGTTGATCTCAAATATTGAGAAAATATCACTGTATGCAGAATACCTTTGAGCTAACAGTTTAAAAAAATGAATATCTATGAATAATTGCTTGTGAGAATAGGGTATGCATTATGGCGTGTGTAGAAAGTGTTAAATTGCAGTCAGGTAGCTATCGGGGTTGATCTCAAATATTGAGAAAATATCACTGTATGCAGAATACCTTTGAGCTAACAGTTTAAAAAAATGAATATCTATGAATAATTGCTTGTGAGGATAGGGTATGCATTATGGCGTGTGTAGAACGTGTTAAATTTCAGTCAGGTAGCTATCGGGGTTGATCTCAAATATTGAGAAAATATCACTGTATGCAGAATACCTTTGAGCTAACAGTTTAGAAAAAATGAATATCTATGAATAATTGCTTGTGAGGATAGGGTATGCATTATGGCGTGTGTAGAAAGTGTTAAATTGCAGTCAGGTAGCTATCGGGGTTGATCTCAAATATTGAGAAAATATCACTGTATGCAGAATACCTTTGAGCTAACAGTTTAAAAAAATGAATATCTATGAATAATTGCCTGTGAGGATGGGGTATGCATTATGGCGTGTGTAGAAAGTGTTAAATTGCAGTCAGGTAGCTATCGGGGTTGATCTCAAATATTGAGAAAATATCACTGTATGCAGAATACCTTTGAGCTAACAGTTTAAAAAATGAATATCTATGAATAATTGCTTGTGAGGATAGGGTATGAATTATGGCATGTGTAGAAAGTGTTAAATTGCAGTCAGGTAGCTATCGGGGTTGATCTCAAATATTGAGAAAATATCACTGTATGCAGAATACCTTTGAGCTAACAGTTTAAAAAAATGAATATCTATGAATAATTGCCTGTGAGGATAGGGTATGCATTATGGCGTGTGTAGAAAGTGTTAAATTGCAGTCAGGTAGCTATCGGGGTTGATCTCAAATATTGAGAAAATATCACTGTATGCAGAATACCTTTGAGGTAACAGTTTAAAAAAATGAATATCTATGAATAATTGCCTGTGAGGATAGGGTATGCATTATGGCGTGTGTAGAAAGTGTTAAATTGCAGTCAGGTAGCTATCGGGGTTGATCTCAAATATTGAGAAAATATCACTGTATGCAGAATACCTTTGAGCTAACAGTTTAAAAAAATGAATATCTATGAATAATTGCTTGTGAGGATAGGGTATGAATTATGGCATGTGTAGAAAGTGTTAAATTGCAGTCAGGTAGCTATCGGGGTTGATCTCAAATATTGAGAAAATATCACTGTATGCAGAATACCTTTCGGCTAACAGTTTTAAAAAAATGAATATCTACGAATAATTGCTTGTGAGGATAGGGTATGCATTATGGCGTGTGTAGAAAGTGTTAAATTGCAGTCAGGTAGCTATCGGGGTTGATTTCAAATATTGAGAAAATATCACTGTATGCAGAATACCTTTGAGCTAACAGTTTAAAAAAAATGAATATCTATGAATAATTGCTTGTGAGGATAGGGTATGCATTATGGCGTGTGTAGAAAGTGTTAAATTGCAGTCAGGTAGCTATCGGGGTTGATTTCAAATATTGAGAAAATATCACTGTATGCAGAATACCTTTGAGCTAACAGTTTAAAAAATGAATATCTATGAATAATTGCTTGTGAGGATAGGGTATGCATTATGGCGTGTGTAGAAAGTGTTAAATTGCAGTCAGGTAGCTATCGCGGTTGATCTCAAATATTGAGAAAATATCACTGTATGCAGAATACCTTTGAGCTAACAGTTTAAAAAAATGAATATCTATGAATAATTGCTTGTGAGGATAGGGTATGCATTATGGCGTGTGTAGAAAGTGTTAAATTGCAGTCAGGTAGCTATCGGGGTTGATCTCAAATATTGAGAAAATATCACTGTATGTAGAATACCTTTGAGCTAACAGTTTAAAAAAAATGAATATCTATGAATAATTGCTTGTGAGGATAGGGTATGCATTATGGCGTGTGTAGAACGTGTTAAATTGCAGCCAGGTAGCTATCGGGGTTGATTTCAAATATTGAGAAAATATCACTGTATGCAGAATACCTTTGAGCTAACAGTTTAGAAAAAATGAATATCTATGAATAATTGCTTGTGAGGATAGGGTATGCATTATGGCGTGTGTAGAAAGAGTTAAATTGCAGTCAGGTAGCTATCGGGGTTGATCTCAAATATTGAGAAAATATCACTGTATGCAGAATACCTTTGAGCTAACAGTTTAAAAAAATGAATATCTATGAATAATTGCCTGTGAGGATAGGGTATGCATTATGGCGTGTGTAGAAAGTGTTAAATTGCAGTCAGGTAGCTATCGGGGTTGATCTCAAATATTGAGAAAATATCACTGTATGCAGAATACCTTTGAGCTAACAGTTTAAAAAAATGAATATCTATGAATAATTGCTTGTGAGGATAGGGTATGAATTATGGCATGTGTAGAAAGTGTTAAATTGCAGTCAGGTAGCTATCGGGGTTGATCTCAAATATTGAGAAAATATCACTGTATGCAGAATACCTTTCGGCTAACAGTTTTAAAAAAATGAATATCTACGAATAATTGCTTGAGAGGATAGGGTATGCATTATGGCATGTGTAGAAAGTGTTAAATTGCAGTCAGGTAGCTATCGGGGTTGATTTCAAATATTGAGAAAATATCACTGTATGCAGAATACCTTTGAGCTAACAGTTTAAAAAAAATGAATATCTATGAATAATTGCTTGTGAGGATAGGGTATGCATTATGGCGTGTGTAGAAAGTGTTAAATTGCAGTCAGGTAGCTATCGGGGTTGATTTCAAATATTGAGAAAATATCACTGTATGCAGAATACCTTTGAGCTAACAGTTTAAAAAATGAATATCTATGAATAATTGCTTGTGAGGATAGGGTATGCATTATGGCGTGTGTAGAAAGTGTTAAATTGCAGTCAGGTAGCTATCGGGGTTGATCTCAAATATTGAGAAAATATCACTCTATGCAGAATACCTTTGAGCTAACAGTTTAAAAAAAATGAATATCTATGAATAATTGCTTGTGAGGATAGGGTATGCATTATGGAGTGTGTAGAAAGTGTTAAATTGCAGTCAGGTAGCTATCGGGGTTGATCTCAAATATTGAGAAAATATCACTGTATGCAGAATACCTTTGAGCTAACAGTTTAAAAAAATGAATATCTATGAATAATTGCTTGTGATGATAGTGTATGCATTATGGCGTGTGTAGAAAGTGTTAAATTGCAGTCAGGTAGCTATCGGGGTTGATCTCAAATATTGAGAAAATATCACTGTATGCAGAATACCTTTGAGCTAACAGTTTAGAAAAAATGAATATCTATGAATAATTGCTTGTGAGGATAGTGTATGCATTATGGCGTGTGTAGAAAGTGTTAAATTGCAGTCAGGTAGCTATCGGGGTTGATCTCAAATATTGAGAAAATATCACTGTATGGAGAATACCTTTGAGCTAACAGTTTAAAAAAATGAATATCTATGAATAATTGCTTGTGAGGATAGGGTATGCATTATGGCGTGAGTAGAAAGTGTTAAATTGCAGTCAGGTAGCTATCGGGGTTGATCTCAAATATTGAGAAAATATCACTCTATGCAGAATACCTTTGAGCTAACAGTTTAAAAAAATGAATATCTATGAATAATTGCTTGTGAGGATAGGGTATGCATTATGGCGTGTGTAGAAAGTGTTAAATTGCAGTCAGGTAGCTATCGGGGTTGATCTCAAATATTGAGAAAATATCACTGTATGCAGAATACCTTTGAGCTAACAGTTTAAAAAAAATGAATATCTATGAATAATTGCTTGTGAGGATAGGGTATGCATTATGGCGTGTGTAGAAAGTGTTAAATTGCAGTCAGGTAGCTATCGGGGTTGATCTCAAATATTGAGAAAATATCACTGTATGCAGAATACCTTTGAGCTAACAGTTTAAAAAAATGAATATCTATGAATAATTGCTTGTGAGGATAGGGTATGCATTATGGCGTGTGTAGAAAGTGTTAAATTGCAGTCAGGTAGCTATCGGGGTTGATCTCATATATTGAGAAAATATCACTGTATGTAGAATACCTTTGAGCTAACAGTTTAAAAAAAATGAATATCTATGAATAATTGCTTGTGAGGATAGGGTATGCATTATGGCGTGTGTAGAACGTGTTAAATTGCAGCCAGGTAGCTATCGGGGTTGATTTCAAATATTGAGAAAATATCACTGTATGCAGAATACCTTTGAGCTAACAGTTTAGAAAAAATGAATATCTATGAATAATTGCTTGTGAGGATAGGGTATGCATTATGGCGTGTGTAGAAAGAGTTAAATTGCAGTCAGGTAGCTATCGGGGTTGATCTCAAATATTGAGAAAATATCACTGTATGCAGAATACCTTTGAGCTAACAGTTTAAAAAAATGAATATCTATGAATAATTGCCTGTGAGGATAGGGTATGCATTATGGCGTGTGTAGAAAGTGTTAAATTGCAGTCAGGTAGCTATCGGGGTTGATCTCAAATATTGAGAAAATATCACTGTATGCAGAATACCTTTGAGCTAACAGTTTAAAAAAATGAATATCTATGAATAATTGCTTGTGAGGATAGGGTATGAATTATGGCATGTGTAGAAAGTGTTAAATTGCAGTCAGGTAGCTATCGGGGTTGATCTCAAATATTGAGAAAATATCACTGTATGCAGAATACCTTTCGGCTAACAGTTTTAAAAAAATGAATATCTACGAATAATTGCTTGTGAGGATAGGGTATGCATTATGGCATGTGTAGAAAGTGTTAAATTGCAGTCAGGTAGCTATCGGGGTTGATTTCAAATATTGAGAAAATATCACTGTATGCAGAATACCTTTGAGCTAACAGTTTAAAAAAAATGAATATCTATGAATAATTGCTTGTGAGGATAGGGTATGCATTATGGCGTGTGTAGAAAGTGTTAAATTGCAGTCAGGTAGCTATCGGGGTTGATTTCAAATATTGAGAAAATATCACTGTATGCAGAATACCTTTGAGCTAACAGTTTAAAAAATGAATATCTATGAATAATTGCTTGTGAGGATAGGGTATGCATTATGGCGTGTGTAGAAAGTGTTAAATTGCAGTCAGGTAGCTATCGGGGTTGATCTCAAATATTGAGAAAATATCACTCTATGCAGAATACCTTTGAGCTAACAGTTTAAAAAAAATGAATATCTATGAATAATTGCTTGTGAGGATAGGGTATGCATTATGGAGTGTGTAGAAAGTGTTAAATTGCAGTCAGGTAGCTATCGGGGTTGATCTCAAATATTGAGAAAATATCACTGTATGCAGAATACCTTTGAGCTAACAGTTTAAAAAAATGAATATCTATGAATAATTGCTTGTGATGATAGTGTATGCATTATGGCGTGTGTAGAAAGTGTTAAATTGCAGTCAGGTAGCTATCGGGGTTGATCTCAAATATTGAGAAAATATCACTGTATGCAGAATACCTTTGAGCTAACAGTTTAGAAAAAATGAATATCTATGAATAATTGCTTGTGAGGATAGTGTATGCATTATGGCGTGTGTAGAAAGTGTTAAATTGCAGTCAGGTAGCTATCGGGGTTGATCTCAAATATTGAGAAAATATCACTGTATGGAGAATACCTTTGAGCTAACAGTTTAAAAAAATGAATATCTATGAATAATTGCTTGTGAGGATAGGGTATGCATTATGGCGTGAGTAGAAAGTGTTAAATTGCAGTCAGGTAGCTATCGGGGTTGATCTCAAATATTGAGAAAATATCACTCTATGCAGAATACCTTTGAGCTAACAGTTTAAAAAAATGAATATCTATGAATAATTGCTTGTGAGGATAGGGTATGCATTATGGCGTGTGTAGAAAGTGTTAAATTGCAGTCAGGTAGCTATCGGGGTTGATCTCAAATATTGAGAAAATATCACTGTATGCAGAATACCTTTGAGCTAACAGTTTAAAAAAAATGAATATCTATGAATAATTGCTTGTGAGGATAGGGTATGCATTATGGCGTGTGTAGAACGTGTTAAATTGCAGTCCGGTAGCTATCGGGGTTGATTTCAAATATTGAGAACATATCACTGTATGCAGAATACCTTTGAGCTAACAGTTTAGAAAAAATGAATATCTATGAATAATTGCTTGTGAGGATAGGGTATGCATTATGGCGTGTGTAGAAAGTGTTAAATTGCAGTCAGGTAGCTATCGGGGTTGATCTCAAATATTGAGAAAATATCACTGTATGCAGAATACCTTTGAGCTAACAGTTTTAAAAAAATGAATATCTATGAATAATTGCTTGTGAGGATAGGGTATGCATTATGGCGTGTGTAGAAAGTGTTAAATTGCAGTCAGGTAGCTATCGGGGTTGATCTCAAATATTGAGAAAATATCACTGTATGCAGAATACCTTTGAGCTAACAGTTTTAAAAAAATGAATATCTATGAATAATTGCTTGTGAGGATAGGGTATGCATTATGGCATGTGTAGAAAGTGTTAAATTGCAGTCAGGTAGCTATCGGGGTTGATCTCAAATATTGAGAAAATATCACTGTATGCAGAATACCTTTGAGCTAACAGTTTTAAAAAAATGAATATCTATGAATAATTGCTTGTGAGGATAGGGTATGCATTATGGCGTGTGTAGAAAGTGTTAAATTGCAGTCAGGTAGCTATCGGGGTTGATTTCAAATATTGAGAAAATATCACTGTATGCAGAATACCTTTGAGCTAACAGTTTTAAAAAAATGAATATCTATGAATAATTGCTTGTGAGGATAGGGTATGCATTATGGCATGTGTAGAAAGTGTTAAATTGCAGTCAGGTAGCTATCGGGGTTGATTTCAAATATTGAGAAAATATTACTGTATGCAGAATACCTTTGAGCTAACAGTTTAAAAAAAATGAATATCTATGAATAATTGCTTGTGAGGATAGGGTATGCATTATGGCGTGTGTAGAAAGTGTTAAATTGCAGTCAGGTAGCTATCGGGGTTGATTTCAAATATTGAGAAAATATCACTGTATGCAGAATACCTTTGAGCTAACAGTTTTAAAAAAATGAATATCTATGAATAATTGCTTGTGAGGATAGGGTATGCATTATGGCATGTGTAGAAAGTGTTAAATTGCAGTCAGGTAGCTATCGGGGTTGATCTCAAATATTGAGAAAATATCACTGTATGCAGAATACCTTTGAGCTAACAGTTTAAAAAAAATGAATATCTATGAATAATTGCTTGTGAGGATAGGGTATGCATTATGGCGTGTGTAGAAAGTGTTAAATTGCAGTCAGGTAGCTATCGGGGTTGATTTCAAATATTGAGAAAATATCACTGTATGCAGAATACCTTTGAGCTAACAGTTTAAAAAATGAATATCTATGAATAATTGCTTGTGAGGATAGTGTATGCATTATGGCGTGTGTAGAAAGTGTTAAATTGCAGTCAGGTAGCTATCGGGGTTGATTTCAAATATTGAGAAAATATCACTGTATGCAGAATACCTTTGAGCTAACAGTTTAAAAAAAATGAATATCTATGAATAATTGCTTGTGAGGATAGGGTATGCATTATGGCGTGTGTAGAAAGTGTTAAATTACAGTCAGGTAGCTATCGGGGTTGATTTCAAATATTGAGAAAATATCACTGTATGCAGAATACCTTTGAGCTAACAGTTTAAAAAATGAATATCTATGAATAATTGCTTGTGAGGATAGTGTATGCATTATGGCGTGTGTAGAAAGTGTTAAATTGCAGTCAGGTAGCTATCGGGGTTGATCTCAAATATTGAGAAAATATCACTATGCAGAATACCTTTGAGCTAACAGTTTAAAAAAATGAATATCTATGAATAATTGCTTGTGAGGATAGTGTATGCATTATGGCGTGTGTAGAAAGTGTTAAATTGCAGTCAGGTAGCTATCGGGGTTGATCTCAAATATTGAGAAAATATCACTGTATGCAGAATACCTTTGAGCTAACAGTTTAAAAAAATGAATATCTATGAATAATTGCTTGTGAGGATAGTGTATGCATTATGGCGTGTGTAGAAAGTGTTAAATTGCAGTCAGGTAGCTATCGGGGTTGATTTCAAATATTGAGAAAATATCACTGTATGCAGAATACCTTTGAGCTAACAGTTTAAAAAAATGAATATCTATGAATAATTGCTTGTGAGGATAGGGTATGCATTATGGCATGTGTAGAAAGTGTTAAATTGCAGTCAGGTAGCTATCGGGGTTGATTTCAAATATTGAGAAAATATCACTGTATGCAGAATACCTTTGAGCTAACAGTTTAAAAAATGAATATCTATGAATAATTGCTTGTGAGGATAGGGTATGCATTATGGCGTGTGTAGAAAGTGTTAAATTGCAGTCAGGTAGCTATCGGGGTTGATCAATAAGTAAGGTCTCTAATCCTGGAAAAATAAATTTTATAACCAGATAGAATAATGAAACTGGTATCAAAATGAGTTAAATTTATTTCTCTTCAAGATTATAGGTATTGCTTGATAAATATGGTCTCTAAGACCTCAGTGAGTGGAAGCTCTCTGCAGTCGACCCTCATAACAGATGCATTTGGAGATCTGGAATGGGAACTGCCATTCATGCAGCTAGCCTCTTACCTGGAAGAGGGGCCCACTGATATAGACGATACTCTTGAACCTGCATATTAATCAAAAGTAACCAACGAAGAAGAATCCTATAAAACAAGTTTTAATCCAGATGTAATAAAATATAATGAAACTGGCATCAAAATAAAGTGAATTCATTTCTCTTTGAAATTACAGAGTTTGGTTGATAAGTGAGGTCTCTAATCATATAAAACTGTTTTTTAGACCAAATGAATGTCAAAGGTATGATAACAAACTACATCAGGCAGCAAAACCTCCAATCAGGAGATTGGAGGTTTTGAGGGGCATGGAACCACCTCATAACTTCTGTGGTTCCATGGTTCATCCTGACTTGGATTTGTAGCACCTGTTGTCAGGGTCCCAGCTGTGGGACCCTCAAACAAAAATCTCCAGTACATTTTTATAATGACTAACAATACATTTTTATAGCAAAATGACAATCAATATAACACTAAAAAAGTATAAAAATACATTTTTTTAGTAAAATTACCAGCAATACATAAAATAAAGCAGTATATTTTATACTTTACAAACTTTCTATTTAAAAAACATACCTTTCAGCCTGAACATATCAAATTATGTACAAAATATTTGTAGTTGACAGTATAAAATTATGTAGAAAATAGATTTTGGCATTAGATATTATATATAAAATATACCTTTAATATCTGTCTATATTTCTGAGATGAGGTCTTATGTACATTATTTAGACTATTGTCGCCATATTTATTACAATGTTTCAGCCGTTGTACGCTCTGGAATGTCGAACTGAACCCTTTATTTCGCTCACTGGGGTTCCACGTGCCATGTTTAATGGATGTCAGTTATCTTCTGTTAATTTTCCCTTAACCGGGTATTGAACTCACACTCTTTGGGTCCTGTCACTGGATCTAACCAATGCCTTAAACCACTGTGCCATGTGTCCTGTGTATGAATTTCTGGGTATTATAAACCTAATGTCTTCAGCAATCTTTTTTACCAGTGCTTATATTGCAATTTTTGCTGTTATCATGCTGTTTTTACCAGAGCTCATATTGCAACTTTGTTGTTATTATTGCTTTTCTCTGGCACTCCTTCCCATATTGTATTCATTTCTATGCTTGGTCGGCTCAGGAGATTTTTGTGGCCTAGCATATGTGCTGATTCTTTAAGTTTACGAATTTTCCAATGGTGTTCTTTGTCTATGATCTCAACCTGATCCCACAGAGGGCGGCGATCTCCCTTCTCTCTCCATATGTGGTCAGCCACGCCTGATTTTTCCACTTCCCCTTGTGTTACAGCTTTCTGGTGTTGTTGAAGCCTCACCTGAAGGGAGCAGCCTGTCTCTCCTTTATATTTCTTTCCGCAGCTGCACGGGATAGCGTACGCACAGTCTTTAGTCATGTTCTCTCCTATGGGGGGGGTCTTACTCGGGGGGGGGGTCTTACTCGGGGGAGATATCTGCGAAGTGTCAAGCTTTTGAAGGTTGTCCTGATGTTATATGGACCGCAGATCCTTTGAATTTTCTCTGATAACCCCTTCACATAAGGCAGGCAGACTGTTTTCTGAGTGTTGTTGTCCTCCTCCCCCTCTTCTTGTACCCACCTATCCCAGTTTTTTGGGGCTGCTGCCATGTACCCAGGGTAGTCGTTACGTTGTAGGGTACTACTTATACTGACCAATTCTTTATCTAATGTCTCTGGGTCGCCACTTATGACTTTTGCTCGGTGTTGTAAGCAGCGGACAATCCCTTTCTTTACGCTGTATGGATGGTGGGAGTTGAAATTGAGGTACTGTCCGGTGAATGTCAACTTACAGTATACGGATGTCTTGAACCCATGCTCTGTTCGAGATATTAGAACATCCAGGAAAGGGAGTGTGTTGTTACTCTCTTTTTCTATTGTGAACTGTATCGAAGGTCTTATTGAGTTCACATGGTCCAGTAGAACTTGAACATCTTCCTGGTGTGGCCATAGTATGAAGGTGTCATCTACGTACCTTAACCATATAGTTGGCTTTAGAGATATAGATTTTAATGCCATTTCTTCAAAGTATTCCATGTATATATTCGCCATTGCTGGTGATAATGGTGAGCCCATTGCTAAGCCCAAAGAGTGTGAGTTCAATACCCGGTTAAGGCAGTGGGGAACTTTCAGAGGGAAAATTAACAGGAGATAACTGATATTCATTAAACATGGCACGTGGAACTAGAACAGTCTACCCCAGTGAGCGAAATAAAGGGTTCAGTTCAACATTCCAACCACCTGAAGAAGGTCGGAACGTACAACGGTCGAAACGTTGTAATAAATATGGCAACAAAGATGAGGACAATAGTCCGAATAAAGTAAAATATACCTTTACTCTGAAAGTATAAAATTATGTCGAAAATATTTAGATTTTAAATAACGCATAGACATTTATATGCTGCTGAATAAAATCAATAACCAACAAGTGAAATAATAAAACAAGTATCAAAATTCAGGAAATTTATTTCCCCTTCAAAATTACAAGTTAATTTTTCTTCATATTTCTAATCCTTCTGCCAAAGTTTTCTAAGCTTTTTAATCAACTTCTTTTTTTTATTCTATCTATTAAGAAAGTTTCTACTCTTGTGTACAGCACCTTCAATTTAAACCATTATTATCTGAAAAAACAAAAAAATGTCTATAAATTATTTAGATTTTGGCATTGAATAACCCCTAGATGTTGATATGCCACTAAACAAAATTAACCAACCAAACCGTGATGCTTCAAATGAAGTGAATTTAATAGTAACCTGGTATGCTTAGAGTAAAGAGTTTAACAGCATTCCATTATGTTTAAATGCACTTGACCTATTTTCCATAGAGTCAAGCAACTATTAATAAGTCAGTTGTCATTTGATACAGAGGGCGAATTTCTATGTCACAAACTAGAAAACAGCACAACAGTTTGGCATCCCAGATAGGATCTCTAACACTGTTGGATGAACCAGACTTTGTGGAAACATGGATTCATTGTTATGTTGCCCTTGCTTGGACCAAGAAGTTTAAAGAACACAAATTTCAAAAAGGGGGGAAAGTGATCACAGATTTCTTTTTGGCTTTGGCGTCATCAGAAAGTGTAAAATTATGTACAAAATATTTGTAGTTGAAAGCATAAAATTACGTACAAAATGTTTAAATTTTGGTATAAAATAACCCATAGAGGCTGATATGCTGCTAAATGAAATTGACCAACCAACCAACCAAACAATGAGACCAAGTGAAGTAATAAAAACGGGTATCAAAATTCAGGAAATTAATTTCTCATCAACATTATAAGGATTGATTGATAAGTAAGATGTCCATTCCTATAAAATGAGATAGAATAATGAAGTATCCAAATAAAAGTAAATTTATTTCCCCTTCAAGTTAATTTTTCTTCATATTTCTCATCTTCTGCCAAAGAAGCTTAGAAGCTTTTTAATTCACTTCTTTTTTTTTATATTCCATCTATTAAGAAAGTTTCTGCTCTTTTACACAACACCTTTCAGTGCCTCTTTCAATTTGGAGAACAGGCAAAAGACTGATAGTGCCAAATTGGGGCTATGCAGAATACTGTGAGTTTTAAGGCTTCCCATTCTCCGTGGTGTTTTTTTGTTGTCATAATGCAAAAATGTTTTCCTTTTATGATTTATTTTGTGGATTGTTTGAAAGGTTTCATGGCTTTCATACATCTGTAAATTTCAATTGGTGCACAACTTTCCATCTCTTGGTGTTGCATTATATGAACTTGGACATAGTAATTCTAAACTAGTGAACATTATTACTGTTGTATCCTTAAAGAGGTTGCAAACAGACAAAGGTGGTACTCAAATGAAGGAACAGCTACACGTGCATAGATGAAAGACGAGAGGTTTATTGTAAAAGAGAATACACTACTGAAAGACAGGGAATTGGCTGGCCGGCTAGTAATTCCTGAAGCAAGGTTATTTACCTCACCTCCCTGTAAGGCATGATGTGGCACAAGGCCGTTTTTAATGCGGGGTTAAAACCGAGCCTGTGGGCTCGGGCAAAAATTCCCCGTAGACCCGGTGTTGGGTAGCTGTCTACCACCCCAGATGAGGCTTTGCCCTCCGGCATAGCCTCGTCTGGGTTCCTCTCCGCCTGAAGGCAGAGAGTTCGACCAGCTCAGCTGGAGATGAATCTCCAACTAATTGCCAAACCAAGCCCACAGGTATACCCTGTACTCACTATATATAGCTACTGATATATTCAATCCACATAGGCGATAGGGAGTGTGGGACATTCCTTTACAAAACCTCCACCCAAGCTAATTTTCCCATGAAATTTTGCTCAATACCTCTTCTTTTTTCAGTCAGGACATAATTGTTTGACTTTTTTCTCTTCCTAGTACTTTTCCATCTCACCAGCACAAAAATTACTCAGTGTCATTACAGAATTAACTGACACTTATCCTGTTTGATCTGGACATTATGTCTTTTATGTGCCGTGTCCCTTCAGGATGTAGGCGATCATGGCTCTCCACTTCCCCCTATCCCTTGTAGCTCTCAATAAGTATTGTCCCTTTGCTGCTCCCTTCCAGGCCATGTTCTATGATCCACTTGCTTAAGCCCACTAAGTATGTCATGCATTGTTTTCCCTTGTCTCTCTTTCCCTCTATTCGACCTGTGAGTATCAGATTCTCCAAGCCCTCCTTTCTCATTACGTGTCCCAGCAATTTCAGCTGCCTCTTCTTGATGTTAAGTATAAGCTTCCTCCTTGTTTGCATCCTCTCCAAAACCTCATCATTGCTCACATGTTCAGTCCACCTTAGCATCCTTCTGTAGAACCATATCTCCATTTCTTCAAGTCTCTTCTTCATCTTTGAGGAGACCATCCAACATTATATACTACTGGATAAGATAAAGAACAGATAGGAAACATTTATCAATCTAATATGTTTTACTTTTATCAGTTTTATGTTGAATTGAAAAATATTTCCTATTTGTCCTTTATCTTATTCTGTTGGATTCCAATCCATATTCAATCCCAATTCATATTACTGAATACAAGTTCAAACCTATTTCTGTCACTGCTATTACAAACACCACATGACTAGAAGTTTTACCTATTAATCAACCCTTGTGTATACATGTGAACAAACATATTAATATTTATTTTTTTATTTTCAATTTCAAGGGGGCGCAATGTGTTGAAATGGACGTCCACTTGACCAAGGATCTTGAGCCAGTGATCTATCATGATTTTAGTGTCCATGTAGCCATGGAAAAGGTCAGCAAATATTGATTTGTTTATTCAGAAAGCAGCTTATTTTTTCTTTTTAATGTTAACGTATTTTTTATGGAATAACAATTTTTACTCTGCCTGAATTTCTGACAGTTACCATTATTTGTACTATTGTCCTCATCTTTGTTGTTGTTACCAGATTTTGGTCATTGTGCCTCCAGCCTTTCTCAGGTGTTAATCGATCTGAGTAACCTACTGAACTGAACCCTTTATTTAATCTACAGAGATAGTCTGTTCTTGTTTCACTGCCCACATCTAGGTATATCATGTCTAGTTCTTATTTTATTTAATATTGTACAGTAATCCTCTGGCTTAAGTGACTCTTGAGCTTTTTATTTGATGGAGATTAGTAAAAACAAATAACATTTAGTTCTTGTTATATACTGTTTTGAGGATACAGAATTTCTGTTTGAATTTCTAGAATAAGGAGTTATCATTATTTATATTTAGACTATTGTCCTCATCTTTGTTGTTATTATCACCTGATCACCTTCTGACTGAATTTCTGGGATGGGGAGTTATCATTATTTACATTATTTATATTTAGACTATTGTCCTCATCTTTGTTGTTATTATCACCTGATCACCTTCTGACTGAATTTCTGGGATGGGGAGTTATCATTATTTACATTATTTATATTTAGACTATTGTCCTCATCTTTGTTGTTATTATCACCTGATCACCTTCTGTCTGAATTTCTGGGATGAGGAGTTATCATTATTTACATTATTTATATTTAGACTATTGTCCTCATCTTTGTTGTTATTATCACCTGATCACCTTCTGACTGAATTTCTGGGATGGGGAGTTATCATTATTTACATTATTTATATTTAGACTATTGTCCTCATCTTTGTTGTTGTTATCACCTGATTGCCTTCTGACTGAATTTCTGGGATGGGGAGTTATCAATATTTACATTATTTATATTTAGACTATTGTCCTCATCTTTGTTGTTATTATCACCTGATCACCTTCTGTCTGAATTTCTGGGATGAGGAGTTATCATTATTTACATTATTTATATTTAGACTATTGTCCTCATCTTTGTTGTTATTATCACCTGATCACCTTCTGACTGAATTTCTGGGATGGGGAGTTATCATTATTTACATTATTTATATTTAGACTATTGTCCTCATCTTTGTTGTTGTTATCACCTGATTGCCTTCTGACTGAATTTCTGGGATGGGGAGTTATCATTATTTACATTATTTATATTTAGACTATTGTCCTCATCTTTGTTGTTGTTATCACCTGATTGCCTTCTGTCTGAATTTCTGGGATGAGGAGTTATCAATATTTACATTATTTATATTTAGACTATTGTCCTCATCTTTGTTGTTATTATCACCTGATCACCTTCTGACTGAATTTCTGGGATGAGGAGTTATCATTATTTATATTTAGACTATTGTCCTCATCTTTGTTGTTATTATCACCTGATCACTTTCTGACTGAATTTCTGGGATGGGGAGTTATCATTATTTACATTATTTATATTTAGACTATTGTCCTCATCTTTGTTGTTATTATCACCTGATTGCCTTCTGTTTGAATTTCTGGGATGAGGAGTTATCATTATTTACATTATTTATATTTAGACTATTGTCCTCATCTTTGTTGTTGTTATCACCTGATCGCCTCCTGGCTGAATTTCTGGGATGAGGAGTTATCATTATTTATATTTAGACTATTGTCCTCATCTTTGTTGTTGTTATCACCTGATCGCCTCCTGGCTGAATTTCTGGGATGAGGAGTTATCATTATTTACATTATTTATATTTAGACTATTGTCCTCATCTTTGTTGTTGTTATCACCTGATTGCCTTCTGTCTGAATTTCTGGGATGAGGAGTTATCATTATTTACATTATTTATATTTAGACTATTGTCCTCATCTTTGTTGTTATTATCACCTGATCACCTTCTGACTGAATTTCTGGGATGAGGAGTTATCATTATTTACATTATTTATATTTAGACTATTGTCCTCATCTTTGTTGTTATTATCACCTGATCACCTTCTGACTGAATTTCTGGGATGAGGAGTTATCATTATTTACATTATTTATATTTAGACTATTGTCCTCATCTTTGTTGTTATTATCACCTGATTGCCTTCTGACTGAATTTTAGGGATGAGGAGTTATCATTATTTACATTATTTATATTTTGACTATTGTCCTCATCTTTGTTGTTATTATCACCTGATTGCCTTCTGCCTGAATTTCTGGGATTTATTTATTTATACTTTTTATATTCAAACAATTGTCCATATCTTTGTCGTTATTATTACAACATTTCAACTCTTGTGCCCTCCGGCCTGCCTCAGGTGTATATAGATCTGGGTAACCTACAGGGAATTCTGAACTGAACTCTTCATTTAATATATGGGGGTTAGTCTGTTCTTGTTTCCACTTAGTGCAAGTATACACTGCCTGACCCAGGGATTGAACTCACAATCACTGTCACTAAATTCACAAACCAATGCTTTAATCCACTCGGCTATTGTTATAGTGATTGTGAGTTCAATCCCTAGTGGAAATGGGTGAGCAATAACTGAGTCGTACTAAATAAAAATTAGAACTAGACTATATCCCTAGACATGAGCAGTGGACCGTGAACATTTTACTCCCATAGATTAATTAATGGGTTCAGTTAATTTCCTGATCGATATACACTTTGAGTTCTATGTGATATCATTTTAATTGTTGCTGCTGTTGAAAGTCCTCAAGTGATGTGGTTTCTGTTATCTGGTACAGTTCTTTGTTTGTGATTCTGTCGTGCCAGTCCACCAAGTTTTTGGGGAAGAATGGTTTTTGCCAAAACCCACAGGCTTCATTCGCTAAAAACCGATCCCTACACCAAAGTATTTGATATTTGTCTTGAATTTTTATGATGTATTCAGAATACATGCCAATTCCAGATCATAGATTCTGTTTTGGAAAGTCCTATTTCTTGGCATACTTGGTAGAAGTTCTCTTTTTTTTTGTTGTTGTTGAGGAGGAGGAGGATCATTCTTATCCTAACTATAAATACCTAACTTGTTAGGATAGTCCCTTGTCATCATCAGTACATTGGCCATGGGAGTGTTGCAGTGGGCCGAAAGGTGTGAGTGCCAATCGACTGTACAACTAAGAAAGTGGACACAAAGGCAAGGATAGGTAACGGCAATAGCAAAGAAGGATGACAAAACACGGATGGTCAGTTGAAGACGATGGGTATCGTGTCTTTATTTATTTGTTTAGCGTGCAGTAGATGGTGAGACGAAGGAAAGTCGTGTATCGGGATCCGGATATCGACTGGTGCTGGAGTCGGTAGCTGGGCGTCAATGGTAGTAGGCGGCTGGCGTTGCGATGTTGAGTTGGACGTTGAGGTGCTGACGTTCCGGTTGAGGGTTGATGTGTGGATGCTCCAGTTAGGCCGACGGTTGATGATTGTCTATGATTGTGGTTGCTCCAGTTGTGTCGACGGGGTTGCAGGTTGTTGAAGTGCGGGAATTAGCTGGAGGTTTGCAGGAGTGAGCTGGAGGTTGCTGGAAGGCACTGGAGGTTGCTGGAGGCAAACAGTAGCAGAGAGTGAAGCGAGTATCATGTTAGAATGACTTTTGGATGTTAACCCTGAAAAGGGCTGTTTGAACAACTACTGCTGCTGGGCTCGGTCGACTTGACTGGGCGTGTCAAAGTCGCGATGTAGGAAGGCTCCTGGCTCCCTAGCCGTCTCCCTTGATTGCTGTGAAATCGCTGGTATTTATGGAAACAGTCCATACAACAGCAGAGGTCCCGCTAAACCAATAAGTGACTATAATTAATTTCAGGCCATATTAATTACAGTCAAAAGTGTAGTCAGTGTTTGTTGACTGTATTTAAATTAATTTCGGTATGAAATTAAAAGTTTTTGGTTTTGGTTTCGTGGCAAAAATTAAGTTTTTGTGTTTTTTCTTTTTGGTTTGAAAATAGGTCATTGCTATTTTTAGCGCACGTGGGTCGTGACCGTTCTCTGCCAAAGGCATAAACGGGATTGTTTACAAAAAGTGGGAGTGGTGATCAGGCACACAGCGACAGGAGGGAAAGCAGGATCGCCATCTTTTATTAGTAGATTCTTTTGGGATATGGTAAGGAATACTTAAATGATCAGTGTCCATCTCTTCACATCTGTGTTTGCAAATGCGCAGTTCAAATTCAAAAGAGAAGAGTAATTAACTTTTACAACTCCACACTAACTTTCGGAGTTGTATCCCCTGGATCCACCTTAATTTTGGGTGTGTTAATTTTTAGAATGGTGGGTATATTACTAGCATTTTAACTAATGAGCTATTGAGACTTGTGTCCCTTTAATTGAAAAAGTAACACGCTAACATTAGCATTTATTACATAGAAGGCAGAAACTATAATGGCTAGTGTATTGAAAGTTGCAATAAAAATACAATAAAATGTTAAAAAATTTTTTGAATTCAAATAAACTTAGAGAGCAGATTGATCTCATAAGGACAGACAAAATCGATCATTGTTTTTTTTAATTTATACACTTTTAATTATAATTAATGTAAATTGGTATTTATTATTTTACAGAGAGATAGTGATTGCATTGCCAGTAACCATACACCCATGTCTGTTAAGAATCTTACCCTAGATCAGCTACACAAACTTAAGGTAAGTATATTTAGCCTGTATTATTAACCTGTATGATTATAACTCTGCTGGAAGATTATAACTTTGTGTGGCAACAGGACTCTGCACCATGCCACATAAGCAGGAGAACACAGTCATGGCTGTCAGATAATTTCTGCAACCACTTAACCCCTTACATCTGGCCACCTAATTCCCCAGACTGCAATTCCCTTGATTATTATGAGTGGGATACAGTTGACCAAAAGACAAATTAAACTCCTTATAACACCAAAGATGAACTGAAGGCAAGGATTATGGCAACATTCACCAGAAGGTTTGCAGGGGATTCCAAAGTCACCTAGTGACTGTGGTTGAATCCAATGCTGATTTTTTTTATAAAAATTTTTTAATTTTTTATTGAATAAATTTACTCTTCGGTATTTCAAGATATTTTTGTGTGATTTTGGTAAATATACCTGTTAAAATGAGATGTCAGTGTTATTTTCATTTTCATGGAACTTATATGACAATTTATCCATCATACCCTGTATTGTGGGGTATGTATAAGTAAATACTGGTGGAACAAGTACACATACTAATGTGTATGAGACTTCCAATATTAAACATTTTTTTCTTTTTTGTTTAGATATTTTGGTAAATTAAGTTTTTGTATCAAAAATTTTTTTTTTAATTTCTTTAAAAATAATTGCTTTATTTTTCTCTCTTCAGTTGTTTTACCATTTGCCAAAACCAAGTCGATGGGGTGAGTTTTATTATTATTACTATTATTATTTTTGAGTCTGTCTATATTTCTGAGATGAGGTATTATGTACAGTATTTACATTAGTCGGACTATTGTCCTCATCTTTGTCACCATATTTGTCACAAATTTGTGACAAAATATGGCGACAAAGATGAGGACAATAGTCCGACTAATGTAAATACTATTATTTTTTTTATTCAGTCGAGCTATTTCAGACATTGATGAGTCTATCACACCGACTATCACTGTTCTGCATCAAGGTCAAAAGGTCATTAGGGTGGCATTCTGTGTCATAACATAGCTGGTCAATATAGATGATTACTGTGTGGCCAGCCTGTCTTGCGCCATGGTTAGGCATCCAGAGCAGTAGATCACTTGCAAGTTCTTGTTTTGCTCACCAGCAGTGTCCTGGAAAGCACATTAGGCATTCATGTAGGTTCGTGGAAATATCAGGGATGGGTCCATAGAGCTGTGATTTAGATGGATGTTGTCTCCAATTGATGTTAAGTATAGCTCTCAGCATCTTTTTACATTCTTTTCAGTAGAATTTATTTCACTTCTTAGTTATATAAAAGAATCGATAGATTTTATTGATTCACTTGAGACAGTTTGTATTGAGCCTTGCTGGTTGAAGTCTATGAATTCAGTTTTAGAGACATTGACATACAGAGTCCAACATCATTGGCAACATTTTCTAGATGATGTAGGAGAACTGTGGCATTGGTAATGGTATCTGCAGTGATAGCTAAGTCATTTGCATAGTCAATATCTGTCAACTTTTTTGCAGGATGTTGACTGGAGAGTCTTGTAAAGCACATTATGCATTCATGTAGGTTCGTAGAAATATCAGGAATGGGTCCATAGAACTGTGATTTAGTTGGATGTTGTCTCCAATTGATGTTAAGTATAGCTCTCGGCATCCAAGTGTAGACTTTAGGACTTTAGTTAATGTCCAAGCAGTGACACCATACATTAACCCCACCTCTACAATGGCCCAAAAGAATTTCCATTTGAGGGTATCTGTTAGATAAAATTTCCAAATAACATCCATTTTATTCAAGGTTGCCCAGGCTTTACCATCACAAATTTTCACATCCTTTTCCGTAGAATTTATTTTGTTTCTTAGGTATATAAAAAGAATCAATAGATTTTATTGATTCACTTGAGATAGTTTGTATTGAGCCTTGCTGGTTGAAGTCTATGAATTCAGTTTTAGAGGCATTAACATATAGAGTCCAACATCATTGGCAGCATTTTCTAAATGATGTAGGAGAACTGCGGTATTGGTAATGGTATCTGCAGTGATAGCAAGGTCATTTGCATAGTCAATATCTGTCAACTTTTTTGCAGGATGTTGACTTGAGAGTCTTAGTGATAAAGTAAAACCTAAATGATGTTTGTCGATAGACATTCTCAATATATAATCAAGGGTTGTAACAAAGATAAAAAGTGCAAGGGTATCACCCTACAGGATCTCTGCTTTGATGTTGAAGAAGCTAATGTTTCTGCCTGGGGATCTAACCAAAGATTTGGTATTTTTGTATAGCATATTTATGGCAGTTACTGTCTCTGGGTAGTCGGGGGATGATGTTATATGCATTTTACTTTTATGTACAGAAGCGAAGACTTTAGAGAAATCTTCAAAAAGTAAGGCAGCCTGTAGATTCTTTGCATTCATGCCCTAAATAATCTGCCAGTCTGGATTTCTCTAACAGTTGATTTATTTTTCTAAAGTCATTTTGTTTTTTGTTTTTGGAGCATCTTCTCTACATTCGGTTATATTCTGTTGAGAAGCATTGTTGTTAATTTTTGCTGCAATTCCTCTATAATTTTTTTGCCGATCATAGATCTCCTTTCTTTGGAAAGAGAAGTATGCAGCCTTCTGTTCATCTTTCTTTGACTTCTCCATTATATGTGGCATTATTGAGTTGGAGTAGAATATTGTTAAAATCTTAGTTCTTCCAAACCTCCGGAGAAATGTTATCAAGTCCTGCTGCTTTCCTATTTTTGGCATTTCAAGTTCTGCATCTGTAAAGTTTCCAGGTTTAATTTCAAGAGAATGTTCACTGATTTGATTGACCTCAGTATCTAAAATATCTGGTACATTTCCCAAGAGCTTTTTTTAAAATGGTCTTGTCTTTTATTCAGCCTTTCAGCCTGACTATTTACCTTTAACTTTATTTGTTGATTCTATGTCACTGATCTTGTTGACGGTTTTCCAAGCAAAAGCAGATTGTTTGGTGGCAGCAGCAGAGATGACAAGCTAAATTTTTTCCTGGATTTATTTAGCTTGTTGGTCTTCATAATAATTCATGAGTTGAGCAAGCATTTCATTGACGTCTCGGATAAATTTAAATTTCATATAGTGGCTTTTTCATTCATATTAGCTGTTTGGGATTCGATGCTATTTTATTCCCAATAAATGTGTTGCTGAGGTTTAGGTTTTAAGAAAAGCATGACATCTGCTATAGTCTTTTCATGAGAAGTAACAAAATTATTGTAGGTTTTTGTTGTATCCCTAAAGAGGTTACAAACAGACAAAGGTGGTACTCAAGTGAAAGGTATGGCAACACAGGTGTAGATAAAAGAAAGAGAGGTTTATTGTGAAAGAGAATACGCTACTGAAAGATAGAGAATCGGTTAGCAAGCTAGTAATTCCCAAAGCAAGTTTGCCAGGTATATCCTGTGCTTACTATATATATCTACTGATATAGTCAGTCCACATAGGCGATAGGGAGTTTGGGACATTCCATTATTACACCTCCCCCCGAGCTAATTTTCCCATGAAATTTTGCTCAATACCTCTTCCTTTTAGGGTCAAGACATAACTGTTTGACTTTTTTCGTCTTCCTAGTACTTTTCTGTCTCAACAGTTTTATTAAGAGATGGTTTCTTGGTATCTGCTTGTAGTATTTCAAACTTATTCCTGACAGCAAAATGGTGTATTGGTCTTTGAGATGGCTGCTGTTAGAAGAGACCAGTTATATGGTACGAAGGGGGATTGCTTTTTCTTATTGGCTCTAAGGTTAAGTTGGATGGTGGAAGTGACAATCCAATGATCTAATGGTACTCCTTTAAATGTCGATTTATTGCACTATTCTTCCACTTCTTTATGTACCATTGGCATGGGTGAATGTCCATTGTTTCGAGGTCTTCTTTTGAAATTTGGTGCCTATTGATACAAGATTATTTTCCTGTATAAAGTCTTTGAGAAAGATCCCATTCATCTCGCGTCCTGGGTATGACGATAAACTACATCCACGTCCAGGGTAAGACAATAAACTACGTCCAACAGCAAAGCCTCTGATCAGGAGGCTTTGAGGAGCATAGAACCACCTCTTAATCGCAGGTGTTCCCAGGTCCACCCTGACCCTGAGTGGTAGCACCTGTTAGGGTCCCAGCTATGGGCAAATAGTTAACCCCAAAATTGAGCTAAAAAGCATTATGAAAGTGTAAAAATAGGTTTTAATACCAGAAATACTTTGTAAAAAATTATTATCAGCAATAAATTTTTGAAGAAAAAAAAAATATTACCAGGAATACATTTTTGAAAAAATATTACCGGCTATATGTTTTTGAAAAAATAATATTACCTGCTATACATTTTTGAGGAAAAAAATATTAACAGAAATAGATTTTTGACAAAACAAAAATATTACCAGAAAAAAAAGTTGTTGGCATTAAATGACCCATTGAGATTGATATACTGTAAAACAAACCGAACCAAACTATCGCTATGAATCTATTTCAAAATTTTGTTGGCATTAAATGACCCACTGAGGTTGATATGCCGTAAAACAAAACAAACCAAACCAAACTATCGCTATGAATCTATTTCAAAATTTTGTTGGCATTAAATGACCCACTGAGGTTGATATGCCGTAAAACAAAACAAACCAAACCAAACTATCGCTATGGATCTATTTCAAAATTTTGTTGGCATTAAATGACCCACTGAGGTTGAGATGCCGTAAAACAAAACAAACCAAACCAAACTATCGCTATGAATCTATTTCAAAATTTTGTTGGCATTAAATGACTCACTGAGGTTGATATGCCGTAAAACAAAACAAACCAAACCAAACCAAACTATCGCTATGAATCTATTTCAAAATTTTGTTGGCATTAAATGACCCACTGAGGTTGATATGCCATAAAAAAAAAAAAACCAAACTATCGCTATGAATCTATTTCAAAATTTTGTTGGCATTAAATGACCCACTGAGGTTGATATGCCGTAAAACAAAACAAACCAAACCAAACTATCGCTATGAATCTATTTCAAAATTTTGTTGGCATTAAATGACCCACTGAGGTTGATATGCCGTAAAACAAAACAAACCAAACCAAACTATCGCTATGGATCTATTTCAAAATTTTGTTGGCATTAAATGACCCACTGAGGTTGAGATGCCGTAAAACAAAACAAACCAAACCAAACTATCGCTATGAATCTATTTCAAAATTTTGTTGGCATTAAATGACCCACTGAGGTTGATATGCCGTAAAACAAAACAAACCAAACCAAACCAAACTATCGCTATGAATCTATTTCAAAATTTTGTTGGCATTAAATGACCCACTGAGGTTGATATGCCATAAAACAAAACAAACCAAACTATCGCTATGAATCTATTTCAAAATTTTGTTGGCATTAAATGACCCACTGAGGTTGATATGCCGTAAAACAAAACAAACCAAACCAAACTATCGTTATGAATCTATTTCAAAATTTTGTTGGCATTAAATGACCCATTGAGGTTGAGATGCCGTAAAACAAAACAAACCAAACCAAACCAAACTATCGCTATGAATCTATTTAAAAATTTTGTTGGCATTAAATGACCCACTGAGGTTGATATGCCATAAAAAAAAAAAAACCAAACTATCGCTATGAATCTATTTCAAAATTTTGTTGGCATTAAATGACCCACTGAGGTTGATATGCCGTAAAACAAAACAAACCAAACCAAACTATCGCTATGAATCTATTTCAAAATTTTGTTGGCATTAAATGACCCACTGAAGTTGATATGCCGTAAAACAAAACAAACCAAACCAAACTATCGCTATGGATCTATTTCAAAATTTTGTTGGCATTAAATGACCCACTGAGGTTGATATGCCGTAAAACAAAACAAACCAAACCAAACTATCGCTATGAATTTATTTCAAAATTTTGTTGGCATTAAATGACCCATTGAGGTTGAGATGCCGTAAAACAAAACAAACCAAACCAAACTATCACTATGAATCTATTTCAAAATTTTGTTGGCATTAAACGACCCATTGAGATTGATATGCCGTAAAACAAAACAAACCAAACCAAACTATTGCTATGAATCTATTTCAAAATTTTGTTGGCATTAAATGACCCACTGAGGTTGATATGCCGTAAAACAAAACAAACCAAACCAAACTATCGCTATGAATTTATTTCAAAATTTTGTTGGCATTAAATGACCCACTGAGGTTGAGATGCCGTAAAACAAAACAAACCAAACCAAACTATCGCTATGAATTTATTTCAAAATTTTGTTGGCATTAAATGACCCACTGAGGTTGAGATGCCGTAAAACAAAACAAACCAAACCAAACTATTGCTATGAATCTATTTCAAAATTTTGTTGGCATTAAATGACCCACTGAGGTTGATATGCCGTAAAACAAAACAAACCAAACCAAACTATCGCTATGAATTTATTTCAAAATTTTGTTGGCATTAAATGACCCACTGAGGTTGAGATGCCGTAAAACAAAACAAACCAAACCAAACTATTGCTATGAATCTATTTCAAAATTTTGTTGGCATTAAATGACCCACTGAGGTTGATATGCCGTAAAACAAAACAAACCAAACCAAACTATCGCTATGAATTTATTTCAAAATTTTGTTGGCATTAAATGACCCATTGAGGTTGAGATGCCGTAAAACAAAACAAACCAAACCAAACCAAACTATCGCTATGAATCTATTTCAAAATTTTGTTGGCATTAAATGACCCACTGAGGTTGATATGCCATAAAAAAAATCAAACCAAACTATCGCTATGAATCTATTTCAAAATTTTGTTGGCATTAAATGACCCACTGAGGTTGATATGCCGTAAAACAAAACAAACCAAACCAAACTATCGCTATGAATCTATTTCAAAATTTTGTTGGCATTAAATGACCCACTGAAGTTGATATGCCGTAAAACAAAACAAACCAAACCAAACTATCGCTATGGATCTATTTCAAAATTTTGTTGGCATTAAATGACCCACTGAGGTTGATATGCCGTAAAACAAATCAAACCAAACCAAACTATCGCTATGGATCTATTTCAAAATTTTGTTGGCATTAAATGACCCACTGAGGTTGATATGCCGTAAAACAAAACAAACCAAACCAAACTATCGCTATGAATCTATTTCAAAATTTTGTTGGCATTAAATGACCCATTGAGGTTGAGATGCCGTAAAACAAAACAAACCAAACCAAACCAAACTATCGCTATGAATCTATTTCAAAATTTTGTTGGCATTAAATGACCCACTGAGGTTGATATGCCGTAAAACAAAACAAACCAAACCAAACTATCGCTATGAATTTATTTCAAAATTTTGTTGGCATTAAATGACCCACTGAGGTTGATATGCCGTAAAACAAAACAAACCAAACCAAACTATCGCTATGAATTTATTTCAAAATTTTGTTGGAAATTAAATGACCCACTGAGGTTGAGATGCCGTAAAACAAAACAAACCAAACCAAACTATTGCTATGAATCTATTTCAAAATTTTGTTGGCATTAAATGACCCACTGAGGTTGATATGCCGTAAAACAAATCAAACCAAACCAAACTATCGCTATGGATCTATTTCAAAATTTTGTTGGCATTAAATGACCCATTGAGGTTGAGATGCCGTAAAACAAAACAAACCAAACCAAACCAAACTATCGCTATGAATCTATTTCAAAATTTTGTTGGCATTAAATGACCCACTGAGGTTGATATGCCGTAAAACAAAACAAACCAAACCAAACTATCGCTATGAATTTATTTCAAAATTTTGTTGGCATTAAATGACCCACTGAGGTTGATATGCCGTAAAACAGAACAAACCAAACCAAACTATCGCTATGAATTTATTTCAAAATTTTGTTGGAAATTAAATGACCCACTGAGGTTGAGATGCCGTAAAACAAAACAAACCAAACCAAACTATTGCTATGAATCTATTTCAAAATTTTGTTGGCATTAAATGACCCACTGAGGTTGAGATGCCGTAAAACAAAACAAACCAAACCAAACTATCGCTATGAATTTATTTCAAAATTTTGTTGGCATTAAATGACCCACTGAGGTTGAGATGCCGTAAAACAAAACAAACCAAACCAAACTATTGCTATGAATCTATTTCAAAATTTTGTTGGCATTAAATGACCCACTGAGGTTGATATGCCGTAAAACAAAACAAACCAAACCAAACTATCGCTATGAATTTATTTCAAAATTTTGTTGGCATTAAATGACCCATTGAGGTTGAGATGCCGTAAAACAAAACAAACCAAACCAAACCAAACTATCGCTATGAATCTATTTCAAAATTTTGTTGGCATTAAATGACCCACTGAGGTTGATATGCCATAAAAAAAATCAAACCAAACTATCGCTATGAATCTATTTCAAAATTTTGTTGGCATTAAATGACCCACTGAGGTTGATATGCCGTAAAACAAAACAAACCAAACCAAACTATCGCTATGAATCTATTTCAAAATTTTGTTGGCATTAAATGACCCACTGAAGTTGATATGCCGTAAAACAAAACAAACCAAACCAAACTATCGCTATGGATCTATTTCAAAATTTTGTTGGCATTAAATGACCCACTGAGGTTGATATGCCGTAAAAAAAATAAAACCAAACCAAACTATCGCTATGGATCTATTTCAAAATTTTGTTGGCATTAAATGACCCACTGAGGTTGATATGCCGTAAAACAAAACAAACCAAACCAAACTATCGCTATGAATCTATTTCAAAATTTTGTTGGCATTAAATGACCCATTGAGGTTGAGATGCCGTAAAACAAAACAAACCAAACCAAACCAAACTATCGCTATGAATCTATTTCAAAATTTTGTTGGCATTAAATGACCCACTGAGGTTGATATGCCATAAAAAAAAAAAAAACCAAACTATCGCTATGAATCTATTTCAAAATTTCGTTGGCATTAAATGACCCACTGAGGTTGATATGCCGTAAAACAAAACAAACCAAACCAAACTATCGCTATGAATCTATTTCAAAATTTTGTTGGCATTAAATGACCCACTGAAGTTGATATGCCGTAAAACAAAACAAACCAAACCAAACTATCGCTATGGATCTATTTCAAAATTTTATTGGCATTAAATGACCCACTGAAGTTGATATGCCGTAAAACAAAACAAACCAAACCAAACTATCGCTATGAATTTATTTCAAAATTTTGTTGGCATTAAATGACCCATTGAGGTTGAGATGCCGTAAAACAAAACAAACCAAACCAAACTATCACTATGAATCTATTTCAAAATTTTGTTGGCATTAAACGACCCATTGAGATTGATATGCCGTAAAACAAAAGAAACCAAACCAAACTATTGCTATGAATCTATTTCAAAATTTTGTTGGCATTAAATGACCCACTGAGGTTGATATGCCGTAAAACAAAACAAACCAAACCAAACTATCGCTATGAATTTATTTCAAAATTTTGTTGGCATTAAATGACCCATTGAGGTTGAGATGCCGTAAAACAAAACAAACCAAACCAAACCAAACTATCGCTATGAATCTATTTCAAAATTTTGTTGGCATTAAATGACCCACTGAGGTTGATATGCCATAAAAAAAATCAAACCGAACTATCGCTATGAATCTATTTCAAAATTTTGTTGGCATTAAATGACCCACTGAGGTTGATATGCCGTAAAACAAAACAAACCAAACCAAACTATCGCTATGAATCTATTTCAAAATTTTGTTGGCATTAAATGACCCACTGAAGTTGATATGCCGTAAAACAAAACAAACCAAACCAAACTATCGCTATGGATCTATTTCAAAATTTTGTTGGCATTAAATGACCCACTGAGGTTGATATGCCGTAAAACAAATCAAACCAAACCAAACTATCGCTATGGATCTATTTCAAAATTTTGTTGGCATTAAATGACCGACTGAGGTTGATATGCCGTAAAACAAAACAAACCAAACCAAACTATCGCTATGAATCTATTTCAAAATTTTGTTGGCATTAAATGACCCATTGAGGTTGAGATGCCGTAAAACAAAACAAACCAAACCAAACCAAACTATCGCTATGAATCTATTTAAAAATTTTGTTGGCATTAAATGACCCACTGAGGTTGATATGCCATAAAAAAAAAAAAACCAAACTATCGCTATGAATCTATTTCAAAATTTCGTTGGCATTAAATGACCCACTGAGGTTGATATGCCGTAAAACAAAACAAACCAAACCAAACTATCGCTATGAATCTATTTCAAAATTTTGTTGGCATTAAATGACCCACTGAAGTTGATATGCCGTAAAACAAAACAAACCAAACCAAACTATCGCTATGGATCTATTTCAAAATTTTATTGGCATTAAATGACCCACTGAAGTTGATATGCCGTAAAACAAAACAAACCAAACCAAACTATCGCTATGAATTTATTTCAAAATTTTGTTGGCATTAAATGACCCATTGAGGTTGAGATGCCGTAAAACAAAACAAACCAAACCAAACTATCACTATGAATCTATTTCAAAATTTTGTTGGCATTAAACGACCCATTGAGATTGATATGCCGTAAAACAAAACAAACCAAACCAAACTATTGCTATGAATCTATTTCAAAATTTTGTTGGCATTAAATGACCCACTGAGGTTGATATGCCGTAAAACAAAACAAACCAAACCAAACTATCGCTATGAATTTATTTCAAAATTTTGTTGGCATTAAATGACCCACTGAGGTTGAGATGCCGTAAAACAAAACAAACCAAACCAAACTATCGCTATGAATTTATTTCAAAATTTTGTTGGCATTAAATGACCCACTGAGGTTGAGATGCCGTAAAACAAAACAAACCAAACCAAACTATTGCTATGAATCTATTTCAAAATTTTGTTGGCATTAAATGACCCACTGAGGTTGATATGCCGTAAAACAAAACAAACCAAACCAAACTATCGCTATGAATTTATTTCAAAATTTTGTTGGCATTAAATGACCCACTGAGGTTGAGATGCCGTAAAACAAAACAAACCAAACCAAACTATTGCTATGAATCTATTTCAAAATTTTGTTGGCATTAAATGACCCACTGAGGTTGATATGCCGTAAAACAAAACAAACCAAACCAAACTATCGCTATGAATTTATTTCAAAATTTTGTTGGCATTAAATGACCCATTGAGGTTGAGATGCCGTAAAACAAAACAAACCAAACCAAACCAAACTATCGCTATGAATCTATTTCAAAATTTTGTTGGCATTAAATGACCCACTGAGGTTGATATGCCATAAAAAAAATCAAACCAAACTATCGCTATGAATCTATTTCAAAATTTTGTTGGCATTAAATGACCCACTGAGGTTGATATGCCGTAAAACAAAACAAACCAAACCAAACTATCGCTATGAATCTATTTCAAAATTTTGTTGGCATTAAATGACCCACTGAAGTTGATATGCCGTAAAACAAAACAAACCAAACCAAACTATCGCTATGGATCTATTTCAAAATTTTGTTGGCATTAAATGACCCACTGAGGTTGATATGCCGTAAAACAAATCAAACCAAACCAAACTATTGCTATGGATCTATTTCAAAATTTTGTTGGCATTAAATGACCCACTGAGGTTGATATGCCGTAAAACAAAACAAACCAAACCAAACTATCGCTATGAATCTATTTCAAAATTTTGTTGGCATTAAATGACCCATTGAGGTTGAGATGCCGTAAAACAAAACAAACCAAACCAAACCAAACTATCGCTATGAATCTATTTCAAAATTTTGTTGGCATTAAATGACCCACTGAGGTTGATATGCCGTAAAACAAAACAAACCAAACCAAACTATCGCTATGAATTTATTTCAAAATTTTGTTGGCATTAAATGACCCACTGAGGTTGATATGCCGTAAAACAAATCAAACCAAACCAAACTATCGCTATGAATTTATTTCAAAATTTTGTTGGAAATTAAATGACCCACTGAGGTTGAGATGCCGTAAAACAAAACAAACCAAACCAAACTATTGCTATGAATCTATTTCAAAATTTTGTTGGCATTAAATGACCCACTGAGGTTGAGATGCCGTAAAACAAAACAAACCAAACCAAACTATCGCTATGAATTTATTTCAAAATTTTGTTGGCATTAAATGACCCACTGAGGTTGAGATGCCGTAAAACAAAACAAACCAAACCAAACTATTGCTATGAATCTATTTCAAAATTTTGTTGGCATTAAATGACCCACTGAGGTTGATATGCCGTAAAACAAAACAAACCAAACCAAACTATCGCTATGAATTTATTTCAAAATTTTGTTGGCATTAAATGACCCATTGAGGTTGAGATGCCGTAAAACAAAACAAACCAAACCAAACCAAACTATCGCTATGAATCTATTTCAAAATTTTGTTGGCATTAAATGACCCACTGAGGTTGATATGCCATAAAAAAAATCAAACCAAACTATCGCTATGAATCTATTTCAAAATTTTGTTGGCATTAAATGACCCACTGAGGTTGATATGCCGTAAAACAAAACAAACCAAACCAAACTATCGCTATGAATCTATTTCAAAATTTTGTTGGCATTAAATGACCCACTGAAGTTGATATGCCGTAAAACAAAACAAACCAAACCAAACTATCGCTATGGATCTATTTCAAAATTTTGTTGGCATTAAATGACCCACTGAGGTTGATATGCCGTAAAAAAAATAAAACCAAACCAAACTATCGCTATGGATCTATTTCAAAATTTTGTTGGCATTAAATGACCCACTGAGGTTGATATGCCGTAAAACAAAACAAACCAAACCAAACTATCGCTATGAATCTATTTCAAAATTTTGTTGGCATTAAATGACCCATTGAGGTTGAGATGCCGTAAAACAAAACAAACCAAACCAAACCAAACTATCGCTATGAATCTATTTCAAAATTTTGTTGGCATTAAATGACCCACTGAGGTTGATATGCCATAAAAAAAAAAAAAACCAAACTATCGCTATGAATCTATTTCAAAATTTCGTTGGCATTAAATGACCCACTGAGGTTGATATGCCGTAAAACAAAACAAACCAAACCAAACTATCGCTATGAATCTATTTCAAAATTTTGTTGGCATTAAATGACCCACTGAAGTTGATATGCCGTAAAACAAAACAAACCAAACCAAACTATCGCTATGGATCTATTTCAAAATTTTATTGGCATTAAATGACCCACTGAAGTTGATATGCCGTAAAACAAAACAAACCAAACCAAACTATCGCTATGAATTTATTTCAAAATTTTGTTGGCATTAAATGACCCATTGAGGTTGAGATGCCGTAAAACAAAACAAACCAAACCAAACTATCACTATGAATCTATTTCAAAATTTTGTTGGCATTAAACGACCCATTGAGATTGATATGCCGTAAAACAAAACAAACCAAACCAAACTATTGCTATGAATCTATTTCAAAATTTTGTTGGCATTAAATGACCCACTGAGGTTGATATGCCGTAAAACAAAACAAACCAAACCAAACTATCGCTATGAATTTATTTCAAAATTTTGTTGGCATTAAATGACCCATTGAGGTTGAGATGCCGTAAAACAAAACAAACCAAACCAAACCAAACTATCGCTATGAATCTATTTCAAAATTTTGTTGGCATTAAATGACCCACTGAGGTTGATATGCCATAAAAAAAATCAAACCGAACTATCGCTATGAATCTATTTCAAAATTTTGTTGGCATTAAATGACCCACTGAGGTTGATATGCCGTAAAACAAAACAAACCAAACCAAACTATCGCTATGAATCTATTTCAAAATTTTGTTGGCATTAAATGACCCACTGAAGTTGATATGCCGTAAAACAAAACAAACCAAACCAAACTATCGCTATGGATCTATTTCAAAATTTTGTTGGCATTAAATGACCCACTGAGGTTGATATGCCGTAAAACAAATCAAACCAAACCAAACTATCGCTATGGATCTATTTCAAAATTTTGTTGGCATTAAATGACCGACTGAGGTTGATATGCCGTAAAACAAAACAAACCAAACCAAACTATCGCTATGAATCTATTTCAAAATTTTGTTGGCATTAAATGACCCATTGAGGTTGAGATGCCGTAAAACAAAACAAACCAAACCAAACCAAACTATCGCTATGAATCTATTTAAAAATTTTGTTGGCATTAAATGACCCACTGAGGTTGATATGCCATAAAAAAAAAAAAACCAAACTATCGCTATGAATCTATTTCAAAATTTCGTTGGCATTAAATGACCCACTGAGGTTGATATGCCGTAAAACAAAACAAACCAAACCAAACTATCGCTATGAATCTATTTCAAAATTTTGTTGGCATTAAATGACCCACTGAAGTTGATATGCCGTAAAACAAAACAAACCAAACCAAACTATCGCTATGGATCTATTTCAAAATTTTATTGGCATTAAATGACCCACTGAAGTTGATATGCCGTAAAACAAAACAAACCAAACCAAACTATCGCTATGAATTTATTTCAAAATTTTGTTGGCATTAAATGACCCATTGAGGTTGAGATGCCGTAAAACAAAACAAACCAAACCAAACTATCACTATGAATCTATTTCAAAATTTTGTTGGCATTAAACGACCCATTGAGATTGATATGCCGTAAAACAAAACAAACCAAACCAAACTATTGCTATGAATCTATTTCAAAATTTTGTTGGCATTAAATGACCCACTGAGGTTGATATGCCGTAAAACAAAACAAACCAAACCAAACTATCGCTATGAATTTATTTCAAAATTTTGTTGGCATTAAATGACCCACTGAGGTTGAGATGCCGTAAAACAAAACAAACCAAACCAAACTATCGCTATGAATTTATTTCAAAATTTTGTTGGCATTAAATGACCCACTGAGGTTGAGATGCCGTAAAACAAAACAAACCAAACCAAACTATTGCTATGAATCTATTTCAAAATTTTGTTGGCATTAAATGACCCACTGAGGTTGATATGCCGTAAAACAAAACAAACCAAACCAAACTATCGCTATGAATTTATTTCAAAATTTTGTTGGCATTAAATGACCCACTGAGGTTGAGATGCCGTAAAACAAAACAAACCAAACCAAACTATGGCTATGAATCTATTTCAAAATTTTGTTGGCATTAAATGACCCATTGAGGTTGAGATGCCGTAAAACAAAACAAACCAAACCAAACCAAACTATCGCTATGAATCTATTTCAAAATTTTGTTGGCATTAAATGACCCACTGAGGTTGATATGCCATAAAAAAAATCAAACCAAACTATCGCTATGAATCTATTTCAAAATTTTGTTGGCATTAAATGACCCACTGAGGTTGATATGCCGTAAAACAAAACAAACCAAACCAAACTATCGCTATGAATCTATTTCAAAATTTTGTTGGCATTAAATGACCCACTGAAGTTGATATGCCGTAAAACAAAACAAACCAAACCAAACTATCGCTATGGATCTATTTCAAAATTTTGTTGGCATTAAATGACCCACTGAGGTTGATATGCCGTAAAACAAATCAAACCAAACCAAACTATCGCTATGGATCTATTTCAAAATTTTGTTGGCATTAAATGACCCACTTAGGTTGAGATGCCATAAAACAAAACAAACCAAACCAAACTATCGCTATGAATCTATTTCAAAATTTTGTTGGCATTAAATGACCCACTGAGGTTGATATGCCGTAAAACAAAACAAACCAAACCAAACCAAACTATCGCTATGAATCTATTTCAAAATTTTGTTGGCATTAAATGACCCACTGAGGTTGATATGCCATAAAAAAAACAAACCAAACTATCACTATGAATCTATTTCAAAATTTTGTTGGCATTAAATGACCCACTGAGGTTGATATGCCGTAAAACAAAACAAACCAAACCAAACTATCGCTATGAATCTATTTCAAAATTTTGTTGGCATTAAATGACCCACTGAAGTTGATATGCCGTAAAAAAAAACAAACCAAACCAAACTATCGCTATGGATCTATTTCAAAATTTTGTTGGCATTAAATGACCCACTGAGGTTGATATGCCGTAAAACAAAACAAACCAAACCAAACTATCGCTATGAATCTATTTCAAAATTTTGTTGGCATTAAATGACCCATTGAGGTTGAGATGCCGTAAAACAAAACAAACCAAACCACACCAAACTATCGCTATGGATCTATTTCCAAATTTTGTTGGCATTAAATGACCCACTGAGGTTGATATGCCATAAAAAAAAAAAAACCAAACTATCGCTATGAATCTATTTCAAAATTTTGTTGGCATTAAATGACCCACTGAAGTTGATATGCCGTAAAACAAAACAAACCAAACCAAACTATCGCTATGGATCTATTTCAAAATTTTGTTGGCATTAAATGACCCACTGAGGTTGATATGCCGTAAAACAAATCAAACCAAACCAAACTATCGCTATGAATTTATTTCAAAATTTTGTTGGCATTAAATGACCCATTGAGGTTGATATGCCGTAAAACAAAACAAACCAAACCAAACTATTGCTATGAATCTATTTCAAAATTTTGTTGGCATTAAATGACCCACTGAGGTTGATATGCCGTAAAACAAAACAAACCAAACCAAACTATCGCTATGAATTTATTTCAAAATTTTGTTGGCATTAAATGACCCATTGAGGTTGAGATGCCGTAAAACAAAACAAACCAAACCAAACTATCGCTATGAATCTATTTCAAAATTTTGTTGGCATTAAATGACCCACTGAAGTTGATATGCCGTAAAACAAAACAAACCAAACCAAACTATCGCTATGAATTTATTTCAAAATTTTGTTGGCATTAAATGACCCATTGAGGTTGAGATGCCGTAAATCAAAACAAACCAAACCAAACTATTGCTATGAATCTATTTCAAAATTTTGTTGGCATTAAATGACCCACTGAGGTTGATATGCCGTAAAACAAAACAAACCAAACTATCGCTATGAATTTATTTCAAAATTTTGTTGGCATTAAATGACCCACTGAGGTTGATATGCCGTAAAACAAAACAAACCAAACTAGACTATCACTATGAATTTATTTCAAAATTTTGTTGGCATTAAATGACCCACTGAGGTTGATATGCCGTAAAACAAAACAAACCAAACCCATTCATCTCTTCACCAATAATCAGTTTTGGTTTGGGACTTGTCTGGCAAGAAAGCCTTAATAGAAATCTATTGCCTCTTTGCCGTTGCTAGAATTTGTTGCTGAATAGCAGGATATAATTGTTGTTAAAGGATTGTCCTTGAAGCTAGTTATAGTGTTCCTGGGCTCGTTCCTTCAATGTTCATAAACACTTTATGGGCTAGTAGACTGAGTAGCATGCTAATACCGTCAAAGGTATTACCTGTGGAATTTTTCCAAGCTGAGGCTGAGATAAAGATCCAGCTTTTCCCAACACAGTGATGTTTTAGTTTGACATCAGGATGAAAATAGATGTGTTCCTGAATACAGATGACATTAATATTCTGTTCAATGGCGGATAAGTTCGGACAGCTGATTTCGGGAGTTAAGTATGCAGACATTGAATATTTGTACACAGTTATTACTAATATATTTTAATTTTATGCAAATTTTTTAAATTTTAACTTTTTTGATTTAAATTTTTTATTTTATGCAGTTCTTTCATTTGATATATCTTCTAATTAGAAACATATTTAATTAGCTCTTTTTCATTAAAAGATTTTTTTTTTAGAAACCAGGTACTCAGCTATCCCTAGTATATAGGGTGGAGGGCTGTGAAAAAAGATGATGGGTTGAAAAGTTCTCCACTTACTCTTTCTCAAAATCACACTAAATGACCAGAATAATGATCAGAATTATTTTTTAAATCCTTTTCTTGGACAGACTTTTCAGTGTTCCCTTGTGTTGTAATGGGATGTCCCACACTCCCTATCGCCTATTGTGGACTGACTATATCAGTACCTATTATATAGTGAGCACAGGATATACTTGGAGGCTTGCTTCGGGAATTAGTTGCAGATTCGTCTCCAGCTAAGCTAGTCGAACTCTCTGCCTTCAGACAGAGAGGAACCCAGACAAGGCTATGCCGAAGAGCAGAGTCTTGTCTGGGTGGTAGACAGCTACCCGACCCCGTGTTTTATGGGGTCTATGGGGAATTTTTGCCCGAGCCTATGGGCTGGATACTCCATGTTAAATTCGGCTTTGTGCCAAATCTGACCGTGTGGGGCAGTTGGCAAATATCCTTGCTTCGGGAATTACTAGCCTGCTAACCGATTCCGTCTTTTAGTAGTGTATTCTCTTTTACAATAAACCTCTCTTTCTTTCTTCTACGCCCGTGTTGCTGTTCCTTTCACTTGAGTACCACCTTTGTCTGTTTGTAACCTTCTTTAAGGATACAACACTGACTAAGGATGAAAGAATCAGAGAGGGCAATAAAAGAACAGGTTTTAATGATTGGCATTGCATTTAAGGTAAGGTAAATATCCTTGCTTCTGGAATTACTAGCTTGCTAACTGATTCCGTTTTTCAGCAGTGTATTCTCTTTTAAAATAAACCTCTCTTTATTTCATCTACGCCTGTGTTGCTGTTCCTTTCACTCGAGTACCACCTTTGTCTGTTTGTAACCTTCTTTAAGGATACAACACTTTGTATCTGTCTGTATCCACATGCAGTTATTTGCCATCATCCTTATATGCCGGTAGAGTTCTGACATTTTAATATACCTTGAGACAAATATTCACAAGATAATTTGACTCTCCTCCAAAATAAAACAGCCACACTTGAAGCCCTCAATAATTTATGTGCATTAGTCACCAGAGGCTCAGTGAAGTAATGAATAGTGGTTTCAGTTAAGGAATTGGAGAACTGAGTTCAAATTCCAGTAGAGTTTGTTATATTCACTTACCCTTGGGAAAGATATAAATCCCTCTCTTCTCTTATTATAGGTAAATAGCAAAACGTATTTGGTCCTGGCTATTAAAATAAACTATATCTGTCAGCAAGACCTCTGATTGGGACATTGGAGTTTTGAAGTGCGTGAAACTGCAGGCATTTAATTGCTATTGTGCCCAGTTCCACACTGAGCCAGAGTGGATTATGCCTGTTATGGCCACAGCTACAGGAAAATACTAAACCCCCAAATACTACAAAAGTATAAAAATACATTTTTATAGTAAGAATACCAGCAATACATTTTTATATTAAAAAAATTAGCAACATACATATTTATAGTAGAATTAGCAAAATACATACATATATAGTAAAATTTAATTAATTTTTTTATTTAAGCAGTATTAGGATTTTTTTAATAAATCCTAGCCATAATATTCCAGGTTCCATAAAGAGCTAGTATCCAAATAATTTCTAATGCATTTCTATAGTAAAATCATTTGCAATGAATTTCTATAGATGCTTTTAGTATTTGCTATATCACTAGATATGGAATCATTAAAGGGAATGAAAGTTTGGATGGATTTGTTTAATATATCCTAGCCATAATATTCCAGGTTCCATAAAGAGCTAGTATTCAAATCATTTCTAATGCATTCCTATAGTAAAATCATTTGCAATGAATTTCTATAGATGCTTTTAGTATTTGCTATATCACTAGATATGGAATCATTAGAGGGAATGAAAGTTTGGATAGATTTGTTTCATAAATCCTAGCCATAATATTCCAGGTTACAACTAAAAACGATTACTCTTCTCTTAGGGATAATCCACCATTTTTAATTTCCAGCTGTAACATGGTTTTTCTGCTGTGCTATTTTATTCATGAGTCAGATCTGATTATTGTTAGAGCCTTTCTTTAGGAGTTTTAACACAATGTGATACAGTTAACTACAAATTACTTTTTCTATCTTAAAAAAAACAAATGATCTGTTAAAAAACACGTTTTTCCCCGTAATGTTTGCCTTTCAAATATCTGACTTTTAATCCACTATTTGCTTTATACCTGAATGATTCTGCTGCTCTTACTAACATTAAAAGTCCATCTAAAGAATTTTACTAAAAAAAACCTGTCCACTTCTTTTACTATAAAATCTAAATTATTTAATTTGGGATATTATATTTTGTTTTCAATTTTTTTCCAGTCTCAATCTCCGAGGGTGACAATAGCCATGAGATGCCTTTTCCAACACTACTTGATTGTCTGAATGAAGTTCAAGATGACATTGGTTTTTTTATTGAGCTTAAGTACCCCAGTGAGTTGGAGGTAAGTTAGGGAAAAAACACTTAATCTCAATTCTTCCTTTCATTCACACTCTCTCTCTCTCCTTTACACGCACTCACACATACATGCTTGCATAAATTCTTGACCACTGATATTCCCTTTTATTTTCAATGCATTTTTATAGTAAGCTCATTAGCTTGTCCATTCTACATAATGCAGGATGCTCCGAAAGTAGTGCCTCCTATTTATTTCCATGGAAACTACACCAGATATGAGGAGCATAATAACCCTGTTGATTAAAGCATTCAAAACACTGTGACGAAAAACACCCTTATGCCAGCAAAATAAAATGTGAGGCATTACTTTCAGTGTAAGCCTAGTACCATAGCACTATTCTGTCAGTAACACTTAGATTTACATTATACGTATGATAGCCCTATTCTATCAGTTAATGCTTGCATTCATTCCTGACCACTGACAATCCCTTTCTTCCTCATTTTCAATGCATTCCTATAGTAAAATCATTAGCAATGCGTTTCCATTATACATATAATAGCCCTATTCTATCAGTAATGCTTACATTCATTCCTGACCACTTACAATCTCTTTCTTCCTCATTTTCAATGCATTCCTATAGTAAAATCATTAGCAATGCATTTCCATTATACATATAATAGCCCTATTCTATCAGTAATGCTTGCATTAATTCATGACCACTGACAATCCCTTTATTCCTCATTTTCAATGCATTCCTATAATAAAATCATTAGCAATGTGTTTACATTATACATATAATAGCCTTATTCTCTCAGTAATGCTTACATTTGTTCCTGACCACTGACAATTCCCTTCTCTCTCATTTTCAATGTATTTCTATAGTAAAATCATTAGCAATGCATTTACATTATACATATAATAGCCCTATTCTATCAATAATGCTTGCATTCATTCCTGACCACTGACAATGCCTTTCTTCCTCATTTTCAATGCATTCCTATAGTAAAATCATTAGCAATGCATTTACATTATACATATAATAGCCCTATTCTATCAGTGATGCTTGCATTCATTCCTGACCACTGACAATCCCTTTCTTCCTGATTTTCAATGCATTCCTATAGTAAAATCATTAGCAATGCATTTACATTATACATATAATAGCCCTATTCTATCAGTAATGCTTGCATTCATTCCTGACCACTGACAATCCCTTTCTTTCTCATTTTCAATTCATTTCTATAGTAAAATCATTAGCAATACATTTACATTAAACATATAATAGCCATATTCTATCAGTAATGCTTGCATTCATTCTTGACCACTGACAATCCCTTTCTTTCTGATTTTCAATGCATTCCTATAGTAAAATCATTAGCAATGCATTTACATTATACATATAATAGCCCTATTCTATCAGTAATGCTTGCATTCATTCCTGACCACTGACAATCCCTTTCTTCTTCATTTTCAATACATTCCTATAGTAAAATCATTAGCAATGCATTTCCATTATACATATAATAGCCCTATTCTACCAGTAATGTTTGCATTCATTCCTGACCACTGACAATCCCTTTCTTTCTGATTTTCAATGTATTTCTATAGTAAAATACATATAATGACCCTCTTTTATTCCTTTCTTCCTGATTTTAATCGTAAAATTATCTTTTTGTCTCCTACCAGTAGGTCCTTGTATATTTATGCATGTTGGCAATATATCTGAGTGCACATCTGTATATATGTATGCCTATTATGCATCGGTTCATCAATACATCCAAAGCTTAATAAGGGAAGAACATTTTACACTAATATTTCTTTTTCAACATAAACTTCTTAATTAATCCATAGTGAATATTAATGACATAAGTCACACGCCATAGAGTGAAAATTTCAGATCAAAATTTATCTCAGACCTTTGTATCAGCCTACAAATTTATTGATGCCTCTTTTCACATGTTTGTGCACATGCACAAACACACACCTAAAATATATAAATATTTGTATATGAATAAATCTTGAATGAAACCGTATGTCACAATTTGTTTGTTGGTTTTTTGTGCTAAGGCAAATGTATATAAAGCTAAATAAACTTTGGCTCGATTTGAACCTGCAACCAGACAGTTTAAGGCTACTACTCAGTGTAACGAAGCAAGAGAAATAAGATGAAAGAAAGACAAGTCAAAAATTATTAACTAGTAAACATTGAATAAATTGTTCTTGTTATTTCAGATGAAGCTATTTATCTTCATGTAATATTTTTCATAAAACACTTTTCTGCTTTCGCTCTAAGTTAACATGATACACATGGCTACTTTATTTGAATTCAATACTTTGTAACATTAAATCCTTGTTTAAAACAAGTTATATTATCCGTAAGCTAGAATATTGGTTGGAATACAACATAAGTCATTAGTCATATCTTTAGGAAGTAGTTACTTTAGCAGTTGGACATGTCTGGTATTACACTGTCTGATGTCACACAAAATAGTGGTGATTTATTGGAAACATAGTGATAATCATTGGTGTTTTTTTTTCTTTACAGATAAATTAAAATATTGTTGTGCTCTTAATAATCATATTATGGCATCTAGATGTAGAGGGAACAATCCTGCTCAGTTTTGTTATATGTGAGGAAAATTTACAGTGAAAAAAATGGAGTCAGTCCATTGCAACCACCCAGGACTAAGACTTGGAGACCAACACAAAACATGGGTCCCACAGTGTCTGCTCTGTTCATGTTGAAGAACTAATACAGTGGAGAAAAGGCAGAAGTTCTTCCAATCTTATAAGGGGAATCAAAAATTCAGTGCTGACTGTTTTTATTCCTCCAAAATTCAAGGATATAACAAGAATCCAAAAAGAGTTACTTACCGTAGAATTCCACCAGCAAAAAGACTTCTCCTATGGGGATCTGATCTCCCAGTCCCTACTCCAGCTGTTAACCTTGGTTATGCAGAAATTCACTTGGGGGAAGAAAATGCTGCCAATGAAGATGAAGAATTTGTCCTAGCCTGTTGAGGCAATGAACTGCAGCCATTCTCTCAGGGTGAGCTGACTGATTTAACGAGAGATCTAGGTCTCTCCAAAGATGCTGAAGTATCTTCAGAAACCAGATTCACTTGGGAGAAGAAAAAGCTGCCAATGAAAAATTTATCCCAGGCTATTGAAGCAATGAGTTGCAGTTATTTTCTTAGGGTGAGCTGACTGATTTAACGAGAGATCTGGGTCTCTCCAAAGATGCTGAAGTATCTTCAGAAACCAGATTCACTTGGGAGAAGAAAATGCTGGGGGAAGAAAATGCTGCCAATGAAGATGAAGAATTTGTCCTAGCCTGTTGAGGCAATGAACTGCAGCCATTCTCTCAGGGTAAGCTGACTGATTTAAAAAAAGATCTATATCACTCCAAAGATGCTGAAGAATCCAAATTAAAAGAAGAAAAAAAGTCTCATATCCAAGAACAATTTTCTTTTGCTACTGAAACAGAGATAAAATTTTTGCACCATATCTCAACAAAGATGTCTCCTTAGTTTATTGTGAAAGGGTTTATCTACTGGACTTTGATATCAGAAAACGCTTTCCTCATGCATAATTTGATGGTGCGATGAACAACCTGGAACAAGAGGTTTGGCTGTCATTCAAAGAAGCAGTTTCTATGTTCTTAAGTTATAAGTATCTGTTTACAAAGATATCGTTAGAAATATGTCAAAGTTTAAAGAGATTTCAACTTCATGAATTCACATTTGGAATTTTCCCTGAAAATTGTGCAGAATTGTATGAAGATCAGGGTGAAAGATTTCATCAGTATATCAGAAATCAAAAGATGGTATCAGAGACAATGAGATATTGGTACAATGGTGGACTGCTGCTGTGTGTTTTATTGGGACATACCAGAAACAAAGCCACAAACCACTGCTAGATGAAGTTCTGAAGAAAAAACTGAGAGATTACAAATACTCAAGAATTATTATGTAAATAATAAAATATGTTCAGCTTTTTTGCTTTATGTAGGTTTTTTTTTTTTTTTAAAATTACATTAGAAAAACATTTCTATAAATTAAAACTGTTATATAGATCCACAGAAATTTTCATTAAATTTTGTTTTAATTTTGTATTAAAATGTGAAGTGATGAAAACATCCTGGATGTATTTTTTTTTGTCATTGTATTCGTAAGCACAGAAATAAATCACCATACAGAATCAAAACAATTTTTTTATGACTTCAATTTTGCTGGTCTGTGTAACAACAGTACTTCATCTAAGAAATTTGGACAACTTAAGACTACCACTACTAAGCGTAAAGAAATAATAGAAATAAACTGAAACAAAGATTAGTCAAAAATTAATATTAATGATAATGCTTATCAGTGACACTATTAAATGTGTGTGTGATGAAAGAGGTTTCAAATATAAATAATTATCCATTTTTTTATCTGTAGAATGGAGAATATGAAGACAGCGCCATGTTTGATGCAAACCAATTCAGTGACGTGATCCTGTCACTGATCTTAAAGCATTGTGGCAATCGGAAAATCCTCCTCTCAACCTTTGAGCCTGACCTGTGCATTATGTAAGTACCCCTTTCATCAAATTTGTCATTATAAATGGGCTTCTGGTTACATTATTAATGAAAGATTTTCTTAAACATCAACTGATTTCAATTTGAGAATAGTGATTTTGAAACTCAAAAAAGGATTTCAAGATGCTCCTTGTGTCACAAAAAAAATTGTAAAAAAAATATATAGGTTGTATCAAAAATACTTTTAAAAACTTTGGGGGCAGGTTGCTCATACCAAAACAAGGACAAAATGTTCATATAAACATATGTTCACAAATCCTTCATTTTGAGTTTAAAGAAAGTTTACGGTACAATAATAATACAAAATAACTTAAGTATTACTACATTTATTTTGGCATCAGCAAAGTAGTAATAGTAGTAGACGTGGTACTTTTATTCTCTGAAACATGTCCCACATTTTTTACAAGATGAGTTTTCTTTTTGTTTATGCACTCAGTACTTTTACGTCCCAGTTTGTAACAAACATGGTAGATAATATTTTGGTTCGGTGGATTGGAATTGTAGCATTTATTAGGTAATTCTAAAATTTCATTTTTTCAGTCAGGGCTTTCATGTCCAGGGTTACCACAAGTAAAACAGGTAGGGACATTAATGTGTGGCTTTGGTCTTGGCATTCTGAGTCATTATGGTATTTTCAAAGCTATTCTGAATTATCTTTTCAATTTTTTCAAATCTTTGCAATGCTACTTTAAATTCTCCAAACATTACTAGCTTGTCTTTCTGAGTAATAACAGTTGTAAATGGTTTAAATTAGGACCATGACTATTAGAAGACTATCACTAATCACCTGCCTGGCGGTTTCTTAATAAAGTTGTGTCATTTTCAGCTCTAATAATATAATCAGTAATAGTTTCAGCACTTGTCTTGTGTAGGGAGGTTAATTCCATATACAAGGAAATAATTTTGGGTTTTTCTTTTGATAAATAGTGCTCACTCAAAATTTGCAGTGCTTTTCTGACATTGTCAGGAGCTTCTTTCATAATAAGAGACAGACATTGATCATCAAGAAATTGGATTAATCCAGCAAATGGGTTTGCATTCTTTTCACAGAACTCTTCATCATTGGGACGAACAAATGGTGCCAAGATTGTTTCATGTCATTTTTGGATTTGCATCTATCCTAAAAATTTTACCTCCCATAGTTTATATTTTGATTTGTCACCATTGAAGGAGTCTGTTCCTCGACTGATAACCTGTGGAGTGAGAAGCCATGGGCAAATGCAAGTAATAGAACAGTTCAACAGAATTGACAAAGTTTGAAATAAAAAGAAAAGAACCAAGCAGAAAATAATATAAAGCAATCAAACAATGAAATTAAAAGTAATAAGGCAAAGTTACAGTAAAATATGGCAAAAAATGTTCAACAAAATATGGCAAAAAAATGTTCAACAAAATTGACAAAGTTTGAAATAACAAGAAAAACAAAAGAACCAAGCAGAAAATAATATGAAGCAATCAAACAATGAAATTAAAAGTAATAAGGCAAAGTTACAGTAAAATATGGCAAAAAGTTTACAAACTAAGAATTAAGGTTGACATACAAAAGCAAATTTGGACAAGCGAACCTAGCATTCTGATTTCAAGACCAGGACTGAGTCAGATGAAACCAAGAACCAGCCTATTTTATTGGCTAGGAAAAAATCCCAGCATGCATTTGTGTGCTTCTGCCTAAAAATTAGAGAGGGGCAAGTGTTTTTTAGTCATTCCTAAGTAGATTGAAATCAACAGATTTGATAGAAGTTAAATATTTGTCTTACTAAATATCCATGTTGATCGAAGTTAAATATTTACCTGTTTTATAAATACTATCACTATGCTAGTAAATAGTGATTTAACATTTTACATGTATTTTTTAAATTTAGGAATCCTTTACAACATATGCTATAGTCCCTGTACTAGTTTAATCCAGTTCTGCTACTAATGAGGATTCTAATAATGTCTTTTATCTTCGTAGGCTCCAACTGAAGCAGAACCAATTCCCTGTAATGTTTCTTACACAAGGAGAAACAGAAAGGTGGCCACCTTATAAAGATCTTCGCACACAGACAGTGGAAACTGGCATCAGTTTTGCCAAAGCTGAAGGTTTATTTGTAAGTAATTCATTGTTTGGTCCCAATCCGTTATTTACTTTTACTAGTACCAGGTTTCTAAATTATTTATGGAGGAGTGATTTTGTCGCAAACACTTATTCACCCCATTCTCTTCTCCATCAGCTGTTGTGGCATGCCAGTCATGAAACATTTTTTGGAAAAGTTTTTTAAAAAATAATGGGAAAAATAAAACAGAGTGTCAAAAAGACATCTTCCTCTTAACACTGCTATTACTGTGTGTTTCCATGGTAATTTTTATAGTTTTAAAAAGCTATTTTAAGAATTTTATTAAAATAACATATGAAAATGAATTTATACATTTTTTTCTAGAGAACTGACAACAAAAATGTTAAATGATTTTTATTTCTTCAATTGTTAATTTACAAAATTATTAATTTTTTTTAGCTGTAATTAACCATAACTATACAAATTTTAAATGTATAATTACAGTTGTTTTCATTTTTATTTAAATTTTGTTTTATAGTTCAGACATTTTTATAATTTTATGAATAAAAAAAATTATTTTTATAGTTATTTCTTTATGATATGATAAATAATAATTTTAGTCTGTTCATATATTTTTTTTTAAACTTATAAATAAATAATTTCTTCTTATAGTTCACATATTAGATTTTATACTCTTGTAGAAGATTGTTTTTGTATCTTTCTTTTATAAACATCAAACACTTGACTTTTCCAATTCATTTAATAATTCTTTTTTTCTTTTTTTTTTTTCTTTTGCATTTCAACCCAAGCAAGGTGGGAATGCCACTAGCACACAAGGGGTTACAGAGAGTGGGAGCAAGAGTAAAGAGACGTGATAGAGTAAAGGATGAAGAGGAGGATGAGGGGATTAGATCAAGGCATCTGAAGATGTCAATTGACATTGCATTTGAATAATTGAAGATTATAGCTATCAAGGAAGCAAGTAAGAGAAAGGGAGTTCCACAGACGGGAAGTGCAAGACATGAAGCTATTGGAGTAGAAGAGACAGCTCCATTTAACAGTTTTGACAATGAAAGGGTAGGACTGAGATATCACCCTAGTAGCCCACTTAAGTTTGTATGGTTTGGGAACCAGCGAAAGTAGCTCATCAGAGCCGTTACTGTTAAAGTATTTGTATAAAAGACAGAGGGAAGTGAGACACATCTTTGAGAAATTGACTGTAGACAAGATGCCAGATCAGGACCAATCACATTGCATATCCGTCTCTGGATTTTGTCGAGGACCTTGAGATGGATTCCAGACCATATATGGCAGCAGTTTTCCATGCAAGAGCGAATGGTTGATTTGTAGATTTGAAGGATGGACTCAGGCGAGAAAAACTTTCTGGCATGACACTTAGAACCAACTTTCCTTGCAGTAGATGAAGCTATTGATTCAATGTATTTGTTCCATCTCAGGTCAGCGGACAGTATGGGACCAAGCAGGCGCAGTGAAGTGCTCTTATGGAGTTGAACATCAGACATTCTAATGGGAGGCAGCGAGGGTTCTCTGTGGTCGGTAAAAGAGAGCAGTTTTGTTTTTGAGGCATTAAAGTTTGCCAGCCATTTCTTGCCCCAGTCAACAACAAATTGGAGGTTCTTTTCAAGACCAACAGCCAGGTTAGTTTTGTTAGCTATACCAGATTTGCTATTGAGGCAGGAGTAAATAGTGGTGTCATCTGCTTAGATACCTACTTGGGAACTGATGACATCGGGAAGATCATTAATGAAGATATAATAATAATATATAAAATCATTAATTTTGTAAATCACTTGATTTTGTATGTTTTGATGACAACCAGGTCCATTTATGTAACTGTGTTTTTAGCGCATTATTGAGTTAGCCATGTTGAACTGAGACGTCGTAAAACACCAGACACTTCAGTGCATCCTATCTGCTGGGCCAATTCCCTGATAGATGGGCACGGATCTTCGTGGATGGACTCATTCAATCAGTCCTAACTGAACAGAACACAAGCAGTCTGTAAGATCAAAGTTCCCCTTTTTGAAGCATGAAAACCATTCCTGTACAGGTCTTTATGAAATAGCACCTTCTCCATACACGGCACAAATGTCTCGAGCAGTTTTGGTATCTTTGGAACCTTGATTGAAAGTGAAGAGAAACAGGTGTCGAAAATGCTCATTTTTGTTGACTTTGCATTCCATCATTATATATCTGAAAAGAGGTAAAATTCAATTCAATTTCAAAAATGATACAATTTGTAGAGGAGGCATAGAGCAAAAAAAAAACATGACACTAAAAATAGTTTTGATGTTAATTCAATTAAATAGTAATGAGTTCAATCATCACAGGTTGCTCCAGATTAAAATGAACCTTAAATGCTACAAGAGTTGATATGTCATAAAATCGACCCACCAACAATCAGCATGGGCTAATGGTTAGCAAGGCTAGTCTGGTTGATCATTACAACTGAGTCGAGAATTCAATCCTTACTGGGTGTCCCACGTTAAACTGAACCTTAAATAACACAAGATATGCCCTAAAATCAACCCACCAACAATTTGTGTAAGGCAACAGTTAGCAAGGCTAGTCTGGTTGACCATTGAAACTGAGTAGTGAGTTCAAACCTTACTGGGTGACCTATATAAAAATTCAACATTATATAACCCAACAAGGGGTTGACATTGTAAAATCAGCCAACCAATAGCCATAGATTAAACTGATTCTATTAATTTTTTTGATCTTTTTTTTTTCTCTCCATTTCAGGCAATTTGTGCTTTGAGTGAAAATCTCCTGAAGAATGATGAGCTCATTAAAATGTGCCATGAGAATGATTTGCCCCTTTTGTCTTGGGGAATGGATAATGATAATCATGATAATCTAAGAATTTTAACTGAGAAAGGACTCCTTGGCCTAATATATAATCGGTAAGAAAAGGAATTTTTGTTTATAATCATCTCAGGTGACAGATAAACTGGATACATTCTTAAACTGCAGTTTTTTCTTTCCTGGCTTTAAATGCAATTTCTATAGTAAAATGTATTTTAACTGTAATTTCTATAGTATAGGTATTTTACGGGTAATTTCTATGATTCAAACCATTTCAAATATATTTACATTGTGCATATAATAGCCTTATCTTTTCAGTGTGTGACATCATTTGATAGAGAAAACTTTGCAAAACCAGTTGAAAATTTTTAAAATAGATCTTTTATTTGTTATTACAAGAAATGTTTGGTTTCTTAGAAAAAGACTCAAGTTTAAGAGTGAAACAGTGGATAAATGGGGTGGGCAACAATTTGTAACTCCATATCCTCACCCCACTGGAGCCACATACTCCACAAAACCGGCCGTTAGTCCGATATGGTCCAGTATTACAGGTTAGACACAAGTCTCTGGTTCCCAATGTCAATTCAAAGCCACCCTCCAGCCACGTTGGGATTGTTTTGATCCTGAAGAGTGGTCATCAGATCATAGAAATCCAGAAGTTCTCCGTTGGTCCACCTGCGAGTTTGTCGGGTGAGAATCAGGTTATAAATATAAGCAAGTCAGTTCGATTTTGAAAGGACAAAAGTTTTGGTTTTTTATATATAAAAGCATTGCACAAGGTTGAATGTTTCTTGTATGTAAACAATAACCAAACAAACACAAATACTTTGAATAATTTCATTAAAGGAGAGATGTGGCCTTTGTTTTAATCCTTTTTGGTCTGTTCTTAGTGCAACTACTACAACCTTCGATGTTCTTGCTCTCAGTAGTAGTAATAGTAATAGCAGAAGTAGCGGTACTTAGATGTTAACAGCGGTATTTCACTTCTTCATTCTCAGCTTCAGCAACACACAGAGGACACTTACTTTTCAATCTCTGATGTCTCTCCACTCAGTTTGACTGCATTCGAAAACAGGCGAACCCAAAAACTCTGTCTCCTCCAGTTGGCTCGCCTTTTTATTAACATAACTGGCCTCACTGCCTTCAGATTATGACGTATCTGTTTTTCTAGTGTGAACATACTGATATAGTACTAATGTACAACTTCACTCCTCCGAGAATAAACAATTTACTTTTTCATCGATTGGTTTCTGAGGTTTACAACAAGACACTATTGTTTATCACCTCACTATTAATTAATCTGCTGCTTTTTGTAAACTACAGAGATTCTTGTTTTAAAAATAAATTCTAGATCAAAACATCCTTAATTTTAACTTTGATACTTACAGTGTCAAAATCCATTTCTTTTTTAGAAGTTCCAAATTATTATTGTTCCAGTAATTTTCGATTAGTAATCTAATATCCTTTGTACTCTTACAAAAATATTGTATTTCGTGTTCTAAATTAACTTTCTGTAACATTTACATTTCAAAGTCTTTACAGCATATAAACATCTTGGTTATTCGAACACGCCTCTCATCACTTGGTGTTTTCTGTTTTACAGCATATCCTCCTTTATTATCATTATTATTATTTCAGGGGTGATATTGCCCCTGCCACAAATTTACAAAAAACAAAACCATACCCACCTAACCAAGATTCAAATGCGTTTGGTGCTAAAATAGAACTATTATTATTATTTCATATTCTATTCTACTACCAGAACTTATGTCTTTAGATATATAATTATTAGAGTCTGAAAGTTTGGATGGATTTGCTTAATAAATCCTAGCCATAATATTCCAGTTTCCATAAAGAGCTAGTATTCAAATAACTTCTAATCCATTCCTATAGTAAAATCATTTGCAATGAATTTCTATAGATGCTTTTAGTATTTGCTATATCACTAGATATGGAATCATTAGAGGGAATGAAAGTTTGGATGGATTTGTTTCATAAATCCTAGCCATAATATTCCAGGTTCCATAAAGAGCTAGTATTCAAATAACTTCTAATGCATTCCTATAGTAAAATCATTTGCAATGAATTTCTATAGATGCTTTTAGTATTTGCTATATCACTAGATATGGAATCCTTAGAGGTAATGAAAGTTTGGATGGAGGTTTCATACATCCTAGCCATAATATTCCAGGTTCCATAAAGAGCTAGTATTCAAATCATTTCTAATGCATTCCTATAGTAAAATCATTTGCAATGAATTTCTATAGATGCTTTTAGTATTTGCTATATCACTAGATATGGAATCCTCAGAGGGAATGAAAGTTTGGATAGATTTGTTTTATAAATCCTTGCCATAATTCCAGATTCCATAAAGAGCGAGTATTCAAATAATTTCTAATGCATTCCTATAGTAAAATCATTTCCAATGAATTTCTATAGATGCTTTTATATTATGTCACACTGAATGGAGTCAGTAGGTATCACATTGCGGAGCTGCTTGATTATGTGTGTGTGTGTATGTATGTATGTATGTATGTATGTACATATATATATATATATATATATATATATATATATATATATATATAATGTGACAAACTGGAAAATTTCTTGTCATAAATATTGTTTGTTGATATATAAAATTATATATGTATATGTATGTATGTATGTATTTGACGTATGAGAGTCAGGCAGCTCAGCTCTGAGGAACTGATAGCTCAACACCAGCACATGTGATTTGATTATAGTGGTGAAGGTTCTGTGCAGAACCATCCACACTTTTTGAAGGGCTGAATACAGAGACTTGGTGCACTGTGTGCCACAAGGTCCCCTAAATGACCCTCCGCAGGTTTTGAATTTGTCCTTCTCCTTGACCAGTTACTATCCAGGGATATAGAATCCGGTCTGTTCTGCTATTTATTCCTGGGGGAGAAGAAGAGGATTCATACTTTTCCCAATGGTATTAGCACATAGTGAATGTAATGGATTTGACTGTAATTTGAACTCGGTTCTCTGATTCCTCAATCCAAGCTACTATCCATTACTCCACTGTGCTTCATCTATTATATATATATATATATATATATATATATATATATATATATATATATATATATATATATATATATATATATATATATATATATATAATGAATTAAGAAAGCAGAGACTTTAAAAACCCATGGTAATACTTTAATTCATGAAACTGATATTTTGGTTTCACTTCATCAGTTTCAATGATTATATATATATATATATATATAATAGCTAGGAAAAGGCAAAATTTATAAGACATTTTTTTAGAAAGCTAAAAAAAACAAACAAAAAAAAGAAACGGTTTCGTCCCAGGACTTATCAAGTTTATTTTTTGGGGAATAAAAAATTATAAAAGCGTGTAAATTAAATTAATGAATGGAATGGAATGAAAAAAAAAAAATTGATGGAAGGAATGCTTACTGGGTCTGAATGTTATTGGACTCTTTTTTTTCCCTCCTAGACTCTTTCTCTCTCACATTGATATCTCATACCAATCCCTTCAGTGGGCATTAATAACTTCTTCATCTTTCTCATCCATTCACCTCCGCCTATCACTATTGCTACCACTTGACCAATGGCATCCTGGCCGTGCGGGTGTGGCTAAGCTGGCCTCCTTAAAATTATAATCTAGAATTTTTGTTTACAAAATTCTCCTTTTTCCCATCGGCTAAAATTTTTACGAATTCCATATTGCTAATTAAATTTCTATCATATCTTTTGGCCACCCAGAATTCACTTAACTAGCACTCTTTACCAACTCCGTCAATCATTGTCAAAGTTTTCTATCTGGTCCCTTCGTGAAGTTAGCTTTATAATGGAATTCTTGGCTTGTTGAGAAATTAAATTCTTTTATCTCGCCAAATCTCAATTCTCCACTCTATTTTCTGTCTCATGCCAAAATTTTACAAACGCCATATTGCTATTCAACATCTCAGCGTCTGAAGCAACACGTTGATACAGTAAATAATAACAATCTTCTCACCTATGTCGAGTCAATGCCAAAATTTGATAATTGCCACATTGCTTTTCCTCACTGGTAGCCAAGAAATAAAATAAATGATATCTTAGAAAGATAATTAACATTGATTCTCCCTGCCCTGTATCGGCAATTGTCTCAAGCCGAAATTTTTATGACCGCCATGGTCTGGCCGATATCTTAATATTTGCCTTTCTTCCTATCTCCCTCGGCAAGACATTAACCAACCTGACAAAACCTCACATATGGCTTTTTCCATGGGTTTACTGTCTTTTGTGAAAAGTATCTTTTTCGTAAATTAAAAAAAAAATCTCTTTAACATCAAACGGGATATCTTTCGGGATAGCTCTTTTTCACCTTAAGTATTTCCCGTTTTAATTTCAATGGTTAATTAGTTAGCCAATTACCATAACTAGTGTCACAAATATCTCTCTTTTTTTACATAGCATTTATAATTATTTACATTGTTTGGATTGTTCTCCTCTTTATTGTCATGTTCACGATATTTCGGCTGTTGTATGCTCTGGCCTTCTTCAGGTAATTGGAAAAGAGTTCAATTTGAAATTCCAATCACTTGAAGAAGGCCAGAGCGTACAATGCCCGAAACATCGTGAACATGACAATAAAGATGAGAACAACAATCCGAACAATGTAAATAATTACAATACCTCATCTCAGAAATATAGACAGAGCATTTATTTTTTTTTTTCAATTATTTTTTCCTGTCATATTATTACCATTAAAAGTTCAAGAAAGAAAACATTTTGCTTACAAAAGAAAATTAATTTTTCTTTTCATTATTCAATATTGTTGCAATGTTGTCTTTGCTCAAAATAGCCAAGAATTAGGAAAGACATAGTTAAAGAGAGTATCGAAGGAACAGAAGATTAGGTAAAGGAAAACAAAGAGTTTTTTTAAATACTCATATATAGAACAGAGTAAATCAACTACTACTCAAATCCTACTCTAATATGTCTACTTGCCATATTTGTAAGTTAGATCAGTTTATCATCACAGTAGTAGGGAAGAGCAGGATGTATGTAGAGTCCTACTCTACAACAAATATCATACTATGCCACTGAATATATATTTTTGTTCTAATTATTTGCGTTTTTGTTTCTTTTTGCCATGTTTTAAAATAAAAATATCTTTTTCCTTTGATAGGATGGATGTGTATGGACCTGGTGCCCCACAAAGGAATGTTTAATGAAAGATCTTTTTTAAGATCACTATGCAACAGAAGGTTCTTATCAAAACTGAATCATCCATCTTTACATTAGATTTAACATGCACAATTTTCTATTTTTATTTTTGCTTTTAATTGATCAAACTGGATTTGTATCATATAAAAAAAAAATCAATTTTTTTATAGTACAGTCTATATAGAAAAAAATTAATCATTTTGTTGATTTTTTTTTTTTTTTTTTTTTTGTTATTATATATGGATTTTTGATATTTTTTTTTAATTTACTGCTTTGGTATTTTACTACTACATTAATTAAAAAGAATTTTATTTTTAAATTGAGATTTCTTTCAAATGCTTTCGCAACTAAGCATAAATCCTTTTCCCCTTACAAATGGCAACTTTTTTTTATTCTAGTTTTTAATATTAATTCAATTATGCAGAAAATAATTTAGGTTGATAGAAAACTAATTCTACAATAAAAGTGCATATTGTATTTTATTACAAGACTACCTTTTGTTTTCCTATTTTTAATTGACTTATGGGAGACTTTTTACACATTTGTTACATTTTTAAACCAATTTTGAAAAAAACAAAAGCAATTAATAAACTTACATTATTCCTTACTATTATGTTATATTTCATAGCTACACATGTTTGAGTAGATATCCCTGTTATTTTAAACAGTGAAATTAATGTCAACCAGCCTAGAGACTGTGAAGTCTTACTATAAAATTTGGTAGGGCAAACTTGGTTTAAAAGTTGTCTTCCTAATGGAAAAAGGGAAGGTAGGTTCAATTCCTTTCAAGAAGCACATTTTATTTAGTAAGACTCCTCAATTTATAGGCCAGTTGGCATTAATTTCACTCAAACACATGTATCCAATGAATATAATTTTTATAGTAATAAGAAATTTTATAAACTAGTGAAAACTTTGGTTTGCTATCATAATTCTTGAAAATGTCATTTTTTTTTTAACTATGTTATTCAATTATATACAAAGTAACCTTATCCTTTGTGATCTTCTGGGAGCAATTTTTTTTTTTTTTGGAAGCCGATTTTTTTTTTCTGGAAGCCTTTTTTTCTTTTTTTTTTTTTGGAAGCCGATTTTTTTTTTCTGGAAGCCTTTTTTATTTTTTTTTTTTTTGGAAGCCGATTTTTTTTTTCTGGAAGCCTTTTTTTTTTTTTTGGAAGCCGATTTTTTTTTTCTGGAAGCCTTTTTTTTTTTTTTGGAAGCCGATTTTTTTTTTCTGGAAGCCTTTTTTTTTTTTTGGAAGCCGATTTTTTTTTTTCTGGAAGCCTTTTTTTTTTTCTTTTTTTTTTTTTGGAAGCCGATTTTTTTTTTTATAATGGGTATAAAGTAATTAATAATAACAAAACAAAAGTCATTGATACAAATTAAAACTAATTTTTAAAAAAATGTGAATATTGAATAAATATTTGAATTCACACAATTTAATTTGAGAATACAAAGAATGCATCAGCTGCATAACACCTAGAAATGATGAGAAGACATTAGTCAATTAATTCTTGAGATAAAATCTAGTTTCAAAAGCTTAGCGAAGAAATTTAATTACACAAAACAGATTCTCGAGTTTAATTTTTACTAACTATGAAGGGAAGTATTTGGTATTTTTTCTGAAATTAATGAATTTTTTTTTCTTTCTAATTACATATTAAGAATAATGTTCTTAATTTTGTTTCAAAATGTTCTCTGGTAAATTTTCAAGGTTTTTTTTACTTAACTTTTTTTTTTCTTTATATCTTTTTTTCTGTTATTAAATTTAAAAAATATTAATTTGAAAATGAATTGCTCTAGATAACCAATTTGATAATACATATTTGGTATACTTTTTTCTTTTCTTTTTTTTTATAAGTAATGAATTTGTTTTGAACTTGAAAAATTTAATTTCACTTCTGCTTTATTACTGTTTATTCTTTTTTTGTTTAAATTGTTTAATTTGCTTCTTTTTTTTTTTAACTCTTTCCAGACAGAATTTATTTCTAAACTTTACCTGTTTTAAGGTAATTCAAATTGAAATTCAATTTGTTCTATGTACACAAATCTCTCAAGGATATTTATTTTGGTTGTATTATGTTCAACTTCTAAGGTAGAAGCATTTTTATTCTTGAATATCTGATTTTAGTCATTTCCAATGAATTCAAATGCAAAAGTACAAAGGAAAGATGCCAAATATATTGTAAATATAACTGCGTTATCAGCATGGTCTTGGCTTTTACTCTTGGTTTCCAGTACTTTATCATTGAGATGAGATTCATCTATTTCCCACCCCACTCTTCAAACCACTTGTCAGAGTCAAGAATTTCCTGAGCATTCTGAGATTTGATCATCTAGCAAAAACCAAAAAATGCTAATTTTCAAACCTGCCACGACTGCATGGTAGCTTGTGCTGATTCAATAGCAAATACCCCTCAGTGTCCAATTAGTATTATTAGATTGTTATTGGCTGGCCAGATCTGGCCGGTCTGTCTGGAAAGGGTTAACTGGATGCTTTGACATCATATGAATTCGTGTCTATTTGTACAGATTTTGGTTTTAAGAAAAGTTGGGTCTTTTTTTTTTTTTTTTTTTATTCTTTTCAAAAGAATTTAATTTGAAATCATTTATGTAAATTAAAATTCAAAAAATTTTGTTCCAGAAGTCATGTTAATTTAATTTTCTTTTTTTTTTTTCTGCCAGCCTTTAATGAAATGAAAATATTCTGCTGTGGAATTAAAGTTGCAAATTAAATTTCACCTTTACAATGCAGAAGAGATTTATGTGAGGCCAAATTTTAATGTTAAGTTAATTTTTGAACTGGTATAACAGTGAAAAAAAATATCTATACTTTCATTTCTTAATTAATACTGAACCCCCCCCCCCCCCAAAAAAAAAAACTATAATCTGATTTCTATGTTTGTATCCAAAATACAGATTTTTGGCTAAGGACAAAGTGTAGTATATGTTCTTATCTACTTAATATCTGATATGGGGGGCAAAGAGAAAAAGCTTTCTTTAGACTAAATGGTTTTATTGATCAAGTCATATAATGTATGTGCATGAGAGGGGAAGTAACACAGCAAATGCTATTTATAATTTAATTTTACATCAAGAAACACTGAAGATGAAGTGATGCTTAGCTTTAAAATTTTGGTATATGACATATCTAGATGCATAACACGCCTAGTCAACCTCTTTCAGCCTTTTATTGCTTTAGTTTTTTTTATTGCCTCTTTCTCTCTCTCTCTCTCTCCCTCTCTCTCTCTCTCTCTATATATATATATATATATAATTATTTAAAAAAAAATATGATTCCTTCGCTACATAAGAGTTCTCATGTTTCAAAAAAAAGAGTCAAAACCCTCAATATAATTATTAAAATTTAATTGAATTAAGGTATCAAGCCCTATTTCATCCTCAAGCGAAAATGAGGATGAAACAGGGCTTGATACTTTAATTCAATTAAATTTTAATAATTATATTGACGGTTTTGACTCTCTTTTTTGAAACATGAGAACTCTTATGTAGCGAAGGAATCATATTTTTTTAAAAAAATAATTATAATTTAAGCTCTACTTCTATGGAGCACTGTTTTTAAAAAATATAAACAAAAATACTAAAGAACTCCAAATTATTTACCTAACGTGTTCTTTCGTATTTTTCTACATATCTGCACACACACACACACACATATATAGCCAAACCCATAAATAATTACATTAGTCACATTACTACATGCCTATCGAGACGATTTATGTTACACCTACCTGACCATAGCTTAAATAGAACACACACAAAAAACTACCAAACTCCATCCAACACGTACAAATAGATAATAAAAGTATAATAGTTTCATCCACATATAAAAAAAGATTAAAAATAATGAAATCGCTAATAATAAAAAAGGAAAATCCAACACTCAGTAAGATTAACTATGAACACAGCCACAATGTGCTGACCATGTTTGGAAAATAAAACATTCTTATAACTTTAGACACGTGCATAAAAAACCCACATATTTAGTAAAAAATAAAAAAAAAATAAAACTCACCCTTGATAATGGTGAAAAGAATAGCCAGAAGCACTTGGATATGCAAATCTTTTGGACAGTTTTTACACACTTTGTACCAATGTCTTCTTTTCTGGACACAAACACAAGAAAAATAAAAAGTTTAATTGCAGTACCTTGTCAGTCATCTTTAATGAAACATGTATGAACGAGGGATTGCTGCCTAAATACACAATTTTGCCAATTAGGCCTAATCAGCAAAAAATGAGTTGCATGTGTATGTATATTTAATTCAAGGGCATATCGGGTAAGAACTGATAGTGCACTTTACTCTTAGCTGGGAAGTTGCATTTTGAATGGATCCACTGGAATAAAATTGTCCCCAAAATGGTTTAAATTTGTTTATAAAAATGGAATATTTTTGCTGTTTCATCTGGACAAATCATAATTTTAGCATTTATTACTTAATTATTCATCTTTTACACTGATTTTTTTTTTTTAATCAATTCTTCCTAAGCAAGACAATAATGGTGCTACTGGAAATGAAAGAGAAGGAAAAGACTTTAAAAGAAATCAGAAACCCAATCCTAAACAGGAAACAAGGGATAAACCTCTACTCTTGTTTAAAATACCAGGGAGGAGTGTGAACTGGATTTATTTGGACTAATGTTCTCACCTAAGCTGGTAAAATCATGTTTAAGTCGTACAACCCTCCTGTCTTTTTAAAGTGTTTATTCACTTTGTTAATGACCTCAAAATTTCAAAAGAAACTCTTTATTTGGGTCAAGGGTGTATATACTTATTTTTTCTAATCATTTTACCCCAACAAAGACAGGAAGGCCATTAGTATGCAGGGGGTTAGAGAGAGTGAAAGTGAGAAAAAAGACTGGGTATAGGGGGGATTGAGGAAAGGATAATAGATGAACAAGGTTCAAGACAATAGAAGATTGCATTTAAATTTTTGAAGATTGTAGTTTTCAGGGAAGCAAATAAATGGAAGGGAGTTACACTGCTGGGAAGTGCAAAAAAATAAACTGTTGGAGTAGAAGCAGTGGTTACATTTAACTATTTCAACAGTAAAAGGGTGGGACCTAGACGCCAATCTAGTAGCATGTTTAAATTCATGTAGTTGGGGTACCATGGGAAAAAAGCTAATTAGAGCCGTTGCCATGAAAATATTTGTAAGAAAGACAGGGAAACCACGCTATGTTGGTGAGAAAGTGACTGAGGTGAAGCTGCCAAGTCAGGATTGATTACATTACAGATCCTTCTTTGCATTTTGTCAAGAACCTTGAGATGAATAACAGGGGCACCAGACCAGATATGGCAGCAGTATTCACTTCACGGACAAATGGTAGATTTGTAAATGTGCAAGATGGTCTCTGACGATAAAAACCCTCTGGCACAATACAATGAATCGACTTTCTTCATACTGTTCTCATTCTCTAACCATTCCAGCCATAAGAATGAAGATGGAGACAGCAGTTCAAATAAATCAGTGTAATAATTATAGCTCCTCACTTAAAATGGCTTTTGGCTTTGGGTTGTCTGCCCTTGGCACTGATAAAAGGAGTATCTTCCATTATCACCTGTTTGCTTACTGGCTCTGGAATTTATGGCCTTTCATTTTACAAATATTTTTTTAACTTTTTTTTTTTCCTATGATTGAGAGTTTGATATAAATCAAATTTCATATTTTACAGAACAAAGCATATTGTTTTGTTAGTTTCTTTTTGTATTTCATAAAGTACATGTAATTTTTTTTTTCCAACTTCTTTTTCTAAATATATATAATTCCAGGTTTTTTCTGGTTACCAGTTATATATATGTGACCATATATTGGTTGAATAATCTAGACATGTCTATTTTAATCCTCTCAAATTCACGGATCAATTTCTTAGTGCTGTTACAAAACTGATTAAGAAAGACACCGTAGTTTTGGTTATTTCTTTTAATTTCCCAAGTACTTTCAATCTCATCTGAGATCATATTCAGTGGTGAATTGCAAAGACAAAAATGAATGTAATTGAATTTTTTTGTAAATGTGCAGGAAATGCACTCCGTTATAGTCAATTTACATCAAGCATATGTAAGGGAGGTTACTCCCTATGAACAAATTCTATGAATTTTGATCATAATTTATGCAAAATAAATTAAAAGCAGTTTTATTGCTTCAAATCATAGGCATTGAAATTCTATGATCTATACTGTAAATTACAGTGTCCAAATGGACCTTATGATTTTTACTTCAAAATTCAGGTTAGGCCCTTGTCCATCATGTAAAACAACCTTCACTTCTTACCACAGTGGTAAACCATAATATCTTGCAGCCTATTAAGTATCCACAGTACACCGCTTAACTGTATACAGACTCACATTTGATAAGCTTATTTAAAACACAATTTATGATAAAAGGTTGAAAATCCAGTATAATTCAATGACTGTTACATATTAACTTCATTCAACAGGCACATAGCCATGTTAATCAGTTTTCTTGATAATTTGATTTTTGTTACATGTACACAGCATTTAAGTTAACGATGACCTGTCCAAAAAAACATTGTCTAGTAACAGGTACAACAATCTCTTTTCAGAAGGCCTGGAGATTGGACATCTTTTTAAAATTTGATATGGAATGTTAGGCACATAATTACACAGGGTAGGCAATTGGTCAGCCTTTATAAAGGAAAATGCCATTATTAGAAAATAATTTGGAAAGAAATTAAATTTTGGTATTTCTCTGATAAATAGGAAGTAGATTTTACAAAAATTTGCCAAATCTTTTTTTTTTCTTTACATAAGAAAAAAAAAAGTAAAAATAATATTTAACATTTAAAACATGTGCCACTTCTGACACAACAGTGATGAGACAAAGTGGAATTTTTTTTTTTATCAAAGACTCATTTCACGAAAGAAAGCATATGCTCTCTTTAGTGGCTAGTTCAGTTTGGCTGAAAGGCAAAACTTGAAGGGGATGGGGGGGGTTGAAATGTCTTGGGATCTCTGAGGATAAGTGGGTATCATAATTCAAATTGTTTAATCTAGCTTATCATAATCAGTTTGGTTTGTGATACCCACTTATTGTCAGAGATCCCAAGACATTTTCTTCATACACAGTTTTGTCTTTCTTTCACTCAAACTGAAGAAGCCAAAGAGAGTATACATTTTCTCCAATGAAACACTGTGCCCTTCTTTTTGGTCAGTCTGTCTGATGTCCAATCCTTGTGGCTGATTGATGAGTTGATTGCTTCAATCCAAGCCTTGCCATATCCCACGTTGTGTTTGGTTTTGATCATAATGTTGGTAAAGATGGAATCATCGACAGGAATTGTCATAATGGGTTCATCCAGGCAGAGTGAAGTCCCAAGTGAAAAAAAAATAATTTGAATAAAAGAAAATGTCTTTATCTCTACGAACTTTGTACAGGAATTGGTGAATTCTTGATATTAAAAATGAGTTCTTCATGTGCCAAAATATCAACCCTTCCTGCTTCATAAGCTAAACTCGACACTTTGGCTGGTTTAGCTATGTCTGGACAAGGTTTCTGGCACAAGGCTTATATCAGAGGTTTCTTTAAGGCAAGAAGTCATGTGAGGTCATCTCTCATCCGGTGTCTAGAACAAATGTCTCTTGGCCACTTCAATTTCTTGCATTTGACATTCACCCAAAACTGGCATGTGGTCCAATGTGGTTAGGGGACTAGATGTTTCTCTTATCTTCCAATAAGAGCCCTGTTGTTGTCTGGCTCTGGAAAATTAATGACATTAATTTTCCAGACATCCCTTAATTATTAATTAATAAAACATCCATTAATTAATGACATCACTTTTCCTATAGGCAGCGGTCACTGGTATTGATCTGTCCTGATAACTTCCGCCTTCTCATTTTGGTACCTCACACCAACACTTCCCAATGGGCTTGGGCAATTCCTCTGCCTCCCTTGATGTTTCACCTGTGCCTGCCACCTTGGCTACCCTTCGACCAATCTGGCTCCTAACTACTTGGCATTGATGAACTTATGGTCATTAATTAATATTATCATTTGAAATTTTGCGTAAGTGAAATTTTCTCAGCCTGGTTTTGCTTAAAAATCAAATTTACCTGGTGGTTCTCTGGTCAGCCATTCTCCCAACTCAGGTCAGCCATTCTCCCAACTCAGGTCAGCCATTCTCCCAACTCAGGTCAGCCATTCTCCCAACTCAGGTCAGCCATTCTCCCAACTCAGGTCATTGCAACTTAGGTTACACAAAGAACTATTCACAGATCAAATCTTATCTGTCATACTTATATTGTTTTTGTAACTGGTACTTTGGAGCTGGGTCATTAATCAGTTGTCAGCTTAAAGATTGCCACATGTCTTCTGGTAATATTGCCTTTCCTCAAGTAATTTTTCTGGTTTCAGAGAATTAAGCTTTTCTCTTTCAGAAAAGAGAAATATTCCTTCTTTCTCTCAGTCTGTCCATCATTGAGGTGCAGAATTAATTTCAACTCAGAACTAATTTCAAAGCCTCATGTCTTGTTTTGAAACTGTTTAATTTTTTTTTACATTGTAATTTGTAATAGAGTTCTCGACTTATGAATATGAAATCTTTGAAATCATCAGTACACAGATGTAAATTTCAATAAATCTGTGAAGTTTTCAAACGAAATTAAAATTTATTGATTTTCTTAAATTTTGATCAATAATGGCTTCTTTTGAATGAGAGTTTTTTACAAAAAAATGCAGCTAAGAAATCTACTGTTCTTGCTACAAAGAACATTGTATTTTTATTGGATCAGATATAAATGAATAAAAGTAAATAAAAAAAAGTACCACTTTATTCATTTGCAAGAAAGACTTGAAAGTTGCAAAAAAGATGACTTCTGAATGATCTTATCTACTAAGGATTTTTAATGCTAAATTAAAAAATTAACACCGATTCATTGCATTTTGTTTAGGTATTTACGGAAATTGATAACTTTGATTTTAAAATGAGTTGAAATTAGTTCCGAGTTGAAATTAATTCCGTCACTCCCATCATTCTATTTGTTAACCCTTCTCGTCTCGTTCCTAGCTGTGTTTTTGAGTTAACTCTTTTCTTTCTATTTGCCAGTGCCAGATAGTGTCAGAATGCGTCTTTGATAAAAAAAAATTTTCCACTTTGTCACATCATCTTCACTTTTGTTTCGGATACTATTAAAATTCTTAGAAAAATACAATAGTGAATGTAACACAAATTTCTGTTGTCCAATTATCAAATGTGACTTAGAGCAGCATTCTGTGGCATATGGACTTTATGCCCCAATGTGTATTATTCAGTAGTGAGATTCAAATGTTTTCGAAATGCTTTCTCTCTTCTACATACCAAATTCTTTTGTTTCTGAAATTAGGAACCACCAGTTCTCTCTCTTAGAAAAGGCAGAATTCTATGATCACCGAGGTTAAGCAACTGCGGATTGTAAAGCATGTCTAAAGATTTTCAAAAACCTATAAAATACAAGTGGAAATCTCAAAAATGTGGCACATGCAAACAGCAAGTCGCATGTCGGGGGCAATGGAATTCAAGAACTGATTCTGTAAACTTGGATAATTTTTAGTAAATGGTGAACTGTTGCGAAGCCCTTGAATCCCATCAGTAGTTATTATATGCTGATGTTGAAAGGCATGAGAGAATTATCCCTGTCAAAGATTAAAAAATTATCACTGAATTATATATAGAATTTAGTGCAATAAATTACAAATCTACAAGGAATTAGAAATCTTTTACCTTTATAATTTGAATCCCAAATGACATATTTCTTTAATGTATGCGATTATTTTACTCATAGGGAAACAAACATTTTTTTTTTAATCGTTTTCACTCATTCAAAGTCCAAAAATGAAGCCAAAAAATTTAAGAAAATCTATAACTCTATTGATCAGTTTTTTGATTTTTTTTATCTACAGTTTCATTTTCATGGTCTTCATGTCAAAAACCTTTATTGACCATAGGAGAATTTAAAGCTCTATTGAACAGAGGGAATCTACAGATTTCATTGACCATTTTTATAGTTTTCAAATTTAAAAAAAAAATTAAATGTTTAACAAAATATCCAAGCATGAAAGTAATACACCTGATCATTGGAAACACGTAAACACATCTGAATCTGTTTGGGTTGAACCAAGGCTATTTTCAAATAAATTTCCAATGCTCTCTACCAGGCGTTTTAATGTAGCTCACGTTTGGTGCCAAACTTTGGCATGCAGACCTCATCCATGAAAAGATGCTTGGTTTCTCTGGGTTTTCAGAATTGTGGATAAGAGTTTGTGTACCTGTAATCATATTTGAATAGGCTATTATCATTGTTATGCTGTGCCGCTGTCATTTCTGGTAACAACTTGTGTACAGTAAACAAACTGATTGTCATCTTCATTTGTTTAAACTGTTTTATTTTATAGTTTTAAATTTTAATATCTGTGTTAAGGGAAATGATTTTTTTTTTTTTGTCATTCCAAAAGTTTGCATGTTATATCTGTTGTGTAAGTCAACATATCACTTGGGAGTTTTTTTTTTACCTCAAGTGTTGTCAACTTGTATAACAATTTTCAACTGTTCACTGATTTCTGATAATCAATCCCAAAGAGAATTTATTTTTTCTTTTAATTTCTTTTACATAGTTTTCTCAATAACTTTTCAATCCAAATTTCGAATTTTTTGCATAAAAATCTTTTTTTTTATTAACTCTTGAGAATTTAAAAAAAAAAAATTTTTTTTATTAATGAAATCTTCAATAAGAACTAATCTTTAGATAAATTATGTTATTAAATACATTTTTTTTTAAAAACATTTTTTTTAAAAATCCCAACAATTTGATTGGTACTCTTGACAGCTATTGCAATGTATATATCTCATCAGAAACTAAAAAGATTACATTTGCAGTATATACAATATAGTATGGTTAAATAATAAAATGTCTCAGATTTCCTCACCAAAATACCATTTAATTATTATATATCTCTATTTCAACTTTTTTTTTTTTTTTAAGCTTATCACCGCAAGCAAGGCCGGAGGCCACTAGCACGCAAGGGGTTACAGAAGGTTTGGAGGAAGAGCAGATAGGAGTGGTAATGGAGAGGATGTGGAGAAAGATAGTGGATCGATCAAGGGCAAGGGGGTTACAGAAGATTTGGAGCGAGAGCAGATAGGAATAAAAGGTGAAAGGATGTGGAAAAGGGAAGTGGATAGATCAAGGCAACTGGAGATGTCGATTGACGTTACACTTAAATAGTTGGAGATTGTATTTGTCAGGGAAACAGGAATAAGGAAGGGAGTTCCACAGGCGAGATGTGCGAGACATGAAGCTATTGGAGTAGAAGAGACATCTACATCTAACAGTTTCAACGGTGAAGGGGTGTGAACGGGATGCCAGCCTCGTGGGGCGTTTAAATTCATGAGGCCTAGGAACCAGCGAAAGCAGCTCCTCGGAGCAATTACTGTGAAAGTACTTGTAAAAAAGATAGAGCGAGGCAACGGCGCGTCTGTGAGAGAGCGACTGCAGACGAGATGACAGATCAGGGCCAATTACATTGCATATCCGTCTCTGGATCTTATCAAGAACCCTGAGGCAAACAGCAGGGGCCCCAGACCATATATGGCAGCAATACTCCAAACGCCCCACCAGGCTGGCATCCCGCTCCCACCCCTACACCGTGGAAACTGTTAGATGTAGACGTCTCTTCTACTCCAATAGCTTCATGTCTCGCACATCTCGCCTATGGAACTCCCTTCCCTATTACTGTTTCCCTGACAAATACAATCTCCAACGGTTTAAGTGTAGCGTCAATCAACATCTCCAGTTGCCTTGATCTATACACTTCCCTTCTCCACATTCTTTCATTTTTCATTCCTATTTGCTCTCGCTCCAGATCTTTTGTGGCCCCCTTGCCTTGATCGACCCACTGTCTTTCTCTTTCTCCACATCCCCTCCCTTGCCACTCTTATCTACTCTTCCTCCAACCCTTCTTTAACCCCTTGCATGATAGTGGCCTCCGGCCTTGCTTGGGGTGATATGATGAAAAAAAAAAAAAAAAATGCAAGGGCGAGGGCGTCATTATTGTTATAATCAGTTTAACCGCTATTCATTTCAACCTTCTTCACTTTTGGGTATTTTGAACTGAACTTTTTATTCATCCATCTAGGGTAGATCATTCACCTTTTACTTTCCATGGAATTGAATATATCTAGCCACATATATATTTTGTCTAATCTTTATATAAGATATCCATTTAGTAATAAAGATGAGGAATTACTATTTTAAGTAAAGGAAATGAATAATGTTAAGCAGATTATTGAAACTTGACCAGAATATCATATGGAATGAGGTTATTTGTGAGTGTTTAAAAAATTATTAAAAGCAACTTTGTTTTAGCTTCTTTAAATTATAGTTCATTTGCGACAATTAAGGAAAACATTCCTGAATGAAACCAGGTTTAATGTTATAAATGGTCTGAAGATCATGTTGAAGTGTGAAACTGACAGTTGCAGTTTACTTTTGATTTGTATCTTTATACAATGAAAATTTCTACATTAAAACCAGAAAAGAAAAATTTGTATGTATACAAGAAAAACATAATAAAAAAAAAACAAGTAAAAGTACCTTGTCAGTTTTCTTCAATGAAACATGTCTTCAAAATGCAATTATTGTCCAAATTCTCATATATATATATATATATATATATATATATATATATATTATTAATGCATGTTTTATTAAGTAATATAGACAGCTTTTGTCTATTTATTTTAAGTAAGTTCCTTTCATATTGTCTGATAAGCTTAATCACATTATCGTTGAAAGACGAAAGGAAAACACCATATTGACACATATTTGAATCCAATCTAAGCTTTCGGCTTACATAAGCCATTATCAAAGATGATAATTATTGTGGTTTCGTCTGTGTTGTTTGATTTATTAAAATTGTCATTTTTGTTAATGGCTTATGTAAGCTGGTGCTATCAGAAAAACTGTTCCTTCCTCATCCAGGCACAAATCCCAATGCTGGATGTTCAAGCACGAGATGAAGGGCAAATCTTCAATCACAAAGTCATCCTGATTACAAAACGGTATAATATGTCTATATAAAGTAAATATGGCCCGAGTTAGAGGGGTTTCAGACACACAGACAGAAATTGCCTTTTATTTATTTAGAAGATGAGTAAGATAGAAGATATATATTTTTGAACAAAATTATAAAAGAAACAATTTCAATGACAATTTCTTTTCTTTATTTTTTAAATTTTATTTTTCCTTTTCTCTCTTTTTCCCTTTTTCTTTTCCCTTTTATTTTCCTTTTCCCTTTTTCTTTTCTTTTCCTTTTCTCTTTTCTTTTCCTTTTCCTTTTCTCTTCTCTTTTCCTTTTCTCTTCTCTTTATTTTTTAAATAAAATCCCCAAACCACTTTATTTTGGTCTTGATCTATGATTAAACAACGATTTAAATAAAACATCTTTACTTTTCAAGGATAATCATTTTATATTACTATTTTCTGCTTTGGGAACAGTTTTTCATGTATTTCTTCAGGTATTGGAGATTTCTGTTTGTAAATTCATTTTGAGTATTGACTGTTGCTACTTTCAAAAAACAAAGCAAACACTAATTAATTTTATATGAAATACAGTGAAAAACAATCTTTTTTTTCTTTTTTAAAACAAAAAGAACACAAAAGGGTAAGCATTTTTGTATCTCTTTATTTACCTGTTAAAATTTTTCTGTTTTTGATTTGATTAATTTTTTTTTTCAGGTTTTTGCTGTTACTTTTTTATATATTTAACATCACAGAAAATAATGAGTTTTTAAATTTTAGACTTTTTCATTTTAATTTTAGATTTTTTAATTTAAGTTTACATTATCAGTGAAATAATTTTTAAATTTTACATTTTTTATTATTTTAATTTAATCTTTTTAATATCAGTTTACATTATCATTTCTTATAGAAAATATAAATTTTATTTTTTTTTTTTTAAATTTTGGATTTAAAAAAAAATTTTCAGTGTTAAATGTTTCTTGTTTTGAAAGGTTCTGCTTCAAATTCCAATAAAAACAGTTTTTTTTAATGTTTTTTAAAAGCAGTAATATCAAGAATTTATGCACCTATTATTACAAAAAAAAGTTTGTATATTTAATGTTTTTCATTTTTGATTCCTTAACATAATATCTACGCAAAAGAAATAAAACAAACCTTTCTTACGCATTGGTTGTCTTTTACAGTTAACCTCATTTTTAACCCTAAATATTTTTGATTTGTGCTTAGGAATATGTTAACATTTTTTGTGGGGGTAATTGTAAAAATAAAATCCTTTTCTTTTGTTTCATGAAAATGTTATAGTTTTAACTTTGTGACAAGACAACAACACCGTATGACTACAGTGTCACCCTCAAGTCCCTTCCTGGTCGTCCGAATATCCAATACCTACAGCTGATCGAATAGGTGATCGCTTTGATCCAGGACTTGCCTTATCCCACGCTATGATTTGTCTTGATCATAAGGTCAGCCAAAATCAAATCATCATCAGGTATCTTCATATTGGGCCGGTCCAAGTGGGATGAAGTTGCAAAGAAAGAAAATAACACTTGACTAACAAAAATAAATACCTGACTATATTTCTGAGATGAGGTATTATGTACACTATTTACATTATTCGGACTATCGTCCTCATCTTTGTCGCCATATTAATCCGATTTTTCAGTATCTGTCTATATTTCTGAGATGAGGTATTATGTACACTATTTACATTATTCAGACTATTGTCCTCATCTTTGTCGACATATTTATTACAACGTTTCGGCCGTTGTACGCTCCAGCCTTCTTCAGGTGGTTGGAATGTCGAACTGAACCCTTCATTTCGCTCACTGGGGTAGACTGTTCTAGTTCCACATGCCATGTTTTAATGGATGCCAGTTATCAGTTATCTCCAGTTAATTCCCCTCTCCAGGTTCTCCACTGCCTTAACCAGGTATTGAACTCACACTCTTGAGGACACATGGCACAGTGGATAAAGGCGTTAGTTAGATCCAGTGACAGGACCCAAAGAGTGTGAGTTCAATACCTGGTTAAGGCAGTGGAGAACTTGGAGTGGGGAATTAACATGAGATAACTGATAACTGACATCCATTAAAACATGGCATGTGGAACTAGAACAGTCTACCCCAGTGAGCGAAATGAAGGGCTCAGTTCGACATTCCAACCACCTGAAGAAGGCTGGAGCATACAACGGCCGAAACGTTGTAATAAATATGGTGACAAAGATGAGGACAATAGTCTGAATAATGTAAATAATGTAAAAATAAATACTATTTTTATATAAGGTCCTTCGTACAACAGTTGGCTAGTTTGTTGTCAAAGTCTAGCAGTTCGCACGCAGACAATTATCGACCTAACCTGCTTCTTAAGTGAGACATGACACTTTGCTGACTTGGTGGAGTTTGGCACAAGGTCGGTGTCAGAGGTTGTCCTCAGCAGGCAGTCAACATGGGGAGTCTTTTATCCAGTGGCTGGAACCATCTGCTCTTCTCGCTTCAAGGCATTTGTTTTTATTGACATCCGCCATACTGGCATGGGGGGCATGATGTGGCTGGGTATTCAGTATCTTCTCTACCTGTCACAAAGAACTCTTTCTCCATTGTCTGGGTTCTGAGAATTAATTACTTCCTAATTTGGGAGAATCCCCACTTCCACGGGTGATAGTTATAGGCATTAACCCACCCCATAACTTCCTCCTTCTCTTATTAGTATCTCCCACTAATACTCCTCAGTGGGCGTGGGTAGCTCCTCCACCTTCCTCGATGTCTCATCTGCCCCTGCTACCTCTGACCAATGGTCCTCAACTGTCAGGTGAATCTTAATTCTCAAGTTCGTTAATCAAAAAGAATTATTTTTTTAAACTTGTTGCCATGCAGAAAAATTTCCCTTATCAGTTTTACATCTTTCTTGTCCAAAGTTGAAACACAAACCAGATGGCTTTTTCCTTTTGGGTCCTGTCGAGGATATTCTCAAAGAAAATTCCTTATGTCTGAATTATGATTTTAAATCTTATCTGATTCTCTCCATTTGTGTTTTCTCAGCCAGCACTTTTAGCTGGTGGTCATCCATCACCTGTTAGAATGTTACTATATGACGCCGTCATAAAATTAAGTGTTGTTTTTAGCTAGCCATCTGGTTCTTGAAAAATAAAATCTTCAATCTTTCCCATGATGGTTTCTGATCTCTCGATCCCCGACTACCTTCCTCTCCTCAGAAAAGATTCTCTAACCCACATGCATGGCCTTGGTGTCTATGTCAAGGACCATCTCCCTCTGGCTAGAGAGTGCTCTCTCGAATTGCTGGACCATTCGTACACGTGTCTCCGGGTATCTCTTCTCAATGCTGTATCTATCTTCCTCTATCGCTCTCCATCCTCTCAGGACTGTGGAATACTTGATATCATTTCTGACAGCATAGACAAGGCTCTCTCTCTCTCCATCCGTTTGCTCACATATTTGTGTTTGGCGATTTTAACGCCCATCACAACAAGTGGCTTAAGAATGCTACTACTGACCTTGCAAAAGAAAAAAATTAATTAAAAAATAATCTTAAAAAAACTTTTCCTTTTTTGACCCACTAAGCATCTTCCTCACATTTTTAATTTCATTGTTTTGTTGTTATGACAATGATTAAAAGAAAAAATTGGTAGACACTACCTGGAATACCCATTTTACCAAACTTTACAGTAATGGCACTTTGGCGCCATTCATGACATCTATACCAAATATCTAAATTGTCAGCTGTGTACAACTGCTTTCTCAGATCCATAGTTAAAATGGTTTCAAGTGAATGAAGTCTTGGACCATCCTTCAAACCTTGTGAACTGGCACTATAGAATCTTAATGGACTTTACCAAATAACAGAATCATCATCACTAGAGGACTTGCAACAGCTAAAACAGATAGCATAGCACATGTAACTCGAAGAGAAAATAATGCCAGAATGAAGATGTTGACTTTTCATACTACTTCAAAGGTTAGGAAGGAAAGCTTCCATCATTACTGGAAAGAGCAATAACAGCTACTGGACTTGTGAAACCTGTTTTCCTGAAAAATGGTTTTAAAAGTAAGATTTTACAAATTTCAACTGAACGCAGTACTGGTAATGAATGTCAGCCATTTCCCTACAAGGAAACATTTAAGCTATGGCATTGTTGCCTGGCTGTGCTGGCTCCTTCTGGGGAAAACAGGAAATTGCCATTTACTGAAAAATAAGTGATTATAAAGATGCTGATAGTGGTTTGTACGGGTGCCACAATTTTGGTTTTGATTGGATACTCTGCTATACAGACTATACTAAATGACTCCCACCGAAAAAAAAAAAAAAACTCATAAAATATATCACAAAACAGGTCATATTTTTATGCTACTATCTGGTTTGGAAATAATACCAAGTGCTAGTTAGTCCCTAGCATTTGTATTATAAACCAACATTTCACGTTGTTTAGCTTCTATCAAGATTTTTAAGACAAAGTAGCATATGAATGCAACTTCAGTGTAAACGATGACCTTACTAGACGGAGTTGGATCAAACTCTGTTTAGATGATATAACAACAGAAAATTCAAAGGCCTATTTATAATTTATATGGATGATTTCCTATTTGCTAGAATTGATGGTTTCAACAAGAGTGTCATTGATCTGATTACAAGAAAATATAAGATTGGTAAAAGGCTGAGGTAGAATTTGCGTTATGTTGGTTTGAATGTATCATAAAATAAAAGTTATGCAATTCAAGTAAACCAGAATGAGTCTGTTAGAGAAATGCAGGAAATTCCAGTTTCTGCAAGAAGAAAGTGATGGAACATCCCTTCAATGAACATATTTGACCCTGTTGACTTACATCCCTGACATTTTCTGATGTTGGACTTGCAAAACTGATTTGTGACCTTTGGAATTGATGGCTGTAAGCCCTTTATACTGCATACACATCCAAGGCTACAGCAGTCTCAAGAACTTTCTAAGTTATTTTCTCATTTACAAAGTCTGGCATTCTTTAGATCAAAGTTGTGGTTGAACTTATTTCAATGTACGATGAATGAATTTGATAAATTTTTATGTATAAGATACTTTAACAACTTATCAAATGCATTTGTCATAATTTGATCTAAAGAATGCCACATTTATTAAAAGAGAAAATAGAAAGTTCTTGAGAGTGCTGCTATGAAATCTTGCCAAAATGTAAATCTATGATCCATTTTTTTCCACTATCTCCTTTCCCAAACCAACATACATGACAACAAAAAATGTAAAAAAAATTAAAAGGAAACAGTTTATATATATATATATATAATTTTATTTATAAATATAAATGACAATAGGAAAACTGTAGTAGTTGCCGACGCATTTTGTCTAATGTGGACTTTCTCATGAAAACAGATACATAATACTACCAACCAACTCTGTCACGTCCACTAACCAGAATAACCTATCCCATGTAAATAATCTTAAAATAGCCAGAAACACTTCCAAAACCATTATGGATATACTCAGATCTTCAAACACTAATAGTAATAATATTTCTGAAGCAGGCATTTATAAAATAAAGTGCCAAAACTGTTCCTCCCAATATATTGGAGAAACAAGCAGAAATTAAAAAAAACGCATTTATGAGCACAAAAGAGACCTCACAAAAAACAACTTAGCTAATGTACTAGTCATACATAGAAATAAATTCAACCACAATTTTGATTTTAAAAATGCTACACTCATAAAATAGAAAAGAACTCACTCAGAAGGAAAATCCTTGTGAGTGCCGCCATTGAATATTACCCAAATATTAATCTACGCCCAGGCTTTTTCCCTATTTCACCTTTCTTAACAGAATTAATACTCTCCCAAACAAACGTACACAACAATACTGTGAAATCAAGAGAAAATGGTTGAATCCGTCAACACAGCAATAAAAACAATATCTCCACACGTGACAGTAACTGACATAATTTTCAGTTAACATTATGAAAATAGCGTTCTCTAAACTCTTCCAGTTGCTACGGACATTTTGTTTTTGTTATTATTAGTTACTTTGTTTAAATAAATTCATTTCGTTTTTTGCCTTGAGAAAGTCCACATTGGACGAAACGCATTGGCAACTACTACAGTTTTCCTATTGTCATTTATATTTATAAATATTGTCTTTTCTACAGGTTAACTCCGAGAAATTTTCATATATATATATATATATATATTGGTAAGCAAGAAATAAAAATGAAATATTAAAAAAAAGAAATACAAATTTTTATTTTTAATGATCATGAATGTATTTTAATAAAAAATATTTGTTGAAATGACGATGTAAATTTGACATTTAAATGAAAGAAAAATATAAAAAAAAATAAAATGGTGTGTGGGTGAGGAAATAATCTCTGAAAGTTTTGAACATATTTACTCTTAATTGGATTCCCCACCCAAACTAGTGATCCACTGTGCCCAGACAGCACCTCCCAAATGCATTAAAAAGAAATAAAGGTCAGAGGAACACCCTAGTGTCTGAAGCATGTAGGTAACTTACTAAAAATTCACATTAAAGAAGAGACCAAACTGTCTTATTCTGTACCCTGAGCAGAAGGGCGGAGTACAGATTTTTGGCATTAAACAACCTTGTATTGCTTTTTTTACTTTTTGAGGTTTAAATAAATCTTGCACCTGCATTTCCTGTGGTTGGGTCAAAACTATATATAGGTACCTGGGGACCATAACAGATGAAATCAAGTATATTTTTTTTTTTTTTTTTTTTAAACCTGCTAAATAAGTGATCTATTTGGGGATATGGATTTCCCTAAATTAAACAATCTTGTGTGACATTTCACAATCCGAGAGGTGGTATTAGAAATACTCCCTGCCAATCTAACTGAAAGCTTTATTTATTTGGGAATGTTATATACATTCATTTTTTTTTCTACATCCCTCCCCAAACATTTGATACCTAAACCAAGTGCTCCACATGACCTTGCTTCATTATCATTATACTAGCCCATCAAGAGGGTTTGTTACATTCACTTGCATGCAAATACCCTTGGAAAAGGTATAAATCCATCTGCCCCCCTCAGCTATGGGTTAAATAGGACTTGAACAAAATCATTGTTGTTTTCAGTATTCACTTGCAAAAATAAAAAGCATTATTATTTTGCAGCCATTACTTTTAGATTATTTGTTTTAAAAGAATGAGAAAAGATATATGGGACTTAAAATATTATTTAGATTTGTTATTTGAATTAACTTTTTTTTAGAATTGAATGAAGTTTTGAAATCTGTATCAAATCAGATTTTGCAATTCTAAATTAGCATTTTCTTAGAATTGAAATTATTGCAAGGACGTTTCCACAGAACATAGGAGGTAGTGTTGGTATAAGAGTGGTGTTAATTTTTTTAAAAAATTAACAAGTAGAACTGGTTTTTATTATTACAGACTCAAGAGGGGCACTTTGACATGATGTAATGGTTAGCAAGTTTGTCTCGCTAGATCAATTACGACCAAGTAGTGAGTTTGATCCTCAGTGGGTGCCTGATACTTTTGGCCTTGTGCCACATCTAAGCTATGCTTAGAAAATCATTGGGCACTAATGGTTAGCAAGTTTGTCTCGCTAGATCAATTACGAGTGAGTAGTGAGTCTGATCCTCATTAAGTGCTCAAAGTTTTCAACAGTGACCGGGTTGATACACACTTTCACCACCAGAACAAATAGCATTAAATCAGAAATAAAGAATGCATTAACCCCTGGCAAGACTTGAACCTGCATCCTACATGTCAAGAGCCCATTTTTCATTGCAGTTGCTGCAGCCACTGGAGCTTTAATGATAAAATAAAACACAAATCTTGGTTCACTGTACATTTTTCATCTTTATTTCTTTTATTTTTATATATATATATATATATATATATATAGTATAACCCGGATATAAGATAGATTTTCTCTGGTCCCAAATTAGAGCCTGTGTTAATGTATATATAATAGACCAAACCCGGATATAAGAGACTTCAGTCCCGACAACTCTCTTATATCTGGGTTACACTATATATATATATATATATATATATATATATATATAATAAAATGGACAAAGTCAGATTTTTTTCCTGCAGTAGGTTGCCATTTCTTTCTGCAGTAGACCAGTTGCCATCCAAAGCTATAGAAGCCGGTCTGTCCTGTTATTTACTCATAACTGGGGGGAGAAGAAAAGGATTCCTACCTTTCCCAAGGGTATTAGTACATAAGTAAATGTAATAGATTCAACTGGAATTCGAACTTGGCTGTCCGTTTCCTCAATCCGAGCCGCTATCCATTACTCCACCATGCCTCCTATCAGCTTATAAGTGAGTCAATAGATGTTTATGTTGAATATGACACTTCAGTACTGCAAGAGACTTACAGACCAGCAACGGTTGGGTACAAGAGTGTGGGTTATGAGTTGCAGGTCATCACAGATAGTTTAGTCCTTGCTCTTGCCCCAATCCTTGATGTTGAAGGCATCTATTCAAATACTTTTAATGACATAGCATAATCTCTTATTTTGTTCTGGGCCATCTGCTCAAAAGGTCTTATATGGTTCCCCAGCATCTTCAGGATTGCTCTTCAGCTCATCTTTGTAGCCAAGCCATCGTCTACCTATATTTTTTTTTGCCACTGTGTCACATGAATATATGACACACACATCCAGGCCCCAAAATACAAAACATTCTCCATATTTAAGCCATAAACTATGAGCACCACTCAATAAAGACCGAACCTGGGCAGAAGGTCTCTCATTTTAAGAGTGAAACTTGAGTTGTCTTGGTTTTATGCTTCATCATTTTACAGGCTCTTTCTTGTATGGAGCACTTTTAATTGCCAATTTTATTAGCTGGTGTTTAACAACTATGACTGTGTTTTGATTATATATATATATATTTTTAAAGTGTGCTATATTTATGGGATAAACTGCTCAAAATCAGAAATAGAGTGCATGTAAATATAAAGTGAACATTGAAGTCAACACTCAGAGGTGGCAATTGCGTGTGTGTGTGTATGTATATATATATATATATATTTGTCATCCACAGACAGACTGTGTGGCTAGACGTCCGTTTGCCTCTAGCTAGGATATATATATATATATATATATATAAAAGTGAACATAGAAGTCAACACTTAGAGGTGACAGTCTGTTTCATGCCAGATGCAATCGTCAGGCCACGAGTGCTGTTATTTTATAAAAATCTGACTTCTATGTTCTTTTTTGACTGTTGACGTCAATGTTCATTTTTTATATTTACACACGCTCTATCTCTGATATTGAGCACTTTATCCCATAAATATAGCACATTTTCAGACTATATTTCTTCATATATATATATATATATATATATATATACACACACACACACGATAAGTGGATTGTGCTATCATCTAACATGATACCTTGGGAGTATACAACTGCAATCATTGCATTTCTTTTCACTCACTTTTGTTACAGGACAAATCATGGCTGCTTCACCACAACAATGCAACTGCTCACAACATTCCTGGCTGATAGTGCATCATGAAGGGGACCGATAATGACAGGGCTGAAGGGCAGCTAAAAAGAATCCTTCCAGCAGCGCAGAGAAGGATGGAAAAGTGTATTAAACTTGAGGGGGATTATTTTAAAGGGAAAACCATGTAGTTTGGAATTGAAATAATCTGTGACACCAGTCTTGTTATTTTTCAGACATATATATATATATATATATATATATATATATATAAGTGGGACAAATGGAGAGCTTAATGTGAGCACCTAGATTGAAATAAATTTTATTGATGGTGGGTTGCCAGTATTTGATGTACAGAGCCTCCAAAATTTTTAATCGCTAAAATTCATTCCACCAACAGATCATATAAACCCATTTTTATTTCAAACCCTACAATATTAACAGCATAAACACTCCAAAATTCTATTTTAGTCTAACCCCAACATTAAAGCATTAAATAATTATTACAACCATAGTTTGTTGTCAAGTTTTTTGAATTCTCGTATACTTGTATTTTGATTGGTCATTCCAGATTATGTAACAGCGTTTCCATTAGCGAGGGGTGTTTGATTGATTTAAACCTTTTAAAACCCTTTATTCTGCATTCAACATCATCACTTGATAAGACACCAGTAGTGTTGAAACAAAATGGCTATTTTTGTAGTGATTTTATAACATATTTATGTTATAATATTCAAATAAATAATTATATATATATAAAGAAATATAGTCTTAAGGTGTGCTATATTTATGGGATAAAGTGCTCAATATCAGAGATAGAGCGTGTGTAAATATAAAAGTGAACATTTAAGTCAACACTTAAAGGCGACAGTCTGTTTCATGCTAGACGCAATCGTCAGGCCTGACAATTGCGTTGAGCATGAAACAGCCTGTCACTTCTATTTATATATATATAAATGTGTGTGTGTTTGTGCAAGCACACACATGAAATATACATAATATTTATGCACACTATTTTATTGAAATTATATGTACATATATATATATATATATATTTATATATCTGAGTGTGTGTGCATGAAATAATAAAACCTGTAAAAAAAGTGGCAGGGCGGCTTACAAATGGATTGGCACTTATGTCTAGGATGAGAGTGTGCTCTGTGCTCTCACACAAACACAAAATATTGTATATGAGGCATTTGAAATATTTCCAGTGCTCTTTTGTTTTTTAAATTAGTAAGTGAATACATAGCAGGAAACATTTGTATATAATTTTTTTTTTTTTCCAAAGCAGGCCCTCCCCACTTGAAAGACTGATACAACATTATCTTCCTATACAAATATAGGCTTAGGTCAGACTAAGCTAAGCTTAATAGTGCTGGAAAATAAAATTCCATGACTAAAAAATGCAGTCAGTATCAGGGAAGGCACAAATTCAAGTATGACGCCCCCACACTAAAAAAAAAAAAAAAAAAAAGAAGAAAGTCTGATACAAACCTGTGTCAAAATTTCAGAGTTTGTGTATTGGGGGGTAATTCTGTTATTTTAGTTCTTGCCATCAATTAGAGGGACTTTTGTTTTTCCAAAATGCTTAAATCCAGATGGAATTGAAAAAAAAAAAAAAAAAAAAAAATCTTTGACTGTCACCGATTTTTGGTGGGGGAGGGGTGTAATGTGAGAGGGAAGAAGTTGTTTAATTCTAAAAACAAACATCAACTAAGATTGCTTCTGACGCTTCCAAAATCTTTTCACTTCATCATGTCCTTTTCGAGCAACAACCATGACACGTCTGGCTGGCTTGTCCCACACCAAAACTCCAAGATCCTGAAAAATTAATAAAATAAAAATATGATATGATAGCGAGGATATAACCCTTTTCTCCTTTTATGAAGATTTATAGGATTTTTTTTTTTAATGGACAAATTTGTCAAAGAGACTTTTTCAGCATTCAGCACTCCCCTAATATTATGTGCGTGTACACACAAATGATGACCTTAAACTGTAAGCTTTCATAGAGTGTAAAAAAGAATGTGCCTCAATTGGTGGACTAAAATATCAAAGTTCACCAAAAATTAATGTAACTACTATTGCAATAAGCAGCCAATTTTGCCACATCTGTGCAAGAGGGTGTAAGTCCCAGCCACCATAATATATATTACAGCAATAAAAACAACTAAAAAGACTAACAGAAAATTGGTAATACTGAAATATAATTATTGTTATAATTTGGTATTATCAATTTACTGTAATATTTTTTGTTACCTCATGTTTTTTGTGTTTTTATTGCAATAAAAACTTGTACCAATGTGAAAAAAAATATATATATATATCATTAATGCATGTTTCATTAAATAATATAGACAAGTTTTGTCTATTTATTTTAATAAGTTCCTTATTGTCTGATAAGCTTAATAACATTATCATTGAAAGACGAAAGGAAAACATCATATTGATACATGTTTAAATCCAATCTAAGCTTTCGGCTTACATAAGCCATTATCAAAGATGACAATTTCAATAAATCAAACAACAGACAGACGAAACTACAATGAGAGTCCACCCTTGCTGCTTGAATAAGCTCAAAGTAACAACAAACTCGTATTTACGAGACAAGGAAGCAAAAATCGCGTCGCAGCTCGTGACGTCACATATGACCACGCAAGAGTGAAAAACAAGAAGTATTAAGTATGGGAAGCCGTTGGTATAAACCAATGGCTTCTGTTATAAATTATAGGCATTTAAGAATGTTTGTGGAGATTTCATAGTTTATTTTGTTCAGGTTAGGTTTCAACTGTTTTCTGTATATAGCTTCAAGGATTTTTAATTTTTGTTTATTGTTTTCATGTTTAAGTATAGTTGTGTTGTCAACAAGGATTTTCCAGAGTTGTTTTAAATGTCTAAAATATATATAATTATTGGTAATCCATATGGAATTTCCAAGAGGATATAGATCCGTTGAGAGCTCTATGTCATAAGATAGAGTAAAAATTATTATATAATGACAAACAAACACTTAAAAACCATAGGTGATATATTATTTTATTGAAGTTGATAAAAGTATATAACTAAAATAAATGCTAATGAGCCAGAAAAACCTACCTAGGTTTCACCTAAATAGATCTTGAGGGTAACCCTGAAGATCTGTTTGGGTGAAACCTAGATAGGTTTTCCTGAGTAGTTAGCCTTTATTTTAGTTATTCCTGCTCTACTTAGCGTATTGAGCACTCTACGTTTTAGTCTTACTACTCGCTTGGTTTTTTTTTCTTTGGACTAAAGACTTAAGGCACTGGACAATTTATTTTGCTCTGTTCGGATGTTTTTAGTTCTTTCTTTTTTTTAATTGCAATTTTTTCCTCAGGTACCAATTTGTTTTGGCATATCTACAAGTTGACCTATCCGAGTTTTTTTTCCAAACGAGTATTATTATTAGTATATATAATAATAAAAAGGCTTAAACACTAATATTCCATGGTTATAATTTATTACATTGGAATCGTAATTACGATCCAATTCATCAGACCTACAAATTCAAAAAGAATTTGAATTTCTAGGTCTGATGAATTGGATCATAATTACGATTCCAATGTAATAAATTATAACCAGGGAATATTAGGGTTTAAGCCTTTTATATTCTTACTCTGTCCTGAACATTGAGTTCTACCTGGATTCTAACCTCTTGCAAATTTATATATATATATATATATATATATATATATATATATATGTGTGTGTGTGTGTGTGTGTTTATGTATGTATATATATTTATATATTTATGTGTATATTAACCACTAATATTATCAAAATATATATATATATATATATATATATATATATATATATATATGGGATAACTATATATAAATTTTTATATATCAAGAACCATTTGACAAAGTGGAAAAAGTTTTTGTGTGATGCGTTTTGTCCTTTAGGACTTCATTGAACTATGTTTGTTTCTATCTCACGTTTTAAAAGAACTTGACCATTCATCACTTTTCTTCTTACCCTCTTTCTATCTTCTCTTTTGCTTTCCCTTCCCCCTGTCAATCTAATATATCAGTCCAGGGTATTATCTCCATTTACTAAAAGATTTTGGTCTAAAGTGATGAATATATAGTGTTGTAGTAAAAAAAAAAAACAAAAAAACTGTCAACTTATAGTAGCAATAAATGTCTGCAATAGGTTTCTTCTGTCTCTCAACCACAATATTTGTAGCCAAATCACAGTTCAAGCGATAGTCCGTCGTAACAATTCAACAGACAACATAGAAACAACAAAATGGGGGTCACAAATCCAACCTTCACTTCACACCAGCAAAAACGCACGTTCGTCCACGAAGCTCAGCAAAATCATACCTCATAAGCAAAAAAAATAAATAAATCAAGTTTATCTGGCAGTTCAAAAAGTTCTTTAGTAATGAAGTTGTAAAGAAAAAAAAGACTGTCAACTTATACTAGCAATAAATGCCTGCAACAGGTTTCTTCTGTCTTTTGTCCACAACACTTGTAGCCAAATCACAGTTCAAACGATTGTCCATTATAGCGGTCCAACGACGTAGAAATGACAAAATGGGGTCACAAATCCAACCTTCACTTCTCACCAGCAAAAACGCATGTTCGTTCACCAAGCTCAGAAAAAATCCTGCCCTCGTAAGTCAAAAACAATGGCTTTTATTTACTGAGTGATTTTTCTGATTGGCCACACCATTCAGAGGTGGAAGGAACATTAGCAGAGATACTAATACTTAAAGTAGCAGATTTCGGCTAACTACATTTGGTCATTTTTTCTTTTGCACACAAAACATGAACTCTTTTTCTAGGTAGGTGATTATCTTTTTCACTACAGATATTCCCAAAATAAATTATAACCAAAATGAATCTTTAAGGTTTTCTTCTTGATTATTATTATAATGCTCTGTAGATTACATTGAGCTCTCCCTGGATTAATATCCTCCTCGGAATTATCCTTACCAGCTACAAATTGGTAATATATGAGTCAAAAGAGTCAAAATCATCTGCATGGTAATAACAATCTTATAGTTTAGTTTGTCAGCCATTTGCTCTTGGTGAGGCATCTTTCCCTAAAGCCCTGTTCTGGGTATGACATCTGACAGCAAGGCCTCTGATCACAAAGTTTTGGGAAGCCTGGAAACACCTCTTAATTGCTGCTGTTCCCAGGTCCAACCCAGGGTGGTAGCACCTGTGAGGGTCCCAAATATGGGCAAATAGTGAACCCCCAAACTGGGGTCAAAACACTATGAAGATATAAAAATACATTTTTATAATAAAAATACCAGCAATATATTTTTAAAGTAAAAAAAACAAAAAAACAAATTACCAGCAATACATTTTTGTAAATGAAATTAATTATGCTCTGAAGGAAATTTTATTTCAGCATTAAATGACTCATCTGGAGTTGATATGCCGCTAAACAAACAAGCAAATTCTCCCTCAGCTCCCAAATTAAGAAGAGTGTGATATACGTACCTTAGCATAATCCCTGAGTAGCTCAAAGTCACTCTGGGATAGGAATTGATTGTAGAGGACGCCGTCGGTAAATCTGAATCTATCCCGTTCCATTTCCCAGAGATGGATTTGATCTGTGACAGTAGGTGGAAGAACTGGATTCTGTCAAAGTGAGGGAAAAATAGTGAAATTAATAAAATTTTGTCATAGGAAAACAGAGAAAAACAAATAGTAGCAATCATTATTTAAATCATGTACCTCACTTCAGAGTGGATGTGTGGCTGGTGTAATAGATAGCAGCTCAGAATGAGAAGTCAGTGAACCAAGTTCAAATTCCAGTCATGTTCATTGCATTCACTTTTTCACAAATATCCTCTTTGATAAAGGTATAAATCCATCTTTTCTGCTATAGATTAAATAGTAGGGCAGACTGGGATCTTTAGCCTTGGTTGACAATCAGCCTAGAAGAAGGACAATTTTAAATCCAGAACCTGGGGAGGGTTGACTGGAGACTTTGCGGCACATTGTTTCTATAGTACTCAGGAAGATAAGAATGGGTTACTAGCTTGGAAAGAATGGACCAGTTGATTGTTTGCTTAACAGAATATCAACACCTTATGGGTCATTTAATGCCAGAATTTAATTTTCTTGGGAGCTTTAAAGTAATAAAAATAAGATGTATGTTATTCTGCTTTCACAATTGAATCCATGGTAAATGATACTCAGCTTTTGTGCATATACATGTTTGTGTGGACACAATTACTAGTGGCAGTGATATGTGTGATTCATTGGTTTGTCTGTTAAACGGCATATCAATTCCTTATGGGTCATTTAATGCTGAAACCTAATTTTCTTGGGAGCTTGGAAGTAATAAAAATGTTATTCTGCTTTCACAATTGAATACATGGTAAATGATACTCAGCTTTTGTGCATATACATGTTTGTGTGGACACAATTACTACAGTCGTTGATATTTGTGTTTTATGTTATAGTTTTGTTGAAGTTATATTTTGGAATACAGTTTGATTTCTTTAATCCTAGAACACTAACGATGGTTATATAGTACCCAGCGCAAATTTTCATATTTTTAATTACAATTTTCAGTACCTGATATTCTTATGTAAATAATGTTTTTTTTTAGTTCCTATTAATGTTAACTCAAAGTACAAAGTTTGAAGTGCCTACACGTAAAATATTTCAAATAAAGATTTATATTTAATATTTTTTTGATATTTTCAAAATTGGGTATGATATACCCATGGTTAGTAATGGCGTAACTTTAATTGATGGTTAGTGTTCTAAGGTTAAGAAATTGTCAGATATTATATGAATTAATGTCATGAAAAAGTTCTTTCATGTTGGTTGGTTGATTTGGTTTGCAGCTTATCAGCCTCTATGGATGTGTTATTTCATTCTGAAATTTAAATATTTTTAACACAATTTTATGGCTTTAACTAAATATATTTTGAATGCAATTGCATGCCTTCAAATACATTGTTGGTAATTCCACTATAAAATATACTGCTGGTCATTTTGCTATAAAAATGTATTGTTGGTAATTTTACTATAAAAATGTATTTCATACTTTCATAGTGTTTTGTTTTTGTTTGGGGATTCCTAATTTGCCCATAGCCGAAACCTGAAGAGGTGCTAGGTACCACCCTAGGTCAGGGTAGACCAAGGAACAACAGCAATTTAGAAGTGGTTCCAATCTTCTGATCAGTGACTTTGCTGTTGGATGTACTTTATCATCATACCCAGGACTTAGGCCAGTTGTAAATCACTTGCACTTAATGGATGATTTCCAAGTCTGCTGTGTTGACTATGGAGAGACGAAGGACAGCACTTTATCGTGGCATTAAAGAAGTCATGACAGAGCCAAATGTAAGTGGATACAAAAAGGAGTCAACTGTAGTTGGGATCACCAAGTCAATGTGAACAATCCTTTCCTTAGCTGCGTGGTATGGGCTTCACCAGGGTTAGATACAGTTTTGAATTCAGAATTTTCCTTTCCACTGATCACTTGCTACCCAAGGCTATAGAACACAGTCTGTCCTACTATTTAGCCATAGCTGGGGGGAGGGAGAAAAGATGGATTTAATCAACACATGGGCAGTTGGGGATAGATACCTGAAGAGGCTGAAACTAGTACGCAAATCAAACCTTCATTCACACAATCTGATTGCAGCAATCGACACATAGTGGCTGCAATTTTGAACTGGACACTGCTCGACTTGATAGGGAAACCTGTAAGATGCTCACCATGTATTGTGCACTGCACCCAAAGTCTAACATCATTTGACTTTACATGAAGAGATCTGATGAAGAAGGAGGGGTGATAAGTTTGGATGATTGTATCAAAGATGAATGAAGGTCTCTGGCACATAACTTCGTAAGCAGTGAAGAAGTGCTGCAATATTCAGCTGCACATTCAACAAGGTGAGAAAGGGGCAAGAAAAATATAACCAATTATTGAACATCATGCAGCTGCAAGGATAAGTTGAAAGGTCGACGGAAAGATAAAAAGACCACAAAGCCTCCCAGGAACTGTTGACCCGAAAAGAAGGACTGATCATGGCTGCACAAGAACAAGCCTTATATTCGAAAGCCATAGCCAGTAGCGTGTACCACACAACAGATGACCAAATGTGTTGGCTTTGTGGAGAGAAACAAGAGAATGTCACACCTGTAAACAGTGGCTATAAAATGCATGCAGAGGGAGAAAGAGTACAAAAGATAACATGACCAAGTTTGTCTTGCACTGGCTGGTTTCACAGAAATTTTACAAGCACATATTGAGAGTAATGTAAGGAGAAAGTATGCCAAAGACAGTTTGAAACTGTGATTTTAAAACACACCTAAAACCAGATATAATCGTCCTCAACACAACTAAAGATGAATGCCAAATAATTAATGTGGCCATATTTGCTGATTACAATATAAGAGCAAAACAAATAGGAAAGATCAGCAGCCAGTCTGACCTGAAGGTTGATTGTCGGATTGTAGAAAATGACAGAGAAATGTTAGTCATCCAAGTAGTGATTGGAGCACTTGGCTCCATCCCATTGAAGATTAAAGAATATGTCAAACTTGGTGTAAAATACACTTTGCGAATATAGCAAAAAATTGCCTTATGGGGCACAGCAAGCCTACTTTGAAAAACACTGCCCAAGGTCCTCATTGTAACTTGACAGGCTGTAGCTTTCCTGGTACTCTACACATTTACACAACAGCAGTACGATAATACATTCAGAATATAATAATAATAATAATAAATTATAAGAAGCAGAAGTAAATAAGGTAATTAAAAAGAAATAAAAATGAATAATTAAAAGAAATAAAATTAAACTAAAAAATAATTTTAATAATAAATTAATAGAATCAATACATATACTTCTAACATCTCCACTTAAACTCTGAAATGTTATTTACTATTTATTTTTTATCCTCAATAGGAGTGGATAGGTTCACCTATTGTCCAGTTCAAACTCTTCCCCACTCTTTTGAACAGGAGTAGATGTTTATCCATTGTTTAGGATTAGGTTTCCAATTCCTTCTAAAGTCTCATTTTCTTTCACTTCCAGTAACCCCTTGTATCTTAGTGGCATTCTGGCCTTGCTTGGGGTGAATTGATTAAAGAAAAATAAATAAATAAAATAAAATTTATAAATTAATTAAAAAAATAAAGATAATTTAGAAATTATGAAAGGGTACTCAAAAGTTCTCAGCCTGACAAAAACACCTTGGAAAAATACAAAAGAGAAAAAAAAAAAAAAAACTTGTGTTTCATCATTTGTTCAGATTCTGGGAAGAGGGTCATGTTGAGAATTTTCGAGCAAGGGAATTTTCCAAAATATTGAGAATTATCCAAAATTAAATCATACAGAAATAAAGCTTGATTAATTAATTAATGCTAACAATAATGAAAACAAAAAAAAGAAGAATTAATTAAATACAGAAAAGAAATCCCACAAAAACACTTACCTTGAGGGAGATTTGTTCATGTGCATGACTTTTTAAATAACTTATAATCTGAAAAAGAAATGTACAAAGTAAATAAGTCACTTAATCAGAGAATGATATGACAACAAATAAAAATTCTATTTTTTAAAAAATTTATCTCACCTGGATGCAAATTTTTCAGAGACAATTTAGATAAAGCCTTGTCATTTTTATTAATTCTTGCTTCATCTTATTTCTCTTACTAGGTCCAGTTTACATTAGGGCCAAAAGGCAGGTACATGGCCATTTTAACATTAGAGCCAAAATGGTGCACATATGTCTGATTTAAATTAGAGCCAATAGTTAAACAGAAGTATGGTTTAAATTAGGACCAAAAAGGTAGACATAGGTCTGTTTTAATATTAGGACCAAATAGATAAACATATGTCCAGTTTACGTTAGAGCCAAAAGTGGTCCATCTTAACATTAGAGCCAAAACGGTAGAAATAGGTCTGGTTTATGTCCATTTTAACTTGAGGGCTAAAAAGGTAGACATATGTCTGGTTTAACATTAGGGCCAAAAAGGTAGACAATAAGTCCAGTTTACATTAGAGTAAAAAAAGTAGACATATGTCCATTTTAACAATAGGGCTAAAAATGTAGACATATGTCCAGTTTAACATTAGAGCCAAAAAGGTAGACAATGGTCTGGTAGACATGGACCAAAAAGGTAAACAATAAGTCCAGTTTACATTAGGGTAAAAAAATGTAGACATATGTCCATTTTAACAATAGGGCCAAAAAGTAGACATAGGTCCAGTTTACACTAAAATCAAAAAGTTAAGCATTTGTATAGTTTATATCTGAATATGCAAATACCGACTTAGACAGAGGCTCTGTTTGGGTAGGATTTTACTTCCCTGCAAATCAAGAGATTCAAGCAGTGTATACTAAGCCCTGACAACTAGAAGACAATGGCAAGAAAAGTACGGTGACAGAATGGCTAGCAGTATTTATATACCAACCCACGGGGGTAAATATGACATGATGTCTGTTTAATGACTATATATGCAGGCAAAGACAAAAATTATCCAGTTTCTGCAATCGGTGCTACAAAGATAGAGGCTGACCTCTGACCCTTGCTTTTTAGTCCAATACTGATGTGGAATCAGATGACTAGGGTTGCTGCTTGAATTTTTTTTAATTGATGTGATTTTTTTTTACAGCTTATCAACTCTTTGTTGATTATTAAAAGTTTAAACATATTTCAGATTGTAGAAAGTTGCTTACAGCCTGCAATATTCCCCCATCAAAGTACTGACTGGGCTTGACATTGCTCTCGGAAATGAAAAATAAGACATTGGTTCATTGTGTTCCATGATCGCTGCAGTTTTATTTGAGTAAAGGAAAAGCATTACTTGTGACTATTTTATGTAGCTTTTTTTAAATAGACAAACTCCAGGCAGAATGCATACTTACTTGATCACCTGTAATTCCACAGCTTAAAGCTGAATGAATGCTATCTCGAGTGATGTTGCCAACAACCATATTTGGAAATCTTCAGAGAAAAAGAAAACAAGTAAAATTTTTTAAAGCATATATATATATATATATATATATATATATATATATATATTTGTGTATTTAGGCAGAAATCCTTCTTTCATGTACATTTCATTGAATACGACAGACAAGGTGCTTTGATTTATTTTTTTTTTTTTTATACAATTTCTCGTGTGATCTAATAATTTTTTTTTCTTTTCAGATGATAAACTATAAAAACTGTCCAAATGTTCTTTTAACCGAGCGCTTTCGGATATACATTTAGCCATTTTCAAGGATTAAATATTTTAACTGTTAAATAAGAAATAGTTTGTTGCATGTATGTATTTATATAATGTTTTCATTTTTCAAAACACAATCAAGATATTGTCTCCATGTTCATAGTTAATTAATATTATTAAATGTTGTTTTGTTTTTTTTTTAATTAATAAGGCTTCCATTATTTTTAGCCTTTTTTTGCATGTAGATGATGCTATTATATTAGTGCTGTCAACAAGTATGTTACGAAGTGTCCAGTAGGTCTTCATGAATATTTAAATGAGGTCTAATTGAGCTGTGGTCAGAAAGGTGTAGAGTGAGTCTTCGTGTCAAACATGTTGTGGTGTGGCCTATATAATTATTTACAAATTTTGATTGATCAGGAATACAATTCCTTAGGGGGCATTTAAATTCGTAAATAATATTTGCCCTATTTCTTATTTAACAGTTAAAATATTTCATCCTTGAAAATGGCTAAATGTACAGCTGAAAGCACTCAGATTAAAATAACATTCGGACAGTCTTTATATAATTTATCATCCGAAAAGAAAAAAATTATTAGGTCGCATGAGAAATTGTCTAAAAAACTAAATCAACAAAGCACCTTGTCTGTTGTATTCAATGAAATGTGCATATATATATATATATATATGTATATAAAAGCATGCACACACAAAAATATATGTACCATATATACCTGCATATCATGCCACCTTTAAAGACCTAATTTTGAAGCTAATTTGAATCCAGTAAATGGATATATGGCTTGGTTTGTTTTATGGCATATCAACCTCAATGGGTTATTTAATACAGACAAAATCTTTTATTTCTGGTAATGCTTTTCTTCAAAAATCTATTTCTGCGAATATTTTTTCCTTGAAGAAATCTATAGCTGGTAATATTTTTTCCAAAGAATATATAGCTGTTTGTATTACTAGTACTTTTTTAAAGTATTGCTGATAATAATTTTTCCTTCAAAAATTATTGCTGGTAATAATTTTTTTTATTACAAAGTATTTCTGGTATTAAAACCTATTTTTACACAAGTCTGGGAGTTAACTATTTGCCCAAAGCTGTGACCCCTAACAGGTGCTACAACCCCAAGTCAGGGTGGACCTGGGAGCACCAGCAATTAAGAGGTGGTTCCATGCTCCTCAAAACCTCCTGAGCAGAGGCCTTGCTGCTGGACGTAGTTTATTGTCTTACCCATGACGCTGATGTAGTTTATCGTCATACCCAGGATGAAAAATGGATATATGGTTTGGTCCACGGTATAGCCAGGGCCAGCAGTACATATGCTAATTTTATACCTCATGTATGATGCAACCCCCTTAAAATTAGGTCTTCAAAAATCACATGATACACAAGTATATACGGTATTTACTAAGAATAAATAGATATTCATTACTGATCATTTGATGCAACTCTGAGTTTTATGCATGTCACAATTGTCAGGTACAAATTAAAAACTGACTGTTGTAATACATCAATACTTATAGCCTTACATATGTGGAAATTTATTTTTAAATAAATGTTTATTTTTATAGAATTATAACAATATCAAATTACCAAAATGAGTGTTTTTAATTTCATGCACAGAGATTTTTAAAAATGATATATTTTAGAGTAAAGGAATCATTTTAGCATCTAAGTTATACCAATAGGATGTTTTGTTGAAGATTGTAATGAGCCTGACAAACATTGATATTCTAGAGTCGCCACTATATATATATATATATATATCCAGGTAAGATGAGAATATCACCCCTGACATTTAGGCCACCTACCTCCCCAGACTGCACCCCCCTTGATTATAATGTGTGGGGTGCAGCTGAGCAAGAGACCAACAAAACTCCTTGTAACACCAAAGATGAATTGAAGGCAAGGGTTATAGCAGCATTCACCAACTTAAACTGTCCAGAAGAGTTGCAGGAGATTCCGAAGTTGTCTGGAGGCCGTGGTTGAAGCCAATGGTGATTTTATAGAATGAATTTACTCTTTAGTATTTTAAGATATTTTTGTGTAATTTTGGTAAATATATCTGTTAAAATGAGATGTCAGTGTTATTTTCATTTTTGCGCAATTTAGATGACAATCACACCCTATATATATATATATATATATATATATATATATATATATATATATATATATTTGTGTATTCAGGAAACAATCCTTCTTTCATGCATGTTTCATTGAATATGACAGACAAGGTGCTTTGATTTAGTTCTTATACAATTTCTCATGTGATCTAATAATTTTTTCTTTTCGGATGATAAATTATCTAAAAACTGTCCAATTGTTCTTTCTTTCTTTCCGGGCGCTTTCAGCTATACACTTAGCCATTTTCAAGGTTGAAATATATTAACTGTTAACAAGAAATAGATTGTTGTAAGTATGTATTTATATAATGTTTTCATTTTCAAAACACGGTCAAGATATTGTGTCCATGTTCATCGTTGATATTATTGAGTTTGTTTATTTGTTTTTATTAATAAGCCTTCCATTATTTTTAGCTTTTTTTATATGTAGACGATGCTATTATATTTGTATTATCAACAAGTATGTTACAAATAAGGTTCAGTAGGTCTCCAGGAGTATTTAAATGGGACCTAATTCAGCTATGATCAGAAAGATGTAGTGCGAGTTTTCTTGTGAAACATATTAACAGTTAATATATTTCAACCTTGAAAATGGCTAAGTGTATAATCAAAAGTGCTTGGAAAGAAAGAACAGTTGGACAGTTTTTATATAATTTATCATCTGAAAAGAAAAAATTATAACACGAGAACTTGTATAAAAAAAAAAAAAAAAAAAAAACTAAATCAAAGCACCTTGTCTGTCATATTCAATGAAACACAAACACACATATACATGTGTGTGTGTGTGATCCCCAGATTGCTTCAATCCGGGGTAAAAACCCGACTGATTTCCCCCTAAGCTATCGGCACATGGTTGAAAGAAAGTATGTACTCATTCTGTGAATAAACATGCCAATGACTAAGAGAGCTCAATTCAAGGAGGAGGAAGAGCCTTGTAATGTTTGTACTAATAGTAATTGTTTACAAAATTTGCACTTATCTTCCAAGAGTGCACAACTGAATTTATACAGGTTAGTAGGATGTAGAATAGAAAAATCCCACTGTGTCTACTTGCACACTTTAGCCTTTCATTCCAACCTGAAGAAGCCAAATCTAACACATCTTGTTAAAAAGCTTTTACACACACACACACAGAGAAAAAGAGAAAGCAACAATTATTTATAGCCCTTGTAGAAAAAAAATGGTGATGAGGAGGGTCAAAAAGTGCAGTGCGGTGGTCGCCGACAGGTCAGCTATTCTTTCTTCTTCTTCGGTTGCTTCAAGGAAATGGATTGCGTGACTCCCTTTCTCAGCTGTTACACTGGGCAGTTGTGAAACAGACACCAACTCAGCCGCGCCTACTTCGACTTCCTCTTTGTCCGTCTGTCAATTTGTACGTCCAACTCTAACACACGCAGTCCGCCGAATGACTCCCTTCTCTTGTGCTGCTGGCACCCCACTTTTTATGCTATTCCAATACGGCCAAAATTTGCATGTGTGCAAATATCGTCTCGTTTTGGACAAGATAGGCATGCATAAATTGCGTCTTCAATAGTGGCCATATTTCTTTTTATCATCACTTTGCAGGCAAGACATGTTCGCGCTCGTTTCGAATTCTAAGGTAAGTCATGTCTTTCGTCACAACCATACAAAATTTGTGATTAGTAAAAATATTTTCGTTAAAAGAATGTTTCTTTCTAATTTCTTTTTGTGTTTTTTTTATAAGCGTAAGTTCGATGCTAAGAGTTTCTTCTCTTGCACTTCTCACTTGTGGAACCCTCTTTTGGCTTCTTGCTTTCCAGTCAACTAGGGTCTCCTGGTTTCAAGCAAAATGTCATGTATATTCAGAAGGAATGTGATGTCAGAGAGTAAACCAACTCATTAGACATCATCTCATTGCCAACTGACTAATAAAAGGAGAGTGCCTGTTCATGTGCACAGAGTAAAATCTCCTCTGACCAAAACCGTGCAACTGATTCGGGAGATGAAGGGTGTTACAATAACTTGGACCGATTTTAAATGTGAATTAAATTTAAGCATCTAATGATATATTTTTTTTTCAGATTTGGTGGACATTTGGGTGATATTATTTTTCACACAATTGTCATGACTTAAATAACATGATCCAATAGAGAAACATAAATTTTCACCAATAACACTGACTTATTTACTGCTGACTTTGATCCGTCTTAATGAAACACCCTTTATTTTCTAAGACAGAAGTAATCCAAGATACTTAGCTTTGTCATTAGGCTCAATTTTTAATGCATATAATGTCCGTAATAGCAATCTATGTTCTAAATAGAAATAAATATACAAACTGATTACCGGTAAAGCATTTCACAAAATAAGGCAATCAGGGCAATTTGAAGTTGAGAATCTGAAAAAAAAGAAACAATATAAAGAATATGGTTTCATCTTGATTGATTGATGGATGGATTTATTTTTATGGCTTATCAACCCGTTTTAGGTTATTTAAAGCCAGAAAATAGTTTTAGATTGTAAGGATTTGTATTATATATAATAATATTTTTAAATTGTGGGGTGGGAGACATGGTCTGATATACCACTGTAGACAGTAATTTCAGGGGGAATGGCAGTGTGTGTGTGTAGGGGAAGGGGATTTGATATACCATCTCTTAATTTTTCTTTTCTTTAGGTAACTGACTGTGGATACTCAATTTTTGTGAGGAAAAGAGGAGAGGTCTTGCCGTCTCTCAAATACAGTAAACATTTAGGTGACCACTTGGGAATACCAGATGTCATAAGCTTGGATGTGCAGGTGGTGTAAGTGGTTGATTTCCAATTCTTGTTGGGTTTGTTATATTCACTTATATGTAAATACCCTTAGGAAACATATGAATTCACCTCTCCCCCTCCCCGAACTATGGGTTAGTTAGTAAGACTTGTATCAATAAACCATTATTATCTCCCACCCTTACAATTTAAAAATATTATTTGTGAGTGATCAGATTTTATAATGTTCATAACATAGAACTGACCCCCCCCAAACTCTTTACATATTTATATACACATTATAAATTCTTGTTTGTTTATCAAAGTCTAATTAGGTATGAATTTACCCCTACTCCCCACCAGACTTGTATCATGAAATGATTATTATCTCAAAAAAAAAAAAAAAAAAAAATTCATACAATCTAAAAATATTTTTCTGGCTTTAAGTAAGCTGTAAAGGGTTGATAAGCTGTAAAAAAACGAATCAATCAAAATTCAAAATTTCAGTTGGGGATGAAATGGATGAGGTCTCATATGTCATGAAATACAGTAAATTTTTTTAGTTCAATTATTTTATTTATTTTTGGTAGGTAATGGTTTTCATACAAAAATTTTATGCTTCAAGAAACAAAAATTACTTACTGGTATATGCATATAATCTATAATTCGTTTCCACAACAATAAATCCTTTTTGTGCTGCTGCTGCCGTTGCACTAAACTGTGATAATCCTGAGGCCAAATTAATTGCCAATCTTGTAGGATAATATCTCTGCGACTTTCTCTGGAAGCAACAAGCAAAAGCACATAACAGCAAATGGAAAAGCATGGATAATCACAAAAGGAACATTGTTTTGTTTGTTTAATGGCATATCAACACTTTTATGGGTCACTTAATGCTAAAATTTAATTTCCTTGGGAGCTTTGAAGTAAGAAAAATATGATATACATTATTCTGCTTTCACAATTGAATACATGGTAGATGATACTCAGCTTTTGTGCATATACATGTTTGTGTGGACACAATTACTAGTGGCAGTGATATGTAAGATTCATTGGTTTGTCTTTTTAATGGCATATCAATTCTTTATGGGTCATTTAATGCTGAAACCTAATTTTCTTGGGAGCTTGGAAGTAATCAAAATATATTATTCTGCTTTCACAACTGAATCCATGGTAGATGATACTCAGCTTTTGTGCATATACATGTTTGTGTGGATATAATTACAAGAGGCAGTGATATGTGTACTTTATATTGTAGTTTTGTTGAAGTTAGATTTTGGAATGCAGTTTGATTTCTTTAAGAAATTGTCAGATATTATGTAGATTAATGTCATGAAAGAGTTCTTTCATTTTTGTTATTTGGTTGATTTTGAATTGTCAAAACTTCTTAAGAAAGATAGTGGAGTGTTTTGTTATTACTTTCTCCATTGTTTGGAATTCAGTGTTGTCCTTCTCCTAGAGAGCCCAGTTTGCCTTGCTATTTAACCCCAGAGATTAAGGGATTACGTTTGACACTACCTCAAAATTGGAACGAGATGGTCTTGATTTGAATGACTGTCGTGGATAGATGTATGACAATGGCTGGGTAGATGTCTGATGTCCAGAAAAATATATCACAGAGAAACCCAATCTTTGGGAACTGTGACAACCATTCTTTGAACCTCATAAGAGTGCATGCAGCATCAGAACATGTGTTTGCTGTATCATTTTTTGGAGTTCTTGATTCATTGTACAATTTTTTCTTCAGCTCAACAATGCACGGTGGGAGAAATTGAAGGAGACAGTAGAGACGGCTGTAAAGCGGCTCCCTGATACAAAATGGAGTGCTCGGTATGATGCTATTCACACTGTAAATGTCTATATTTCTGAGATGAGGTATTATGTACACTATTTACATTATTCAGACTATTGTCCTCATATGTAGCCATATTTATTACAACGTTTCGGCTGTTGTACACTCCGGCTTCAGATGGTTGGAATGTCGAACTGAACCCCTTATTTTGCTCACTGGGGTAGACTGTCAGTTATCAGTTATCTCCTGTTAATTCCCCTCTCCAAGTTCTCCACTGCCTTAACTGGGTATTGAACTCACACTCTTTGGGTCCTGTCACTGGATCTAACCAATGCCATGTGTCCTTCAGGACATCTGTGTATGAATTTCTGGGTATTATAAACCTAATGTCTTCAGCAAACATTTTTTTTACCAGTGCTCATATTGCAATTTTTGCTGTCATCATTACATGTTTTTACCAGAGCTCATATTGCAATTTTGGTTGTTATTATCGCTTTTCTCTGGCACTCTTTATTACTGGTTCCCATATTGTATTCATTTCTATGCTTGGTCAGCTCAGGTGATTTTTGTGGCCTAGCATATGTGCCAATTCCTAAACTTAAGGAACTAGAACAGTCTACTCCAGTGAGCGAAATAATGGGTTCAGTTAGACATTCCAACCACTTGAAGAAGGCTGGAGCGTACAACGGCCGAAACGTAATAAATATGGTGACAAAGATGAGGACAATAGTCCGAATAATGTAACTAGTGTAAAAATGAAGCTAAATTATTGGAGGTTATGACAAATGACTGTTCGGTATCATTTGATACAAGAAGTGACGCCAGCTGCTTGCTGCACAACATGCAAACTTTCAGCTTTCGAACTATGCTGCTGTTCTGGGACAGCATCCTGACTTTCATCGACCAAATACAGAAGAAACTTCAGTGCCCCAGAATGAACTTCAATGAAGCTTGAGCTGACATTCAAAGTCTGCAACAATCTGTTATGAGTGAACAGGACTGTCTTTATAAAAATTCAATTGCAAACAGTGAGGAAAAATGCTTAGAATGGGGTATTGACATTGGTCAACAAAGAAGTGTGTGTCATAAAAAGAGAATGGCTAGAGAGGAAATAAATAATAAAAAAATAAATAATAACAAATAAATAATAAATCTATTAATAAAAAATAAATAATAAAAAAAAATACTATTCTTAAAAGAGTGCTACCAGAAGTGTTGAAACAAAATGGCTATTTTTGTAGTGATTTTCTAACATATTTATGTTATAATTATCGAATAAATTATATATATTTATTAGATGATAAATATTTTTTTTTTCAATGTAGATGGGAATTATTTAATATAGGTTTAATTTTAAATATAGATACTTCATTCTTAGATTATTATAATCATTTCAGTATATTAATTTCAATTTTTTTTTATTATTATTTTTTCTGATATATTGTTTATTTTAATATACCTTTAATTCTTAATTAACTATCTTTCATATAAATAGGTTTATCTCTTTATTTAATATAATACTTTTGTTAATAGATTTATGAAGGATTTCTGAACTGTCTTCTGTCTGCTACTGTGTATAAAATAAATAGGTCATTTCTTCTCTCTTTTTTTCTCCCCCTTATTTTCTCTTTCCTTTTCTCCCTAACCACCCCCCTCATTTCCTCTCTTCTCCCCTTCTTTCCTTATTCTGTTTGGCCAGTTTTATTTCAATAATTTATCATCCATTGACTGGTTTGAAAAATCCTTGTAAATTTTAGTTCAATTTACAAGGTGAAAATGATCATTAACCTAATGTAATCTTAATTCCTATTGTATAAAAAATACGTTGCTCTGTTTAATTAAAACATTGAGCTCTCTGTGTGAATCAGTTTTAATATTTAATAATTTATATTGTATAGGATTCACTTGGATTATATACCAACAGATTATTACCTGTATGTGTGTGTGTGTATATATATATATATATATATATATATGTGTGTAAATAAATGACAATAAGAAAACAGTAATTGCTGACGCGTTTCGTCCTAATGCGGACTTTTTTCAAAGCAAGTAACGAAATGATTTTAATCAAACAAAGAAAATTAATAAAAACAAAAAACAGTGTGTTCTTAGCAACGGGAATGTAGGAAACGCTATTTTCGTATTTTTAACTGAAAATGACGTCAGTTAATGTCACGTGTGGAGAATATTTCATTAATCTTTGTTGATGGATTCAACCATTTTCTTTTGATTTTAATATGTTTTTGTGTACATTTGTTTGTGAGAGCAGTAATTTTGTTAGAAAAGGTGAAATAGGGAAAAAACCTGGGCGGAGATTAATATTTGGGTATTGGTCGATTGCGGCACTCTCTAGGATTTTCCTTCTGAGTGAGTTATTTTCTTTTTTTATAAGTATAGAGTTTTTAAAATCAAAATTATGGTTGAATTTATTCCTATGTATTACTAAGGCATTATTTAAGTTGTTTATTCTAAGGTCTCTTTTGTGTTCATTGATACGTTTTTTTATGTTTCTGCTTGTTTCTCCAATATATTGGGAGGAACAGTTTTGGCAATTTATTGTATAAATTACTGCTTTCTTATTGTCATTTATTTACAAATATTGTCTTCTCTAAAAGTTAAATTTGAGAAATTTTCATATATATATGTGTGTCTATTTAGGCAGCAATCCTTCTTTCATGCACGTTTCATTGAATATGAGAGATAAGGTGCTTTTATTTAGTTTCTTTATACAATTTCTCATGCGGTCTAATAATTGGCTAAATGTATAGCCAAAAGCATTCAGATAAAAAGAACAGTTTTTATATAATTTATCATCCAGAAAGAAAAAAAATATTAGATCGCATGAGAAATTTTATAAAAAAACTGAATATAAGCACCTTGTCTGTCATATTCGAATGGAGGTGGGCAGGCGCGGAAACTGTGATCGGTAGCTGACTTGTTGGTGTATTGCATAGGCGAGATTCCAAGCTCTATGTAAAGGGCTGGAATGAGAAGGAGGGCAGTTCGTCTCAGAAGTGGAGACTGTGCCCGTCACTACGACGGTAGGAGAGAGACAAAATTTTTTTATGGTTTTTCCGTGACACATTTCAACACAAGCTATTTCGGCAAACCTCAGATGTTGACACGCTTTATCTGAATTCAGCAGCAAAGAGCTGATATCAAGGAAATCAAGCGCGACCCTCACCACTGCATTCACCATAGATGTATTCGTAGCATTTGAACAGTTTGCGACGCAGCGACTTCGTGATGGAGAGACAGTCGACGAATTCCTGGCAGCACTCGAAAGACTGGCTCGCCAGGTTGGAGAAAGACAACCTGAAAGATGGATAGCCTGCGTGTTTGTTGCGAGGTTGCCACAGCATGTCAGGCTTCGGGCATCGGCGCAAATGGACACTTTAACATTAGATCAGCTCTGTGCGAGAGCTCAAGCCATCCGGGTTGAAGACCATAGACCTGTAAACCAAATTATCGTAGCGGCCCAGCAGCCACATGCAGATGCCGTGGAAGTAATTTCTGACCAGAACAGCAGAAACTCTGTGTTTTGTCCATGTGCCAACCCCAACAACCTGAATAATGATTGCACCCAGGGACATGCAACGAGGACGGACAACCGGGTATGACGATTGCGCCGAAGGTTATGGTGTTTCAGATGCCAAAGGATGGGTCACTTTGCATCAGAGTGCCCGGGAAATGAGGCCACTCTCGATTTAAGAAGGGCCTACCTCCGGGAAACGAGTCAGGGGAAAACTCCTCCCTAGGCAAGTGCAACATTGATGTGCTACCTGTGATTAAACTGCTCATTGATGGACAGAGATGCACGGCCCTGGTGGACTCTGGGTGTTCAAAGACATTAATGTGCAAGTTGGCATGTTGCTCGTGGACACCTAGAGAGGCACAGGTTGTAACTGCCAACGAAAAAACCCTTACCAGCCTAGGTGTCGGCACAGTGGAGCTGAAAATCGACAACATACACCCGGTAAGGAGGTATTGATTGTACACCAAACCTTGCCAGGGCTCGACCTCCTGCTCGGAGTTGACGTGATTGCAAAACTGGGAGAAGTCTATATAAGTGGCTCAGGTGAGGTGAATTTTGCTGCTGAGAATGTGCCCCTCAGATCCTCCATTGCAATAAACAAACCTGACTTCAGTGCAACTTTCGACCAGCGCAGGCGCATATGGACTGCAATGTGGAAGTAGGCGGGTGGCCGAACGCCTGCACCACTGAAAAATAAAATAGCAGAGTACCCACTTCCAGAGCATATCAGGAGCAAATATGAAAATGAATTGCAGCTTTGGATAGCAAATGGCAGGATTGTGCCGTACCGAGGAGGAGCTAGGGCCGCCTCAAGGACGGATTCCGTTGATGGCAATAGTGCAAGAGAATAAGGGGAAAGTGAGACCGGTCATGGACTACAGGGAATTGAATAACGTATACGCCCAATGCAGACATCTGTGCCCAGAAATTGCAGGAATGGCAACAGCAAGGAAGCAATGTGGCCATGCTCAATTTAAGAAGGGCCTACCGCCAAGTCCGAGTCCACCGATCACACTGGCCCTTTCAGACTGTCATGGTAAAAGGATGGAGATATTGCCTCACTCGATTTGGATTTGGTCTTAATGTGGCCCCTAAAATCATGTCAGCAATTATGAATGTGGTCATGTCGCAGGATGAGGAAATTCGAAGGGCAGCGTCATCCTACATTGATGATGTCTACGTCAATGAAAACGTGGCCTCTTCAACGACGGTTAAGGAATGTCTAGAACACTTTGGCTTGGTGTGCAAGGACCCAGAACCGCTTCAGGATGCAGCGAATGTACTCTGACTACACGTCAGTAGTGATGGAGAAAAACTTTGCTGGAGGCGAGGCAGTGACATCCCGGAAGTCCCGCCAGTGATCACTCGTCAGAGTACCGTCTCCATGTGTGGGAAACTGGTAGGCCATTTTCCCATATGCGAGTGGCAGCAGCAACCATAAAGCGCTGCATGACTTCTGTTTCGTCAGAATGGGACAACGAGGTGCACCTCTTCGTCACCCTAAGATGCACGATAACAGAAACTATGGAGAGAGTGATGCAAGACAATCCCGTGCGAGGTGACTGGTGCATTAAGGGGAACGAGCTCACTGTTTGGGTGGATGCCAGCTCATTGGCCATGGGTGTCGCCCTTGAGGATAATGGGTTCATCATAGAAGATGCCTGCTGGTTACACAACACATAAACCTGTCCGAATTAGACGCCACTCTGAAGGGAATTAACCTGGCGCTCCAATGGCAAGCAACAGTGCTACACATCGTCACAGACTCAGCATGCACTCAGCGTTGGATATCAGATGCACTTAGCGGAAGAGCGCGACTGACCACCAAGGCATCGAATGAGATGTTGATATGAAGGCGGCTCGCCACGCTGACTGAAACTATCAAAGAATACAACCTGTCTGTGGATGTAACGTTAAAGTGGCAGTCAACAGAGCAGATGCATTGACTTGCATTCCGCAGCGTTGGTTGACTGCTGCTCGGAAAGAGTCTGAATCTCTGCAGCTGCCGTGTACAGCTTCTGCGCTCAGAATAACTTCGAGCATATCATGAGCTTACATGAACAGTGTGGGCAACCCGGGGTTAAACGGACGCTCTACTTCTCAAAGATGGTCAACCCAGCAGTCAAAAAGGCAGATGTTAGGACAGTAGTGCAGAGGTGTAAGGCATGCCAGACAATTGACCCGGCACCGGTGCAATGGCAAAAAGGAAATTTGAGTACTACCCATGTTTGGAACAGGCTGGGGATAGAAGTTACGTGCATTGGCAGCCAGCTCTATTTGACTATTATTGACTGTGGTTCCTCTCACTTCGCCATTTGGCGACTGCTGCATCGGCAGGACACTGCCGGCATAATACATCAATTGGAGTTCATCTTTTACGACCAGGGGCCACCTGCAGAAATATTGACAGATAATGGTGTGGCATTTTCCTCAGAGCGATTCTCGCAATTCTTAAGAAAGTGGGGTGTGCAGCTTCGGTTCCGGTGTGCCTACGTGCCGGCGGGAAACGGCTTAGTAGAAGGGGGCCACTGGTCTATAAAAGTGATTGCAGCCAGGAAGCGATGTTTGATCCCCGAAGCAGTTTATTGGCATAATGCCACAGCAAGTGTACGGACAAGCTTAAAATGGGGCATGTTACCAAGATTATCAGCTTGCAGTCAGTGCAGGTCGATGGTGTGCATCGCCATGTTAAAGACTTACAGTTGTAGGGTTTCAGATGATGAAAGTGACTCTGAAGATGGTGCACTTGTGGTGTATTTAAAGTCGGATCCACTGAGCTTTGCCTCAGACATCAGCACTCTACCTGCGGACATCGAGGCGGATGGCAGCTCAACGGATGAGAGTTCATCCGAGGATGAGGGCCCTGTCATCCCGCTCAGAAGTAGTGCCCGGCAGAAGAGGCCTGCCCCAAGTTGCATGATGTGTGATCATGACAGCGAGACACAAGATGAATGTGGAAATCTGCCACCTTGAAGCAAGCGAGGTCGCGCATGTGTGATCATCCCAATATGTCAAGCGTGCAAGTTGTGTATATGCGGACGCTGTCACCAGACAGACGCTGCCATCTCTCGAGCCGAGGAGCTTTGTGATCTTAAGATTAGGGGAGCGTGTAATGAGTTGGTCGGTCAACTTGACACCCCCAAAGTGGAGGTGGAGGTGGGCAGGCGCAAAAACTGTGATTGGTTGCTGGCTTGTTGGTGTTTTGCATAGGTGAGTTACCAAGCTCTATGTAAAGGGCTGGAATGAGAAGGAGGGCAGTTCATTTCAGAAGTGGAGATTGTGCCTGTCGCTACGACAGTAGGAGAGAGACAAAATGTTTTTATGGTTTTTCCATGACACATTTCAACACATGCATGTGTGTGTGTGTGTATATGTGTGGAAGTGTATCTGTCCTGTCAAGCAGCATTTACGTGTATAATTCATGTGTGTATATGTATCATAATTATAGTTTGTCTATGCAGGATTTGGATGATAATGTGTATTCTGTTGTGTGTGTCTAGTAGGTATTTTTATCCACGTTTGGCAGTTGTCTGGCAACATGTTTAAAAAAAAGAAGAGGAAATTAGACTTTTGGTTCCAATCCTAGTTAGGAATGATTCCAAAATTCAATGGTTGAAATGCCATGAATATGACAATAAAGATCAGGACAACACTCCGAACAATGTAAATAGTGTAAATACTTACAATACCTCATCTCAAAAATATAAATAGATCCCAAACAAGATATTTAACAAAGCTTACCTTTCTTTGATAGACTAAACCAAATTCTCGTAGATGCTGTAACAGTCGCAACTGGGCCTCAGACATTCCTTCTGTGGCATAATCCTAAAAAGAAATTGAAGTCTTTATGGCATTAACCTCAAACTGGCAGAGATGAGAAGAATTTATATATATATATATATATATATATATATATATATATATATAAAAAAACACCAGTGATATTGTGGTGGAGAAGAGTTGTCTCCCTTGAAATAATAATTATAGTAAATATAGAATTTTGTTTATAATGAGAAAAATAATCTAGGTGACATTTGTGCCCAGAGGATCTGTACTTCATCAGAATTATTAATATAACATGTCAAAACAATAGTGATTTTATGAACTATGGAATACCAATTGGGAAGAAGAGACTGCTCATTTTATCATGGGGGGGGGGGTCAGTAATCAGGTTGTAATCTAAGTTTTTGTCACTACCACCATGTTTATTTAAGCACATGTTTGTGTGAAAACAGTCAGTCAAGAAAGTCAAGTCACAGTCGACGAGAAAGAGAGAGAGATTGAAAGTGTCTGCTTGCTGAGTGAATTAATTATGGCCACTACTAAGAACAAAAAGGGTGAACCCGAAAGCTACTTCTCTCCTTTCAGAATTATTTGCAATATTTGTTTGTTTTTTCCCCCCCTGGACTTTATTGCTTATACACTACTTTCTTGTAAAGGAAGCATTATTCTTTTTCTACCAGTTTCTTCCTTATATACATCTACATAAATTTTTCTTTTGACTCGAATCAACTTGTTCATATTTGACTTTTTTTCTGCTTAGCCCGATTCTTGCCCCAACGAACTTGCAGGTAACCCCAGCTGAATCTTCTGGGATCTACGATTTGTTATTTGCTCTCCAGGATCCAAAAAATCACAATGTGGCTGGTGAGTGGGATCGAATCATCATTGTGAACCGGAGACTTTGATCAAACATGTGATACTGGATAAAGAACAGGACTAACAGCCGGTCTTGTAGAGTACATCGATCCAGTGGGGTCAGGGTAAGTGTTACAATATTGAAAGATTTGTTAAAAAAATGATTGTCATTAAATGAAAAAGTAGCCTATGATGGTGACTTAGTCACTGTCAAAATATTCCTCTTATAATCTTGCCTGTCTCTTCGATTTCTGCAAACAGTTTGCAAAATCCACTATTGCTATCAGGTGCCTCATCTTCTTAATCCTTAATCTTGACCACAGTCTGAATTCTCTTCCTTTACAATGAGGATTTTAGCTTTGGGAAAAGCCAGAAGTTGTGAGAAACCTAATCTGGACTGAGAGACCTGCGTAAGGCAATGTTTTGACAAAAGCGCCTGTAGAAAGCACGAAAAATAAACAATCAAGATATTCAAATAGCTAAATACTTTCAGGAGAGTTCTTCTAATTCTTGCACTGTCAATCACTGACTGTCTTTCATTGCAATTGATATGCAGTCAACATTTTCAGGGATTCAGCTTCTTGAAGGCCTTCTAGAATGTGCACTGCTTTCAATGAATTCCCAGCCAAATTTAAAACATTAAAAACTTACTAAAAATGTCCGTAATCATTTGAATAGTTTCTGTGAGGTAAATGTCCAAGACTCAAGTGCATTTCTTTATGCTTGATTGAGTGATTCATTTTTTATGATTTACCAACCCTTTACAGGTTATTTAAAGCCAGGAAATATTTTATATTGTAAGAATTTTTTTTTTGAGATAGCAATGATCTAGTGATGTAACTGTTACTAATTAACCCATAGCTGGGGGAGAAGAGGTTGATACATAACTTTCCCAGGAGTATTTGCATGTAAGTGAATATAATGAACCCAACTGGAATTGGAACTTGGCTCTCTGATTAATGATTTCAAGCCATTATCCATTACACAACACATACAACTGAGTTTACAACAGCTGGTATTCCCATACTCATTTCCAAGCAATTTGGAATTCTAGCTTAGGTTGGTTAATTTAACAAGATACCAACCCTTCATAAGTTGATCAATGTTGAAGATGGTTCATATAAGACAAAAATCATAATGAATTAATAGACAGACAGAAGTCCAGTTTACAGCAAAATCCAAAGAGGTAGATATAGGCTTGGATTAAAATAGTCAAGAAGGTAATCATAGGTCCAGTTTAAGCTAGAGTCGTGAAGACAGACGCAGGTGCAGTTTAAGCTAGAGTCGTGAAAACAGACGCAGGTGCAGTTTAAGCTAGAGTCGTGAAGACAGACGCAGGTGCAGTTTAAGCTAGAGTCGTGAAGACAGACGCAGGTGCAGTTTAAGCTAGAGTCGTGAAGACAGACGCAGGCGCTGTTTAAGCTAGAGTCATGAAGACAGACGCAGGCGCAGTTTAAGCTAGAGTCTTGAAGACAGACGCAGGCGCAGTTTAAGCTAGAGTCATGAAGACAGACGCAGGCGCAGTTTAAGCTAGAGTCATGAAGACAGACGCAGGCGCAGTTTAAGCTAGAGTCATGAAGACAGACGCAGGCGCAGTTTAAGCTAGAGTCATGAAGACAGACGCAGGCGCAGTTTAAGCTAGAGTCTTGAAGACAGACGCAGGCGCAGTTTAAGCTAGAGTCTTGAAGACAGACGCAGGCGCAGTTTAAGCTAGAGTCATGAAGACAGACGCAGGCGCAGTTTAAGCTAGAGTCATGAAGACAGACGCAGGCGCAGTTTAAGCTAGAGTCATGAAGACAGACGCAGGCGCAGTTTAAGCTAGAGTCATGAAGACAGACGCAGGCGCTGTTTAAGCTAGAGTCATGAAGACAGACGCAGGTGCAGTTTACATAAGTCTGGCTTGTACCTGATTCTGCACTATCCACCTGGGAATTGTCCTCTTTTGTGGAGCCTTACCGCTCTACAAAGAATGCAATCAGCATATGCTTATCCATATCAGCGGAGCAACTATTTTGAATGTAGATTTGGTCTCTCTTTTAACACTATTAAAAAGCAATGGATGCTCCCCTAGATTAACAAAGATTAATTAATCTCATTTTAGTACTATTTTGAATGTTGACCCAATATTAAAAATAATAACTAATCCCCCAAAAATGTAGACTCGGGTTAGTTTCCAGGTATGAATAGATGGTTCTTACCTTGCCAAATATGGAGAAGCTCAGTTGAAACAGAAATGATAAAGACTCAACAAGATCCATTCCTCGTGTCTAAAAAGAAAAACACAAAAAGATTATCCAAATGAACAAAAATTATACATTTACACAAAAAGCTATGTTATACTAGATCTCTTTTTGATTCACTCTACATCAAAACCTGTCACCTGGATGTGAACACTAAGTAAACAAAAATAAAGCCGCTCTCTGTGCAGAGGCCCCAGGCATTATATCCAGCTTACTAAACAAATCCCCTCAAAAAATAAAATAAAATACAACATGAAAATCATGAACATTACCACTAAAGTAAAAGGCATGACTAAAAAAACTGAATCATGAGCCACCCCATCTGGTTTTAAGAAAACCACTCACTACACTATTTGCAGTCACAGTCAACATCAACCAATCTGATACATGCATAAATTCCAGGCTCTCCCCATTATCCAGGTTGCTTCCCTCACCCACAAAGAGACATTCCACCTTGATCTTCCATATCAGCAATACAAAGAATTTTATCTGGTGTTCTTTTTCTGCCTCAGCAGCACTACATTATTATTTCATTTGTTCTCTCGTGCAACATTATGCAGCTATTTTCTGGTGCTATCTGGTTTTCTTTTTCTGCCTCAGCAGAACTACCTTGTTATTTCATTTGTTCTCTCGTGCAACATTATGCAGCTATTTTCTGGTGCTATCTGGTTTTCTTTTTCTGCCTCAGCAGAACTACCTTGTTATTTCATTTGTTCTCTCGTGCAACATTATGCAGCTATTTTCTGGTGCTATCTGGTTTTCTTTTTCTGCCTCAGCAGCACTACCTTGTTATTTCTTTTCTTCTCTCGTGCAACATTATGCAGCTATTTTCTGGTGCTATCTGGTTTTCTTTTTCTGCCTCAGCAGCACTACCGTCTTATTTCATTTGTTCTCTCGTGCAACATTATGCAGCTATTTTCTGGTGCTGCTGATGCCACCTTCAAGACTATGGCCATTTGAGAGAAATGCATTTGTTCTTGTGTCTTTTGTCACAGATTTCATGCCTTTTGTTAATACAGACAAACCTCCCAGAAATGGACTTCTGATGCAATGGACAAAATCTGCAAGCAAAAAAAAAAAAAAAAAAAAAAAAGCTCTGCAAGAAAAAAACTTACAAATCATCAGTAATGTATTTAAAAATATGCAGGCTTAGTGGAACGAGTCATATTAGTTCTTAAAGTGACCGCTTAGCAGCAGTGACGGACTTTTCAACTGTAAACAAAGACGGGTGTACAGTACAGTATTTAAAGTACAATACATTAGTGTATGCGTGAGAAAGTACACACACACACACACATATATACACACACACACACACATATATACACACACACATATATATACACACACACACACATATATAAATACACACACACACATATATAAATACACACACAGACATATACATACACATATATACACACACATATATAAATACACACACAGACATATACATACACATATATACACACACATATATAAATACACACACAGACATATACATACACATATATACACACACATATATATACACACACACATATATATACACACACACACACATATATACACACACACACATATATATACACACACACACATATATGATTCATCATAATTTCTCTTTTCAAGTTGAATAATCGTGGCGGTGGTATACAGTTTTAAAAGCGATTCATGGTTGTAACTAAAAGCCAAATAAAATTTTTTTTTAATTTTTACATTTAAATTGTAGACAATGTTAAGTCCAGTTTTAGTATTCAAAGTAAACACTATAGATTTTTTGTATCTTCATACACCTGTCCCCCGATCAAGAAAATTTTGAATCTCTGCCAGTTGATGGATTATGAGTTACATGTTTTATGGCAAACATACTTCTGAATTGTCTTAGATCTTCTCTCTACGTTCTACTGTGCACAATGTTCTAGGTTTCGACTAAATCAACTGAAGGAACAAACTTACCGTTAATGTGTCAAGGTATTGCAACATAAAGAACCAAACTTGTGAAGAACCTTCCATCAGTAAAAACTGGAATCCAAGAGGAGTTATTGTTGGAGTCGCTTCTTCACTTTCACTAAATTCAGAAAAATAAAGTTTTCTTTTACTGATTTTTTTTTTAATGTTCAGATAAAATATTTTACTACACTTATTTCATTACTAGTTTTATTCCATCTAATTATTGTTGCTTTTTATCCCAACACTCTCGCTCTATACACTCTTCATTATTAGTATTATTTTATTACTAGTTTTATTCCATCTTATTATTGTTGCTTTTTATCCCAACACTCTGGCTCAATACACTCTTCATTATTACTATTATTTTATTACTAGTTTTATTCCATCTTATTATTGTTGCTTTTTGTCCCAACACTCTCTCTCTATACACTCTTCATTATTACTATTATTTTATTACTAGTTTTATTCCATCTTATTATTGTTGCATTTTATCCCAACACTCTGGCTCAATAAACTCTTCATTATTACTATTATTTTATTACTAGTTTTATTTCGTCTTATTATCGTTGCTTTTTATCCCAACACTCTCGCTCAATACACTCTTCATTATTACTATTATTTTATTACTAGTTTTATTCCATCTTATTATTGTTGCTTTTTATCCCAACACTCTGGCTCTATACACTCTTCATTATTAATATTATTTTATTACTAGTTTTATTCCATCTTATTATTGTTGCTTTTTATCCCAACACTCTCGCTCTATACACTCTTCATTATTACTATTATTTTATTACTAGTTTGATTCCATCTTATTATTGTTGCTTTTTGTCCCAACCCTCTGGCATAATACACTCTTCATTACAACTATTATTTTATTACTAGTTTTATTCCACCTTATTATTGTTGCTTTTTATCCCAACACTCTCGCTCAATACACTCTTCATTATTACTATTATTTTATTACTAGTTTTATTCCATCTTATTATTGTTGCTTTTTATCCCAACACTCTGGCTCTATACACTCTTCATTATTAATATTATTTTATTACTAGTTTTATTCCATCTTATTATTGTTGCTTTTTATCCCAACCCTCTCGCTCAATACACTCTTCATTATTACTATTATTTTATTACTAGTTTTATTCCATCTTATTATTGTTGCTTTTTATCCCAACACTCTGGCTCAATACACTCTTCATTGTTACTATTATATTATTACTAGTTTTATTCCATCTTATTATTGTTGCTTTTTATCCCAACACTCTCGCTCTATACACTCTTCATTATTACTATTATTTTATTACTAGTTTTATTCCATCTTATTATTGTTGCTTTTTATCCCAACACTTCTCGCTCAATTCACGCTTCATTATTACTATTATTTTATTACTAGTTTTATTCCATCTTATTATTGTTGCTTTTTCTCCAAACACATCTCGCTCAATTAACTCTTCATTATTACTATTATTTTATTACTAGTTTTATTCCATCTTATTATTGTTGCTTTTTATCCCAACACTCTGGCTCTATACACTCTTCATTATTACTAGTTTTATTCCATCTTATTATTGTTGCTTTTTCTCCCAACACTTATCGCTCAATTCACTCTTCATTATTACTATTATTTTATTACTAGTTTTATTCCATCTTATTATTGTTGCTTTTTATCCCAACACTCTGGCTCTATACACTCTTCATTATTACTATTATTTTATTACTAGTTTGATTCCATCTTATTATTGTTGCTTTTTATCCCAACACTTCTCGCTCAATTCACTCTTCATTATTACTATTATTTTATTACTAGTTTTATTCCATCTTATTATTGTTGCTTTTTCTCCCAACACTTCTCGCTCAATACACTCTTCATTATTACTATTATTTTATTACTAGTTTTATTCCATCTTATTATTGTTGCTTTTTATCCCAACACTCTGGCTCAATTCACTCTTCATTATTACTATTATTTTATTACTAGTTTTATTCCATCTTATTATTGTTGCTTTTTATCCCAACACTCTGGCTCTATACACTCTTCATTATTACTATTATTTTATTACTAGTTTTATTCCATCTTATTATTGTTGCTTTTTATCCCAACACTTCTCGCTCAATTCACTCTTCATTATTACTATTATTTTATTACTAGTTTTATTCCATCTTATTATTGTTGCTTTTTATCCCAACACTCTGGCTCTATACACTCTTCATTATTACTATTATTTTATTACTAGTTTTATTCCATCTTATTATTGTTGCTTTTTATCCCAACACTACTCGCTCAATTCACTCTTCATTATTACTATTATTTTATTACTAGTTTTATTCCATCTTATTATTGTTGCTTTTTATCCCAACACTTCTCGCTCAATTCACTCTTCATTATTACTATTATTTTATTACTAGTTTTATTCCATCTTATTATTGTTGCTTTTTATCCCAACACTCTGGCTCAATTCACTCTTCATTATTACTATTATTTTATTACTAGTTTTATTCCATCTTATTATTGTTGCTTTTTATCCCAACACTCTGGCTCTATACACTCTTCATTATTACTATTATTTTATTACTAGTTTTATTCCATCTTATTATTGTTGCTTTTTATCCCAACACTTCTCGCTCAATTCACTCTTCATTATTACTATTATTTTATTACTAGTTTTATTCCATCTTATTATTGTTGCTTTTTATCCCAACACTCTGGCTCAATACACTCTTCATTATTACTATTATTTTATTACTAGTTTGATTCCATCTTATTATTGTTGCTTTTTATCCCAACACTTCTCGCTCAATTAACTCTTCATTATTACTATTATTTTATTACTAGTTTTATTCCATCTTATTATTGTTGCTTTTTATCCCAACACTTCTCGCTCAATTCACTCTTCATTATTACTATTATTTTATTACTAGTTTTATTCCATCTTATTATTGTTGCTTTTTATCCCAACACTTCTCGCTCAATTCACTCTTCATTATTACTATTATTTTATTAATAGTTTTATTCCATCTTATTATTGTTGCTTTTTATCCCAACACTCCCGCTCAATACACTCTTCATTATTACTATTATTTTATTACTAGTTTTATTCCATCTTATTATTGTTGCTTTTTATCCCAACCCTCTCGCTCAATACACTCTTCATTATTACTATTATTTTATTACTAGTTTGATTCCATCTTAGTATTGTTGATTTTTCTCCCAACACTTCTCGCTCAATACACTCTTCATTATTACTATTATTTTATTACTAGTTTTATTCCATCTTATTATTGTTGCTTTTTCTCCCAACACTTCTCGCTCAATACACTCTTCATTATTACTATTATTTTATTACTAGTTTTATTCCATCTTATTATTGTTGCTTTTTATCCCAACACTCTGGCTCTATACACTCTTCATTATTACTATTATTTTATTACTAGTTTTATTCCATCTTATTATTGTTGCTTTTTATCCCAACACTCTGGCTCTATACACTCTTCATTATTACTATTATTTTATTACTAGTTTTATTCCATCTTATTATTGTTGCTTCTTATCCCAACACTTCTCGCTCAATACACTCTTCATTATTACTATTATTTTATTACTAGTTTGATTCCATCTTATTATTGTTGCTTTTTCTCCCAACACTCTCTCTCAATACACACTTCATTATTACTATTATTTTATTACTAGTTTTATTCCATCTTATTATTGTCGCTTTTTATCCCAACACTCTGGCTCTATACACTCTTCATTATTACTATTATTTTATTACTAGTTTGATTCCATCTTATTATTGTTGCTTTTTATCCCAACACTTCTCGCTCAATTCACACTTCATTATTACTATTATTTTATTACTAGTTTTATTCCATCTTATTATTGTTGCTTTTTCTCCCAACACATCTCGCTCAATTCACTCTTCATTATTACTATTATTTTATTACTAGTTTTATTCCATCTTATTATTGTTGCTTTTTATCCCAACACTCTGGCTCTATACACTCTTCATTATTACTAGTTTTATTCCATCTTATTATTGTTGCTTTTTCTCCCAACACTTATCGCTCAATTCACTCTTCATTATTACTATTATTTTATTACTAGTTTTATTCCATCTTATTATTGTTGCTTTTTATCCCAACACTCTGGCTCTATACACTCTTCATTATTACTATTATTTTATTACTAGTTTGATTCCATCTTATTATTGTTGCTTTTTATCCCAACACTTCTCGCTCAATTCACTCTTCATTATTACTATTATTTTATTACTAGTTTTATTCCATCTTATTATTGTTGCTTTTTCTCCCAACACTTCTCGCTCAATACACTCTTCATTATTACTATTATTTTATTACTAGTTTTATTCCATCTTATTATTGTTGCTTTTTATCCCAACACTCTGGCTCAATTCACTCTTCATTATTACTATTATTTTATTACTAGTTTTATTCCATCTTATTATTGTTGCTTTTTATCCCAACACTCTGGCTCTATACACTCTTCATTATTACTATTATTTTATTACTAGTTTTATTCCATCTTATTATTGTTGCTTTTTATCCCAACACTTCTCGCTCAATTCACTCTTCATTATTACTATTATTTTATTACTAGTTTTATTCCATCTTATTATTGTTGCTTTTTATCCCAACACTCTGGCTCTATACACTCTTCATTATTACTATTATTTTATTACTAGTTTTATTCCATCTTATTATTGTTGCTTTTTATCCCAACACTACTCGCTCAATTCACTCTTCATTATTACTATTATTTTATTACTAGTTTTATTCCATCTTATTATTGTTGCTTTTTATCCCAACACTTCTCGCTCAATTCACTCTTCATTATTACTATTATTTTATTACTAGTTTTATTCCATCTTATTATTGTTGCTTTTTATCCCAACACTCTGGCTCAATACACTCTTCATTATTACTATTATTTTATTACTAGTTTTATTCCATCTTATTATTGTTGCTTTTTATCCCAACACTCTGGCTCTATACACTCTTCATTATTACTATTATTTTATTACTAGTTTGATTCCATCTTATTATTGTTGCTTTTTATCCCAACACTCTGGCTCTATACACTCTTCATTATTACTATTATTTTATTACTAGTTTTATTCCATCTTATTATTGTTGCTTTTTATCCCAACACTTCTCGCTCAATTCACTCTTCATTATTACTAGTTTTATTCCATCTTATTATTGTTGCTTTTTCTCCCAACACTTCTCGCTCAATTCACTCTTCATTATTACTATTATTTTATTACTAGTTTTATTCCATCTTATTATTGTTGCTTTTTATCCCAACACTCTGGCTCAATACACTCTTCATTATTAATATTATTTTATTACTAGTTTGATTCCATCTTATTATTGTTGCTTTTTATCCCAACACTTCTCGCTCAAGTCACTCTTCATTATTACTATTATTTTATTACTAGTTTGATTCCATCTTATTATTGTTGCTTTTTATCCCAACACTTCTCGCTCAATACACTCTTCATTATTACTATTATTTTATTACTAGTTTTATTCCATCTTATTATTGTTGCTTTTTCTCCCAACACTTCTCGATCAATTCACTCTTCATTATTACTATTATTTTATTACTAGTTTTATTCCATCTTATTATTGTTGCTTTTTATCCCAACACTCTCGCTCAATACACTCTTCATTATTACTATTATTTTATTACTAGTTTGATTCCATCTTATTATTGTTGCTTTTTCTCCCAACACTTCTCGCTCAATTGACTCTTCATTATTACTATTATTTTATTACTAGTTTTATTCCATCTTATTATTGTTGCTTTTTGTCCCAACCCTCTGGCTCAATACACTCTTCCTTATTACTATTATTTTCTTACTAGTTTTATTCCATCTTATTATTGTTGATTTTTGTCCCAACCCTCTGGCTCAATACACTCTTCATTATTACTATTATTTTATTACCAGTTTTATTCCATCTTATTATTGTTGCTTTTTATCCCAACACTCTCGCTCAATACACTCTTCATTATTACTATTATTTTATTACCAGTTTTATTCCATCTTATTATTGTTGTTTTTTATCCCAACACTCTCGCTCAATACACTCTTCATTATTACTATTATTTTATTACTAGTTTTATTCCATCTTATTATTGTTGCTTTTTATCCCAACACTCTCGCTCAATACACTCTTCATTATGACTATTATTTTATTACTAGTTTTATTCCATCTTATTATTGTTGCTTTTTGTCCCAACCCTCTGGCATAATACACTCTTCATTATTACTATTATTTTATTACTAGTTTTATTCCATCTTATTATTGTTGCTTTTTGTCCCAACCCTCTGGCATAATACACTCTTCATTATTACTATTATTTTATTACTAGTTTTATTCCATCTTATTATTGTTGCTTTTTCTCCCAACACTCTCGCTCAATACACTCTTCATTATTACTATTATTTTATTACTATTTTCATTCCATCTTATTATTGTTGTTTTTTATCCCAACACTGTCGCTCAATACACTCTTCATTATTACTATTATTTCATTACTAGTTTTATTCCATCTTATTATTGTTGCTTTTTGTCCCAACCCTCTGGCATAATACACTCTTCATTATTACTATTATTTTATTACTAGTTTTATTCCATCTTATTATTGTTGCTTTTTATCCCAACACTCTCGCTCAATACACTCTTCATTATTACTATTATTTTATTACTAGTTTTATTCCATCTTATTACTGTTGCTTTTTCTCCCAACACTCTCGCTCAATACACTCTTCATTATTACTATTATTTTATTACTAGTTTTATTCCATCTTATTATTGTTGCTTTTTGTCCCAACGCTCTGGCTTAATACACTCTTCATTATTACTATTATTTTATTACTAGTTTTATTCCATCTTATTATTGTTGCTTTTTATCCCAACACTCTCGCTCAATACACTCTTCATTATTACTATTATTTTATTACTAGTTTTATTCCATCTTATTATTGTTGCTTTTTGTCCCAACCCTCTCGTTCAATACACTCTTCATTATTACTATTATTTTATTACTAGTTTTATTCCATCTTATTATTGTTGCTTTTTATCCAAACACTCTCGCTCAATACACTCTTCATTATTACTATTATTTTATTACTAGTTTTATTCCATCTTATTATTGTTGCTTTTTATCCCAACACTCTCGCTCAATACACTCTTCATTATTACTATTATTTTATTACTAGTTTTATTCCATCTTATTATTGTTGTTTTTTATCCCAACACTCTCGCTCAATACACTCTTCATTATTACTATTATTTTATTACTAGTTTTATTCCATCTTATTATTGTTGCTTTTTCTCCCAACACTCTGGCTCTATACACTCTTCATTATTACTATTATTTTATTACTAGTTTTATTCCATCTTATTATTGTTGCTTTTTCTCCCAACACTCTCGCTCAATACACTCTTCATTATTACTATTATTTTATTACTAGTTTTATTCCATCTTATTATTGTTGCTTTTTGTCCCAACCCTCTGGCATAATACACTCTTCATTATTACTATTATTTTATTACTAGTTTTATTCCATCTTATTATTGTTGCTTTTTATCCCAACACTTCTCGCTCAATTCACTCTTCATTATTACTACAATTTTATTACTAGTTTTATTCCATCTTATTGTTGTTGCTTTTTATCCCAACACTCTGGCTCTATACACTCTTCATTATTACTATTATTTTATTACTAGTTTTATTCCATCTTATTATTGTTGATTTTTGTCCCAACCCTCTGGCTCTATACACTCTTCATTATTACTATTATTTTATTACTAGTTTTATTCCATCTTATTATTGTTGCTTTTTGTCCCAACCCTCTGGCATAATACACTCTTCATTATTACTATTATTTTATTACTAGTTTTATTCCATCTTATTATTGTTGCTTTTTCTCCCAACACTCTCGCTCAATACACTCTTCATTATTACTATTATTTTATTACTACTTTTATTCCATCTTATTATTGTTGCTTTTTGTCCAAACCCTCTGGCATAATACACTCTTCATTATTACTATTATTTTATTACTAGTTTTATTCCATCTTATTATTGTTGCTTTTTATCCCAACACTCTCGCTCAATACACTCTTCATTATTACTATTATTTTATTACTAGTTTTATTCCATCTTATTACTGTTGCTTTTTCTCCCAACACTCTCGCTCAATACACTCTTCATTATTACTATTATTTTATTACTAGTTTTATTCCATCTTATTATTGTTGCTTTTTGTCCCAACCCTCTGGCATAATACACTCTTCATTATTACTATTATTTTATTACTAGTTTTATTCCATCTTATTATTGTTGCTTTTTATCCCAACACTCTCTTCATTATTACTATTATTTTATTACTAGTTTTATTCCATCTTATTATTGTTGCTTTTTGTCCCAACACTCTCGCTCAATACACTCTTCATTATTACTATTATTTTATTACTAGTTTTATTCCATCTTATTATTGTTGCTTTTTCTCCCAACACTCTCGCTCAATACACTCTTCATTATTACTATTATTTTATTACTAGTTTTATTCCATCTTATTATTGTTGCATTTTATCCCAACACTCTCGCTCAATACACTCTTCATTATTACTATTATTTTATTACTAGTTTTATTCCATCTTATTATTGTTGCTTTTTGTCCCAACCCTCTGGCATAATACACTCTTCATTATTACTATTATTTTATTACTAGTTTTATTCCATCTTATTATTGTTGCTTTTTATCCCAACATTTCTCGCTCAATTCACTCTTCATTATTACTACAATTTTATTACTAGTTTTATTCCATCTTATTGTTGTTGCTTTTTATCCCAACACTCTGGCTCTATACACTCTCCATTATTACTATTATTTTATTACTAGTTTTATTCCATCTTATTATTGTTGCTTTTTCTCCCAACACTCTCGCTCAATACACTCTTCATTATTACTATTATTTTATTACTAGTTTTATTCCATCTTATTATTGTTGCTTTTTATCCCAACACTCTGGCTCTATACACTCTTCATTATTACTATTATTTTATTACTAGTTTTATTCCATCTTATTATTGTTGCTTTTTCTCCCAACACTCTCGCTCAATACACTCTTCATTATTACTATTATTTTATTACTAGTTTTATTCCATCTTATTATTGTTGCATTTTATCCCAACACTCTCGCTCAATACACTCTTCATTATTACTATTATTTTATTACTAGTTTTATTCCATCTTATTATTGTTGCTTTTTGTCCCAACCCTCTGGCATAATACACTCTTCATTATTACTATTATTTTATTACTAGTTTTATTCCATCTTATTATTGTTGCTTTTTATCCCAACACTTCTCGCTCAATTCACTCTTCATTATTACTACAATTTTATTACTAGTTTTATTCCATCTTATTGTTGTTGCTTTTTATCCCAACACTCTGGCTCTATACACTCTTCATTATTACTATTATTTTATTACTAGTTTTATTCCATCTTATTATTGTTGATTTTTGTCCCAACCCTCTGGCTCTATACACTCTTCATTATTACTATTATTTTATTACTAGTTTTATTCCATCTTATTATTGTTGCTTTTTGTCCCAACCCTCTGGCATAATACACTCTTCATTATTACTATTATTTTATTACTAGTTTTATTCCATCTTATTATTGTTGCTTTTTCTCCCAACACTCTCGCTCAATACACTCTTCATTATTACTATTATTTTATTACTACTTTTATTCCATCTTATTATTGTTGCTTTTTGTCCAAACCCTCTGGCATAATACACTCTTCATTATTACTATTATTTTATTACTAGTTTTATTCCATCTTATTATTGTTGCTTTTTCTCCCAACACTCTCGCTCAATACACTCTTCATTATTACTATTATTTTATTACTAGTTTTATTCCATCTTATTATTGTTGATTTTTGTCCCAACCCTCTGGCTCTATACACTCTTCATTATTACTATTATTTTATTACTAGTTTTATTCCATCTTATTATTGTTGCTTTTTGTCCCAACCCTCTGGCATAATACACTCTTCATTATTACTATTATTTTATTACTAGTTTTATTCCATCTTATTATTGTTGCTTTTTCTCCCAACACTCTCGCTCAATACACTCTTCATTATTACTATTATTTTATTACTACTTTTATTCCATCTTATTATTGTTGCTTTTTGTCCCAACCCTCTGGCATAATACACTCTTCATTATTACTATTATTTTATTACTAGTTTTATTCCATCTTATTATTGTTGCTTTTTATCCAAACACTCTCGCTCAATACACTCTTCATTATTACTATTATTTTATTACTAGTTTTATTCCATCTTATTATTGTTGCTTTTTATCCCAACACTCTCGCTCAATACACTCTTCATTATTACTATTATTTTATTACTAGTTTTATTCCATCTTATTATTGTTGTTTTTTATCCCAACACTCTCGCTCAATACACTCTTCATTATTACTATTATTTTATTACTAGTTTTATTCCATCTTATTATTGTTGCTTTTTCTCCCAACACTCTGGCTCTATACACTCTTCATTATTACTATTATTTTATTACTAGTTTTATTCCATCTTATTATTGTTGCTTTTTCTCCCAACACTCTCGCTCAATACACTCTTCATTATTACTATTATTTTATTACTAGTTTTATTCCATCTTATTATTGTTGCTTTTTGTCCCAACCCTCTGGCATAATACACTCTTCATTATTACTATTATTTTATTACTAGTTTTATTCCATCTTATTATTGTTGCTTTTTATCCCAACACTTCTCGCTCAATTCACTCTTCATTATTACTACAATTTTATTACTAGTTTTATTCCATCTTATTGTTGTTGCTTTTTATCCCAACACTCTGGCTCTATACACTCTTCATTATTACTATTATTTTATTACTAGTTTTATTCCATCTTATTATTGTTGATTTTTGTCCCAACCCTCTGGCTCTATACACTCTTCATTATTACTATTATTTTATTACTAGTTTTATTCCATCTTATTATTGTTGCTTTTTGTCCCAACCCTCTGGCATAATACACTCTTCATTATTACTATTATTTTATTACTAGTTTTATTCCATCTTATTATTGTTGCTTTTTCTCCCAACACTCTCGCTCAATACACTCTTCATTATTACTATTATTTTATTACTACTTTTATTCCATCTTATTATTGTTGCTTTTTGTCCAAACCCTCTGGCATAATACACTCTTCATTATTACTATTATTTTATTACTAGTTTTATTCCATCTTATTATTGTTGCTTTTTATCCCAACACTCTCGCTCAATACACTCTTCATTATTACTATTATTTTATTACTAGTTTTATTCCATCTTATTACTGTTGCTTTTTCTCCCAACACTCTCGCTCAATACACTCTTCATTATTACTATTATTTTATTACTAGTTTTATTCCATCTTATTATTGTTGCTTTTTGTCCCAACCCTCTGGCATAATACACTCTTCATTATTACTATTATTTTATTACTAGTTTTATTCCATCTTATTATTGTTGCTTTTTATCCCAACACTCTCTTCATTATTACTATTATTTTATTACTAGTTTTATTCCATCTTATTATTGTTGCTTTTTGTCCCAACACTCTCGCTCAATACACTCTTCATTATTACTATTATTTTATTACTAGTTTTATTCCATCTTATTATTGTTGCTTTTTCTCCCAACACTCTCGCTCAATACACTCTTCATTATTACTATTATTTTATTACTAGTTTTATTCCATCTTATTATTGTTGCATTTTATCCCAACACTCTCGCTCAATACACTCTTCATTATTACTATTATTTTATTACTAGTTTTATTCCATCTTATTATTGTTGCTTTTTGTCCATACCCTCTGGCATAATACACTCTTCATTATTACTATTATTTTATTACTAGTTTTATTCCATCTTATTATTGTTGCTTTTTATCCCAACATTTCTCGCTCAATTCACTCTTCATTATTACTACAATTTTATTACTAGTTTTATTCCATCTTATTGTTGTTGCTTTTTATCCCAACACTCTGGCTCTATACACTCTCCATTATTACTATTATTTTATTACTAGTTTTATTCCATCTTATTATTGTTGCTTTTTCTCCCAACACTCTCGCTCAATACACTCTTCATTATTACTATTATTTTATTACTAGTTTTATTCCATCTTATTATTGTTGCTTTTTGTCCCAACCCTCTGGCATAATACACTCTTCATTATTACTATTATTTTATTACTAGTTTTATTCCATCTTATTATTGTTGCTTTTTCTCCCAACACTCTCGCTCAATACACTCTTCATTATTACTATTATTTTATTACTACTTTTATTCCATCTTATTATTGTTGCTTTTTGTCCAAACCCTCTGGCATAATACACTCTTCATTATTACTATTATTTTATTACTAGTTTTATTCCATCTTATTATTGTTGCTTTTTCTCCCAACCCTCTGGCTCTATACACTCTTCATTATTACTATTATTTTATTACTAGTTTTATTCCATCTTATTATTGTTGCTTTTTGTCCCAACCCTCTGGCATAATACACTCTTCATTATTACTATTATTTTATTACTAGTTTTATTCCATCTTATTATTGTTGCTTTTTCTCCCAACACTCTCGCTCAATACACTCTTCATTATTACTATTATTTTATTACTACTTTTATTCCATCTTATTATTGTTGCTTTTTGTCCAAACCCTCTGGCATAATACACTCTTCATTATTACTATTATTTTATTACTAGTTTTATTCCATCTTATTATTGTTGCTTTTTATCCCAACCCTCTCTTCATTATTACTATTATTTTATTACTAGTTTTATTCCATCTTATTATTGTTGCTTTTTGTCCCAACACTCTCGCTCAATACACTCTTCATTATTACTATTATTTTATTACTAGTTTTATTCCATCTTATTATTGTTGCTTTTTATCCCAACACCCTCGCTCAATACACTCTTCATTATTAGTATTATTTTATTACTAGTTTTATTCCATCTTATTATTGTTGCTTTTTGTCCCAACCCTCTGGCATAATACACTCTTCATTATTACTATTATTTTATTACTAGTTTTATTCCATCTTATTATTGTTGCTTTTTATCCCAACACTTCTCGCTCAATTCACTCTTCATTATTACTACAATTTTATTACTAGTTTTATTCCATCTTATTGTTGTTGCTTTTTATCCCAACACTCTGGCTCTATACACTCTTCATTATTACTATTATTTTATTACTAGTTTTATTCCATCTTAATATTGTTGCTTTTTCTCCAAACACTCTCGCTCAATACACTCTTCATTATTACTATTATTTTATTACTAGTTTTATTCCATCTTATTATTGTTGATTTTTGTCCCAACCCTCTGGCTCTATACACTCTTCATTATTACTATTATTTTATTACTAGTTTTATTCCATCTTATTATTGTTGCATTTTATCCCAACACTCTCGCTCAATACACTCTTCATTATTACTATTATTTTATTACTAGTTTTATTCCATCTTATTATTGTTGCTTTTTGTCCCAACCCTCTGGCATAATACACTCTTCATTATTACTATTATTTTATTACTAGTTTTATTCCATCTTATTATTGTTGCTTTTTATCCCAACACTTCTCGCTCAATTCACTCTTCATTATTACTACAATTTTATTACTAGTTTTCTTCCATCTTATTGTTGTTGCTTTTTATCCCAACACTCTGGCTCTATACACTCTTCATTATTACTATTATTTTATTACTAGTTTTATTCCATCTTATTATTGTTCCTTTTTCTCCCAACACTCTCGCTCAATACACTCTTCATTATTACTATTATTTTATTACTAGTTTTATTCCATCTTATTATTGTTGATTTTTGTCCCAACCCTCTGGCTCTATACACTCTTCATTATTACTATTATTTTATTACTAGTTTTATTCCATCTTATTATTGTTGCTTTTTGTCCCAACCCTCTGGCATAATACACTCTTCATTATTACTATTATTTTATTACTAGTTTTATTCCATCTTATTATTGTTGCTTTTTCTCCCAACACTCTCGCTCAATACACTCTTCATTATTACTATTATTTTATTACTACTTTTATTCCATCTTATTATTGTTGCTTTTTGTCCAAACCCTCTGGCATAATACACTCTTCATTATTACTATTATTTTATTACTACTTTTATTCCATCTTATTATTGTTGCTTTTTATCCCAACACTCTCGCTCAATACACTCTTCATTATTACTATTATTTTATTACTAGTTTTATTCCATCTTATTACTGTTGCTTTTTCTCCCAACACTCTCGCTCAATACACTCTTCATTATTACTATTATTTTATTACTAGTTTTATTCCATCTTATTATTGTTGCTTTTTGTCCCAACCCTCTGGCATAATACACTCTTCATTATTACTATTATTTTATTACTAGTTTTATTCCATCTTATTATTGTTGCTTTTTATCCCAACCCTCTCTTCATTATTACTATTATTTTATTACTAGTTTTATTCCATCTTATTATTGTTGCTTTTTGTCCCAACACTCTCGCTCAATACACTCTTCATTATTACTATTATTTTATTACTAGTTTTATTCCATCTTATTATTGTTGCTTTTTATCCCAACACTCTCGCTCAATACACTCTTCATTATTACTATTATTTTATTACTAGTTTTATTCCATCTTATTATTGTTGCTTTTTGTCCCAACCCTCTCGCTCAATACACTCTTCATTATTACTATTATTTTATTACTAGTTTTATTCCATCTTATTATTGTTGCTTTTTATCCAAACACTCTCGCTCAATACACTCTTCATCATTACTATTATTTTATTACTAGTTTTATTCCATCTTATTATTGTTGCTTTTTGTCCCAACCCGCTGGCATAATACACTCTTCATTATTACTATTATTTTATTACTAGTTTTATTCTATCTTATTATTGTTGCTTTTTATCCCAACACTCTCGCTCAATACACTCTTCATTATTACTATTATTTTATTACTAGTTTTATTCCATCTTATTATTGTTGCTTTTTCTCCCAACACTCTCGCTCAATACACTCTTCATTATTACTATTATTTTATTACTAGTTTTATTCCATCTTATTATTGTTGCTTTTTGTCCCAACCCTCTGGCATAATACACTCTTCATTATTACTATTATTTTATTACTAGTTTTATTCCATCTTATTAATGTTGCTTTTTATCCCAACACTCTCGCTCAATACACTCTTCATTATTACTATTATTTTATTACTAGTTTTATTCCATCTTATTATTGTCGCTTTTTGTCCAAACCCTCTGGCATAATACACTCTTCATTATTACTATTATTTTATTACTAGTTTTATTCCATCTTATTATTGTTGCTTTTTATCCCAACACTCTGGCTCTATACACTCTTCATTATTACTATTATTTTATTACTAGTTTTATTCCATCTTATTATTGTTGCTTTTTATCCCAACACTTCTCGCTCAATTCACTCTTCATTATTACTATTATTTTATTGCTAGTTTTATTCCATCTTATTATTGTTGCTTTTTATCCCAACACTCTGGCTCAATACACTCTTCATTATTACTATTATTTTATTACTAGTTTTATTCCATCTTATTATTGTTGCTTTTTATCCCAACACTTCTCGCTCAATTCACTCTTCATTATTACTACAATTTTATTACTAGTTTTATTCCATCTTATTATTGTTGCTTTTTCTCCCAACACTCTGGCTCTATACACTCTTCATTATTACTATTATTTTATTACTAGTTTTATTCCATCTTATTATTGTTGCTTTTTATCCCAACACTCTGGCTCTATACACTCTTCATTATTACTATTATTTTATTACTAGTTTGATTCCATCTTATTATTGTTGCTTTTTATCCCAACACTTCTCGCTCAATTCACTCTTCATTATTACTATTATTTTATTACTAGTTTGATTCCATCTTATTATTGTTGCTTTTTCTCCCAACACTTCTCGCTCAATTCACTCTTCATTATTACTATTATTTTATTACTAGTTTGATTCCATCTTATTATTGTTGCTTTTTCTCCCAACACTTCTCGCTCAATTCACTCTTCATTATTACTATTATTTTATTACTAGTTTTATTCCATCTTATTATTGTTGCTTTTTATCCCAACACTCTGGCTCTATACACTCTTCATTATTACTATTATTTTATTACTAGTTTGATTCCATCTTATTATTGTTGCTTTTTATCCCAACACTTCTCGCTCAATTCACTCTTCATTATTACTATTATTTTATTACTAGTTTTATTCCATCTTATTATTGTTGCTTTTTATCCCAACACTCTCGCTCAATACACTCTTCATTATTACTATTATTTTATTACTAGTTTGATTCCATCTTATTATTGTTGCTTTTTCTCCCAACACTTCTCGCTCAATTCACTCTTCATTATTACTATTATTTTATTACTAGTTTTATTCCATCTTATTATTGTTGCTTTTTGTCCCAACCCTCTGGCATAATACACTCTTCATTATTACTATTATTTTATTACTAGTTTTATTCCATCTTATTATTGTTGCTTTTTATCCCAACACTTCTCGCTCAATTCACTCTTCATTATTACTACAATTTTATTACTAGTTTTATTCCATCTTATTGTTGTTGCTTTTTATCCCAACACTCTGGCTCTATACACTCTTCATTATTACTATTATTTTATTACTAGTTTTATTCCATCTTATTATTGTTGCTTTTTCTCCAAACACTCTCGCTCAATACACTCTTCATTATTACTATTATTTTATTACTAGTTTTATTCCATCTTATTATTGTTGATTTTTGTCCCAACCCTCTGGCTCTATACACTCTTCATTATTACTATTATTTTATTACTAGTTTTATTCCATCTTATTATTGTTGCTTTTTGTCCCAACCCTCTGGCATAATACACTCTTCATTATTACTATTATTTTATTACTAGTTTTATTCCATCTTATTATTGTTGCTTTTTCTCCCAACACTCTCGCTCAATACACTCTTCATTATTACTATTATTTTATTACTAGTTTTATTCCATCTTATTATTGTTGCTTTTTGTCCAAACCCTCTGGCATAATACACTCTTCATTATTACTATTATTTTATTACTAGTTTTATTCCATCTTATTATTGTTGCTTTTTATCCCAACACTCTCGCTCAATACACTCTTCATTATTACTATTATTTTATTACTAGTTTTATTCCATCTTATTATTGTTGCTTTTTGTCCCAACCCGCTGGCATAATACACTCTTCATTATTACTATTATTTTATTACTAGTTTTATTCTATCTTATTATTGTTGCTTTTTATCCCAACACTCTCGCTCAATACACTCTTCATTATTACTATTATTTTATTACTAGTTTTATTCCATCTTATTATTGTTGCTTTTTCTCCCAACACTCTCGCTCAATACACTCTTCATTATTACTATTATTTTATTACTAGTTTTATTCCATCTTATTATTGTTGCTTTTTGTCCCAACCCTCTGGCATAATACACTCTTCATTATTACTATTATTGTATTACTAGTTTTATTCCATCTTATTATTGTTGCTTTTTATCCCAACACTCTCGCTCTATACACTCTTCATTATTACTATTATTTTATTACTAGTTTTATTCCATCTTATTATTGTTGCTTTTTGTCCCAACCCTCTCGCTCAATACACTCTTCATTATTACTATTATTTTATTACTAGTTTTATTCCATCTTATTATTGTTGCTTTTTATCCCAACACTCTCGCTCAATACACTCTTCATTATTACTATTATTTTATTACTAGTTTTATTCCATCTTATTATTGTTGCTTTTTGTCCCAACCCTCTGGCATAATACACTCTTCATTATTACTATTATTTTATTACTAGTTTTATTCCATCTTATTATTGTTGCTTTTTATCCCAACACTCTCGCTCAATACACTCTTCATTATTACTATTATTTTATTACTAGTTTTATTCCATCTTATTATTGTCGCTTTTTGTCCCAACCCTCTGGCATAATACACTCTTCATTATTACTATTATTTTATTACTAGTTTGATTCCATCTTATTATTGTTGCTTTTTATCCCAACACTCTGGCTCTATACACTCTTCATTATTACTATTATTTTATTACTAGTTTTATTCCATCTTATTATTGTTGCTTTTTATCCCAACACTTCTCGCTCAATTCACTCTTCATTATTACTATTATTTTATTACTAGTTTTATTCCATCTTATTATTGTTGCTTTTTATCCCAACACTCTGGCTCAATACACTCTTCATTATTACTATTATTTTATTACTAGTTTTATTCCATCTTATTATTGTTGCTTTTTATCCCAACACTTCTCGCTCAATTCACTCTTCATTATTACTACAATTTTATTACTAGTTTTATTCCATCTTATTATTGTTGCTTTTTCTCCCAACACTCTGGCTCTATACACTCTTCATTATTACTATTATTTTATTACTAGTTTTATTCCATCTTATTATTGTTGCTTTTTATCCCAACACTCTGGCTCTATACACTCTTCATTATTACTATTATTTTATTACTAGTTTGATTCCATCTTATTATTGTTGCTTTTTATCCCAACACTTCTCGCTCAATTCACTCTTCATTATTACTATTATTTTATTACTAGTTTGATTCCATCTTATTATTGTTGCTTTTTCTCCCAACACTTCTCGCTCAATTCACTCTTCATTATTACTATTATTTTATTACTAGTTTGATTCCATCTTATTATTGTTGCTTTTTCTCCCAACACTTCGCGCTCAATTCACTCTTCATTATTACTATTATTTTATTACTAGTTTTATTCCATCTTATTATTGTTGCTTTTTATCCCAACACTCTGGCTCTATACACTCTTCATTATTACTATTATTTTATTACTAGTTTGATTCCATCTTATTATTGTTGCTTTTTATCCCAACACTTCTCGCTCAATTCACTCTTCATTATTACTATTATTTTATTACTAGTTTTATTCCATCTTATTATTGTTGCTTTTTATCCCAACACTCTCGCTCAATACACTCTTCATTATTACTATTATTTTATTACTAGTTTGATTCCATCTTATTATTGTTGCTTTTTCTCCCAACACTTCTCGCTCAATTCACTCTTCATTATTACTATTATTTTATTACTAGTTTTATTCCATCTTATTATTGTTGCTTTTTGTCCCAACCCTCTGGCATAATACACTCTTCATTATTACTTTTATTTTATTACTAGTTTGATTCCATCTTATTATTGTTGCTTTTTATCCCAACACTTCTCGCTCAATTCACTCTTCATTATTACTATTATTTTATTACTAGTATGATTCCATCTTATTATTGTTGCTTTTTATCCCAACACTTCTCGCTCAATTCACTCTTCATTATTACTATTATTTTATTACTAGTTTTATCTATCTTATTATTGTTGCTTTTTCTCCCAACACTCTCGCTCAATACACTCTTCATTATTACTATTATTTTATTACTAGTTTTATTCCATCTTATTATTGTTGTTTTTTATCCCAACACTCTGGCTCAATACACTCTTCATTATTACTATTATTTTATTACTAGTTTTATTATATCTTATTATTGTTGCTTTTTCTCCCAACACTCTCGCTCAATACACTCTTCATTATTACTATTATTTTATTACTAGTTTTATTCCATCTTATTATTGTTGCTTTTTATCCCAACACTTCTCGCTCAATTCACTCTTCATTATTACTATTATTTTATTACTAGTTTTATTCCATCTTATTATTGTTGCTTTTTCTCCCAACACTTCTCGCTCAATACACTCTTCATTATTACTATTATTTTATTACTAGTTTTATTCCATCTTATTATTGTTGCATTTTATCCCAACACTCTCGCTCAATACACTCTTCATTATTACTATTATTTTATTACTAGTTTTATTCCATCTTATTATTGTTGCTTTTTGTCCCAACCCTCTGGCATAATACACTCTTCATTATTACTATTATTTTATTACTAGTTTTATTCCATCTTATTATTGTTGCTTTTTATCCCAACACTTCTCGCTCAATTCACTCTTCATAATTACTACAATTTTATTACTAGTTTTATTCCATCTTATTGTTGTTGCTTTTTATCCCAACACTCTGGCTCTATACACTCTTCATTATTACTATTATTTTATTACTAGTTTTATTCCATCTTATTATTGTTGCTTTTTCTCCCAACACTCTCGCTCAATACACTCTTCATTATTACTATTATTTTATTACTAGTTTTATTCCATCTTATTATTGTTGATTTTTGTCCCAACCCTCTGGCTCTATACACTCTTCATTATTACTATTATTTTATTACTAGTTTTATTCCATCTTATTATTGTTGCTTTTTGTCCCAACCCTCTGGCATAATACACTCTTCATTATTACTATTATTTTATTACTAGTTTTATTCCATCTTATTATTGTTGCTTTTTCTCCCAACACTCTCGCTCAATACACTCTTCATTATTACTATTATTTTTTTACTAGTTTTATTCCATCTTATTATTGTTGCTTTTTGTCCAAACCCTCTGGCATAATACACTCTTCATTATTACTATTATTTTATTACTAGTTTTATTCCATCTTATTATTGTTGCTTTTTATCCCAACACTCTCGCTCAATACACTCTTCATTATTACTATTATTTTATTACTAGTTTTATTCCATCTTATTATTGTTGCTTTTTGTCCCAACCCGCTGGCATAATACACTCTTCATTATTACTATTATTTTATTACTAGTTTTATTCTATCTTATTATTGTTGCTTTTTATCCCAACACTCTCGCTCAATACACTCTTCATTATTACTATTATTTTATTACTAGTTTTATTCCATCTTATTATTGTTGCTTTTTCTCCCAACACTCTCGCTCAATACACTCTTCATTATTACTATTATTTTATTACTAGTTTTATTCCATCTTATTATTGTTGCTTTTTGTCCCAACCCTCTGGCATAATACACTCTTCATTATTACTATTATTTTATTACTAGTTTTATTCAATCTTATTATTGTTGCTTTTTATCCCAACACTCTCGCTCTATACACTCTTCATTATTACTATTATTTTATTACTAGTTTTATTCCATCTTATTATTGTTGCTTTTTGTCCCAACCCTCTCGCTCAATACACTCTTCATTATTACTATTATTTTATTACTAGTTTTATTCCATCTTATTATTGTTGCTTTTGATCCCAACACTCTCGCTCAATACACTCTTCATTATTACTATTATTTTATTACTAGTTTTATTCCATCTTATTATTGTTGCTTTTTGTCCCAACCCTCTGGCATAATACACTCTTCATTATTACTATTATTTTATTACTAGTTTTATTCCATCTTATTATTGTTGCTTTTTATCCCAACACTCTCGCTCAATACACTCTTCATTATTACTATTATTTTATTACTAGTTTTATTCCATCTTATTATTGTCGCTTTTTGTCCCAACCCTCTGGCATAATACACTCTTCATTATTACTATTATTTTATTACTAGTTTGATTCCATCTTATTATTGTTGCTTTTTATCCCAACACTCTGGCTCTATACACTCTTCATTATTACTATTATTTTATTACTAGTTTTATTCCATCGTATTATTGTTGCTTTTTATCCCAACACTTCTCGCTCAATTCACTCTTCATTATTACTATTATTTTATTACTAGTTTTATTCCATCTTATTATTGTTGCTTTTTATCCCAACACTCTGGCTCAATACACTCTTCATTATTACTATTATTTTATTACTAGTTTTATTCCATCTTATTATTGTTGCTTTTTATCCCAACACTCTGGCTCTATACACTCTTCATTATTACTATTATTTTATTACTAGTTTGATTCCATCTTATTATTGTTGCTTTTTATCCCAACACTTCTCGCTCAATTCACTCTTCATTATTACTATTATTTTATTACTAGTTTTATTCCATCTTATTATTGTTGCTTTTTGTCCCAACCCTCTCGCTCAATACACTCTTCATTATTACTATTATTTTATTACTAGTTTTATTCCATCTTATTATTGTTGCTTTTTATCCCAACACTCTCGCTCAATACACTCTTTATTATTACTATTATTTTATTACTAGTTTTATTCCATCTTATTATTGTTGCTTTTTGTCCCAACCCTCTGGCATAATACACTCTTCATTATTACTATTATTTTATTACTAGTTTTATTCCATCTTATTATTGTTGCTTTTTATCCCAACACTCTCGCTCAATACACTCGTCATTATTACTATTATTTTATTACTAGTTTTATTCCATCTTATTATTGTCGCTTTTTGTCCCAACCCTCTGGCATAATACACTCTTCATTATTACTATTATTTTATTACTAGTTTGATTCCATCTTATTATTGTTGCTTTTTATCCCAACACTCTGGCTCTATACACTCTTCATTATTACTATTATTTTATTACTAGTTTTATTCCATCTTATTATTGTTGCTTTTTATCCCAACACTTCTCGCTCAATTCACTCTTCATTATTACTATTATTTTATTACTAGTTTTATTCCATCTTATTATTGTTGCTTTTTATCCCAACACTCTGGCTCAATACACTCTTCATTATTACTATTATTTTATTACTAGTTTTATTCCATCTTATTATTGTTGCTTTTTATCCCAACACTCTGGCTCTATACACTCTTCATTATTACTATTATTTTATTACTAGTTTTATTCCATCTTATTATTGTTGCTTTTTATCCCAACACTTCTCGCTCAATTCACTCTTCATTATTACTATTATTTTATTACTAGTTTTATTCCATCTTATTATTGTTGCTTTTTATCCCAACACTCTGGCTCTATACACTCTTCATTATTACTATTATTTTATTACTAGTTTTATTCCATCTTATTATTGTTGCTTTTTATCCCAACACTCTGGCTCTATACACTCTTCATTATTACTATTATTTTATTACTAGTTTGATTCCATCTTATTATTGTTGCTTTTTTATCCCAACACTTCTCGCTCAATTCACTCTTCATTATTACTATTATTTTATTACTAGTTTGATTCCATCTTATTATTGTTGCTTTTTCTCCCAACACTCTGGCTCAATACACTCTTCATTATTACTATTATTTTATTACTAGTTTTATTCCATCTTATTATTGTTGCTTTTTATCCCAACACTCTGGCTATATACACTCTTCATTATTACTATTATTTTATTACTAGTTTGATTCCATCTTATTATTGTTGCTTTTTATCCCAACACTTCTCGCTCAATTCACTCTTCATTATTACTATTATTTTATTACTAGTTTGATTCCATCTTATTATTGTTGCTTTTTCTCACAACACTTCTCGCTCAATTCACTCTTCATTATTACTATTATTTTATTACTAGTTTGATTCCATCTTATTATTGTTGCTTTTTCTCCCAACACTTCTCGCTCAATTCACTCTTCATTATTACTATTATTTTATTACTAGTTTTATTCCATCTTATTATTGTTGCTTTTTATCCCAACACTCTGGCTCTATACACTCTTCATTATTACTATTATTTTATTACTAGTTTGATTCCATCTTATTATTGTTGCTTTTTATCCCAACACTTCTCGCTCAATTCACTCTTCATTATTACTATTATTTTATTACTAGTTTGATTCCATCTTATTATTGTTGCTTTTTGTCCCAACACTTCTCGCTCAATACACTCTTCATTATTACTATTATTTTATTACTAGTTTTATTCCATCTAATTATTGTTGCTTTTTCTCCCAACACTTCTCGATCAATTCACTCTTCATTATTACTATTATTTTATTACTAGTTTTATTCCATCTTATTATTGTTGCTTTTTATCCCAACACGTCTCGCTCAATTCACTCTTCATTATTACTACAATTTTATTACTAGTTTTATTCCATCTTATTGTTGTTGCTTTTTATCCCAACACTCTGGCTCTATACACTCTTCATTATTACTATTATTTTATTACTAGTTTTATTCCATCTTATTATTGTTGCTTTTTCTCCCAACACTCTCGCTCAATACACTCTTCATTATTACTATTATTTTATTACTAGTTTTATTCCATCTTATTATTGTTGATTTTTGTCCCAACCCTCTGGCTCTATACACTCTTCATTATTACTATTATTTTATTACTAGTTTTATTCCATCTTATTATTGTTGCTTTTTGTCCCAACCCTCTGGCATAATACACTCTTCATTATTACTATTATTTTATTACTAGTTTTATTCCATCTTATTATTGTTGCTTTTTCTCCCAACACCCTCGCTCAATACACTCTTCATTATTACTATTATTTTATTACTAGTTTTATTCCATCTTATTATTGTTGCTTTTTGTCCAAACCCTCTGGCATAATACACTCTTCATTATTACTATTATTTTATTACTAGTTTTATTCCATCTTATTATTGTTGCTTTTTATCCCAACACTCTGGCTCAATACACTCTTCATTATTACTATTATTTTATTACTAGTTTTATTCCATCTTATTACTGTTGCTTTTTCTCCCAACACTCTCGCTCAATACACTCTTCATTATTACTATTATTTTATTACTAGTTTTATTCCATCTTATTATTGTTGCTTTTTGTCCCAACCCTCTGGCATAATACACTCTTCATTATTACTATTATTTTATTACTAGTTTTATTCCATCTTATTATTGTTGCTTTTTTTCCCAACACTCTCGCTCAATACACTCTTCATTATTACTATTACTTTATTACTAGTTTTATTCCATCTTATTATTGTTGTTTTTTATCCCAACACTCTCGCTCAATACACTCTTCATTATTACTATTATTTTATTACTAGTTTTATTCCATCTCATTATTGTTTCTTTTTTGTCCCAACCCGCTGGCATAATACACTCTTCATTATTACTATTATTTTATTACTAGTTTTATTCTATCTTGTTATTGTTGCTTTTTATCCCAACACTCTTGCTCAATACACTCTTCATTATTACTATTATTTTATTACTAGTTTTATTCCATCTTATTATTGTTGCTTTTTCTCCCAACACTCTCGCTCAATACACTCTTCATTATTACTATTATTTTATTACTAGTTTTATTCCATCTTATTATTGTTGCTTTTTGTCCCAACCCTCTGGCATAATACACTCTTCATTATTACTATTATTTTATTACTAGTTTTATTCCATCTTATTATTGTTGCTTTTTATCCCAACACTCTCGCTCTATACACTCTTCATTATTACTATTATTTTATTACTAGTTTTATTCCATCTTATTATTGTTGCTTTTTGCCCCAACCCTCTCGCTCAATACACTCTTCATTATTACTATTATTTTATTACTAGTTTTATTCCATCTTATTATTGTTGCTTTTTATCCCAACACTCTCGCTCAATACACTCTTCATTATTACTATTATTTTATTACTAGTTTTATTCCATCTTATTATTGTTGATTTTTGTCCCAACCCTCTGGCTCTATACACTCTTCATTATTACTATTATTTTATTACTAGTTTTATTCCATCTTATTATTGTTGCTTTTTGTCCCAACCCTCTGGCATAATACACTCTTCATTATTACTATTATTTTATTACTAGTTTTATTCCATCTTATTATTGTTGCTTTTTCTCCCAACACCCTCGCTCAATACACTCTTCATTATTACTATTATTTTATTACTAGTTTTATTCCATCTTATTATTGTTGCTTTTTGTCCAAACCCTCTGGCATAATACACTCTTCATTATTACTATTATTTTATTACTAGTTTTATTCCATCTTATTATTGTTGCTTTTTATCCCAACACTCTGGCTCAATACACTCTTCATTATTACTATTATTTTATTACTAGTTTTATTCCATCTTATTACTGTTGCTTTTTCTCCCAACACTCTCGCTCAATACACTCTTCATTATTACTATTATTTTATTACTAGTTTTATTCCATCTTATTATTGTTGCTTTTTGTCCCAACCCTCTGGCATAATACACTCTTCATTATTACTATTATTTTATTACTAGTTTTATTCCATCTTATTATTGTTGCTTTTTTTCCCAACACTCTCGCTCAATACACTCTTCATTATTACTATTACTTTATTACTAGTTTTATTCCATCTTATTATTGTTGTTTTTTATCCCAACACTCTCGCTCAATACACTCTTCATTATTACTATTATTTTATTACTAGTTTTATTCCATCTCATTATTGTTTCTTTTTTGTCCCAACCCGCTGGCATAATACACTCTTCATTATTACTATTATTTTATTACTAGTTTTATTCTATCTTGTTATTGTTGCTTTTTATCCCAACACTCTTGCTCAATACACTCTTCATTATTACTATTATTTTATTACTAGTTTTATTCCATCTTATTATTGTTGCTTTTTCTCCCAACACTCTCGCTCAATACACTCTTCATTATTACTATTATTTTATTACTAGTTTTATTCCATCTTATTATTGTTGCTTTTTGTCCCAACCCTCTGGCATAATACACTCTTCATTATTACTATTATTTTATTACTAGTTTTATTCCATCTTATTATTGTTGCTTTTTATCCCAACACTCTCGCTCTATACACTCTTCATTATTACTATTATTTTATTACTAGTTTTATTCCATCTTATTATTGTTGCTTTTTGCCCCAACCCTCTCGCTCAATACACTCTTCATTATTACTATTATTTTATTACTAGTTTTATTCCATCTTATTATTGTTGCTTTTTATCCCAACACTCTCGCTCAATACACTCTTCATTATTACTATTATTTTATTACTAGTTTTATTCCATCTTATTATTGTTGCTTTTTGTCCCAACCCTCTGGCATAATACACTCTTCATTATTACTATTATTTTATTACTAGTTTTATTCCATCTTATTATTGTTGCTTTTTATCCCAACACTCTCGCTCAATACACTCTTCATTATTACTATTATTTTATTACTAGTTTTATTCCATCTTATTATTGTCGCTTTTTGTCCCAACCCTCTGGCATAATACACTCTTCATTATTACTATTATTTTATTACTAGTTTTATTCCATCTTATTATTGTTGCTTTTTCTCCCAACACTCTCGCTCAATACACTCTTCATTATTACTATTATTTTATTACTAGTTTTATTCCATCTTATTATTGTTGATTTTTGTCCCAACCCTCTGGCTCTATACACTCTTCATTATTACTATTATTTTATTACTAGTTTTATACCATCTTATTATTGTTGCTTTTTGTCCCAACCCTCTGGCATAATACACTCTTCATTATTACTATTATTTTATTACTAGTTTTATTCCATCTTATTATTGTTGCTTTTTCTCCCAACACTCTCGCTCAATACACTCTTCATTATTACTATTATTTTATTACTACTTTTATTCCATCTTATTATTGTTGCTTTTTGTCCCAACACTTCTCGCTCAATACACTCTTCATTATTACTATTATTTTATTACTAGTTTTATTCCATCTAATTATTGTTGCTTTTTCTCCCAACACTTCTCGATCAATTCACTCTTCATTATTACTATTATTTTATTACTAGTTTTATTCCATCTTATTATTGTTGCTTTTTATCCCAACACTCTCGCTCAATACACTCTTCATTATTACTATTATTTTATTACTAGTTTGATTCCATCTTATTATTGTTGCATTTTATCCCAACACTCTCGCTCAATACACTCTTCATTATTACTATTATTTTATTACTAGTTTTATTCCATCTTATTATTGTTGCTTTTTGTCCCAACCCTCTGGCATAATACACTCTTCATTATTACTATTATTTTATTACTAGTTTTATTCCATCTTATTATTGTTGCTTTTTATCCCAACACGTCTCGCTCAATTCACTCTTCATTATTACTACAATTTTATTACTAGTTTTATTCCATCTTATTGTTGTTGCTTTTTATCCCAACACTCTGGCTCTATACACTCTTCATTATTACTATTATTTTATTACTAGTTTTATTCCATCTTATTATTGTTGCTTTTTCTCCCAACACTCTCGCTCAATACACTCTTCATTATTACTATTATTTTATTACTAGTTTTATTCCATCTTATTATTGTTGCTTTTTATCCCAACACTCTCGCTCAATACACTCTTCATTATTACTATTATTTTATTACTAGTTTTATTCCATCTTATTATTGTTGCTTTTTGTCCCAACCCTCTGGCATAATACACTCTTCATTATTACTATTATTTTATTACTAGTTTTATTCCATCTTATTATTGTTGCTTTTTTTCCCAACACTCTCGCTCAATACACTCTTCATTATTACTATTACTTTATTACTAGTTTTATTCCATCTTATTATTGTTGTTTTTTATCCCAACACTCTCGCTCAATACACTCTTCATTATTACTATTATTTTATTACTAGTTTTATTCCATCTCATTATTGTTTCTTTTTTGTCCCAACCCGCTGGCATAATACACTCTTCATTATTACTATTATTTTATTACTAGTTTTATTCTATCTTGTTATTGTTGCTTTTTATCCCAACACTCTTGCTCAATACACTCTTCATTATTACTATTATTTTATTACTAGTTTTATTCCATCTTATTATTGTTGCTTTTTCTCCCAACACTCTCGCTCAATACACTCTTCATTATTACTATTATTTTATTACTAGTTTTATTCCATCTTATTATTGTTGCTTTTTGTCCCAACCCTCTGGCATAATACACTCTTCATTATTACTATTATTTTATTACTAGTTTTATTCCATCTTATTATTGTTGCTTTTTATCCCAACACTCTCGCTCTATACACTCTTCATTATTACTATTATTTTATTACTAGTTTTATTCCATCTTATTATTGTTGCTTTTTGCCCCAACCCTCTCGCTCAATACACTCTTCATTATTACTATTATTTTATTACTAGTTTTATTCCATCTTATTATTGTTGCTTTTTATCCCAACACTCTCGCTCAATACACTCTTCATTATTACTATTATTTTATTACTAGTTTTATTCCATCTTATTATTGTTGCTTTTTGTCCCAACCCTCTGGCATGATACACTCTTCATTATTACTATTATTTTATTACTAGTTTTATTCCATCTTATTATTGTTGCTTTTTATCCCAACACTCTCGCTCAATACACTCTTCATTATTACTATTATTTTATTACTAGTTTTATTCCATCTTATTATTGTCGCTTTTTGTCCCAACCCTCTGGCATAATACACTCTTCATTATTACTATTATTTTATTACTAGTTTTATTCCATCTTATTATTGTTGCTTTTTCTCCCAACACTCTCGCTCAATACACTCTTCATTATTACTATTATTTTATTACTAGTTTTATTCCATCTTATTATTGTTGATTTTTGTCCCAACCCTCTGGCTCTATACACTCTTCATTATTACTATTATTTTATTACTAGTTTTATACCATCTTATTATTGTTGCTTTTTGTCCCAACCCTCTGGCATAATACACTCTTCATTATTACTATTATTTTATTACTAGTTTTATTCCATCTTATTATTGTTGCTTTTTCTCCCAACACTCTCGCTCAATACACTCTTCATTATTACTATTATTTTATTACTACTTTTATTCCATCTTATTATTGTTGCTTTTTGTCCAAACCCTCTGGCATAATACACTCTTCATTATTACTATTATTTTATTACTACTTTTATTCCATCTTATTATTGTTGCTTTTTATCCCAACACTCTCGCTCAATACACTCTTCATTATTACTATTATTTTATTACTAGTTTTATTCCATCTTATTACTGTTGCTTTTTCTCCCAACACTCTCGCTCAATACACTCTTCATTATTACTATTATTTTATTACTAGTTTTATTCCATCTTATTATTGTTGCTTTTTGTCCCAACCCTCTGGCATAATACACTCTTCATTATTACTATTATTTTATTACTAGTTTTATTCCATCTTATTATTGTTGCTTTTTATCCCAACCCTCTCTTCATTATTACTATTATTTTATTACTAGTTTTATTCCATCTTATTATTGTTGCTTTTTGTCCCAACACTCTCGCTCAATACACTCTTCATTATTACTATTATTTTATTACTAGTTTTATTCCATCTTATTATTGTTGCTTTTTATCCCAACACTCTCGCTCAATACACTCTTCATTATTACTATTATTTTATTACTAGTTTTATTCCATCTTATTATTGTTGCTTTTTGTCCCAACCCTCTCGCTCAATACACTCTTCATTATTACTATTATTTTATTACTAGTTTTATTCCATCTTATTATTGTTGCTTTTTATCCAAACACTCTCGCTCAATACACTCTTCATCATTACTATTATTTTATTACTAGTTTTATTCCATCTTATTATTGTTGCTTTTTGTCCCAACCCGCTGGCATAATACACTCTTCATTATTACTATTATTTTATTACTAGTTTTATTCCATCTTATTATTGTTGCTTTTTCTCCCAACACTCTCGCTCAATACACTCTTCATTATTACTATTATTTTATTACTAGTTTTATTCCATCTTATTATTGTTGCTTTTTGTCCCAACCCTCTGGCATAATAAACTCTTCATTATTACTATTATTTTATTACTAGTTTTATTCCATCTTATTAATGTTGCTTTTTATCCCAACACTCTCGCTCAATACACTCTTCATTATTACTATTATTTTATTACTAGTTTTATTCCATCTTATTATTGTCGCTTTTTGTCCAAACCCTCTGGCATAATACACTCTTCATTATTACTATTATTTTATTACTAGTTTTATTCCATCTTATTATTGTTGCTTTTTATCCCAACACTCTGGCTCTATACACTCTTCATTATTACTATTATTTTATTACTAGTTTTATTCCATCTTATTATTGTTGCTTTTTATCCCAACACTTCTCGCTCAATTCACTCTTCATTATTACTATTATTTTATTGCTAGTTTTATTCCATCTTATTATTGTTGCTTTTTATCCCAACACTCTGGCTCAATACACTCTTCATTATTACTATTATTTTATTACTAGTTTTATTCCATCTTATTATTGTTGCTTTTTATCCCAACACTCTGGCTCTATACACTCTTCATTATTACTATTATTTTATTACTAGTTTGATTCCATCTTATTATTGTTGCTTTTTATCCCAACACTTCTCGCTCAATTCACTCTTCATTATTACTATTATTTTATTACTAGTTTTATTCCATCTTATTATTGTTGCTTTTTATCCCAACACTCTGGCTCTATACACTCTTCATTATTACTATTATTTTATTACTAGTTTTATTCCATCTTATTATTGTTGCTTTTTATCCCAATACTCTGGCTCTATACACTCTTCATTATTACTATTATTTTATTACTAGTTTGATTCCATCTTATTATTGTTGCTTTTTATCCGAACACTCTCGCTCAATACACTCTTCATTATTACTATTATTTTATTACTAGTTTTATTCCATCTTATTATTGTTGCTTTTTATCCCAACACTTCTCGCTCAATTCACTCTTCATTATTACTACAATTTTATTACTAGTTTTATTCCATCTTATTATTGTTGCTTTTTCTCCCAACACTCTGGCTCTATACACTCTTCATTATTACTATTATTTTATTACTAGTTTTATTCCATCTTATTATTGTTGCTTTTTATCCCAACACTCTGGCTCTATACACTCTTCATTATTACTATTATTTTATTACTAGTTTGATTCCATCTTATTATTGTTGCTTTTTATCCCAACACTTCTCGCTCAATTAACTCTTCATTATTACTATTATTTTATTACTAGTTTGATTCCATCTTATTATTGTTGCTTTTTCTCCCAACACTTCTCGCTCAATTCACTCTTCATTATTACTATTATTTTATTACTAGTTTGATTCCATCTTATTATTGTTGCTTTTTCTCCCAACACCTCTCGCTCAATTCACTCTTCATTATTACTATTATTTTATTACTAGTTTTATTCCATCTTATTATTGTTGCTTTTTATCCCAACACTCTGGCTCTATACACTCTTCATTATTACTATTATTTTATTACTAGTTTGATTCCATCTTATTATTGTTGCTTTTTATCCCAACACTCTCGCTCAATACACTCTTCATTATTACTATTATTTTATTACTAGTTTGATTCCATCTTATTATTGTTGCTTTTTCTCCCAACACTTCTCGCTCAATTCACTCTTCATTATTACTATTATTTTATTACTAGTTTTATTCCATCTTATTATTGTTGCTTTTTGTCCCAACCCTCTGGCATAATACACTCTTCATTATTACTATTATTTTATTACTAGTTTGATTCCATCTTATTATTGTTGCTTTTTATCCCAACACTTCTCGCTCAATTCACTCTTCATTATTACTATTATTTTATTACTAGTATGATTCCATCTTATTATTGTTGCTTTTTATCCCAACACTTCTCGCTCAATTCACTCTTCATTATTACTATTATTTTATTACTAGTTTTATCTATCTTATTATTGTTGCTTTTTCTCCCAACACTCTCGCTCAATACACTCTTCATTATTACTATTATTTTATTACTAGTTTTATTCCATCTTATTATTGTTGTTTTTTATCCCAACACTCTGGCTCAATACACTCTTCATTATTACTATTATTTTATTACTAGTTTTATTATATCTTATTATTGTTGCTTTTTCTCCCAACACTCTCGCTCAATACACTCTTCATTATTACTATTATTTTATTACTAGTTTTATTCCATCTTATTATTGTTGCTTTTTATCCCAACACTTCTCGCTCAATTCACTCTTCATTATTACTATTATTTTATTACTAGTTTTATTCCATCTTATTATTGTTGCTTTTTCTCCCAACACTTCTCGCTCAATACACTCTTCATTATTACTATTATTTTATTACTAGTTTTATTCCATCTTATTATTGTTGCATTTTATCCCAACACTCTCGCACAATACACTCTTCATTATTACTATTATTTTATTACTAGTTTTATTCCATCTTATTATTGTTGCTTTTTGTCCCAACCCTCTGGCATAATACACTCTTCATTATTACTATTATTTTATTACTAGTTTTATTCCATCTTATTATTGTTGCTTTTTATCCCAACACTTCTCGCTCAATTCACTCTTCATTATTACTACAATTTTATTACTAGTTTTATTCCATCTTATTGTTGTTGCTTTTTATCCCAACACTCTGGCTCTATACACTCTTCATTATTACTATTATTTTATTACTAGTTTTATTCCATCTTATTATTGTTGCTTTTTCTCCAAACACTCTCGCTCAATACACTCTTCATTATTACTATTATTTTATTACTAGTTTTATTCCATCTTATTATTGTTGATTTTTGTCCCAACCCTCTGGCTCTATACACTCTTCATTATTACTATTATTTTATTACTAGTTTTATTCCATCTTATTATTGTTGCTTTTTGTCCCAACCCTCTGGCATAATACACTCTTCATTATTACTATTATTTTATTACTAGTTTTATTCCATCTTATTATTGTTGCTTTTTCTCCCAACACTCTCGCTCAATACACTCTTCATTATTACTATTATTTTATTACTAGTTTTATTCCATCTTATTATTGTTGCTTTTTGTCCAAACCCTCTGGCATAATACACTCTTCATTATTACTATTATTTTATTACTAGTTTTATTCCATCTTATTATTGTTGCTTTTTATCCCAACACTCTCGCTCAATACACTCTTCATTATTACTATTATTTTATTACTAGTTTTATTCCATCTTATTATTGTTGCTTTTTGTCCCAACCCGCTGGCATAATACACTCTTCATTATTACTATTATTTTATTACTAGTTTTATTCTATCTTATTATTGTTGCTTTTTATCCCAACACTCTCGCTCAATACACTCTTCATTATTACTATTATTTTATTACTAGTTTTATTCCATGTTATTATTGTTGCTTTTTCTCCCAACACTCTCGCTCAATACACTCTTCATTATTACTATTATTTTATTACTAGTTTTATTCCATCTTATTATTGTTGCTTTTTGTCCCAACCCTCTGGCATAATACACTCTTCATTATTACTATTATTTTATTACTAGTTTTATTCCATCTTATTATTGTTGCTTTTTATCCCAACACTCTCGCTCTATACACTCTTCATTATTACTATTATTTTATTACTAGTTTTATTCCATCTTATTATTGTTGCTTTTTGTCCCAACCCTCTCGCTCAATACACTCTTCATTATTACTATTATTTTATTACTAGTTTTATTCCATCTTATTATTGTTGCTTTTTATCCCAACACTCTCGCTCAATACACTCTTCATTATTACTATTATTTTATTACTAGTTTTATTCAATCTTATTATTGTTGCTTTTTGTCCCAACCCTCTGGCATAATACACTCTTCATTATTACTATTATTTTATTACTAGTTTGATTCCATCTTATTATTGTTGCTTTTTATCCCAACACTCTGGCTCTATACACTCTTCATTATAACTATTATTTTATTACTAGTTTTATTCCATCTTATTATTGTTGCTTTTTATCCCAACACTTCTCGCTCAATTCACTCTTCATTATTACTATTATTTTATTACTAGTTTTATTCCATCTTATTATTGTTGCTTTTTATCCCAACACTCTGGCTCAATACACTCTTCATTATTACTATTATTTTATTACTAGTTTTATTCCATCTTATTATTGTTGCTTTTTATCCGAACACTCTCGCTCAATACACTCTTCATTATTACTATTATTTTATTACTAGTTTTATTCCATCTTATTATTGTTGCTTTTTATCCCAACACTTCTCGCTCAATTCACTCTTCATTATTACTACAATTTTATTACTAGTTTTATTCCATCTTATTATTGTTGCTTTTTCTCTTAACACTCTGGCTCTATACACTCTTCATTATTACTATTATTTTATTACTAGTTTTATTCCATCTTATTATTGTTGCTTTTTATCCAAACACTCTGGCTCTATACACTCTTCATTATTACTATTATTTTATTACTAGTTTGATTCCATCTTATTATTGTTGCTTTTTATCCCAACACTTCTCGCTCAATTCACTCTTCATTATTACTATTATTTTATTACTAGTTTGATTCCATCTTATTATTGTTGCTTTTTCTCCCAACACTTCTCGCTCAATTCACTCTTCATTATTACTATTATTTTATTACTAGTTTGATTCCATCTTATTATTGTTGCTTTTTCTCCCAACACTTCTCGCTCAATTCACTCTTCATTATTACTATTATTTTATTACTAGTTTTATTCCATCTTATTATTGTTGCTTTTTATCCCAACACTCTGGCTCTATACACTCTTCATTATTACTATTATTTTATTACTAGTTTGATTCCATCTTATTATTGTTGCTTTTTATCCCAACACTTCTCGCTCAATTCACTCTTCATTATTACTATTATTTTATTACTAGTTTTATTCCATCTTATTATTGTTGCTTTTCATCCCAACACTCTCGCTCAATACACTCTTCATTATTACTATTATTTTATTACTAGTTTGATTCCATCTTATTATTGTTGCTTTTTCTCCCAACACTTCTCGCTCAATTCACTCTTCATTATTACTATTATTTTATTACTAGTTTTATTCCATCTTATTATTGTTGCTTTTTGTCCCAACCCTCTGGCATAATACACTCTTCATTATTACTATTATTTTATTACTAGTTTGATTCCATCTTATTATTGTTGCTTTTTATCCCAACACTTCTCGCTCAATTCACTCTTCATTATTACTATTATTTTATTACTAGTATGATTCCATCTTATTATTGTTGCTTTTTATCCCAACACTTCTCGCTCAATTCACTCTTCATTATTACTATTATTTTATTACTAGTTTTATCTATCTTATTATTGTTGCTTTTTCTCCCAACACTCTCGCTCAATACACTCTTCATTATTACTATTATTTTATTACTAGTTTTATTCCATCTTATTATTGTTGTTTTTTATCCCAACACTCTGGCTCAATACACTCTTCATTATTACTATTATTTTATTACTAGTTTTATTATATCTTATTATTGTTGCTTTTTCTCCCAACACTCTCGCTCAATACACTCTTCATTATTACTATTATTTTATTACTAGTTTTATTCCATCTTATTATTGTTGCTTTTTATCCCAACACTTCTCGCTCAATTCACTCTTCATTATTACTATTATTTTATTACTAGTTTTATTCCATCTTATTATTGTTGCTTTTTCTCCCAACACTTCTCGCTCAATACACTCTTCATTATTACTATTATTTTATTACTAGTTTTATTCCATCTTATTATTGTTGCATTTTATCCCAACACTCTCGCTCAATACACTCTTCATTATTACTATTATTTTATTACTAGTTTTATTCCATCTTATTATTGTTGCTTTTTGTCCCAACCCTCTGGCATAATACACTCTTCATTATTACTATTATTTTATTACTAGTTTTATTCCATCTTATTATTGTTGCTTTTTATCCCAACACTTCTCGCTCAATACACTCTTCATTATTACTATTATTTTATTACTAGTTTTATTCCATCTTATTATTGTTGCTTTTTGTCCCAACCCTCTCGCTCAATACACTCTTCATTATTACTATTATTTTATTACTAGTTTTATTCCATCTTATTATTGTTGCTTTTTTATCCCAACACTCTCGCTCAATACACTCTTCATTATTACTATTATTTTATTACTAGTTTTATTCCATCTTATTATTGTTGCTTTTTGTCCCAACCCTCTGGCATAATACACTCTTCATTATTACTATTATTTTATTACTAGTTTTATTCCATCTTATTATTGTTGCTTTTTATCCCAACACTCTCGCTCAATACACTCTTCATTATTACTATTATTTTATTACTAGTTTTATTCCATCTTATTATTGTCGCTTTTTGTCCCAACCCTCTGGCATAATACACTCTTCATTATTACTATTATTTTATTACTAGTTTGATTCCATCTTATTATTGTTGCTTTTTATCCCAACACTCTGGCTCTATACACTCTTCATTATTACTATTATTTTATTACTAGTTTTATTCCATCGTATTATTGTTGCTTTTTATCCCAACACTTCTCGCTCAATTCACTCTTCCTTATTACTATTATTTTATTACTAGTTTTATTCCATCTTATTATTGTTGCTTTTTATCCCAACACTCTGGCTCAATACACTCTTCATTATTACTATTATTTTATTACTAGTTTTATTCCATCTTATTATTGTTGCTTTTTATCCCAACACTCTGGCTCTATACACTCTTCATTATTACTATTATTTTATTACTAGTTTGATTCCATCTTATTATTGTTGCTTTTTATCCCAACACTTCTCGCTCAATTCACTCTTCATTATTACTATTATTTTATTACTAGTTTTATTCCATCTTATTATTGTTGCTTTTTGTCCCAACCCTCTCGCTCAATACACTCTTCATTATTACTATTATTTTATTACTAGTTTTATTCCATCTTATTATTGTTGCTTTTTATCCCAACACTCTCGCTCAATACACTCTTCATTATTACTATTATTTTATTACTAGTTTTATTCCATCTTATTATTGTTGCTTTTTGTCCCAACCCTCTGGCATAATACACTCTTCATTATTACTATTATTTTATTACTAGTTTTATTCCATCTTATTATTGTTGCTTTTTATCCCAACACTCTCGCTCAATACACTCGTCATTATTACTATTATTTTATTACTAGTTTTATTCCATCTTATTATTGTCGCTTTTTGTCCCAACCCTCTGGCATAATACACTCTTCATTATTACTATTATTTTATTACTAGTTTGATTCCATCTTATTATTGTTGCTTTTTATCCCAACACTCTGGCTCTATACACTCTTCATTATTACTATTATTTTATTACTAGTTTTATTCCATCTTATTATTGTTGCTTTTTATCCCAACACTTCTCGCTCAATTCACTCTTCATTATTACTATTATTTTATTACTAGTTTTATTCCATCTTATTATTGTTGCTTTTTATCCCAACACTCTGGCTCAATACACTCTTCATTATTACTATTATTTTATTACTAGTTTTATTCCATCTTATTATTGTTGCTTTTTATCCCAACACTCTGGCTCTATACACTCTTCATTATTACTATTATTTTATTACTAGTTTTATTCCATCTTATTATTGTTGCTTTTTATCCCAACACTTCTCGCTCAATTCACTCTTCATTATTACTATTATTTTATTACTAGTTTTATTCCATCTTATTATTGTTGCTTTTTATCCCAACACTCTGGCTCTATACACTCTTCATTATTACTATTATTTTATTACTAGTTTTATTCCATCTTATTATTGTTGCTTTTTATCCCAACACTCTGGCTCTATACACTCTTCATTATTACTATTATTTTATTACTAGTTTGATTCCATCTTATTATTGTTGCTTTTTATCCCAACACTTCTCGCTCAATTCACTCTTCATTATTACTATTATTTTATTACTAGTTTGATTCCATCTTATTATTGTTGCTTTTTCTCCCAACACTCTGGCTCAATACACTCTTCATTATTACTATTATTTTATTACTAGTTTTATTCCATCTTATTATTGTTGCTTTTTATCCCAACACTCTGGCTATATACACTCTTCATTATTACTATTATTTTATTACTAGTTTGATTCCATCTTATTATTGTTGCTTTTTATCCCAACACTTCTCGCTCAATTCACTCTTCATTATTACTATTATTTTATTACTAGTTTGATTCCATCTTATTATTGTTGCTTTTTCTCACAACACTCTCGCTCAATACACTCTTCATTATTACTATTATTTTATTACTAGTTTTATTCCATCTTATTATTGTTGCTTTTTGTCCCAACCCGCTGGCATAATACACTCTTCATTATTACTATTATTTTATTACTAGTTTTATTCTATCTTATTATTGTTGCTTTTTATCCCAACACTCTCGCTCAATACACTCTTCATTATTACTATTATTTTATTACTAGTTTTATTCCATCTTATTATTGTTGCTTTTTCTCCCAACACTCTCGCTCAATACACTCTTCATTATTACTATTATTTTATTACTAGTTTTATTCCATCTTATTATTGTTGCTTTTTGTCCCAACCCTCTGGCATAATACACTCTTCATTATTACTATTATTTTATTACTAGTTTTATTCCATCTTATTATTGTTGCTTTTTATCCCAACACTCTCGCTCTATACACTCTTCATTATTACTATTATTTTATTACTAGTTTTATTCCATCTTATTATTGTTGCTTTTTGTCCCAACCCTCTCGCTCAATACACTCTTCATTATTACTATTATTTTATTACTAGTTTTATTCCATCTTATTATTGTTGCTTTTTATCCCAACACTCTCGCTCAATACACTCTTCATTATTACTATTATTTTATTACTAGTTTTATTCAATCTTATTATTGTTGCTTTTTGTCCCAACCCTCTGGCATAATACACTCTTCATTATTACTATTATTTTATTACTAGTTTGATTCCATCTTATTATTGTTGCTTTTTATCCCAACACTCTGGCTCTATACACTCTTCATTATTACTATTATTTTATTACTAGTTTTATTCCATCTTATTATTGTTGCTTTTTATCCCAACACTTCTCGCTCAATTCACTCTTCATTATTACTATTATTTTATTACTAGTTTTATTCCATCTTATTATTGTTGCTTTTTATCCCAACACTCTGGCTCAATACACTCTTCATTATTACTATTATTTTATTACTAGTTTTATTCCATCTTATTATTGTTGCTTTTTATCCGAACACTCTCGCTCAATACACTCTTCATTATTACTATTATTTTATTACTAGTTTTATTCCATCTTATTATTGTTGCTTTTTATCCCAACACTTCTCGCTCAATTCACTCTTCATTATTACTACAATTTTATTACTAGTTTTATTCCATCTTATTATTGTTGCTTTTTCTCCCAACACTCTGGCTCTATACACTCTTCATTATTACTATTATTTTATTACTAGTTTTATTCCATCTTATTATTGTTGCTTTTTATCCCAACACTCTGGCTCTATACACTCTTCATTATTACTATTATTTTATTACTAGTTTGATTCCATCTTATTATTGTTGCTTTTTATCCCAACACTTCTCGCTCAATTCACTCTTCATTATTACTATTATTTTATTACTAGTTTGATTCCATCTTATTATTGTTGCTTTTTCTCCCAACACTTCTCGCTCAATTCACTCTTCATTATTACTATTATTTTATTACTAGTTTGATTCCATCTTATTATTGTTGCTTTTTCTCCCAACACTTCTCGCTCAATTCACTCTTCATTATTACTATTATTTTATTACTAGTTTTATTCCATCTTATTATTGTTGCTTTTTATCCCAACACTCTGGCTCTATACACTCTTCATTATTACTATTATTTTATTACTAGTTTGATTCCATCTTATTATTGTTGCTTTTTATCCCAACACTTCTCGCTCAATTCACTCTTCATTATTACTATTATTTTATTACTAGTTTTATTCCATCTTATTATTGTTGCTTTTTATCCCAACACTCTCGCTCAATACACTCTTCATTATTACTATTATTTTATTACTAGTTTGATTCCATCTTATTATTGTTGCTTTTTCTCCCAACACTTCTCGCTCAATTCACTCTTCATTATTACTATTATTTTATTACTAGTTTTATTCCATCTTATTATTGTTGCTTTTTGTCCCAACCCTCTGGCATAATACACTCTTCATTATTACTATTATTTTATTACTAGTTTGATTCCATCTTATTATTGTTGCTTTTTATCCCAACACTTCTCGCTCAATTCACTCTTCATTATTACTATTATTTTATTACTAGTATGATTCCATCTTATTATTGTTGCTTTTTATCCCAACACTTCTCGCTCAATTCACTCTTCATTATTACTATTATTTTATTACTAGTTTTATCTATCTTATTATTGTTGCTTTTTCTCCCAACACTCTCGCTCAATACACTCTTCATTATTACTATTATTTTATTACTAGTTTTATTCCATCTTATTATTGTTGTTTTTTATCCCAACACTCTGGCTCAATACACTCTTCATTATTACTATTATTTTATTACTAGTTTTATTATATCTTATTATTGTTGCTTTTTCTCCCAACACTCTCGCTCAATACACTCTTCATTATTACTATTATTTTATTACTAGTTTTATTCCATCTTATTATTGTTGCTTTTTATCCCAACACTTCTCGCTCAATTCACTCTTCATTATTACTATTATTTTATTACTAGTTTTATTCCATCTTATTATTGTTGCTTTTTCTCCCAACACTTCTCGCTCAATACACTCTTCATTATTACTATTATTTTATTACTAGTTTTATTCCATCTTATTATTGTTGCATTTTATCCCAACACTCTCGCTCAATACACTCTTCATTATTACTATTATTTTATTACTAGTTTTATTCCATCTTATTATTGTTGCTTTTTGTCCCAACCCTCTGGCATAATACACTCTTCATTATTACTATTATTTTATTACTAGTTTTATTCCATCTTATTATTGTTGCTTTTTATCCCAACACTTCTCGCTCAATTCACTCTTCATAATTACTACAATTTTATTACTAGTTTTATTCCATCTTATTGTTGTTGCTTTTTATCCCAACACTCTGGCTCTATACACTCTTCATTATTACTATTATTTTATTACTAGTTTTATTCCATCTTATTATTGTTGCTTTTTCTCCCAACACTCTCGCTCAATACACTCTTCATTATTACTATTATTTTATTACTAGTTTTATTCCATCTTATTATTGTTGATTTTTGTCCCAACCCTCTGGCTCTATACACTCTTCATTATTACTATTATTTTATTACTAGTTTTATTCCATCTTATTATTGTTGCTTTTTGTCCCAACCCTCTGGCATAATACACTCTTCATTATTACTATTATTTTATTTCTAGTTTTATTCCATCTTATTATTGTTGCTTTTTCTCCCAACACTCTCGCTCAATACACTCTTCATTATTACTATTATTTTATTACTAGTTTTATTCCATCTTATTATTGTTGCTTTTTGTCCAAACCCTCTGGCATAATACACTCTTCATTATTACTATTATTTTATTACTAGTTTTATTCCATCTTATTATTGTTGCTTTTTATCCCAACACTCTCGCTCAATACACTCTTCATTATTACTATTATTTTATTACTAGTTTTATTCCATCTTATTATTGTTGCTTTTTGTCCCAACCCGCTGGCATAATACACTCTTCATTATTACTATTATTTTATTACTAGTTTTATTCTATCTTATTATTGTTGCTTTTTATCCCAACACTCTCGCTCAATACACTCTTCATTATTACTATTATTTTATTACTAGTTTTATTCCATCTTATTATTGTTGCTTTTTCTCCCAACACTCTCGCTCAATACACTCTTCATTATTACTATTATTTTATTACTAGTTTTATTCCATCTTATTATTGTTGCTTTTTGTCCCAACCCTCTGGCATAATACACTCTTCATTATTACTATTATTTTATTACTAGTTTTATTCCATCTTATTATTGTTGCTTTTTATCCCAACACTCTCGCTCTATACACTCTTCATTATTACTATTATTTTATTACTAGTTTTATTCCATCTTATTATTGTTGCTTTTTGTCCCAACCCTCTCGCTCAATACACTCTTCATTATTACTATTATTTTATTACTAGTTTTATTCCATCTTATTATTGTTGCTTTTTATCCCAACACTCTCGCTCAATACACTCTTCATTATTACTATTATTTTATTACTAGTTTTATTCCATCTTATTATTGTTGCTTTTTGTCCCAACCCTCTGGCATAATACACTCTTCATTATTACTATTATTTTATTACTAGTTTTATTCCATCTTATTATTGTTGCTTTTTATCCCAACACTCTCGCTCAATACACTCTTCATTATTACTATTATTTTATTACTAGTTTTATTCCATCTTATTATTGTCGCTTTTTGTCCCAACCCTCTGGCATAATACACTCTTCATTATTACTATTATTTTATTACTAGTTTGATTCCATCTTATTATTGTTGCTTTTTATCCCAACACTCTGGCTCTATACACTCTTCATTATTACTATTATTTTATTACTAGTTTTATTCCATCGTATTATTGTTGCTTTTTATCCCAACACTTCTCGCTCAATTCACTCTTCATTATTACTATTATTTTATTACTAGTTTTATTCCATCTTATTATTGTTGCTTTTTATCCCAACACTCTGGCTCAATACACTCTTCATTATTACTATTATTTTATTACTAGTTTTATTCCATCTTATTATTGTTGCTTTTTATCCCAACACTCTGGCTCTATACACTCTTCATTATTACTATTATTTTATTACTAGTTTGATTCCATCTTATTATTGTTGCTTTTTATCCCAACACTTCTCGCTCAATTCACTCTTCATTATTACTATTATTTTATTACTAGTTTTATTCCATCTTATTATTGTTGCTTTTTGTCCCAACCCTCTCGCTCAATACACTCTACATTATTACTATTATTTTATTACTAGTTTTATTCCATCTTATTATTGTTGCTTTTTATCCCAACACTCTCGCTCAATACACTCTTCATTATTACTATTATTTTATTACTAGTTTTATTCCATCTTATTATTGTTGCTTTTTGTCCCAACCCTCTGGCATAATACACTCTTCATTATTACTATTATTTTATTACTAGTTTTATTCCATCTTATTATTGTTGCTTTTTATCCCAACACTCTCGCTCAATACACTCGTCATTATTACTATTATTTTATTACTAGTTTTATTCCATCTTATTATTGTCGCTTTTTGTCCCAACCCTCTGGCATAATACACTCTTCATTATTACTATTATTTTATTACTAGTTTGATTCCATCTTATTATTGTTGCTTTTTATCCCAACACTCTGGCTCTATACACTCTTCATTATTACTATTATTTTATTACTAGTTTGATTCCATCTTATTATTGTTGCTTTTTATCCCAACACTTCTCGCTCAATTCACTCTTCATTATTACTATTATTTTATTACTAGTTTGATTCCATCTTATTATTGTTGCTTTTTCTCACAACACTTCTCGCTCAATTCACTCTTCATTATTACTATTATTTTATTACTAGTTTGATTCCATCTTATTATTGTTGCTTTTTCTCCCAACACTTCTCGCTCAATTCACTCTTCATTATTACTATTATTTTATTACTAGTTTTATTCCATCTTATTATTGTTGCTTTTTATCCCAACACTCTGGCTCTATACACTCTTCATTATTACTATTATTTTATTACTAGTTTGATTCCATCTTATTATTGTTGCTTTTTATCCCAACACTTCTCGCTCAATTCACTCTTCATTATTACTATTATTTTATTACTAGTTTGATTCCATCTTATTATTGTTGCTTTTTGTCCCAACACTTCTCGCTCAATACACTCTTCATTATTACTATTATTTTATTAGTAGTTTTATTCCATCTTATTATTGTTGCTTTTTCTCCCAACACTTCTCGATCAATTCACTCTTCATTATTACTATTATTTTATTACTAGTTTTATTCCATCTTATTATTGTTGCTTTTTATCCCAACACTCTCGCTCAATACACTCTTCATTATTACTATTATTTTATTACTAGTTTGATTCCATCTTATTATTGTTGCATTTTATCCCAACACTCTCGCTCAATACACTCTTCATTATTACTATTATTTTATTACTAGTTTTATTCCATCTTATTATTGTTGCTTTTTGTCCCAACCCTCTGGCATAATACACTCTTCATTATTACTATTATTTTATTACTAGTTTTATTCCATCTTATTATTGTTGCTTTTTATCCCAACACGTCTCGCTCAATTCACTCTTCATTATTACTACAATTTTATTACTAGTTTTATTCCATCTTATTGTTGTTGCTTTTTATCCCAACACTCTGGCTCTATACACTCTTCATTATTACTATTATTTTATTACTAGTTTTATTCCATCTTATTATTGTTGCTTTTTCTCCCAACACTCTCGCTCAATACACTCTTCATTATTACTATTATTTTATTACTAGTTTTATTCCATCTTATTATTGTTGATTTTTGTCCCAACCCTCTGGCTCTATACACTCTTCATTATTACTATTATTTTATTACTAGTTTTATTCCATCTTATTATTGTTGCTTTTTGTCCCAACCCTCTGGCATAATACACTCTTCATTATTACTATTATTTTATTACTAGTTTTATTCCATCTTATTATTGTTGTTTTTTATCCGAACACTCTCGCTCAATACACTCTTCATTATTACTATTATTTTATTACTAGTTTTATTCCATCTCATTATTGTTTCTTTTTTGTCCCAACCCGCTGGCATAATATACTCTTCATTATTACTATTATTTTATTACTAGTTTTATTCTATCTTGTTATTGTTGCTTTTTATCCCAACACTCTCGCTCAATACACTCTTCATTATTACTATTATTTTATTACTAGTTTTATTCCATCTTATTATTGTTGCTTTTTCTCCCAACACTCTCGCTCAATACACTCTTCATTATTACTATTATTTTATTACTAGTTTTATTCCATCTTATTATTGTTGCTTTTTGTCCCAACCCTCTGGCATAATACACTCTTCATTATTACTATTATTTTATTACTAGTTTTATTCCATCTTATTATTGTTGCTTTTTATCCCAACACTCTCGCTCTATACACTCTTCATTATTACTATTATTTTATTACTAGTTTTATTCCATCTTATTATTGTTGCTTTTTGCCCCAACCCTCTCGCTCAATACACTCTTCATTATTACTATTATTTTATTACTAGTTTTATTCCATCTTATTATTGTTGCTTTTTATCCCAACACTCTCGCTCAATACACTCTTCATTATTACTATTATTTTATTACTAGTTTTATTCCATCTTATTATTGTTGCTTTTTGTCCCAACCCTCTGGCATAATACACTCTTCATTATTACTATTATTTTATTACTAGTTTGATTCCATCTTATTATTGTTGCTTTTTATCCCAACACTCTCGCTCAATACACTCTTCATTATTACTATTATTTTATTACTAGTTTTATTCCATCTTATTATTGTCGCTTTTTGTCCCAACCCTCTGGCATAATACACTCTTCATTATTACTATTATTTTATTACTAGTTTTATTCCATCTTATTATTGTTGCTTTTTATCCCAACACTCTGGCTCTATACACTCTTCATTATTACTATTATTTTATTACTAGTTTTATTCCATCTTATTATTGTTGCTTTTTATCCCAACACTCTGGCTCTATACACTCTTCATTATTACTATTATTTTATTACTAGTTTTATTCCATCTTATTATTGTTGCTTTTTATCCCCACACTCGGCTCTATACGCTCTTCATTATTACTATTATTTTATTACTAGTTTTATTCCATCTTATTATTGTTGCTTTTTATCCCAACACTTCTCGCTCAATTCACTCTTCATTATTACTATTATTTTATTACTAGTTTTATTCCATCTTATTATTGTTGCTTTTTATCCCAACACTCTGGCTCAATACACTCTTCATTATTACTATTATTTTATTACTAGTTTTATTCCATCTTATTATTGTTGCTTTTTATCCCAACACTCTGGCTCTATACACTCTTCATTATTACTATTATTTTATTACTAGTTTGATTCCATCTTATTATTGTTGCTTTTTATCCCAACACTTCTCGCTCAATTCACTCTTCATTATTACTATTATTTTATTACTAGTTTTATTCCATCTTATTATTGTTGCTTTTTATCCCAACACTCTGGCTCTATACACTCTTCATTATTACTATTATTTTATTACTAGTTTTATTCCATCTTATTATTGTTGCTTTTTATCCCAACACTCTGGCTCTATACACTCTTCATTATTACTATTATTTTATTACTAGTTTGATTCCATCTTATTATTGTTGCTTTTTTATCCCAACACTCTCGCTCAATACACTCTTCATTATTACTATTATTTTATTACTAGTTTTATTCCATCTTATTATTGTTGCTTTTTATCCCAACACTTCTCGCTCAATTCACTCTTCATTATTACTATTATTTTATTACTAGTTTTATTCCATCTTATTATTGTTGCTTTTTATCCCAACACTCTGGCTCTATACACTCTTCATTATTACTATTATTTTATTACTAGTTTTATTCCATCTTATTATTGTTGCTTTTTATCCCAACACTCTGGCTCTATACACTCTTCATTATTACTATTATTTTATTACTAGTTTGATTCCATCTTATTATTGTTGCTTTTTATCCCAACACTTCTCGCTCAATTCACTCTTCATTATTACTATTATTTTATTACTAGTTTGATTCCATCTTATTATTGTTGCTTTTTCTCCCAACACTCTGGCTCAATACACTCTTCATTATTACTATTATTTTATTACTAGTTTTATTCCATCTTATTATTGTTGCTTTTTATCCCAACACTCTGGCTCTATACACTCTTCATTATTACTATTATTTTATTACTAGTTTGATTCCATCTTATTATTGTTGCTTTTTATCCCAACACTTCTCGCTCAATTCACTCTTCATTATTACTATTATTTTATTACTAGTTTGATTCCATCTTATTATTGTTGCTTTTTCTCCCAACACTTCTCGCTCAATTCACTCTTCATTATTACTATTATTTTATTACTAGTTTTATTCCATCTTATTATTGTTGCTTTTTATCCCAACACTCTGGCTCTATACACTCTTCATTATTACTATTATTTTATTACTAGTTTGATTCCATCTTATTATTGTTGCTTTTTATCTCAACACTTCTCGCTCAATTCACTCTTCATTATTACTATTATTTTATTACTAGTTTGATTCCATCTTATTATTGTTGCTTTTTGTCCCAACACTTCTCGCTCAATACACTCTTCATTATTACTATTATTTTATTACTAGTTTTATTCCATCTTATTATTGTTGCTTTTTCTCCCAACACTTCTCGATCAATTCACTCTTCATTATTACTATTATTTTATTACTAGTTTTATTCCATCTTATTATTGTTGCTTTTTATCCCAACACTCTCGCTCAATACACTCTTCATTATTACTATTATTTTATTACTAGTTTTATTCCATCTTATTACTGTTGCTTTTTCTCCCAACACTCTCGCTCAATACACTCTTCATTATTACTATTATTTTATTACTAGTTTGATTCCATCTTATTATTGTTGCTTTTTATCCCAACACTTCTCGCTCAATTCACTCTTCATTATTACTATTATTTTATTACTAGTTTGATTCCATCTTATTATTGTTGCTTTTTATCCCAACACTTCTCGCTCAATTCACTCTTCATTATTACTATTATTTTATTACTAGTTTTATCTATCTTATTATTGTTTCTTTTTCTCCCAACACTCTCGCTCAATACACTCTTCATTATTACTATTATTTTATTACTAGTTTTATTCCATCTTATTATTGTTGTTTTTTATCCCAACACTCTGGCTCAATACACTCTTCATTATTACTATTATTTTATTACTAGTTTTATTATATCTTATTATTGTTGCTTTTTCTCCCAACACTCTCGCTCAATACACTCTTCATTATTACTATTATTTTATTACTAGTTTTATTCCATCTTATTATTGTTGCTTTTTATCCCAACACTTCTCGCTCAATTCACTCTTCATTATTACTATTATTTTATTACTAGTTTGATTCCATCTTATTATTGTTGCTTTTTCTCCCAACACTTCTCGCTCAATACACTCTTCATTATTACTATTATTTTATTACTAGTTTTATTCCATCTTATTATTGTTGCTTTTTATCCCAACACTCTCGCTCAATACACTCTTCATTATTACTATTATTTTATTACCAGTTTTATTCCATCTTATTATTGTTGTTTTTTATCCCAACACTCTCGCTCAATACACTCTTCAGTATTACTATTATTTTATTACTAGTTTTATTCCATCTAATTATTGTTGCTTTTTATCCCAACACTCTCGCTCAATACACTCTTCAGTATTACTATTATTTTATTACTAGTTTTATTCCATCTAATTATTGTTGCTTTTTATCCCAACACTCTCGCTCAATACACTCTTCATTATTACTATTATTTTATTACTAGTTTTATTCCATCTTATTATTGTTGCTTTTTATCCCAACACTCTCGCTCAATACACTCTTCATTATTACTATTATTTTATTACTAGTTTTATTCCATCTTATTATTGTTGCTTTTTGTCCCAACCCTCTCGCTCAATACACTCTTCATTATTACTATTATTTTATTACTAGTTTTATTCCATCTTATTATTGTTGCTTTTTATCCAAACACTCTCGCTCAATACACTCTTCATTATTACTATTATTTTATTACTAGTTTTATTCCATCTTATTATTGTTGCTTTTTGTCCGAACCCTCTCGCTCAATACACTCTTCATTATTACTATTATTTTATTACTAGTTTTATTCCATCATATTATTGTTGCTTTTTATCCCAACACTCTCGCTCAATACACTCTTCATTATTACTATTATTTTATTACTAGTTTTATTCCATCTTATTATTGTTGCTTTTTATCCCAACACTCTGGCTCTATACACTCTTCATTATTACTATTATTTTATTACTAGTTTGATTCCATCTTATTATTGTTGCTTTTTATCCCAACACTTCTCGCTCAATTCACTCTTCATTATTACTATTATTTTATTACTAGTTTGATTCCATCTTATTATTGTTGCTTTTTCTCCCAACACTCTGGCTCAATACACTCTTCATTATTACTATTATTTTATTACTAGTTTTATTCCATCTTATTATTGTTGCTTTTTATCCCAACACTCTGGCTCTATACACTCTTCATTATTACTATTATTTTATTACTAGTTTGATTCCATCTTATTATTGTTGCTTTTTATCCCAACACTTCTCGCTCAATTCACTCTTCATTATTACTATTATTTTATTACTAGTTTGATTCCATCTTATTATTGTTGCTTTTTCTCCCAACACTTCTCGCTCAATTCACTCTTCATTATTACTATTATTTTATTACTAGTTTTATTCCATCTTATTATTGTTGCTTTTTATCCCAACACTCTAGCTCTATACACTCTTCATTATTACTATTATTTTATTACTAGTTTGATTCCATCTTATTATTGTTGCTTTTTATCCCAACACTTCTCGCTCAATTCACTCTTCATTATTACTATTATTTTATTACTAGTTTGATTCCATCTTATTATTGTTGCTTTTTGTCCCAACACTTCTCGCTCAATACACTCTTCATTATTACTATTATTTTATTACTAGTTTTATTCCATCTTATTATTGTTGCTTTTTCTCCCAACACTTCTCGATCAATTCACTCTTCATTATTACTATTATTTTATTACTAGTTTTATTCCATCTTATTATTGTTGCTTTTTATCCCAACACTCTCGCTCAATACACTCTTCATTATTACTATTATTTTATTACTAGTTTTATTCCATCTTATTACTGTTGCTTTTTCTCCCAACACTCTCGCTCAATACACTCTTCATTATTACTATTATTTTATTACTAGTTTGATTCCATCTTATTATTGTTGCTTTTTATCCCAACACTTCTCGCTCAATTCACTCTTCATTATTACTATTATTTTATTACTAGTTTGATTCCATCTTATTATTGTTGCTTTTTATCCCAACACTTCTCGCTCAATTCACTCTTCATTATTACTATTATTTTATTACTAGTTTTATCTATCTTATTATTGTTTCTTTTTCTCCCAACACTCTCGCTCAATACACTCTTCATTATTACTATTATTTTATTACTAGTTTTATTCCATCTTATTATTGTTGTTTTTTATCCCAACACTCTGGCTCAATACACTCTTCATTATTACTATTATTTTATTACTAGTTTTATTATATCTTATTATTGTTGCTTTTTCTCCCAACACTCTCGCTCAATACACTCTTCATTATTACTATTATTTTATTACTAGTTTTATTCCATCTTATTATTGTTGCTTTTTATCCCAACACTTCTCGCTCAATTCACTCTTCATTATTACTATTATTTTATTACTAGTTTGATTCCATCTTATTATTGTTGCTTTTTCTCCCAACACTTCTCGCTCAATACACTCTTCATTATTACTATTATTTTATTACTAGTTTTATTCCATCTTATTATTGTTGCTTTTTATCCCAACACTCTCGCTCAATACACTCTTCATTATTACTATTATTTTATTACCAGTTTTATTCCATCTTATTATTGTTGTTTTTTATCCCAACACTCTCGCTCAATACACTCTTCAGTATTACTATTATTTTATTACTAGTTTTATTCCATCTAATTATTGTTGCTTTTTATCCCAACACTCTCGCTCAATACACTCTTCAGTATTACTATTATTTTATTACTAGTTTTATTCCATCTAATTATTGTTGCTTTTTATCCCAACACTCTCGCTCAATACACTCTTCATTATTACTATTATTTTATTACTAGTTTTATTCCATCTTATTATTGTTGCTTTTTATCCCAACACTCTCGCTCAATACACTCTTCATTATTACTATTATTTTATTACTAGTTTTATTCCATCTTATTATTGTTGCTTTTTGTCCCAACCCTCTCGCTCAATACACTCTTCATTATTACTATTATTTTATTACTAGTTTTATTCCATCTTATTATTGTTGCTTTTTATCCAAACACTCTCGCTCAATACACTCTTCATTATTACTATTATTTTATTACTAGTTTTATTCCATCTTATTATTGTTGCTTTTTGTCCCAACCCTCTCGCTCAATACACTCTTCATTATTACTATTATTTTATTACTAGTTTTATTCCATCATATTATTGTTGCTTTTTATCCCAACACTCTCGCTCAATACACTCTTCATTATTACTATTATTTTATTACTAGTTTTATTCCATCTTATTATTGTTGCTTTTTATCCCAACACTCTGGCTCTATACACTCTTCATTATTACTATTATTTTATTAATAGTTTTATTCCATCTTATTATTGTTGATTTTTGTCCCAACCATCTGGCTCAATACACTCTTCATTATTACTATTATTTTATTACTAGTTTGATTCCATCTTATAATTTTGCTTTTTCTCCCAACACTTCTCGCTCAATTCACTCTTCATTATTACTATTATTTTATTACTAGTTTGATTCCATCTTATTATTGTTGCTTTTTCTCCCAACACTTCTCGCTCAATTCACTCTTCATTATTACTATTATTTTATTACTAGTTTTATTCCATCTTATTATTGTTGCTTTTTATCCCAACACTCTGGCTCTATACACTCTTCATTATTACTATTATTTTATTACTAGTTTGATTCCATCTTATTATTGTTGCTTTTTGTCCAAACACTCTCGCTCAATACACTCTTCATTATTACTATTATTTTATTACTAGTTTTATTCCATCTTATTATTGTTGCTTTTTGTCCCAACCCTCTCGCTCAATACACTCTTCATTATTACTATTATTTTATTACTAGTTTTATTCCATCATATTATTGTTGCTTTTTATCCCAACACTCTCGCTCAATACACTCTTCATTATTACTATTATTTTATTACTAGTTTTATTCCATCTTATTATTGTTGCTTTTTATCCCAACACTCTGGCTCTATACACTCTTCATTATTACTATTATTTTATTAATAGTTTTATTCCATCTTATTATTGTTGATTTTTGTCCCAACCATCTGGCTCAATACACTCTTCATTATTACTATTATTTTATTACTAGTTTGATTCCATCTTATAATTTTGCTTTTTCTCCCAACACTTCTCGCTCAATTCACTCTTCATTATTACTATTATTTTATTACTAGTTTGATTCCATCTTATTATTGTTGCTTTTTCTCCCAACACTTCTCGCTCAATTCACTCTTCATTATTACTATTATTTTATTACTAGTTTTATTCCATCTTATTATTGTTGCTTTTTATCCCAACACTCTGGCTCTATACACTCTTCATTATTACTATTATTTTATTACTAGTTTGATTCCATCTTATTATTGTTGCTTTTTATCCCAACACTTCTCGCTCAATTCACTCTTCATTATTACTATTATTTTATTACTAGTTTTATTCCATCTTATTATTGTTGCTTTTTCTCCCAACACTTCTCGCTCAATTCACTCTTCATTATTACTATTATTTTATTACTAGTTTTATTCCATCTTATTATTGTTGCTTTTTCTCCCAACACTCTGGCTCAATACACTCTTCATTATTAATATTATTTTATTACTAGTTTGATTCCATCTTATTATTGTTGCTTTTTATCCCAACACTTCTCGCTCAATTCACTCTTCATTATTACTATTATTTTATTACTAGTTTGATTCCATCTTATTATTGTTGCTTTTTATCCCAACACTCTCGCTCAATACACTCTTCATTATTACTATTATTTTATTACTAGTTTGATTCCATCTTATTATTGTTGCTTTTTCTCCCAACACTTCTCGCTCAATTCACTCTTCATTATTACTATTATTTTATTACTAGTTTTATTCCATCTTATTATTGTTGCTTTTTGTCCCAACCCTCTGGCATAATACACTCTTCATTATTACTATTATTTTATTACTAGTTTGATTCCATCTTATTATTGTTGCTTTTTATCCCAACACTTCTCGCTCAATTCACTCTTCATTATTACTATTATTTTATTACTAGTTTGATTCCATCTTATTATTGTTGCTTTTTATCCCAACACTTCTCGCTCAATTCACTCTTCATTATTACTATTATTTTATTACTAGTTTTATCTATCTTATTATTGTTGCTTTTTCTCCCAACACTCTCGCTCAATACATTCTTCATTATTACTATTATTTTATTACTAGTTTTATTCCATCTTATTATTGTTGTTTTTTATCCCAACACTCTGGCTCAATACACTCTTCATTATTACTATTATTTTATTACTAGTTTTATTATATCTTATTATTGTTGCTTTTTCTCCCAACACTCTCGCTCAATACACTCTTCATTATTACTATTATTTTATTACTAGTTTGATTCCATCTTATTATTGTTGCTTTTTCTCCCAACACTTCTCGCTCAATACACTCTTCAGTATTACTATTATTTTATTACTAGTTTTATTCCATCTAATTATTGTTGCTTTTTATCCCAACACTCTCGCTCAATACACTCTTCAGTATTACTATTATTTTATTACTAGTTTTATTCCATCTAATTATTGTTGCTTTTTCTCCCAACACTTCTCGCTCAATACACTCTTCATTATTACTATTATTTTATTACTAGTTTTATTCCATCTTATTATTGTTGCTTTTTATCCCAACACTCTCGCTCAATACACTCTTCATTATTACTATTATTTTATTACCAGTTTTATTCCTTCTTATTATTGTTGTTTTTTATCCCAACACTCTCGCTCAATACACTCTTCAGTATTACTATTATTTTATTACTAGTTTTATTCCATCTAATTATTGTTGCTTTTTATCCCAACACTCTCGCTCAATACACTCTTCAGTATTACTATTATTTTATTACTAGTTTTATTCCATCTAATTATTGTTGCTTTTTATCCCAACACTCTCGCTCAATACATTCTTCATTATTACTATTATTTTATTACTAGTTTTATTCCATCTTATTATTGTTGCTTTTTATCCCAACACTCTCGCTCAATACACTCTTCATTATTACTATTATTTTATTACTAGTTTTATTCCATCTTATTATTGTTGCTTCTTGTCCCAACACTCTGGCTCAATACACTCTTCATTATTACTATTATTTTATTACTAGTTTTATTCCATCTTATTATTGTTGCTTTTTATCCCAACACTTCTCGCTCAATTCACTCTTCATTATTACTATTATTTTATTACTAGTTTGATTCCATCTTATTATTGTTGCTTTTTATCCCAACACTTCTCGCTCAATACACTCTTCATTATTACTATTATTTTATTACTAGTTTTTTTCCATCTTATTATTGTTGCTTTTTCTCCCAACACTTCTCGATCAATTCACTCTTCATTATTACTATTATTTTATTACTAGTTTTATTCCATCTTATTATTGTTGCTTTTTATCCCAACACTCTCGCTCAATACACTCTTCATTATTACTATTATTTTATTACTAGTTTGATTCCATCTTATTATTGTTGCTTTTTTTCCCAACACTTCTCGCTCAATTCACTCTTCATTATTACTATTATTTTATTACTAGTTTTATTCCATCTTATTATTGTTGCTTTTTGTCCCAACCCTCTGGCATAATACACTCTTCATTATTACTATTATTTTATTACTAGTTTGATTCCATCTTATTATTGTTGCTTTTTATCCCAACACTTCTCGCTCAATTCACTCTTCATTATTACTATTATTTTATTACTAGTTTTATCTATCTTATTATTGTTGCTTTTTCTCCCAACACTCTCGCTCAATACACTCTTAATTATTACTATTATTTTATTACTAGTTTTATTCCATCTTATTATTGTTGTTTTTTATCCCAACACTCTGGCTCAATACACTCTTCATTATTACTATTATTTTATTACTAGTTTTATTATATCTTATTATTGTTGCTTTTTCTCCCAACACTCTCGCTCAATACACTCTTCATTATTACTATTATTTTATTACTAGTTTTATTCCATCTTATTATTGTTGCTTTTTATCCCAACCCTTCTCGCTCAATTCACTCTTCAGTATTACTATTATTTTATTACTAGTTTTATTCCATCTAATTATTGTTGCTTTTTATCCCAACACTCTCGCTCAATACACTCTTCAGTATTACTATTATTTTATTACTAGTTTTATTCCATCTAATTATTGTTGCTTTTTCTCCCAACACTTCTCGCTCAATACACTCTTCATTATTACTATTATTTTATTACTAGTTTTATTCCATCTTATTATTGTTGCTTTTTATCCCAACACTCTCGCTCAATACACTCTTCATTATTACTATTATTTTATTACCAGTTTTATTCCATCTTATTATTGTTGTTTTTTATCCCAACACTCTCGCTCAATACACTCTTCAGTATTACTATTATTTTATTACTAGTTTTATTCCATCTAATTATTGTTGCTTTTTATCCCAACACTCTCGCTCAATACACTCTTCAGTATTACTATTATTTTATTACTAGTTTTATTCCATCTAATTATTGTTGCTTTTTATCCCAACACTCTCGCTCAATACATTCTTCATTATTACTATTATTTTATTACTAGTTTTATTCCATCTTATTATTGTTGCTTTTTATCCCAACACTCTCGCTCAATACACTCTTCATTATTACTATTATTTTATTACTAGTTTTATTCCATCTTATTATTGTTGCTTCTTGTCCCAACACTCTGGCTCAATACACTCTTCATTATTACTATTATTTTATTACTAGTTTTATTCCATCTTATTATTGTTGCTTTTTATCCCAACACTTCTCGCTCAATTCACTCTTCATTATTACTATTATTTTATTACTAGTTTGATTCCATCTTATTATTGTTGCTTTTTATCCCAACACTTCTCGCTCAATACACTCTTCATTATTACTATTATTTTATTACTAGTTTTTTTCCATCTTATTATTGTTGCTTTTTCTCCCAACACTTCTCGATCAATTCACTCTTCATTATTACTATTATTTTATTACTAGTTTTATTCCATCTTATTATTGTTGCTTTTTATCCCAACACTCTCGCTCAATACACTCTTCATTATTACTATTATTTTATTACTAGTTTGATTCCATCTTATTATTGTTGCTTTTTTTCCCAACACTTCTCGCTCAATTCACTCTTCATTATTACTATTATTTTATTACTAGTTTTATTCCATCTTATTATTGTTGCTTTTTGTCCCAACCCTCTGGCATAATACACTCTTCATTATTACTATTATTTTATTACTAGTTTGATTCCATCTTATTATTGTTGCTTTTTATCCCAACACTTCTCGCTCAATTCACTCTTCATTATTACTATTATTTTATTACTAGTTTTATCTATCTTATTATTGTTGCTTTTTCTCCCAACACTCTCGCTCAATACACTCTTAATTATTACTATTATTTTATTACTAGTTTTATTCCATCTTATTATTGTTGTTTTTTATCCCAACACTCTGGCTCAATACACTCTTCATTATTACTATTATTTTATTACTAGTTTTATTATATCTTATTATTGTTGCTTTTTCTCCCAACACTCTCGCTCAATACACTCTTCATTATTACTATTATTTTATTACTAGTTTTATTCCATCTTATTATTGTTGCTTTTTATCCCAACCCTTCTCGCTCAATTCACTCTTCATTATTACTATTATTTTATTACTAGTTTGATTCCATCTTATTATTGTTGCTTTTTCTCCCAACACTTCTCGCTCAATTCACTCTTCATTATTACTATTATTTTATTACTAGTTTGATTCCATCATATTATTGTTGCTTTTTATCCCAACACTTCTCGCTCAATTCACTCTTCATTATTACTATTATTTTATTACTAGTTTTATTCCATCTTATTATTGTTGCTTTTTCTCCCAACACTCTCGCTCAATACACTCTTCATTATTACTATTATTTTATTACTAGTTTTATTCCATCTTATTATTGTTGTTTTTTATCCCAACACTCTGGCTCAATACACTATTCATTATTACTATTATTTTATTACCAGTTTTATTCCATCTTATTATTGTTGTTTTTTATCCCAACACTCTCGCTCAATACACTCTTCATTATTACTATTATTTTATTACCAGTTTTATTCCATCTTATTATTGTTGTTTTTTATCCCAACACTCTCGCTCAATACACTCTTCAGTATTACTATTATTTTATTACCAGTTTTATTCCATCTTATTATTGTTGTTTTTTATCCCAACACTCTCGCTCAATACACTCTTCAGTATTACTATTATTTTATTACTAGTTTTATTCCATCTTATTATTGTTGCTTTTTATCCCAACACTCTGGCTCTATACACTCTTCATTATTACTATTATTTTATTAATAATTTTATTCCATCTTATTATTGTTGATTTTTGTCCCAACCATCTGGCTCAATACACTCTTCATTATTACTATTATTTTATTACTAGTTTGATTCCATCTTATTATTGTTGATTTTTGTCCCAACCATCTGGCTCAATACACTCTTCATTATTACTATTATTTTATTACTAGTTTGATTCCATCTTATTATTGTTGCTTTTTCTCCCAACACTTCTCGCTCAATTCACTCTTCATTATTACTATTATTTTATTACTAGTTTGATTCCATCTTATTATTGTTGCTTTTTCTCCCAACACTTCTCGCTCAATTCACTCTTCATTATTACTATTATTTTATTACTAGTTTTATTCCATCTTATTATTGTTGCTTTTTATCCCAACACTCTGGCTCTATACACTCTTCATTATTACTATTAATTTATTACTAGTTTGATTCCATCTTATTATTGTTGCCTTTTATCCCAACACTTCTCGCTCAATTCACTCTTCATTATTACTATTATTTTATTACTAGTTTTATTCCATCTTATTATTGTTGCTTTTTCTCCCAACACTTCTCGCTCAATACACTCTTCATTATTACTATTATTTTATTACTAGTTTTATTCCATCTTATTATTGTTGCTTTTTCTCCCAACACTTCTCGATCAATTCACTCTTCATTATTACTATTATTTTATTACTAGTTTTATTCCATCTTATTATTGTTGCTTTTTATCCCAACACTCTCGCTCAATACACTCTTCATTATTACTATTATTTTATTACTAGTTTGATTCCATCTTATTATTGTTGCTTTTTCTCCCAACACTTCTCGCTCAATTCACTCTTCATTATTACTATTATTTTATTACTAGTTTTATTCCATCTTATTATTGTTGCTTTTTGTCCCAACCCTCTGGCATAATACACTCTTCATTATTACTATTATTTTATTACTAGTTTGATTCCATCTTATTATTGTTGCTTTTTATCCCAACACTTCTCGCTCAATTCACTCTTCATTATTACTATTATTTTATTACTAGTTTGATTCCATCTTACTATTGTTGCTTTTTATCCCAACACTTCTCGCTCAATTCACTCTTCATTATTACTATTATTTTATTACTAGTTTTATCTATCTTATTATTGTTGTTTTTTATCCCAACACTCTGGCTCAATACACTCTTCATTATTACTATTATTTTATTACTAGTTTTATTATATCTTATTATTGTTGCTTTTTCTCCCAACACTCTCGCTCAATACACTCTTCATTATTACTATTATTTTATTAGTAGTTTTATTCCATCTTATTATTGTTGCTTTTTATCCCAACCCTTCTCGCTCAATTCACTCTTCATTATTACTATTATTTTATTACTAGTTTGATTCCATCTTATTATTGTTGCTTTTTCTCCCAACACTTCTCGCTCAATTCACTCTTCATTATTACTATTATTTTATTACTAGTTTGATTCCATCTTATTATTGTTGCTTTTTATCCCAACACTTCTCGCTCAATTCACTCTTCATTATTACTATTATTTTATTACTAGTTTTATTCCATCTTATTATTGTTGCTTTTTCTCCCAACACTCTCGCTCAATACACTCTTCATTATTACTATTATTTTATTACTAGTTTTATTCCATCTTATTATTGTTGTTTTTTATCCCAACACTCTGGCTCAATACACTCTTCATTATTACTATTATTTTATTACCAGTTTTATTCCATCTTATTATTGTTGTTTTTTATACCAACACTCTCGCTCAATACACTCTTCATTATTACTATTATTTTATTACCAGTTTTATTCCATCTTATTATTGTTGTTTTTTATCCCAACACTCTCGCTCAATACACTCTTCAGTATTACTATTATTTTATTACCAGTTTTATTCCATCTTATTATTGTTGTTTTTTATCCCAACACTCTCGCTCAATACACTCTTCAGTATTACTATTATTTTATTACTAGTTTTATTCCATCTTATTATTGTTGCTTTTTGTCCCAACCCTCTCGCTCAATACACTCTTCATTATTACTATTATTTTATTACTAGTTTTATTCCATCTTATTATTGTTGCTTTTTATCCCAACACTTCTCGCTCAATTCACTCTTCATTATTACTATTATTTTATTACTAGTTTGATTCCATCTTATTATTGTTGCTTTTTCTCCCAACACTTCTCGCTCAATACACTCTTCATTATTACTATTAATTTATTACTAGTTTTATTCCATCTTATTATTGTTGCTTTTTATCCCAACACTCTCGCTCAATACACTTTTCATTATTACTATTATTTTATTACCAGTTTTATTCCATCTTATTATTGTTGTTTTTTATCCCAACACTCTCGCTCAATACACTCTTCAGTATTACTATTATTTTATTACTAGTTTTATTCCATCTAATTATTGTTGCTTTTTATCCCAACACTCTCGCTCAATACACTCTTCAGTATTACTATTATTTTATTACTAGTTTTATTCCATCTAATTATTGTTGCTTTTTATCCCAACACTCTCGCTCAATACACTCTTCATTATTACTATTATTTTATTACTAGTTTTATTCCATCTTATTATTGTTGCTTTTTGTCCCAACCCTCTCGCTCAATACACTCTTCATTATTACTATTATTTTATTACTAGTTTTATTCCATCTTATTATTGTTGCTTTTTATCCAAACACTCTCGCTCAATACACTCTTCATTATTACTATTATTTTATTACTAGTTTTATTCCATCTTATTATTGTTGCTTTTTGTCCCAACCCTCTCGCTCAATACACTCTTCATTATTACTATTATTTTATTACTAGTTTTATTCCATCTTATTATTGTTGCTTTTTATCCCAACACTCTCGCTCAATACACTCTTCATTATTACTATTATTTTATTACTAGTTTTATTCCATCTTATTATTGTTGCTTTTTATCCCAACACTCTGGCTCTATACACTCTTCATAATTACTATTATTTTATTAATAGTTTTATTCCATCTTATTATTGTTGATTTTTGTCCCAACCCTCTGGCATAATACACTCTTCATTATTACTATTATTTTATTACTAGTTTGATTCCATCTTATTATTGTTGCTTTTTATCCCAACACTTCTCGCTCAATTCACTCTTCATTATTACTATTATTTTATTACTAGTTTGATTCCATCTTACTATTGTTGCTTTTTATCCCAACACTTCTCGCTCAATTCACTCTTCATTATTACTATTATTTTATTACTAGTTTTATCTATCTTATTATTGTTGCTTTTTCTCCCAACACTCTCGCTCAATACACTCTTCATTATTACTATTATTTTATTACTAGTTTTATTCCATCTTATTATTGTTGCTTTTTATCCCAACACTCTGGCTCAATACACTCTTCATTATTACTATTATTTTATTACTAGTTTTATTCCATCTTATTATTGCTGCTTTTTATCCCAACACTTCTCGCTCAATTCACTCTTCATTATTACTATTATTTTATTACTAGTTTTATTCCGTCTTATTATTGTTGCTTTTTATCCCAACACTCTCGCTCAATACACCCTTCATTATTACTATTATTTTATTACTAGTTTTATTCCATCTTATTATTGTTGCTTTTTATCCCAACACTCTCGCTCAATACACTCGTCATTATTACTATTATTTTATTACTAGTTTTATTCCATCTTATTATTGTTGCTTTTTGTCCCAACCCTCTCGCTCAATACACTCTACATTATTACTATTATTTTATTACTAGTTTTATTCCATCTTATTATTGTTGCTTTTTATCCAAACACTCTCGCTCAATACACTCTTCATTATTACTATTATTTTATTACTAGTTTTATTCCATCTTATTATTGTTGCTTTTTGTCCCAACCCTCTCGCTCAATACACTCTTCATTATTACTATTATTTTATTACTAGTTTTATTCCATCTTATTATTGTTGCTTTTTCTCCCAACACTCTCGCTCAATACACTCTTCATTATTACTATTATTTTATTACTAGTTTTATTCCATCTTATTACTGTTGCTTTTTGTCCCAACTCTCTGGCATAATACACTCTTCATAATTACTATTATTTTATTACTAGTTTTATTCCATCTTATTATTGTTGCTTTTTATCCCAACACTTCTCGCTCAATTCACTCTTCATTATTACTATTATTTTATTACTAGTTGTATTCCATCTTATTATTGTTGCTTTTTATCCCAACACTCTGGCTCTATACACTCTTCATTATTACTATTATTTTATTACTAGTTTTATTCCATCTTATTATTGTTGATTTTTGTCCCAACCCTCTGGCTCCATACACTCTTCATTATTACTATTATTTTATTACTAGTTTTATTCCATCTTATTATTGTTGCTTTTTCTCCCAACACTCTCGCTCAATACACTCTTCATTATTACTATTATTTTATTACTAGTTTTATTCCATCTTATTATTGTTGCTTTTTCTCCCAACACTCTCGCTCAATACACTCTTCATTATTACTATTATTTTATTACTAGTTTTATTCCATCTTATTATTGTTGTTTTTTATCCCAACACTCTCGCTCAATACACTCTTCATTATTACTATTATTTTATTACTAGTTTTATTTCATCTTATTATTCTTGCTTTTTGTCCCAACCCTCTGGCATAATACACTCTTCATTATTACTATTATTTTATTACTAGTTTTATTCCATCTTATTATTGTTGCTTTTTATCCCAACACTCTCGCTCAATACACTCTTCATTATTACTATTATTTTATTACTAGTTTTATTCCATCTTATTATTGTTGCTTTTTGTCCAAACCCTCTGGCATAATACACTCTTCATTATTACTAGTTTTATTCCATCTTATTATTGTTGCTTTTTATCCCAACACTCTCGCTCAATACACTCTTCATTATTACTATTATTTTATTACTAGTTTTATTCCATCTTATTACTGTTGCTTTTTCTCCCAACATCCTCGCTCAATACACTCTTCATTATTACTATTATTTTATTACTAGTTTTATGCCATCTTATTATTGTTGCTTTTTGTCCCAACCCTCTGGCATAATACACTCTTCATTATTACTATTATTTTATTACTAGTTTTATTCTATCTTATTATTGTTGCTTTTTATCCCAACACTCTCGCTCAATACACTCTTCATTATTACTATTATTTTATTACTAGTTTTATTCCATCTTATTATTGTTGCTTTTTATCCCAACACTCTCACTCAATACACTCTTCATTATTACTATTATTTTATTAATAGTTTTATTCCATCTTATTATTGTTGCTTTTTGTCCCAACCCTCTGGCATAATACACTCTTCATTATTACTATTATTTTATTACTAGTTTTATTCTATCTTATTATTGTTGCTTTTTATCCCAACACTCTCGCTCAATACACTCTTCATTATTACTATTATTTTATTACCAGTTTTATTCCATCTTATTATTGTTGCTTTTTATCCCAACACTCTCGCTCAATACACTCTTCATTATTACTATTATTTTATTACTAGTTTTATTCCATCTTATTATTGTTGCTTTTTCTCCCAACACTCTGGCTCTATACACTCTTCATTATTACTATTATTTTATTACTAGTTTTATTCCATCTTATTATTGTTGCTTTTTCTCCCAACACTCTCGCTCAATACACTCTTCATTATTACTATTATTTTATTACTAGTTTTATTCCATCTTATTATTGTTGCTTTTTATCCCAACACTCTCGCTCAATACACTCTTCATTATTACTATTATTTTATTACTAGTTTTATTCCATCTTATTACTGTGGCTTTTTGTCCCAACCCTCTGGCATAATACACTCTTCATTATTACTATTATTTTATTACTAGTTTTATTCCATCTTATTATTGTTGCTTTTTCTCCCAACACTCTCGCTCAATACACTCTTCATTATTACTATTATTTTATTACTAGTTTTATTCCATCTTATTATTGTTGCTTTTTATCCCAACACTCTCGCTCAATACACTCTTCATTATTACTATTATTTTATTACTAGTTTTATTCCATCTTATTATTGTTGCTTTTTGTCCCAACCCTCTCGCTCAATACACTCTTCATTATTACTATTATTTTATTACTAGTTTTATTCCATCTTATTATTGTTGTTTTTTATCCCAACACTCTCGCTCAATACACTCTTCATTATTACTATTATTTTATTGCTAGTTTTATTCCATCTTATTATTGTTGCTTTTTATCCCGACACTCTGGCTCTATACACTCTTCCTTATTACTATTATTTTATTACTAGTTTTATTCCATCTTATTATTGTTGCTTTTTCTCCCAACACTCTCGCTCAATACACTCTTCATTATTACTATTATTTTATTACTAGTTTTATTCCATCTTATTATTGTTGTTTTTGTCCCAACCCTCTGGCTCTATACACTCTTCATTATTACTATTATTTTATTACTAGTTTTATTCCATCTTATTATTGTTGCTTTTTGTCCCAACCCTCTGGCATAATACACTCTTCATTATTACTATTATTTTATTACTAGTTTTATTCCATCTTATTATTGTTGCTTTTTCTCCCAACACTCTCGTTCAATACACTCTTCATTATTACTATTATTTTATTACTAGTTTTATTCCATCTTATTATTGTTGTTTTTTATCCCAACACTCTCGCTCAATACACTCTTCATTATTACTATTATTTTATTACTAGTTTTATTCCATCTTATTATTGTTGCTTTTTGTCCCAACCCTCTCGCTCAATACACTCTTCATTATTACTATTATTTTATTACTAGTTTTATTCCATCTTATTATTGTTGCTTTTTATCCCAACACTCTCGCTCAATACACTCTTCATTATTACTATTATTTTATTACTAGTTTTATTCCATCTTATTATTTTTGTTTTTGGTCCAAACCCTCTGGCATAATACACTCTTCATTATTACTAGTTTTATTCCATCTTATTATTGTTGCTTTTTATCCCAACACTCTCGCTCAATACACTCTTCATTATTACTATTATTTTATTACTAGTTTTATTCCATCTTATTACTGTTGCTTTTTCTCCCAACACTCTCGCTCAATACACTCTTCATTATTACTATTATTTTATTACTAGTTTTATTCCATCTTATTATTGTTGCTTTTTGTCCCAACCCTCTGGCATAATACACTCTTCATTATTACTATTATTTTATTACTAGTTTTATTCTATCTTATTATTGTTGCTTTTTATCCCAACACTCTCGCTCAATACACTCTTCATTATTACTATTATTTTATTACTAGTTTTATTCCATCTTATTATTGTTGCTTTTTATCCCAACACTCTCGCTCAATACACTCTTCATTATTACTATTATTTTATTACTAGTTTTATTCCATCTTATTATTGTTGCTTTTTATCCCAACACTCTCGCTCAATACACTCTTCATTATTACTATTATTTTATTACTAGTTTTATTCCATCTTATTATTGTTGCTTTTTGTCCCAACCCTCTCGCTCAATACACTCTTCATTATTACTATTATTTTATTACTAGTTTTATTCCATCTTATTATTGTTGCTTTTTATCCAAACACTCTCGCTCAATACACTCTTCATTATTACTATTATTTTATTACTAGTTTTATTCCATCTTATTATTGTTGCTTTTTGTCCCAAACCTCTCGCTCAATACACTCTTCATTATTACTATTATTTTATTACTAGTTTTATTCCATATTATTATTGTTGCTTTTTATCCCAACACTCTCGCTCAATACACTCTTCATTATTACTATTATTTTATTACTAGTTTTATTCCATCTTATTATTGTTGCTTTTTATCCCAACACTCTGGCTCTATACACTCTTCATTATTACTATTATTTTATTAATAGTTTTATTCCATCTTATTATTGTTGATTTTTGTCCCAACCATCTGGCTCAATACACTCTTCATTATTACTATTATTTTATTACTAGTTTGATTCCATCTTATTATTGTTGCTTTTTCTCCCAACACTTCTCGCTCAATTCACTCTTCATTATTACTATTATTTTATTACTAGTTTGATTCCATCTTATTATTGTTGCTTTTTCTCCCAACACTTCTCGCTCAATTCACTCTTCATTATTACTATTATTTTATTACTAGTTTTATTCCATCTTATTATTGTTGCTTTTTATCCCAACACTCTGGCTCTATACACTCTTCATTATTACTATTATTTTATTACTAGTTTGATTCCATCTTATTATTGTTGCCTTTTATCCCAACACTTCTCGCTCAATTCACTCTTCATTATTACTATTATTTTATTACTAGTTTTATTCCATCTTATTATTGTTGCTTTTTCTCCCAACACTTCTCGCTCAATTCACTCTTCATTATTACTATTATTTTATTACTAGTTTTATTCCATCTTATTATTGTTGCTTTTTATCCCAACACTCTCGCTCAATACACTCTTCATTATTACTATTATTTTATTACTAGTTTGATTCCATCTTATTATTGTTGCTTTTTATCCCAACACTCTCGCTCAATTCACTCTTCATTATTACTATTATTTTATTACTAGTTTGATTCCATCTTATTATTGTTGCTTTTTCTCCCAACACTCTCGCTCAATTCACTCTTCATTATTACTATTATTTTATTACTAGTTTTATTCCATCTTATTATTGTTGCTTTTTATCCCAACACTCTGGCTCTATACACTCTTCATTATTACTATTATTTTATTACTAGTTTGATTCCATCTTATTATTGTTGCCTTTTATCCCAACACTTCTCGCTCAATTCACTCTTCATTATTACTATTATTTTATTACTAGTTTTATTCCATCTTATTATTGTTGCTTTTTCTCCCAACACTTCTCGCTCAATTCACTCTTCATTATTACTATTATTTTATTACTAGTTTTATTCCATCTTATTATTGTTGCTTTTTATCCCAACACTCTCGCTCAATACACTCTTCATTATTACTATTATTTTATTACTAGTTTGATTCCATCTTATTATTGTTGCTTTTTATCCCAACACTCTCGCTCAATTCACTCTTCATTATTACTATTATTTTATTACTAGTTTTATTCCATCTTATTATTGTTGCTTTTTGTCCCAACCCTCTGGCATAATACACTCTTCATTATTACTATTATTTTATTACTAGTTTGATTCCATCTTATTATTGTTGCTTTTTATCCCAACACTTCTCGCTCAATTCACTCTTCATTATTACTATTATTTTATTACTAGTTTGATTCCATCTTATTATTGTTGCTTTTTATCCCAACACTTCTCGCTCAATTCACTCTTCATTATTACTATTATTTTATTACTAGTTTTATCTATCTTATTATTGTTGCTTTTTCTCCCAACACTCTCGCTCAATACACTCTTCATTATTACTATTATTTTATTACTAGTTTTATTCCATCTTATTATTGTTGCTTTTTATCCCAACACTCTGGCTCAATACACTCTTCATTATTACTATTATTTTATTACTAGTTTTATTATATCTTATTATTGTTGCTTTTTCTCCCAACACTCTCGCTCAATACACTCTTCATTATTACTATTATTTTATTACTAGTTTTATTCCATCTTATTATTGTTGCTTTTTATCCCAACACTCTCGCTCAATACACTCTTCATTATTACTATTATTTTATTACTAGTTTTATTCCATCTTATTATTGTTGCTTTTTGTCCCAACCCTCTCGCTCAATACACTCTTCATTATTACTATTATTTTATTACTAGTTTTATTCCATCTTATTATTGTTGTTTTTTATCCCAACACTCTCGCTCAATACACTCTTCATTATTACTATTATTTTATTACTAGTTTTATTCCATCTTATTATTGTTGCTTTTTGTCCCAACCCTCTGGCATAATACACTCTTCATTATTACTATTATTTTATTACTAGTTTTATTCCATCTTATTATTGTTGCTTTTTCTCCCAACACTCTCGCTCAATACACTCTTCATTATTACTATTATTTTATTACTAGTTTTATTCCATCTTATTATTGTTGTTTTTTATCCCAACACTCTCGCTCAATACACTCTTCATTATTACTATTATTTTATTACTAGTTTTATTTCATCTTATTATTCTTGCTTTTTGTCCCAACCCTCTGGCATAATACACTCTTCATTATTACTATTATTTTATTACTAGTTTTATTCCATCTTATTATTGTTGCTTTTTATCCCAACACTCTCGCTCAATACACTCTTCATTATTACTATTATTTTATTACTAGTTTTATTCCATCTTATTATTGTTGCTTTTTGTCCAAACCCTCTGGCATAATACACTCTTCATTATTACTAGTTTTATTCCATCTTATTATTGTTGCTTTTTATCCCAACACTCTCGCTCAATACACTCTTCATTATTACTATTATTTTATTACTAGTTTTATTCCATCTTATTACTGTTGCTTTTTCTCCCAACATCCTCGCTCAATACACTCTTCATTATTACTATTATTTTATTACTAGTTTTATGCCATCTTATTATTGTTGCTTTTTGTCCCAACCCTCTGGCATAATACACTCTTCATTATTACTATTATTTTATTACTAGTTTTATTCTATCTTATTATTGTTGCTTTTTATCCCAACACTCTCGCTCAATACACTCTTCATTATTACTATTATTTTATTACCAGTTTTATTCCATCTTATTATTGTTGCTTTTTATCCCAACACTCTCGCTCAATACACTCTTCATTATTACTATTATTTTATTACTAGTTTTATTCCATCTTATTATTGTTGCTTTTTCTCCCAACACTCTGGCTCTATACACTCTTCATTATTACTATTATTTTATTACTAGTTTTATTCCATCTTATTATTGTTGCTTTTTCTCCCAACACTCTCTCTCAATACACTCTTCATTATTACTATTATTTTATTACTAGTTTTATTCCATCTTATTATTGTTGCTTTTTATCCCAACACTCTCGCTCAATACACTCTTCATTATTACTATTATTTTATTACTAGTTTTATTCCATCTTATTACTGTGGCTTTTTGTCCCAACCCTCTGGCATAATACACTCTTCATTATTACTATTATTTTATTACTAGTTTTATTCCATCTTATTATTGTTGCTTTTTCTCCCAACACTCTCGCTCAATACACTCTTCATTATTACTATTATTTTATTACTAGTTTTATTCCATCTTATTATTGTTGCTTTTTATCCCAACACTCTCGCTCAATACACTCTTCATTATTACTATTATTTTATTACTAGTTTTATTCCATCTTATTATTGTTGCTTTTTGTCCCAACCCTCTCGCTCAATACACTCTTCATTATTACTATTATTTTATTACTAGTTTTATTCCATCTTATTATTGTTGTTTTTTATCCCAACACTCTCGCTCAATACACTCTTCATTATTCCTATTATTTTATTGCTAGTTTTATTCCATCTTATTATTGTTGCTTTTTATCCCGACACTCTGGCTCTATACACTCTTCCTTATTACTATTATTTTATTACTAGTTTTATTCCATCTTATTATTGTTGCTTTTTCTCCCAACACTCTCGCTCAATACACTCTTCATTATTACTATTATTTTATTACTAGTTTTATTCCATCTTATTATTGTTGTTTTTGTCCCAACCCTCTGGCTCTATACACTCTTCATTATTACTATTATTTTATTACTAGTTTTATTCCATCTTATTATTGTTGCTTTTTGTCCCAACCCTCTGGCATAATACACTCTTCATTATTACTATTATTTTATTACTAGTTTTATTCCATCTTATTATTGTTGCTTTTTCTCCCAACACTCTCGTTCAATACACTCTTCATTATTACTATTATTTTATTACTAGTTTTATTCCATCTTATTATTGTTGTTTTTTATCCCAACACTCTCGCTCAATACACTCTTCATTATTACTATTATTTTATTACTAGTTTTATTCCATCTTATTATTGTTGCTTTTTGTCCCAACCCTCTCGCTCAATACACTCTTCATTATTACTATTATTTTATTACTAGTTTTATTCCATCTTATTATTGTTGCTTTTTATCCCAACACTCTCGCTCAATACACTCTTCATTATTACTATTATTTTATTACTAGTTTTATTCCATCTTATTATTTTTGTTTTTGGTCCAAACCCTCTGGCATAATACACTCTTCATTATTACTAGTTTTATTCCATCTTATTATTGTTGCTTTTTATCCCAACACTCTCGCTCAATACACTCTTCATTATTACTATTATTTTATTACTAGTTTTATTCCATCTTATTACTGTTGCTTTTTCTCCCAACACTCTCGCTCAATACACTCTTCATTATTACTATTATTTTATTACTAGTTTTATTCCATCTTATTATTGTTGCTTTTTGTCCCAACCCTCTGGCATAATACACTCTTCATTATTACTATTATTTTATTACTAGTTTTATTCTATCTTATTATTGTTGCTTTTTATCCCAACACTCTCGCTCAATACACTCTTCATTATTACTATTATTTTATTACTAGTTTTATTCCATCTTATTATTGTTGCTTTTTATCCCAACACTCTCGCTCAATACACTCTTCATTATTACTATTATTTTATTACTAGTTTTATTCCATCTTATTATTGTTGCTTTTTATCCCAACACTCTCGCTCAATACACTCTTCATTATTACTATTATTTTATTACTAGTTTTATTCCATCTTATTATTGTTGCTTTTTGTCCCAACCCTCTCGCTCAATACACTCTTCATTATTACTATTATTTTATTACTAGTTTTATTCCATCTTATTATTGTTGCTTTTTATCCAAACACTCTCGCTCAATACACTCTTCATTATTACTATTATTTTATTACTAGTTTTATTCCATCTTATTATTGTTGCTTTTTGTCCCAAACCTCTCGCTCAATACACTCTTCATTATTACTATTATTTTATTACTAGTTTTATTCCATCTTATTATTGTTGCTTTTTATCCCAACACTCTCGCTCAATACACTCTTAATTATTACTATTATTTTATTACTAGTTTTATTCCATCTTATTATTGTTGCTTTTTATCCCAACACTCTGGCTCTATACACTCTTCATTATTACTATTATTTTATTAATAGTTTTATTCCATCTTATTATTGTTGATTTTTGTCCCAACCATCTGGCTCAATACACTCTTCATTATTACTATTATTTTATTACTAGTTTGATTCCATCTTATTATTGTTGCTTTTTCTCCCAACACTTCTCGCTCAATTCACTCTTCATTATTACTATTATTTTATTACTAGTTTGATTCCATCTTATTATTGTTGCTTTTTCTCCCAACACTTCTCGCTCAATTCACTCTTCATTATTACTATTATTTTATTACTAGTTTTATTCCATCTTATTATTGTTGCTTTTTATCCCAACACTCTGGCTCTATACACTCTTCATTATTACTATTATTTTATTACTAGTTTGATTCCATCTTATTATTGTTGCCTTTTATCCCAACACTTCTCGCTCAATTCACTCTTCATTATTACTATTATTTTATTACTAGTTTTATTCCATCTTATTATTGTTGCTTTTTCTCCCAACACTTCTCGCTCAATTCACTCTTCATTATTACTATTATTTTATTACTAGTTTTATTCCATCTTATTATTGTTGCTTTTTATCCCAACACTCTCGCTCAATACACTCTTCATTATTACTATTATTTTATTACTAGTTTGATTCCATCTTATTATTGTTGCTTTTTCTCCCAACACTTCTCGCTCAATTCACTCTTCATTATTACTATTATTTTATTACTAGTTTTATTCCATCTTATTATTGTTGCTTTTTGTCCCAACCCTCTGGCATAATACACTCTTCATTATTACTATTATTTTATTACTAGTTTGATTCCATCTTATTATTGTTGCTTTTTATCCCAACACTTCTCGCTCAATTCACTCTTCATTATTACTATTATTTTATTACTAGTTTGATTCCATCTTATTATTGTTGCTTTTTATCCCAACACTTCTCGCTCAATTCACTCTTCATTATTACTATTATTTTATTACTAGTTTTATCTATCTTATTATTGTTGCTTTTTCTCCCAACACTCTCGCTCAATACACTCTTCATTATTACTATTATTTTATTACTAGTTTTATTCCATCTTATTATTGTTGCTTTTTATCCCAACACTCTGGCTCAATACACTCTTCATTATTACTATTATTTTATTACTAGTTTTATTATATCTTATTATTGTTGCTTTTTCTCCCAACACTCTCGCTCAATACACTCTTCATTATTACTATTATTTTATTACTAGTTTTATTCCATCTTATTATTGTTGCTTTTTATCCCAACCCTTCTCGCTCAATTCACTCTTCATTATTACTATTATTTTATTACTAATTTGATTCCATCTTATTATTGTTGCTTTTTCTCCCAACACTTCTCGCTCAATTCACTCTTCATTATTACTATTATTTTATTACCAGTTTTATTCCATCTTATTATTGTTGTTTTTTATCCCAACACTCTCGCTCAATACACTCTTCAGTATTACTATTATTTTATTACTAGTTTTATTCCATCTTATTATTGTTGCTTTTTGTCCCAACCCTCTCGCTCAATACACTCTTCATTATTACTATTATTTTATTACTAGTTTTATTCCATCTTATTATTGTTGCTTTTTATCCAAACACTCTCGCTCAATACACTCTTCATTATTACTATTATTTTATAACTAGTTTTATTCCATCTTATTATTGTTGCTTTTTGTCCCAACCCTCTCCCTCAATACACTCTTCATTATTACTATTATTTTATTACTAGTTTTATTCCATCTTATTATTGTTGCTTTTTGTCCCAACCATCTGGCTCAATACACTCTTCATTATTACTATTATTTTATTACTAGTTTTATTCCATCTTATTATTGTTGCTTTTTCTCCCAACACTTCTCGCTCAATACACTCTTCATTATTACTATTATTTTATTACTAGTTTTATTCCATCTTATTATTGTTGCTTTTTATCCCAACACTCTCGCTCAATACACTCTTCATTATTACTATTATTTTATTACTAGTTTTATTCCATCTTATTATTGTTGCTTTTTGTCCCAACCCTCTGGCATAATACACTCTTCATTATTACTATTATTTTATTACTAGTTTTATTCCATCTTATTATTGTTGCTTTTTATCCCAACACTCTGGCTCTATACACTCTTCATTATTACTATTATTTTATTACTAGTTTTATTCCATCTTATTATTGTTGCTTTTTCTCCCAACACTCTCGCTCAATACACTCTTCATCATTACTATTATTTTATTACTAGTTTGATTCCATCTTATTATTGCTGCTTTTTATCCCAACACTTCTCGCTCAATTCACTCTTCATTATTACTATTATTTTATTACTAGTTTTATTCCGTCTTATTATTGTTGCTTTTTATCCCAACACTCTCGCTCAATACACTCTTCATTATTACTATTATTTTATTACTAGTTTTATTCAATCTTATTATTGTTGCTTTTTATCCAAACACTCTCGCTCAATACACTCTTCATTATTACTATTATTTTATTACTAGTTTTATTCCATCTTATTATTGTTGCTTTTTGTCCCAACCCTCTCGCTCAATACACTCTTCATTATTACTATTATTTTATTACTAGTTTTATTCCATCTTATTATTGTTGCTTTTTATCCCAACACTCTCGCTCAATACACTCTTCATTATTACTATTATTTTATTACTAGTTTTATTCCATCTTATTATTGTTGCTTTTTATCCCAACACTCTGGCTCTATACACTCTTCATTATTACTATTATTTTATTACTAGTTTTATTCCATCTTAATATTGTTGCTTTTTCTCCCAACACTCTCGCTCAATACACTTTTCATTATTACTATTATTTTATTACTAGTTTTATTCCATCTTATTACTGTTGCTTTTTGTCCCAACCCTCTGGCATAATACACTCTTCATTATTACTATTATTTTATTACTAGTTTTATTCCATCTTATTATTGTTGCTTTTTATCCCAACACTTCTCGCTCAATTCACTCTTCATTATTACTATTATTTTATTACTAGTTGTATTCCATCTTATTATTGTTGCTTTTTATCCCAACACTCTGGCTCTATACACTCTTCATTATTACTATTATTTTATTACTAGTTTTATTCCATCTTATTATTGTTGATTTTTGTCCCAACCCTCTGGCTCCATACACTCTTCATTATTACTATTATTTTATTACTAGTTTTATTCCATCTTATTATTGTTGCTTTTTATCCCAACACTCTCGCTCAATACACTCTTCATTATTACTATTATTTTATTACTAGTTTTATTCCATCTTATTATTGTTGCTTTTTGTCCCAACCCTCTCGCTCAATACACTCTTCATTATTACTATTATTTTATTACTAGTTTTATTCCATCTTATTATTGTTGTTTTTTATCCCAACACTCTCGCTCAATACACTCTTCATTATTACTATTATTTTATTACTAGTTTTATTCCATCTTATTATTGTTGCTTTTTATCCCAACACTCTGGCTCTATACACTCTTCCTTATTACTATTATTTTATTACTAGTTTTATTCCATCTTATTATTGTTGCTTTTTCTCCCAACACTCTCGCTCAATAGACTCTTCATTATTACTATTATTTTATTACTAGTTTTATTCCTTCTTATTATTGTTGCTTTTTGTCCCAACCCTCTGGCTCTATACACTCTTCATTATTACTATTATTTTATTACTAGTTTTATTCCATCTTATTATTGTTGCTTTTTGTCCCAACCCTCTGGCATAATACACTCTTCATTATTACTATTATTTTATTACTAGTTTTATTCCATCTTATTATTGTTGCTTTTTCTCCCAACACTCTCGCTCAATACACTCTTCATTATTACTATTATTTTATTACTAGTTTTATTCCATCTTATTATTGTTGTTTTTTATCCCAACACTCTCGCTCAATACACTCTTCATTATTACTATTATTTTATTACTAGTTTTATTCCATCTTATTATTGTTGCTTTTTGTCCCAACCCTCTGGCATAATACACTCTTCATTATTACTATTATTTTATTACTAGTTTTATTCCATCTTATTATTGTTGCTTTTTATGCCAACACTCTCGCTCAATACACTCTTCATTATTACTATTATTTTATTACTAGTTTTATTCCATCTTATTACTGTTGCTTTTTCTCCCAACACTCTCGCTCAATACACTCTTCATTATTACTATTATTTTATTACTAGTTTTATTCCATCTTATTATTGTTGCTTTTTGTCCCAACCCTCTGGCATAATACACTCTTCATTATTACTATTATTTTATTACTAGTTTTATTCTATCTTATTATTGTTGCTTTTTATCCCAACACTCTCGCTCAATACACTCTTCATTATTACTATTATTTTATTACTAGTTTTATTCCATCTTATTATTGTTGCTTTTTATCCCAACACTCTCACTCAATACACTCTTCATTATTACTATTATTTTATTAATAGTTTTATTCCATCTTATTATTGTTGCTTTTTGTCCCAACCCTCTGGCATAATACACTCTTCATTATTACTATTATTTTATTACTAGTTTTATTCTATCTTATTATTGTTGCTTTTTATCCCAACACTCTCGCTCAATACACTCTTCATTATTACTATTATTTTATTACCAGTTTTATTCCATCTTATTATTGTTGCTTTTTATCCCAACACTCTCGCTCAATACACTCTTCATTATTACTATTATTTTATTACTAGTTTTATTCCATCTTATTATTGTTGCTTTTTATCCCAACACTCTGGCTCTATACACTCTTCATTATTACTATTATTTTATTACTAGTTTTATTCCATCTTATTATTGTTGCTTTTTCTCCCAACACTCTCGCTCAATACACTCTTCATTATTACTATTATTTTATTACTAGTTTTATTCCATCTTATTATTGTTGCTTTTTATCCCAACACTCTCGCTCAATACACTCTTCATTATTACTATTATTTTATTACTAGTTTTATTCCATCTTATTACTGTTGCTTTTTGTCCCAACCCTCTGGCATAATACACTCTTCATTATTACTATTATTTTATTACTAGTTTTATTCCATCTTATTATTGTTGCTTTTTCTCCCAACACTCTCGCTCAATACACTCTTCATTATTACTATTATTTTATTACTAGTTTTATTCCATCTTATTATTGTTGCTTTTTATCCCAACACTCTCGCTCAATACACTCTTCATTATTACTATTATTTTATTACTAGTTTTATTCCATCTTATTATTGTTGCTTTTTGTCCCAACCCTCTCGCTCAATACACTCTTCATTATTACTATTATTTTATTACTAGTTTTATTCCATCTTATTATTGTTGTTTTTTATCCCAACACTCTCGCTCAATACACTCTTCATTATTACTATTATTTTATTGCTAGTTTTATTCCATCTTATTATTGTTGCTTTTTATCCCGACACTCTGGCTCTATACACTCTTCCTTATTACTATTATTTTATTACTAGTTTTATTCCATCTTATTATTGTTGCTTTTTATCCCAACACTCTCGCTCAATACACTCTTCATTATTACTATTATTTTATTACTAGTTTTATTCCATCTTATTATTGTTGCTTTTTGTCCCAACCCTCTGGCTCTATACACTCTTCATTATTACTATTATTTTATTACTAGTTTTATACCATCTTATTATTGTTGCTTTTTGTCCCAACCCTCTGGCATAATACACTCTTCATTATTACTATTATTTTATTACTAGTTTTATTCCATCTTATTATTGTTGCTTTTTCTCCCAACACTCTCGTTCAATACACTCTTCATTATTACTATTATTTTATTACTAGTTTTATTCCATCTTATTATTGTTGTTTTTTATCCCAACACTCTCGCTCAATACACTCTTCATTATTACTATTATTTTATTACTAGTTTTATTCCATCTTATTATTGTTGCTTTTTGTCCCAACCCTCTGGCATAATACACTCTTCATTATTACTATTATTTTATTACTAGTTTTATTCCATCTTATTATTGTTGCTTTTTATCCCAACACTCTCGCTCAATACACTCTTCATTATTACTATTATTTTATTACTAGTTTTATTCCATCTTATTATTGTTGCTTTTTGTCCAAACCCTCTGGCATAATACACTCTTCATTATTACTAGTTTTATTCCATCTTATTATTGTTGCTTTTTATCCCAACACTCTCGCTCAATACACTCTTCATTATTACTATTATTTTATTACTAGTTTTATTCCATCTTATTACTGTTGCTTTTTCTCCCAACACTCTCGCTCAATACACTCTTCATTATTACTATTATTTTATTACTAGTTTTATTCCATCTTATTATTGTTGCTTTTTGTCCCAACCCTCTGGCATAATACACTCTTCATTATTACTATTATTTTATTACTAGTTTTATTCTATCTTATTATTGTTGCTTTTTATCCCAACACTCTCGCTCAATACACTCTTCATTATTACTATTATTTTATTACTAGTTTTATTCCATCTTATTATTGTTGCTTTTTATCCCAACACTCTCGCTCAATACACTCTTCATTATTACTATTATTTTATTACTAGTTTTATTCCATCTTATTATTGTTGCTTTTTATCCCAACACTCTCGCTCAATACACTCTTCATTATTACTATTATTTTATTACTAGTTTTATTCCATCTTATTATTGTTGCTTTTTGTCCCAACCCTCTCGCTCAATACACTCTTCATTATTACTATTATTTTATTACTAGTTTTATTCCATCTTATTATTGTTGCTTTTTATCCAAACACTCTCGCTCAATACACTCTTCATTATTACTATTATTTTATTACTAGTTTTATTCCATCTTATTATTGTTGCTTTTTATCCCAACACTCTCGCTCAATACACTCTTCATTATTACTATTATTTTATTACTAGTTTTATTCCATCTTATTATTGTTGCTTTTTATCCCAACACTCTGGCTCTATACACTCTTCATTATTACTATTATTTTATTAATAGTTTTATTCCATCTTATTATTGTTGATTTTTGTCCCAACCATCTGGCTCAATACACTCTTCATTATTACTATTATTTTATTACTAGTTTGATTCCATCTTATTATTGTTGCTTTTTCTCCTAACACTTCTCGCTCAATTCACTCTTCATTATTACTATTATTTTATTACTAGTTTGATTCCATCTTATTATTGTTGCTTTTTATCCCAACACTCTGGCTCTATACACTCTTCATTATTACTATTATTTTATTACTAGTTTGATTCCATCTTATTATTGTTGCCTTTTATCCCAACACTTCTCGCTCAATTCACTCTTCATTATTACTATTATTTTATTACCAGTTTTATTCCATCTTATTATTGTTGTTTTTTATCCCAACACTCTCGCTCAATACACTCTTCAGTATTACTATTATTTTATTACTAGTTTTATTCCATCTTATTATTGTTGCTTTTTGTCCCAACCCTCTCGCTCAATACACTCTTCATTATTACTATTATTTTATTACTAGTTTTATTCCATCTTATTATTGTTGCTTTTTATCCAAACACTCTCGCTCAATACACTCTTCATTATTACTATTATTTTATTACTAGTTTTATTCCATCTTATTATTGTTGCTTTTTGTCCCAACCCTCTCGCTCAATACACTCTTCATTATTACTATTATTTTATTACTAGTTTTATTCCATCTTATTATTGTTGCTTTTTGTCCCAACCATCTGGCTCAATACACTCTTCATTATTACTATTATTTTATTACTAGTTTTATTCCATCTTATTATTGTTGCTTTTTCTCCCAACACTCTCGCTCAATACACTCTTCATCATTACTATTATTTTATTACTAGTTTGATTCCATCTTATTATTGCTGCTTTTTATCCCAACACTTCTCGCTCAATTCACTCTTCATTATTACTATTATTTTATTACTAGTTTTATTCCGTCTTATTATTGTTGCTTTTTATCCCAACACTCTCGCTCAATACACTCTTCATTATTACTATTATTTTATTACTAGTTTTATTCCATCTTATTATTGTTGCTTTTTATCCCAACACTCTCGCTCAATACACTCGTCATTATTACTATTATTTTATTACTAGTTTTATTCCATCTTATTATTGTTGCTTTTTGTCCCAACCCTCTCGCTCAATACACTCTTCATTATTACTATTATTTTATTACTAGTTTTATTCCATCTTATTATTGTTGCTTTTTATCCAAACACTCTCGCTCAATACACTCTTCATTATTACTATTATTTTATTACTAGTTTTATTCCATCTTATTATTGTTGCTTTTTGTCCCAACCCTCTCGCTCAATACACACTTCATTATTACTATTATTTTATTACTAGTTTTATTCCATCTTATTATTGTTGCTTTTTATCCCAACACTCTCGCTCAATACACTCTTCATTATTACTATTATTTTATTACTAGTTTTATTCCATCTTATTATTGTTGCTTTTTGTCCCAACCCTCTCGCTCAATACACTCTTCATTATTACTATTATTTTATTACTAGTTTTATTCCATCTTATTATTGTTGCTTTTTATCCAAACACTCTCGCTCAATACACTCTTCATTATTACTATTATTTTATTACTAGTTTTATTCCATCTTATTATTGTTGCTTTTTGTCCCAACCCTCTCGCTCAATACACTCTTCATTATTACTATTATTTTATTACTAGTTTTATTCCATCTTATTATTGTTGCTTTTTATCCCAACACTCTCGCTCAATACACTCTTCATTATTACTATTATTTTATTACTAGTTTTATTCCATCTTATTATTGTTGCTTTTTATCCCAACACTCTGGCTCTATACACTCTTCATTATTACTATTATTTTATTAATAGTTTTATTCCATCTTATTATTGTTGATTTTTGTCCCAACCATCTGGCTCAATACACTCTTCATTATTACTATTATTTTATTACTAGTTTGATTCCATCTTATTATTGTTGCTTTTTCTCCTAACACTTCTCGCTCAATTCACTCTTCATTATTACTATTATTTTATTACTAGTTTGATTCCATCTTATTATTGTTGCTTTTTATCCCAACACTCTGGCTCTATACACTCTTCATTATTACTATTATTTTATTACTAGTTTGATTCCATCTTATTATTGTTGCCTTTTATCCCAACACTTCTCGCTCAATTCACTCTTCATTATTACTATTATTTTATTACCAGTTTTATTCCATCTTATTATTGTTGTTTTTTATCCCAACACTCTCGCTCAATACACTCTTCAGTATTACTATTATTTTATTACTAGTTTTATTCCATCTTATTATTGTTGCTTTTTGTCCCAACCCTCTCGCTCAATACACTCTTCATTATTACTATTATTTTATTACTAGTTTTATTCCATCTTATTATTGTTGCTTTTTATCCAAACACTCTCGCTCAATACACTCTTCATTATTACTATTATTTTATTACTAGTTTTATTCCATCTTATTATTGTTGCTTTTTGTCCCAACCCTCTCGCTCAATACACTCTTCATTATTACTATTATTTTATTACTAGTTTTATTCCATCTTATTATTGTTGCTTTTTGTCCCAACCATCTGGCTCAATACACTCTTCATTATTACTATTATTTTATTACTAGTTTTATTCCATCTTATTATTGTTGCTTTTTCTCCCAACACTCTCGCTCAATACACTCTTCATCATTACTATTATTTTATTACTAGTTTGATTCCATCTTATTATTGCTGCTTTTTATCCCAACACTTCTCGCTCAATTCACTCTTCATTATTACTATTATTTTATTACTAGTTTTATTCCGTCTTATTATTGTTGCTTTTTATCCCAACACTCTCGCTCAATACACTCTTCATTATTACTATTATTTTATTACTAGTTTTATTCCATCTTATTATTGTTGCTTTTTATCCCAACACTCTCGCTCAATACACTCGTCATTATTACTATTATTTTATTACTAGTTTTATTCCATCTTATTATTGTTGCTTTTTGTCCCAACCCTCTCGCTCAATACACTCTTCATTATTACTATTATTTTATTACTAGTTTTATTCCATCTTATTATTGTTGCTTTTTATCCAAACACTCTCGCTCAATACACTCTTCATTATTACTATTATTTTATTACTAGTTTTATTCCATCTTATTATTGTTGCTTTTTGTCCCAACCCTCTCGCTCAATACACACTTCATTATTACTATTATTTTATTACTAGTTTTATTCCATCTTATTATTGTTGCTTTTTATCCCAACACTCTCGCTCAATACACTCTTCATTATTACTATTATTTTATTACTAGTTTTATTCCATCTTATTATTGTTGCTTTTTGTCCCAACCCTCTCGCTCAATACACTCTTCATTATTACTATTATTTTATTACTAGTTTTATTCCATCTTATTATTGTTGCTTTTTATCCAAACACTCTCGCTCAATACACTCTTCATTATTACTATTATTTTATTACTAGTTTTATTCCATCTTATTATTGTTGCTTTTTGTCCCAACCCTCTCGCTCAATACACTCTTCATTATTACTATTATTTTATTACTAGTTTTATTCCATCTTATTATTGTTGCTTTTTATCCCAACACTCTCGCTCAATACACTCTTCATTATTACTATTATTTTATTACTAGTTTTATTCCATCTTATTATTGTTGCTTTTTATCCCAACACTCTGGCTCTATACACTCTTCATTATTACTATTATTTTATTAATAGTTTTATTCCATCTTATTATTGTTGATTTTTGTCCCAACCATCTGGCTCAATACACTCTTCATTATTACTATTATTTTATTACTAGTTTGATTCCATCTTATTATTGTTGCTTTTTCTCCTAACACTTCTCGCTCAATTCACTCTTCATTATTACTATTATTTTATTACTAGTTTGATTCCATCTTATTATTGTTGCTTTTTATCCCAACACTCTGGCTCTATACACTCTTCATTATTACTATTATTTTATTACTAGTTTGATTCCATCTTATTATTGTTGCCTTTTATCCCAACACTTCTCGCTCAATTCACTCTTCATTATTACTATTATTTTATTACCAGTTTTATTCCATCTTATTATTGTTGTTTTTTATCCCAACACTCTCGCTCAATACACTCTTCAGTATTACTATTATTTTATTACTAGTTTTATTCCATCTTATTATTGTTGCTTTTTGTCCCAACCCTCTCGCTCAATACACTCTTCATTATTACTATTATTTTATTACTAGTTTTATTCCATCTTATTATTGTTGCTTTTTATCCAAACACTCTCGCTCAATACACTCTTCATTATTACTATTATTTTATTACTAGTTTTATTCCATCTTATTATTGTTGCTTTTTGTCCCAACCCTCTCGCTCAATACACTCTTCATTATTACTATTATTTTATTACTAGTTTTATTCCATCTTATTATTGTTGCTTTTTGTCCCAACCATCTGGCTCAATACACTCTTCATTATTACTATTATTTTATTACTAGTTTTATTCCATCTTATTATTGTTGCTTTTTCTCCCAACACTCTCGCTCAATACACTCTTCATCATTACTATTATTTTATTACTAGTTTGATTCCATCTTATTATTGCTGCTTTTTATCCCAACACTTCTCGCTCAATTCACTCTTCATTATTACTATTATTTTATTACTAGTTTTATTCCGTCTTATTATTGTTGCTTTTTATCCCAACACTCTCGCTCAATACACTCTTCATTATTACTATTATTTTATTACTAGTTTTATTCCATCTTATTATTGTTGCTTTTTATCCCAACACTCTCGCTCAATACACTCGTCATTATTACTATTATTTTATTACTAGTTTTATTCCATCTTATTATTGTTGCTTTTTGTCCCAACCCTCTCGCTCAATACACTCTTCATTATTACTATTATTTTATTACTAGTTTTATTCCATCTTATTATTGTTGCTTTTTATCCAAACACTCTCGCTCAATACACTCTTCATTATTACTATTATTTTATTACTAGTTTTATTCCATCTTATTATTGTTGCTTTTTGTCCCAACCCTCTCGCTCAATACACACTTCATTATTACTATTATTTTATTACTAGTTTTATTCCATCTTATTATTGTTGCTTTTTATCCCAACACTCTCGCTCAATACACTCTTCATTATTACTATTATTTTATTACTAGTTTTATTCCATCTTATTATTGTTGCTTTTTGTCCCAACCCTCTCGCTCAATACACTCTTCATTATTACTATTATTTTATTACTAGTTTTATTCCATCTTATTATTGTTGCTTTTTATCCAAACACTCTCGCTCAATACACTCTTCATTATTACTATTATTTTATTACTAGTTTTATTCCATCTTATTATTGTTGCTTTTTGTCCCAACCCTCTCGCTCAATACACTCTTCATTATTACTATTATTTTATTACTAGTTTTATTCCATCTTATTATTGTTGCTTTTTATCCCAACACTCTCGCTCAATACATTCTTCATTATTACTATTATTTTATTACTAGTTTTATTCCATCTTATTATTGTTGCTTTTTATCCCAACACTCTGGCTCTATACACTCTTCATTATTACTATTATTTTATTAATAGTTTTATTCCATCTTATTATTGTTGATTTTTGTCCCAACCATCTGGCTCAATACACTCTTCATTATTACTATTATTTTATTACTAGTTTGATTCCATCTTATTATTGTTGCTTTTTCTCCTAACACTTCTCGCTCAATTCACTCTTCATTATTACTATTATTTTATTACTAGTTTGATTCCATCTTATTATTGTTGCTTTTTATCCCAACACTCTGGCTCTATACACTCTTCATTATTACTATTATTTTATTACTAGTTTGATTCCATCTTATTATTGTTGCCTTTTATCCCAACACTTCTCGCTCAATTCACTCTTCATTATTACTATTATTTTATTACCAGTTTTATTCCATCTTATTATTGTTGTTTTTTATCCCAACACTCTCGCTCAATACACTCTTCAGTATTACTATTATTTTATTACTAGTTTTATTCCATCTTATTATTGTTGCTTTTTGTCCCAACCCTCTCGCTCAATACACTCTTCATTATTACTATTATTTTATTACTAGTTTTATTCCATCTTATTATTGTTGCTTTTTATCCAAACACTCTCGCTCAATACACTCTTCATTATTACTATTATTTTATTACTAGTTTTATTCCATCTTATTATTGTTGCTTTTTGTCCCAACCCTCTCGCTCAATACACTCTTCATTATTACTATTATTTTATTACTAGTTTTATTCCATCTTATTATTGTTGCTTTTTATCCAAACACTCTCGCTCAATACACTCTTCATTATTACTATTATTTTATTACTAGTTTTATTCCATCTTATTATTGTTGCTTTTTGTCCCAACCATCTGGCTCAATACACTCTTCATTATTACTATTATTTTATTACTAGTTTTATTCCATCTTATTATTGTTGCTTTTTGTCCCAACCCTCTCGCTCAATACACTCTTCATTATTACTATTATTTTATTACTAGTTTTATTCCATCTTATTATTGTTGCTTTTTATCCAAACACTCTCGCTCAATACACTCTTCATTATTACTATTATTTTATTACTAGTTTTATTCCATCTTATTATTGTTGCTTTTTGTCCCAACCCTCTCGCTCAATACACTCTTCATTATTACTATTATTTTATTACTAGTTTTATTCCATCTTATTATTGTTGCTTTTTATCCAAACACTCTCGCTCAATACACTCTTCATTATTACTATTATTTTATTACTAGTTTTATTCCATCTTATTATTGTTGCTTTTTGTCCCAACCCTCTCGCTCAATACACTCTTCATTATTACTATTATTTTATTACTAGTTTTATTCCATCTTATTATTGTTGCTTTTTATCCAAACACTCTCGCTCAATACACTCTTCATTATTACTATTATTTTATTACTAGTTTTATTCCATCTTATTATTGTTGCTTTTTGTCCCAACCATCTGGCTCAATACACTCTTCATTATTACTATTATTTTATTACTAGTTTTATTCCATCTTATTATTGTTGCTTTTTCTCCCAACACTCTCGCTCAATACACTCTTCATCATTACTATTATTTTATTACTAGTTTGATTCCATCTTATTATTGCTGCTTTTTATCCCAACACTTCTCGCTCAATTCACTCTTCATTATTACTATTATTTTATTACTAGTTTTATTCCGTCTTATTATTGTTGCTTTTTATCCCAACACTCTCGCTCAATACACTCTTCATTATTACTATTATTTTATTACTAGTTTTATTCCATCTTATTATTGTTGCTTTTTATCCCAACACTCTCGCTCAATACACTCGTCATTATTACTATTATTTTATTACTAGTTTTATTCCATCTTATTATTGTTGCTTTTTGTCCCAACCCTCTCGCTCAATACACTCTTCATTATTACTATTATTTTATTACTAGTTTTATTCCATCTTATTATTGTTGCTTTTTATCCAAACACTCTCGCTCAATACACTCTTCATTATTACTATTATTTTATTACTAGTTTTATTCCATCTTATTATTGTTGCTTTTTGTCCCAACCCTCTCGCTCAATACACACTTCATTATTACTATTATTTTATTACTAGTTTTATTCCATCTTATTATTGTTGCTTTTTATCCCAACACTCTCGCTCAATACACTCTTCATTATTACTATTATTTTATTACTAGTTTTATTCCATCTTATTATTGTTGCTTTTTATCCCAACACTCTGGCTCTATACACTCTTCATTATTACTATTATTTTATTACTAGTTTTATTCCATCTTATTATTGTTGCTTTTTCTCCCAACACTCTCGCTCAATACACTCTTCATTATTACTATTATTTTATTACTAGTTTTATTCCATCTTATTACTGTTGCTTTTTGTCCCAACCCTCTGGCATAATACACTCTTCATTATTACTATTATTTTATTACTAGTTTTATTCCATCTTATTATTGTTGCTTTTTATCCCAACACTTCTCGCTCAATTCACTCTTCATTATTACTATTATTTTATTACTAGTTGTATTCCATCTTATTATTGTTGCTTTTTATCCCAACACTCTGGCTCTATACACTCTTCATTATTACTATTATTTTATTACTAGTTTTATTCCATCTTATTATTGTTGATTTTTGTCCCAACCCTCTGGCTCCATACACTCTTCATTATTACTATTATTTTATTACTAGTTTTATTCCATCTCATTATTGTTGCTTTTTCTCCCAACACTCTCGCTCAATACACTCTTCATTATTACTATTATTTTATTACTAGTTTTATTCCATCTTATTATTGTTGCTTTTTATCCCAACACTCTCGCTCAATACACTCTTCATTATTACTATTATTTTATTACTAGTTTTATTCCATCTTATTATTGTTGCTTTTTGTCCCAACCCTCTCGCTCAATACACTCTTCATTATTACTATTATTTTATTACTAGTTTTATTCCATCTTATTATTGTTGTTTTTTATCCCAACACTCTCGCTCAATACACTCTTCATTATTACTATTATTTTATTACTAGTTTTATTCCATCTTATTATTGTTGCTTTTTATCCCAACACTCTGGCTCTATACACTCTTCCTTATTACTATTATTTTATTACTAGTTTTATTCCATCTTATTATTGTTGCTTTTTCTCCCAACACTCTCGCTCAATACACTCTTCATTATTACTATTATTTTATTACTAGTTTTATTCCATCTTATTATTGTTGCTTTTTGTCCCAACCCTCTGGCTCTATACACTCTTCCTTATTACTATTATTTTATTACTAGTTTTATTCCATCTTATTATTGTTGCTTTTTGTCCCAACCCTCTGGCATAATACACTCTTCATTATTACTATTATTTTATTACTAGTTTTATTCTATCTTATTATTGTTGCTTTTTATCCCAACACTCTCGCTCAATACACTCTTCATTATTACTATTATTTTATTACTAGTTTTATTCCATCTTATTATTGTTGCTTTTTGTCCAAACCCTCTGGCATAATACACTCTTCATTATTACTAGTTTTATTCCATCTTATTATTGTTGCTTTTTATCCCAACACTCTCGCTCAATACACTCTTCATTATTACTATTATTTTATTACTAGTTTTATTCCATCTTATTACTGTTGCTTTTTCTCCCAACACTCTCGCTCAATACACTCTTCATTATTACTATTATTTTATTACTAGTTTTATTCCATCTTATTAATGTTGCTTTTTGTCCCAACCCTCTGGCATAATACACTCTTCATTATTACTATTATTTTATTACTAGTTTTATTCTATCTTATTATTGTTGCTTTTTATCCCAACACTCTCGCTCAATACACTCTTCATTATTACTATTATTTTATTACTAGTTTTATTCCATCTTATTATTGTTGCTTTTTATCCCAACACTCTCGCTCAATACACTCTTCATTATTACTATTATTTTATTACTAGTTTTATTCCATCTTATTATTGTTGCTTTTTCTCCCAACACTCTCGCTCAATACACTCTTCATTATTACTATTATTTTATTACTAGTTTTATTCCATCTTATTATTGTTGCTTTTTGTCCCAACCCTCTGGCTCTATACACTCTTCATTATTACTATTATTTTATTACTAGTTTGATTCCATCTTATTATTGTTGCTTTTTGTCCCAACCCTCTGGCATAATACACTCTTCATTATTACTATTATTTTATTACTAGTTTTATTCCATCTTATTATTGTTGCTTTTTCTCCCAACACTCTCGCTCAATACACTCTTCATTATTACTATTATTTTATTACTAGTTTTATTCCATCTTATTATTGTTGTTTTTTATCCCAACACTCTCGCTCAATACACTCTTCATTATTACTATTATTTTATTACTAGTTTTATTCCATCTTATTATTGTTGCTTTTTGTCCCAACCCTCTGGCATAATACACTCTTCATTATTACTATTATTTTATTACTAGTTTTATTCCATCTTATTATTGTTGCTTTTTATCCCAACTTTCTCGCTCAATACACTCTTCATTATTACTATTATTTTATTACTAGTTTTATTCCATCTTATTATTGTTGCTTTTTGTCCAAACCCTCTGGCATAATACACTCTTCATTATTACTATTATTTTATTACTAGTTTTATTCCATCTTATTATTGTTGCTTTTTCTCCCAACACTCTCGCTCAATACACTCTTCATTATTACTATTATTTTATTACTAGTTTTATTCCATCTTATTATTGTTGCTTTTTGTCCCAACCCTCTGGCTCTATACACTCTTCATTATTACTATTATTTTATTACTAGTTTGATTCCATCTTATTATTGTTGCTTTTTGTCCCAACCCTCTGGCATAATACACTCTTCATTATTACTATTATTTTATTACTAGTTTTATTCCATCTTATTATTGTTGTTTTTTATCCCAACACTCTCGCTCAATACACTCTTCATTATTACTATTATTTTATTACTAGTTTTATTCCATCTTATTATTGTTGCTTTTTGTCCCAACCCTCTGGCATAATACACTCTTCATTATTACTATTATTTTATTACTAGTTTTATTCCATCTTATTATTGTTGCTTTTTATCCCAACTTTCTCGCTCAATACACTCTTCATTATTACTATTATTTTATTACTAGTTTTATTCCATCTTATTATTGTTGCTTTTTGTCCAAACCCTCTGGCATAATACACTCTTCATTATTACTAGTTTTATTCCATCTTATTATTGTTGCTTTTTATCCCAACACTCTCGCTCAATACACTCTTCATTATTACTATTATTTTATTACTAGTTTTATTCCATCTTATTACTGTTGCTTTTTCTCCCAACACTCTCGCTCAATACACTCTTCATTATTACTATTATTTTATTACTAGTTTTATTCCATCTTATTATTGTTGCTTTTTGTCCCAACCCTCTGGCATAATACACTCTTCATTATTACTATTATTTTATTACTAGTTTTATTCTATCTTATTATTGTTGCTTTTTATCCCAACCCTCTGGCATAATACACTCTTCATTATTACTATTATTTTATTACTAGTTTTATTCCATCTTATTATTGTTGCTTTTTATCCCAACACTCTCGCTCAATACACTCTTCATTATTACTATTATTTTATTACTAGTTTTATTCCATCTTATTATTGTTGCTTTTTGTCCAAACCCTCTGGCATAATACACTCTTCATTATTACTAGTTTTATTCCATCTTATTATTGTTGCTTTTTATCCCAACACTCTCGCTCAATACACTCTTCATTATTACTATTATTTTATTACTAGTTTTATTCCATCTTATTACTGTTGCTTTTTCTCCCAACACTCTCGCTCAATACACTCTTCATTATTACTATTATTTTATTACTAGTTTTATTCCATCTTATTATTGTTGCTTTTTGTCCCAAACCTTTGGCATAATACACTCTTCATTATTACTATTATTTTATTACTAGTTTTATTCCATCTTATTATTGTTGCTTTTTATCCCAACACTCTCGCTCAATACACTCTTCATTATTACTATTATTTTATTACTAGTTTTATTCCATCTTATTATTGTTGCTTTTTATCCCAACACTCTCGCTCAATACACTCTTCATTATTACTTTTATTTTATTACTAGTTTTATTCCATCTTATTATTGTTGCTTTTTGTCCCAACCCTCTGGCATAATACACTCTTCATTATTACTATTATTTTATTACTAGTTTTATTCCATCTTATTATTGTTGCTTTTTATCCCAACACTCTGGCTCTATACACTCTTCATTATTACTATTATTTTATTACTAGTTTTATTCCATCTTATTATTGTTGCTTTTTGTCCCAACCCTCTCGCTCAATACACTCTTCATTATTACTATTATTTTATTACTAGTTTTATTCCATCTTATTATTGTTGCTTTTTATCCCAACACTCTCGCTCAATACACTCTTCATTATTACTATTATTTTATTACTAGTTTTATTCCATCTTATTATTGTTGCTTTTTGTCCCAACCCTCTCGCTCAATACACTCTTCATTATTACTATTATTTTATTACTAGTTTTATTCCATCTTATTATTGTTGCTTTTTATCCCAACACTCTCGCTCAATACACTCTTCATTATTACTATTATTTTATTACTAGTTTTATTCCATCTTATTATTGTTGCTTTTTGTCCCAACCCTCTGGCATAATACACTCTTCATTATTACTATTATTTTATTACTAGTTTTATTCCATCTTATTATTGTTGCTTTTTATCCCAACACTCTCGCTCAATACACTCTTCATTATTACTATTATTTTATTACTAGTTTTATTCCATCTTATTATTGTTGCTTTTTGTCCAAACCCTCTGGCATAATACACTCTTCATTATTACTATTATTTTATTACTAGTTTTATTCCATCTTATTATTGTTGCTTTTTATCCCAACACTCTCGCTCAATACACTCTTCATTATTACTATTATTTTATTACTAGTTTTATTCCATCTTATTATTGTTGCTTTTTTGTCCCAACCCTCTCGCTCAATACACTCTTCATTATTACTATTATTTTATTACTAGTTTTATTCCATCTTATTACTGTTGCTTTTTATCCCAACACTCTGGTTCTATACACTCTTCATTATTACTATTATTTTATTACTAGTTTTATTCCATCTTATTATTGTTGCTTTTTATCCCAACACTCTGGTTCTATACACTCTTCATTATTACTATTATTTTATTACTAGTTTTATTCCATCTTATTATTGTTGCTTTTTGTCCCAACCCTCTGGCATAATACACTCTTCATTATTACTATTATTTTATTACTAGTATTATTCCATCTTATTATTGTTGCTTTTTATCCCAACACTCTCGCTCAATAAACTCTTCATTATTACTATTATTTTATTACTAGTTTTATTCCATCTTATTATTGTTGCTTTTTATCCCAACCCTCTGGCATAATACACTCTTCATTATTACTATTATTTTATTAAAAGTATTATTCCATCTTATTATTGTTGCTTTTTATCCCAACACTCTCGCTCAATACACTCCTCGTTATTACTATTATTTTATTATTAGTCTGATTCCATCTTATTATTGTTGCTTTTTGTCCCAACCCTCTGGCATAATACACTCTTCATTATTACTATTATTTCATTACTAGTTTTATTCCATCTTATTATTGTTGCTTTTTATCCCAACACTCTCGCTCAATACACTCTTCATTATTACTATTATTTTTTACTAGTTTTATTCAATCTTATTATTGTTGCATTGAAAATGATTTTAATATAGAACTTGTATCATGAATGATTTTTTTTTGCAAATGATTTTTTCTATAGAAATGGATACTTACGCTTTCATAAGTCCAGCATGAAGCAAGACTCCCTTGATATCTCGACTGACACATTCAGAAGAGCCAACCATATAATAAAGCACACACTGTAAAAGTAAAGAAAAAGATAACATATATTCAATAAACCTTCAAAACATCATTCATTGATTCGTATTCTACAGCTTATTAACCCTTTGCATGTTATTTAAAGCCAGAAAATATTTTTAGATTGGAAGAATTTTTTTTTGAGATAATAATGGTTTAGTGATAAAACTGTTACTAATTAACCCATAGCAGGGGGAAGAAGAGGTTGATGCATACCTTTCCCCAATGGTAATTGTGCGGAAGTGAATATAATGAATGCAACAGGAATTGAAACTTGGCTCTCCAATTAACAATTCTGGGCCATTATCCATTACACCACCTGCACATCCAAGCTTACAGCACCTGGTAATCCCAAACGCTCAGCCACCTAGGTACTGACCAGGTTCACTGTTTCTTCACTTCAGTGATTCTATGGGAACTGATGTTTCAACATGATGTAGCAGTAAGCTCTCCAGAACATAAAGCTTCAGAATTAATAAGGAAGCATAAAAATCCATCCACGTAAAATAAAATCTATGAGGACTTTTTGACTAGACTTACATCTGTCCAAAGGACCGTACCACTGAGATGGTAACTATACAGTTATAAAACTTCCACTTACAACAAGTGCTATCTAATTAGGTTTGTTAATTTAAATGTACAGAGGAGAATTGAAATGTTCTTGGCTTGACTAACAAGGAAAATTAAAACCTGACATTCAATCATTCACTTGGTGAGATGTTGGGAAGTGGGTCAGGCCAAGATATTTTCAGCACGTCATTATAAAGAAAAACCCTGGTCTTATAGGGAAAGTTGCCTTGTTAATGTATCAACATCCAGGCCGCTTGGACATGTTAGTAATAGACTGTTGATACTTACTGAAAAATTCAGATACTCAAACAATACCTGGAGCTCCTGGATAAGATCCAAAGAAGTATCAACAATATTATTGGTCCTGATCTGGCAACACAGCTTCAGTCACCTGCCCCCCACCATAAAGTTGCTTCTGTGTCTTTTTTATAAATACTATTGACAAAATAGCCAAAGAATTTATCTGTCTCTAGCCATGGATGACCGCAAGTATGCTTTTATAATCATTTCAGCTCCAAGCAAGGCAATAATCTCACTAGGACACAGAGACGGCCCTGCCTGTAACCACCCCATGTGTGATTATTGCCTTGCTTGGAGCTGAAATGATTATAAAAGCATATTTGCCGTCATCCATGGCTCGAGACAGATTAAAAATAAAAATGATCTTGTAAAGAAGATAAGCATAAAAAATGTTGTGAAAATGTTGTGAAAATATTTGCGGATCTAAAGGATAGAAAAATGTTTTAGATAGGATAACAAATGTTTTCTTAAGTTTGTATTAAGTTGTATATTGTAATAAACTTGTTATTCTACATTTTCATTTTTTTTTTCTTGTGGAAATTTAAAAAAAATAATATATATATGCGAGCTGAAGTCCAGCCAGGGCTGTCACTGATACTAAGTAGTATTCTTGAGTCACAATGTTAATTTGAGTTGGTATTTATGCGTTGACTAATGAAAAACCTTTTTTAACACTTAGGAAGCTCATAAATTAAGTTTTTTTTTTTAATTTCCTTCAAGTCAACTGTGATTAATTAAAAAAATATCTTTTCATCATCTCACTGATAATCATAACCCAACCCATTCATTTTTTAATCATTAATGCCACAATGTTTATTCATAAATTTAGTAAATAATTACTGCCCATCTCCAAACTTATTTTGACTTACCTCCCACCGTTCTTGTGCATAATTATCCAGAAATTGCGCATCTTTGGCATGTTTGTCTGGGGGTAATGGCCCACCACCTGTCCATGGTTCACCTCTACAAAAAGGATAATCAGATAGAAATTGAGCAGGAAACATGTTTAAAGTTATTTTTCTTCTTGGAGAATTAAAAAAAAAATAATGATTATATATTGACATGATTATATAGTTTTATTCTGCATTATATTATATCAATTTGTAAAATTTTTTTATATTTCGAAAAGACAGATAACTATATAAATCTTATTCTCCATCACATTAGCAGGACAATATATATTTTTTTATATTTAAAAAAAGGCAGTTAACTATATAAGCTTTCTTCTGTATTATATTATCATATCAATATATATTTTTTATTTCAAAAGGCAGATAACTATATAAGCTTTATTCTCCATCGTATTATCAATATATATTTTTTTATTTCAAAAAGGCAGATAACTATATAAGCTTTATTCTCCATCGTATTATCAATATATATTTTTTTATTTCAAAAAGGCAGATAACTGAGTTTTTTCCTGCATTATCAACTTTCATAAAAAATAATAAAAAACATGACTATATAATGACATGATAATACAGAATAAAATTATATAAACGTTATCTACTCCACAACGCCATAAAAACTTACTTGATATAAAAATTCCAGTAGCAACCCATAGATTGGTGAGGCTATGGCCTCATGCTCCACAGGTGAGTAAAATTTTGATTGATTTCTTCTCTACATCTTAGCAACCTTTTACAGGTTATTTAAAGCCAGAAAATATTTTTCAGTTCTAAAAATTTTTTTTGAGGTAATAATGGTTTAGTGATACAAATCTTACTAATTAACCCATAACTGGGGGATAAGAGGAAAGGGGAGTTTCAGTCAGTGAGAGGGAAATTTATCTGTCTTGATGAAGAGTTATAAAAAAATGTAAGACATTATGACATGATAACTGCATTATATAATTTCTGCATCTACTTACCCTCCGAGCAATGCAATCTTCATATTGGAACGAAATGTCTGGTTCAAAATGAATCCTAACATCCCTCCAGGTAGTGGCTGCTCATGCCACACCCTCAGATCTGTAAGGGCTGCCATAGCCAGCTTATGTTCTCTGAAGAATAAGGAAAAAGAATTATTTCAAGAAATATTTGTTTTGTGTGAAAACCAGGAACCATGGACAAGAATCGCTACTGCCACATCCACCATTCTCAATGTAGTCTTTCAACAGGTCATTAATTAACAGGTGATAATTAAAAGGTGATATTTAAACAGGTGAAAATGCAGTCTTTTCTGGAGATGAATACAAATAGTAAACTGCATATGTGTGTATATACATATACATGTGTCAAGATACAAACTTATTGGTCTACCCTCGTATATGTGTAGATCAGGGGTCTCAAACATGTGACCTGTAAAGAACTATTTTTGTGACCAGTATTTTCCTCAAGATTTTAAAAGCTTAATAAATTTGTCCCTCTGCTCTTCCATATTTCTGCAGTAGCAGTATTAAACTGGACCTACCTACCAAGTGCCACAACAAGCAGACAATCAACCAATTTTAAGGTAAGTGACGCCTGTTTTGTTTCACCTCTACAGAAAGAAAGAAAACTTGGTTTTGATGCTGAAGGTGATGTTCTGAATTAACATGATGATTTTTTTTTTTTTTAAATGACACAATTTAAAAAAAAAAAATTTTTTATTAAAGATGTACTTAATAAACACAAATGGCTGAAATACATGCAAAATCTTGCTGACCTGCCCACTTCTCTGTATTTACCCGAACTTACCACAAGTGGGATATAGCACAAAGCTGCTTATTTTATGTGGGGGATTCCAAGCCTGTAGGCTTGGGCAAAAATTCCCCGTAGATCCTGAATACATTGGGTCAGGTTGCTGTTTACCTCCCCAGATGAGAGTCTGCCCTTTGGCATAGCCTCATCAGGGTTCCTTTCTGCCCAAAGGCTGAGAGGTTGACAAGTAGTGTATTTCAAACGTAGAGGTTTGATTTACTATACCTGCCCACCTCTCTATCTCTTTCACAGTTCCTATTTCTAAAAAATACCAAAACAGAAACAGGTTTCCCTCGATCACTACAATTTTAACCTGTTCAAGTTTAGAGTCAGCCATTATCTTCCCAAACTATCCATATAAACTACCCCCCTTAATGTAACCCTCTACTTCATGTGCCCCCTGGGCCATGTACAGGGGGAACCTTACTGTAAAGAAATACCAGAGTTCCACAGATGAACAAAGAGTCAGTGGAGCTCTGTACATAAATCTTATAGTTGGGAGCACATCCACGGGCCCTTGGCTGGGAAGTTGATGTCCACTCCATTGCAATGGGCTTGCATTAGGCCTGCTGCACCTCTCCCTCGGGACATGACGATTCTTTTGGGTTCTTGAGATGAATGTAGTTGGACATATGTAGATTGTGTTCAGGGACATTTGGAAAGTAATCCTTCCTACTTATTTCCACAAAAACTACAACAGATACAAGGAGAACACTAACCTTACTGACTTTTCATTAATTTTGTTGTATAAAATATTGTGTTTGCTTCTATTTTAAGTTTTTAATCATAAATTAAACTAAAATTCAACTTGTTTTTCACACAAATTACTTTAAAAAAAATTAAATTTTATCATCAATATATTTGTTATTATGAATAACAACATGATAGAAAAAATATTGTAAATGAGACATAACAAAACATTATTAAAATTAACCTTCTTTGGAGAGACTTTCATAAAATTAACCTTCTTTGGAGAGACTTTCGTAAAATTAACCTTCTTTGGAGAGACTTTCTTATTAAAAAGATTTTTACCCTTTTTAATAATAAGACCAGAAAACCTAGGATTAATAAGTTATTTTTTTAAATAAAGGGAAATTAAAATTTTACAGTTCCAGATAAGAAGTGTGGTAAAAATTCAACATGCATTTTCCATTTCTTAGAAACAGAAAAATGGAAGACATAAAAATAAATAAAAGTTGATCATTAGTGGATTTGTTTTTGTGAATAAAAATTTAATAGTAAAGAATAATATTAAATAAACTGCCAAGTAACAAGCCAAAGTTTCCTAAATTACGTTTGTTAGTGAATTTCACACGCACAAAAAAAATGTTTGTTTTTGTAGTGAAAACATAAAAGAATATAACATATCTGAAAGAAACAAAATAAATAAAACTTATAGTTACTTCAATTAAATAAACTAACAAAATTAAAATTTTTGCTCCCAGTGAAATGATGAGATTTGAGATAGGCCTCCAGTTCTGGGCAAGATTTACACTATGACTTGGACTTTAGGAAAGAACACCATGTTACAAGCCCATTTGTTATACCCATATAACCACAACCAGTGATGGCCATATTACTACACACATATTTTATATATATATATATATATATACACACCATATATGCTGATGCATAAGATGACCCCCAAATTTTCAAGTTAAAATGTAGGTTTCAGCCTATATCCACTGTACAAGACACCCCCCCACCAATTCGTATTTTAAAATGAATTCTTTAAATAAATTCAGTAAACACATACTTTTTTTCATTCAAATTCTCACGAAAAAATGATAGGAGATATTTTCAATTATCAACCACAATCTACAATACCTCAAGAGTGGGTGCCATGTTTTCTATAGTCTGAATGACTTTTCCCTTCATGAGTTAGAAGCCGTTGTCAAAATACAAGATAAATAAGCTGAACAGAATTAATAGTTTGCAATGAAAAGAAAAAAAAGGTCAAAAAGGATGAAAAAGCAACAATCATGCAAGAAAATCAAACCGGTAAGAAGGCGAAAGAACTCACAAAATATGACTTGGTGTTTGTACACAAAAGCAAGGTCACCCAAACAAACACAGTATATCTGTCTAGTAGTTAAGGCAGATCTGGACTGAGTCATACAAGTACTTTCTGATACAATCACCACTTCTATTCTAATTGTTCCGTTTCTCACACTTCTCAACTGTGGAACTGCCATGCAATTTCTTGCTTCCATGATAACTACAATCTTCAAAAATTTAAATGCAACATCAATTTCCACCTTTCTACCTGAAACCTGTTTCTTTGTCATTTCCTCACTTCTTACTAAAGTTTTCTCATCCGCTTTCACTCACGGAAGAGTTAGAAGACATTGTCAGAATGCAAGATAACATGAACAGAATTAATAAAGTTTGCAATGAAAAGAAAAAAAAAGGTCCAAAAAGATGAAACAGCAACAATCATGCAAACGAGCAAACAGTATCGTTAAAGCAAATCAAACAGGTAAGAAGGCGAAAGAATTCAGAAACTATGAGTTGGTGTTTATACACAAAAGCAAGGTCGGACAAGAGAACGTAGTAACTCTGTCTAGTAGTTAAGGCAGATCTGGACTGAGGTTGTTTACCTCGCCTCTCCACAACAGGCACCACCATCCCAATCAGTTACATGGGGGCATTTTTTGACTACTGTTTGCCATGAGAAACTCTGAATCCCTAGCCGTGCAGCTGCACCTTTTGTTGCACCAGACTCTCAGTGAATAAAATTGGCATATTTTTCTTATTTTGTGTTCTAATCATGAATTGTCCACGTGTTCCTTAAGACTCCCGTAGTTTTAGAATGAGTCAGAAGCCATTGTCAAAAGGCAAGATAAGACAGAATTAATAAAGTTTGCAATGAAAAGAAAAAAGTCAAAAAAGATGAAATAGCAACAATCATCCAAGCAAGCAAGCAATAGCGTTAAAGCAAATCAAACAGGTAAAAAGGCGAAAGAATTTACAAACTTTGAGTTGGTGTTTGGACACAAAAGCAAGGTCAGACAAGTGAACACAGCAAGTCTGTCTAGTAGATAAGGCAGATCTGGACGGAGTCATGTCAAAATGCTAGCCATCCCATTTTATTGGCTAAGAAAAATGTCCCAGCATGCAATTTTTTGTCCTTCTGACTATAAAAGAGGAAGAGGGAAAACTTTTTTGCAGTCATTCCTAGTATATTGTTTTAGTCTGAATATTTTGTATTTTTAATTTCGTTTTCTTGGTTTCATTCACTCCCTAGTCATTTTATGCATCATGAAAATTTTTATAGAAAAAAAATACAAAACATTATGGCCTACACAAATTCTTACATCATGGGGTGTTTTGTAGGTCCCTTATGAATTTGCAGCATTGTGGTACATGTAGGATTGAGAGATGATGGACAAGTTCTTGTGGTGATGGAGTATATTGTATTGAATGAACAGGTCATGATTGTGATTAACTAGGACTAGGATAGTTACTGGGTACCAGCCTTTTCCCACTTCCCCTTCGTCCTTGTGCCACAATTTTGTTTTAAAAATGCAAAATAAATATAAATTCCCAGTATACTGGGAAATCAACATCCACTAACCATTCACCTGTTCCACTGTTCTCGAATGCGATCTTCAAACAGCTTGTTGAGAAACAAATCCAGTTTTGTTTTCATTCAACATCATCAAAAAAAAAAAAAAAAAAAAAAAAGAGGTGAGGCAAGATCAGCCTATTGTCAACAACCTCCCCTGCTAGCAACTTATCATAAACCACAGAATTTAAGGTTCACATTTTATACCTGGAGTATAAGATGGTCCCTTATTTTTTTAAGGTTAAAAGGTTGTCTTGTATGCCAACATATATAGGTGTGTGTGTGTATATGTGTGTATATATATACATACGTATTCATTAATGCATGTTTCATTAAATAATATAGACAAGTTTTGTTTATTTATTTTAAGTTCCTTTCATATTGTCTGATAAGCTTAATCACATTATCGTTGAAAGACAAAAGGAAAACACCATATTGATACACGTTTAAATCCATTCTAAGCTTTTGGCTTACATAAGCCATTATCAAAGATGACAATTTCAATATATCAAACAACTCACGGACGAAACAACAATGATAGTCTGCTCTTGCTGCATGAAAAATTTCAAAGCAACAATTCGTATATACAAGACACGGAAGCGAAAATCGCGTTGCAGCTTGTGACGTCACACATGACCACGCAAGAGTGAAAAACAAGAAGTATTAAGTATGGGAAGCCGTTGGTATAAACCAATGGCTTCTGTTATAAATTATAGGCATTTAAGAATATTTGTGGAGATTTCATAGTTTATTTTGTTCAGGTTAGGTTTCAACTGTTTTATGTATATAGCTTCAATTTTTAATTTTTGTTTATTGTTTTCATGTTTAAGTATAGTTGTGTTGTCAACAAGGATTTTCCAGAATTGAGTATGCGGACAGGCATGTTGTTTTAAATGTCTAAAAATGTTAGAGTTATCATTTAAATGTAGAGTCAAGCGCCATGAAAGCGAGTTTGTGGTGTGATATATATATACATACGTATATATATAAATTAATTATATTAAGAAACAGACAACTTTAAGGGTCCATGTGATGATAATTTGTTTCATTAGGGACCAGGAATTTTGGTCCTAATTCATCAGATCTCCATTTTCATACAAAAATATTGCTGATTAATTTTTCCAGGCCTAAAAACTTACATGTTATTATTTTTAATTTATGCACACATGAAATAAATTATAATCCCATGAACCATTAAAGTTGTCTGTTTCTTAATATAATTAATATTTGCTCTGTTTTTTACATTGAGCTCTCTGGATTATATTCTCCTTGGAATTATCCATAACTTCATTAACTATAAAAGGTGTGCTGAAATGAAGTCCTACCTAATGAAGAATCTGAACTAGGACATGAATTGTGTTTGATGCAAAATTTTCATGGAATAATGCCTATTAGAATAATTGCATTGTCAAGGAAAAAGATCATATTGGAAAATATCTGTTGTATAAAATTAATTCATCTTCCATCATCAGGTTACAGACTTATTGATCTAGCTACTTCCGTATGTGTTATGGGAACTTACCCATAATGATAATGGACTATTCCTGACATTATATATACTGCGCCTCAAGAGGGAGGAGAGAGGATTATTGTAAGACATTGGAATAGTGATAGTCATTACTAATACTTCTACTTTGTATATATTTCTGTTTGTATATATATCTGTGTTATTCCATACCTGTGTTCGAGTTATTTCTTCATTGGTTCAACCTTGGACCATCACTGTGGCACAAGGAATTTGGACCATAACAATATGTAAACATTTAAAATCCCACTTTTACTTACTCATGATATTTGCTGGACACCCAGTGTGCAACCACAGCTTGTGGGACAGCTTGCTCTACGAATAGAATTCTCATCACGCAATGTTTGGCTAATTCTGGAAGTTCCCTGAAATAACAAGAGAAATTAAATAAAATGCAGACTTTTCACAATGTACTTGACAATTTGCATTTTGAATAAAGTGCTTAGATAATTTTACATGAAGCATTTTAACGTCAATGATTTTATTACTAGTTTTATTCCATCTTATTAATGTTGCTTTTTATCCCAACCCTCTGGCCAGATCCACTTTTTATTATTCCTATTATTTTATTACTAGTTTTATTCCATCTTTTTATTGTTGCTTTTTATCCCAACACTCTGGCTCAATACACTCTTCATTATTACTATTATTTTATTACTAGTTTTATTCCATCTTATTATTGTTGCTTTTTATCCCAACACTCTCGCTCAATACACTCTTCATTATTACTATTATTTTATTACTAGTTTTATTCCATCTTATTATTGTTGCTTTTTATCCCAACCCTCTGGCTCTATACACTCTTCATTATTACTATTATTTTATTACTAGTTTTATTCCATCTTATTATTGTTGCTTTTTATCCCAACACTCTGTCTCTATACACTCTTCATTATTACTATTATTTTATTACTAGTTTTATTCCATCTTATTATTGTTGCTTTTTATCCCAACACTCTGTCTCTATACACTCTTCATTATTACTATTATTTTATTACTAGTTTTATTCCATCTTATTGTTGCTTTTTATCCCAACACTCTCGCTCCATACACTCTTCATTATTACTATTATTTTATTACTAGTTTGATTCCATCTTATTATTGTTGCTTTTTATCCCAACACTCTGGCTCTATACACTCTTCATTATTACTATTATTTTATTACTAGTTTTATTCCATCTTATTATTGTTGCTTTTTATCCCAACACTCTGGCTCTATACACTCTTCATTATTACTATTATTTTATTACTAGTTTTATTCTATCTTATTATTGTTGCTTTTTATCCCAACACTCTGGTTCTATACACTCTTCATTATTACTATTATTTTATTACTAGTTTGATTCCATCTTATTATTGTTGCTTTTTATCCCAACACTCTCGCTCCATACACTCTTCATTATTACTATTATTTTATTACTAGTTTTATTCCATCTTATTAATGTTGCTTTTTATCCCAAAACTCTGAACTCGAACAATCTACCCTGGTGGATGAAATAAAGGGTTCGGTTTGAAATTTCAATCACCTGAAGAAGGCCGGAGAATACAATGCCGAAATGTCACGAATATGACAGAGACGAAGACAACAGTCCAAACAATGTAAATACTTACAATACCTCATCTCAGAAATATAGACAGATCCTGAAGAAGGCCAAAATGTACAACGATTAAAATGTTTTGAATGTGACAACAAAGATGAGGACAACAGTCCAGAGAATGTATATAGTGTAAACAATTACAATACTCAACTGATAAATACAACAATAGCCATGTTTCGAATACAAAAAAAATATTATCATAGTCAGTTTGAAAATTTTTTAAATGAATTACAAATTATTTGTCTATTAGTTTGAATTAAAGGAATATAACTGATACGGAGACATTCAGAAGAGGCATGGCATGTAGAACTAGAACAATCTACCCCAGTGGATGAAATAAGAAGTTCAGTTCAAAATTCCAGTCACCTGAAGAAGGCTGGAGTGTACAATAGCCAAAACATTGAGAATATGGTAACAAAGACAACAGTCCGAAGCATGTAAATAATGTAAACGATTACAATACCTCATCTCAGAAATATAGACAAAGATAGCCATGTTTCAAATAGTAAAAAAAAAATAATGTTATCATAGTGTTACATACTGTACCTATGAACACTAATGAGTATGTCCCAATCCTCATAAATACATTGGACACTATTTGTAAATGGGGGGTAATATGCTGTCTAAGTAGTCCACCACTAACAGTGGTTTACCTACTTCACGCTGCTGGCAAGTATTGTATTTTGTTGATGTTATAAAGATTACCATTTCATTTCTAACCTCCATTTTGGTTATTCCTCATTCAGTAACCCTTTCTGGGTTACAACACAGTTAGTTTCAAATTTTTTTAAATGAATTACAAATTATTTGTCTATTAGTATGAGTTAAAGGGAGATAACTGATACTGAGACATCCAGAAGAGGCATGGCATGTAGAACTAAAACAATCTACCCCAGTGGGCGAAATAGAGGGTTCGGTTCAAAATTCCAATCACCTGAAGAAGGCTGGAGTGTACAATGGCCAAAACATCATGAATATGGTAATGAAGATGAGGACAACAGTTTGAACAATGTAAATAATTACAAATTATTTGCTTAAAAGCTGTGATTATAATCAAATTCCAGGTCATCACAATAAGAAACTCCAATCCATCTCTCTTATATATATATATATATATATATATATATATATATATATATATATATGTATAGAGGGAAAATGCATACATGTTTCGTCCTTCAAGACTTCCTCAGACTAAATTTATTATGTTGGTATAACTAGACATGCACATGAACGAGGAATGCTGGGAATTTTATAATTTTTTTTATTTTATATATCTAGCTGAATTCATTTAAAGTTTTTTTTCTTTTTATCAGTTTTGTAAGTAGGTATCCAACAGTGAAGATTAATATTAAAAGATTTGTCGGGTATGGTGAAATGTCGTAAGAGTCAGGGCATGGATTTATTGTAGATGACCTTGCAATCAAGGCATTCCCTAGACATTTACGTTATAGTGAATTATTTTCTCCTTTAATCAGAGTAGCACTTTTTATGCCAAAATTGTGGTTAGTCTCATTATGGTGGGCAACTAACACATTTGACATATTATTTTGTAAAATGTCCCTTTTGCGTTCATATAATCTTTTATTTAGATTCCTTGAGGTTTCTCCTATGTATTTTTTGTGACAATTATTACAGGTGATAGAGTAAATTCCTCCTTTAGGTTTTAGCTTATTTTTATTTAGTACTGACTAAATCTTTTATTGTTTTGGATGTAGTAGCAACAAATTTTATGTTGAGTTTAGATAGATTCTTTTCAGTTGTAGATGTGATAGAGTTGGTAGGATAATATACTTTTTTTTGATTCATTGGGTTTATCAGGAGGCACTGTTTTTTCTGTTATGGAATATTTTATGGGCTTTTTGTTTTGCACTGAATAGAAAATAATTACGGTACTAGAGAAACTTGAAAATGTTTTCAATGGATTTCTCCTCTTCATGTAAATAATGCAGACTGCTTATTATCAAGTAGAATCCAATGATTATGTTGGATTCTATTCTGTTGTTATGATAAGAACAGAATTCTATGAGGTTGTTTTTCTTGGCCGATTTCTGGTGGTCACCGAGCTTTAAACAATATTGTTCTTGACATATAAAAGTATCTATTATCTCATATTATATATATATGCACATCTCATTGAATATGACAGACAAGGTGCTTTTATTTAGTTTTTTAATACAATTTCTCATGCGATCTAATAATTTTTTTCTTTTCAGATGATAAATTATATAAAAACTGTCCAAATATTCTTTTTATCCAAGCACTTTCGGCTGTACATTTAACCATTTTCAAGGATTAAATATTTTAACTGTTAAAGAAGAAATAGTTTGTTGCATGTATGTTTCATTAAATGTTTTCATTTTTCAAAACACTGTCAAGATATTGTGTCCGTGTTCATAGTTAATATTATTAAGTGTTGCTTTTTTTGTTTTTAATAAGGCTTCCATTATTTTTAGCCTTTTTTTGCATGTAGATGATGTCATTATATTAGTATTGTCAATACATAGGCCAAACTACAACATGTTTGACACGCAGACTCATTCTACACCTTTCTGACCATAGCTCAATTAGGTCTCATTTAAATATTCATGGAGACCGGAAACTATTTGTAACATACTTGTTAAGGCAGTGGAGAACTTGGAGAGGGGAATTAACAGGAGATAACTGATAACCGACATCCATTAGAACAGTCTACTCCAGCGAGTGAAATAAAGGGTTCAGTTCAACATTCCAACCACCTGAAGAAGGCCGGAAATATTGATAAATATGGCAACAAAGATGAGGACAATAGTCCGAATAGTGTAAATAGTGTACATAATACCTCATCTGAGAAATATAGACAAATATACTGCCTCAGTTACAGCCAACACAGAGGGGCCGCAGATTATATATACAGTGTAACCCGGATATAAGAGAGATTTTATCTGGTCCCAAATTAGAGCCTATGTTAATGTATATATAATATACCAAACCCGGGTATAAGAGACTTCTTCTCCGGTTCCGACAACTCTCTTATATCCGGGTTACAGTGTATGTATATATATATTTATATGTGTCACCCTAACCCTCTCTTCCAAACAGTAGGAGGTCATGTCAGCCATCTGAAATAGAAAATTATTATGTATGGGTGACAAGACTTTTGAACCACCCAATGTGTGAGTGTGCGTGTGTAATGTCAATGATAATTAAATTATATATTAAATAAAGAGTGGACACAGGTCAACGCAGAGTGGTGACATTTGTTTTATGCATGAAACAGACTGTCGCCACTCGGTGTTGACCTCAGTATCCGCTCTATCTATCCCTGATATTGAGCACTTTTAATATCCATGCCTTAAAAACTATTTTTTTTATTATACACGAGAGGAGTCACCGGAAAAGTTCTAAACACAACAAGTATGAAGCGATTTAAATAAATAAAGAAATTCTGATTTTTAGTCAGATATTAGGAAGTGAATCGAGCTGGGGACTTTTCAGTACCTCGTGTGTATGTGTGTGTTATTTAGGGTTGAAAGGAACGTACGAAGTAACTTTTATCAAGTCGAGTGAGAGACAATAGAGTAGTAGTCTAAAACAGAAACTCAATTTTTTTTTAATGACATTCTGATATCTTAATGCGAAAAACGTGAAAATGACAAATATTAAATTTAAATTTTTACAAAACGATTTGTGAAAAATAATTTCAAACTTACAGATGAAGGCAGACAAACTTTACGGGGAAAAAAAGAGAATTTTGTAAATTAAATTTAAGAAATAAACAAACAAGGCCTGATCTTAAAAACGTTTTCAAATGATCGACGAAACTAGAAATCAAGTTGAAGAATATAAGAATATCTATCTGTAAAGGAAGATTAAACTTGAAAAGAGGGGTAAATTTTAAAAGAATTAAATAATAAATTCTAAATTAAATTAAAATTATTAATAATCTGACGCTATTTTTTCCTGGAAAAACAAAACGTGTAAAATAACTTTTTCAAAAAGCGATAAAAAAAACACCCGAAAATCTTTAAAAATGAAACAGAAAAATATCTTCCATATAAATAATCACTATTTTTTTGTACCTGAAGACAGCGAGACATGTTGCTGGGTGATTATACAATTTATCAAGGATATTTGGAGGCAATGTCCGAAGATAACCGTACAAATCTTTGCAATCCAACTTTCGACTTGAGTACTTGGCCGCCATGACACCGAAATGTAAATGTGTGTTCGAATTGACGCACCGTGGCAGGGAGCAGTCCGTGTTTTGAACTTGAAGCTGCAAATTTTGTCATTCGTTTCCACTCCCCCTAATCGAATCGATTTTTATGAAATGTGTATTAGATTTAGTTTTAACGACCCCCGATTTTTTTTAAATTAACGAGATTGAGAACAGATTCGTTTTAAAAAGGGACATTTCAAAATGAATGTTTTTAAATTTTAATTTAAAAACCTTCATTTCATTGTCTGCTTTAAAAATTTTAAACTAAAAAAAAAAGCGTCTTTAGTTTGAGCTAGGAAAACATGCTGTTTTTGAAGACGTCTTCAAACAGTTTTTATTTAGTTATTCAATGTATATGTGTTCTTATGTGCGTGTATAACCCAATAGAAGTCGGACGAAGATAAAAAAAATCAAATTATCAATTTGGAGTAATTTCGTTTAATAATTGAAGGTGCGGGAACCTTTTTCTTTCCAATGATGGTTTTGTTGATTTTTATCATCCCCAATGAGGATCTGTTGATTGATTGTTTTTTGCGGCTTATCAACTCCTATGTTACTTTTTAAAGCAAAGCCGAAATATATTTTGGGTTTTAAGAATGATTCTTTTTTTTTTCTTTGAAAGAGAGAGAAATTGAATCATCAATTTTTTGAGAATAACAATTATTTTTCCAGATACAATGCCTACTATTTAACCCATAGCTGGGAGGAGATGGATTCATATCTTTTCCAAACAAATCAAACTGGATTTTTCTCGACCCTTCCTTGACAGGGAAATTGCATCATTTCCTATAACTTAGTAGAAATGGAAAACCAGACTAATGCTATGTTTTTATATTTAATTGGGAGGCATGGTTAATAAGTTTAATCATACAGCATACCCTCAATTTATGTGCAACAGGTTTTACTGCATTTTGATGGAATCATCCATATTTGTTACTCACCCCCGCATAAAAATACACTCTTCTACCAAACCCATCCTAACCAATCAGCACTTCACTTTTTAGATCTTGACTTCTCATTGGCCGAGACAGCACAAAAAGTGTAGCAAATCTCTACAAATCTGTTTTCCCGCTCAATGCTTTGGAGCCAGTTTGAATCACAGAAAATAAATAGATAGGATTGTTCGATCCGATTCAAACAGTCAGTACAAAATCTTCGAGTTGATAAACAACTCCACGCGTGTCATTACACTGACCCCACGAACTTTTCACGCATCAACTTGCTGACTCAATAATCACCATTTCTCTCTCAAGAACTCTATCTACAATTTACTAAAATGAGTGATTATATTCACTACCAAGTAGAAATTGTATTCATCAACCAACTATTATTAAAGATACATAACCCATTGAGCATTCAAACAAACAATTACCACTAAAACACACATACACATTAACGTTTGAACTTACATGTGTGACAATTTTCACCCTACAAAACTCAATTTGTTTAATTTCATCAACAAACTTGAACTGTAAACTTTTAGACGCCAAATCATTACATGGTCATTCCATACATTTTCTCCTATCACGTCACACTCAAACATCAATCATAAATTCACTATATGTATGTTATTCGTATATAAATGCCTGTTATTGTTGAAACCTCTAATTCCATTGTTTCTCTTTGAATTTTCTTTGCAATTGATTGCCTTTAAATACTCATTGTTTATTTGTAGTGGATGAAAAATTATCGAACACACCCATTTCTGAATTTTCAATTAATTTAACCTTCTGATACCTTCTAACACATTGTAAATGCTGGTTGTGTTGAAAAGATTGATGTGGCTGCGTGTTGAATAGCATTTAACAATTATACATTTTTTGAATTAAGGAAAAACAATGGAAAACCGATTCTTGTTTCAACGATAAAATATATATTAAAATCAACAAATACAAATCATTTTTGTAATGTGTGAAACAATAAGAAAGAAGAAGTAGTTTCCCTTTATCTGTTAGCTGAAAGATTAAATGTAATAAAACAAGTTTTCTGAATAAGAATGTTCAAAGTTCTGTATTAGATAGGATGATGTTTTCAGAAGAACATGTAGTAATTCAGTTGTTGATTATATATAACTAACAGAGCTGTTGCAACTTGGCTTGTTACATAGAACTGATGGTGAATGATATTTAAGTTCTGTGTGTGTGTGTGCGCAGTGAGTAGAATGAATAGTCTGTGTAGATGCGTGTGAGTTGCTGAGTTCTACTGAGTTCTGCTTCTACCGTCTATTTTTGGAACAAATCCTGGTTTATATAACTATGGGTAGGCTCCCAGGACAACGGCGGGAGAAATTTCGAGAGAACACAAAAAATATCTGATTGGATGAAAAATTACCCAATCGGTGATTTTATAACGAAAGCATGTTTGTGAATTAACAGTAGGAAAAATTCAGTGTGGTGAATGCGATCAGTAAATTGTCCTGTGATAGTTAGTATTTATTATTTGACCAATCACAGTTGAGAAAAATGTAGGCGTGGCAAACATAGTAGTAATCACTACAACATAACACATGCCCAACAGTTTCATGGTAGGTGTGTGGAATTTTCCACATTTGCCTGTCACCCCTTACGGAGAGATGTATTCTTCCCTAAATAAAGCCTTAACCAATCACCACGTCACTTCTCTAAATTCAATCTCCTATTGGTTAAAAGAACACTAAATTGTAGCAAAGTTGAGACAAATCTTTTTTTCCCTCACAGCTCCCTGGAGCCGATTTTAAAACATGAAAGTCTATATAAAGAACCGCTTGACTCAATTCAAGTCAGTCAGTCATTGACTGGAACAGTTGTATAAACTGGTCTTTGCTGTCGAACTCCCCGTCTCGGCGGGGAGGGACTCGGATGGGGCTTTGCCGCAGGGCAAAGTTTCGTCCGGGGAGGTAGACAGTCCCTGAACCCATGCATACGGGTTCTAATGGGCATATTTTTGTCCGAGCCTACGGGCTCGGTAAGCCCACATTAAGCCGGCTTTGTGCCATATCGACCCATGTGGGAGGGTTGCTAAATATCCAGTCAGTCATTGAGTTTCGAGAGATACCAGCAGACTCCACGCGTGCCAACACACTGACTCAAAAATCATTTCCAACCTCTCAACAAACTCAACACAGCACTCACACAACCATTGTCCGCGTGGGAAAACAACTTACAATTGACTAAAAAAGTGAATGTTTTCACCACAAAACAGTAATTGTACAATCAATCAACTTTAGCCTATCAGTTAAAGGCAAACAACTCTTCACAACTTAAATCCTAACTAACAATTGTCACACACATACACACTATTACTTGAACGAACACAATTGACATTTTTCCTCGCAGAAACCAAACTATAATAATTCTGCAAACAAATCAAAACCATTAACTTTTATTCACCAAATTTCTGCATGAACATTCTTTGTAACCTTATCTCACTTGCCACAATCAACAAACATCCTGTTATCATTGCATGTATGTCAATGGTATATATAAATTCTCTTTATTGTTGAATCTCTAACTATGTTATTTTTAGTAATTTCTTGGAGTTGAATTGTCCTTATATTCTTGTTTGATTTATTTGTTGTGGGGTAAAAACATTATAAACATGCACATTCTTGGCCTTCACAAAAATTCACCTTCTGATACATCTCACTCAGCATAAAACCCGCAACAGGTGAAGCAGAAAGTAACACGTTAACGGATCTGAAATGTTACTTGTTTGATATTAATCATTTGACAAGAATAAATATGAATAAAGAAAATGAATACATCAATATTAATCGCTTCTTGAGATTTTCTCCAGTTGCATGTGTGTTTATACTCAGCGGTGTGAGTGGAATGAACAAAAAAGTCCAAGGCTTGAAAATAACTGTTCAACAGCTTTTATTTCTGGTTGAAAAAGGAGTGCAAAGTAGAAGAAGGGGGAGTTTTCCCAGTTAATGTTCTTGAGTATAGTAGTTATTTTTGTTGATAGATTTCTCCGTTAGTCCCCATAAGAGGAATGAGAAATCAAAGTGTGTAACTGCTAGGATAGGCCTCATCTTTTCCAGCAATGGTTGTGTGTAGTTTTCTTTGCTGGGTGTTTTGAAGGGAGATTTCCCTGCCAGTTCCTTTGAGAGGAATGAGAAATCTAATGGCAAGCTGCCAAGACAGACTTTGTCTTCTGCAGCAAGGGTTGCATGTAGCCCTTTAGTAGGAGTCTTGAAGGGAGAGACAGCTGAAAGTGAGAAATGGAAAAGAGAGCTGGTTGAGATAGAGGCCGCCGAAATGGAAGGTGAAAAAGAGAGATAGACAGCTAGCCGTGCATGTAGAGACAGCTGAAATTGAATGAAAAAGAGGCCGAATAGGGCTCAGTCAAGGCTTTTATAACCTCAAAGACTTCCAGTTGTACTCTGCTGATTGTTCCCACTGCTGCTGAATCATGCAAAGAAAGGAAGCTCCTACATGCTATAATAGCCACAAGTGAGATAGTTTTAATACACTTTTTTGGGAACATTTACTGATTGAATTAAATGAAGTTCAAATTGCTTTCACTAAGATCACATGGAATCTGTTTTGATTATGACAGAAGAGGTAATTGGGAAGATTGTTCATAGACCTAGGATTTCCAGGAGGAGGATGGACTTCTCTCTTTTGATAGAGACAAAGAAGAGATCAATTGATGAAGTAAATTTGTATTGAATGTGATTTAAAGAAAGTAAATGAATTAGAGTTAGTCGATAGTCCTTCAGCTCATTTAAACAGGATTCTCAGTTTCTTCTTGAAAGTAGCCAGTGTTGGTGTTTTCACAATGTTACTAAGTAATGAGTTCCTTTTTTCTATCACCCTCATGGCAGGATGCATAAAGAAGTAGTTAAGAGGTCATCTACTACTGACATTTTTGCCCTGTTCAGGGTCAAGAAAAAACACAGTAGATTGACACTGATCTAATTTCTCACATACTACTACCCTTATCATGGTCTTACTTCAAAGCAACCACAGACATTTCTCCAGACTGCTATCAATATCCGCCTTATTAATGAACTTTTTGCTATGCCGAATGCCAAAGGACTTTGTAATACGAGAGAAAATGTTTTATCTCCTGGCCAAAAATGGATTTGGACATGTCTTGTGTGTAAAGTATCCCCCCCAAAAATGCCAGCTTTACAAGTTGTATATTTAAGAAAAGATAGATCTCAGAGTCAACAGTGTGGATATAGTGTTGGTAGATATTCTTGGTGATGTTTATTGGAAACATAGGACATAAAATGAACTGACTCAATGGTATAAAATAAATAATGCATTTTATTTATTTTCTTTAGAGTGATGAATCAGTCTCTTGGTATTATTCAGTGTAACAAAATGATTGTTTATAAGATGGAAATTGGTAGCAGTCTGGAGAAATATCCGTTGTGGCATGTGTATTTGAGAATTTGGAACTCAGCACTTGATAGGGGTAGTAGTAATCTTAGAAATAATTTAGTGCCAATCTACTGTGTTTTTCTCAGCCCTAAGCAGGGCAGAAATATTATTAGATGAGCTTTTAACTACTACTTCACATATCACACATGGCTGGTTTCTCCAGAGTAGTGTCTCTGTTTGCCCTCTTGCCGTCTCCTCTTTCTAGTGAAGAGATGTCAGCTTATATCCTTTTGACCAAGGTCCCTGACTCTGGCACAAACATTGGTTTTGATTAACATCAAAAATCTCTTGTGTTAATTTTTTTTGATTGGCCATAATTATTTTATTTTCCAGCATTCCTTTTTTTTTCATTTTTTAAAAAATGGAAGTTATGCATGGAGCCTCACTTTTTTCGGTCACAAATAAGTAAGCTCTGCTCCTGCAAACTTCTAGCATTTTTCATCCAGGTTCAGTCTTTTCTTCTTCTTCTTCCTCTTTTTATTTGAGGGTTGCCTTCTTCTTAGTTCAGAGAAATATAGAAAGTGAAGTTTAGGTTTGAGTAAATAAAGAAAGAGATGAGGTTTTTAAAGGAAAGTGCAAATGCTTTATTTTAATTTTAATTATTTTTATGCTTATATATTTTATTTATATATTGTTTTTTTTTCATCAGGGCTCACTACATTATAAACTTTTGTGTTTCTTAATACTTTGTTTAACTTTTGGAAGACATCTTTCTCTATTTCAATGTAGATTCGGATTTCTGTTTTCAATTTTCCATTGTCTGTCAGAACACTTAAATTTCTGTATACTTGTTTGATTCTAATCTCCAATTTCTAACTAACATTTTCAGCTCTCCCTTTGTTGCAGACTGGCAATGTATTTTTAAATGATCAGAAGGATTTTTAGTGTTGGTGTTCTAAAACATTCGTCCACAACAATTAAAGAAAAATATTAGAAACAAATCATGCAAGAAGATTGAAAGCAAAGACAAACATTAAATATACAACAATAACATTGGTTTATATACAATTCACGAATACAATTGAGTTGAACTTTGATGGATAAAATAGATGTATTTGGCTGTGTAGAATATTACTTTGAATGTTTCAATTTGTTCACAAAATTAAACTAAGTGTCCAGATAAATACGAAATTGTCCTTTGTGCTAGTTCAATTATTACTGTGTGTACATAAATTTGTTTGTATTATTGTTCAGAAATGGTAGGAGTTGCGTACCTTTAGTTGTGTGAGAATTTGATTGTTTGTTTACTAATACTTATTAAGTAGTGAGTAAAATGTCACTTTTTAAAGTATTGTAAGCGATGTTTAGATAATGTTCCTGAGAGAGATACAGCGTGCTTGTGGTTTGTTGAGTCAGAGATATTTTGCGCGGCAAAGGTGTGGTTGGTCAGAGTTTTGACTTGCGTGGATCAGTTTGGCATCTCTCTAGGAATGAGAATCTGACTGTTCGAAGCGATCAATAATTTCCTATTTACAGATTTCTGGGCAAAAAGAGTAGGCTCCAGAGGCTTGCGCGCAAAAGGCATTTTCACGTGAATTTGCTACAGTTCTAATGCCTTTTCGCGCGCAAGCCTCTGGAGCCTACTCTTTTTGACCAGAATTCTGTAAATAGGAAACTGTGTTTGCTGAAACTAGAGTTTTGATTGGTTGATAGATATTTTTGGTGTGAAGTGGATTATGCTGGAGGGGTGAAAGGTTAGTATGGATTATTCCATCACCTTGTTAATGTTCTGGCTTTGACACAGTATCATCAGCTTATCTTGTGTTATTAAAGTCGTGCTTTCCAATAATTAATACTAGTGTTAAAACCTAAGTAGAAAAAAATATAGTAAAAAAGAAACAAAAAAGTAGTCTTATTAAAATTATATTTTATATTTTCCTGAATTGAGTGTACAGCATGATCCGAAAGTTTTGTCATCCCCTACATAATATAATTTTCTATTTCAGATGGCTGACATGAAAATGATAGTGTTCATATAGACCTTCTCGCTGTCGTCAATGAAAAAATGAATAAACTGAATCCAGTATATGTGCTTTAATAACTGTATTGCTTCTATTGTTCTCATTACTTTTTGGCATGGGTGACAAGACTTTCGGACCATCCTGAGCCTTAATTCAAGTTATTCTTTCTTTTAAAAAACGACTTTCATTCATTCTATCCCTCCCTGAGATGATATCCAAATTTTTGGGGAACTTTAATTAATAAATCAAGTTTATAAAAATAAAAAAATATCGAAAAGACAATGTGGTTCTTAATTTTCTGGTCACTGCAGGTGGGGTGATTCCGCAAGAGATGTGTGAAAAATAAAATAAATGTCTGACGAGCGACGGGAAACGAGAGGTGAATAGAATCTTTTTAATTTACTTTAAATCCCGCCCACAAAACCTTTAGTTAGCACCCGCATCCGTTTGAATAAATGCTCATATCAGCATCTGAAAGAAAGAAAAAAAGTTAACATTTTCTAAAGAGATTTTAAAAAAATGATTTCTCCCCTAAGTGTCGAACTCTCTTGTATTTGAGAGCAGAAAATTGTCACCGTGATGGCAGCACGCACTTGCGTTGCCATGCGGTTTTATTATTCTTGTTTTGGAGTGAAAGGTTTTCGTCGGAAGTTTATTTTGAAAGGAATCTCTCCCTGTCAGGACTGGCAACAAGTCGATGGTCGACATCTCATATTTGCTTGCACTGTCCACCCACGGAGGGCTTACGTGACCCCACCAAACGATAACTCCCTCAACAAGAAGACTTCGCCTTCTTCAGAGGTTAGCGGAAACTCTCTTAAGTACCTTTGCTTGTTTTCAGTATTTTTGGTATTAATTTGTTTTTAATAATGTTGAAAACATATAGAAAGTAAAGAAATAAGATTGAATTATAGATTTTTAAAAATGACGGCCTAAATTGACTGTTGTGTTTTGATTTTTCAGTCTTTTTTTTTTAACGAGAGTCCTTGACATTCAGTTTTTCATTTTCACACTTAACATCTTTTGAAGGACATCGAATTCAGAATACCATAATTCATAAACGTTAACAACTTTTTGTCTTCGCTTTCTTCATTTTTATTTTATTGCCTATTTGTTTAAGAAAATATTTTAAAAGAAACAAAAATGTAACGTGATACTGATCCTTATTTTCTTTTGTCACAGATAAGTTGTTTTACTTTTAAAAAATGTTATTCTTTCGCAAGATAGCAAAAAAAAAAAACTCATAAAATGTATGTTTACAAAAAAACAAACTGCGAGACAGTAAATAAATATGAATAAAGTGAAGAAATGTAAGGTTTCTTGTTAGTACGGTTTTTAAATTTTACAGCTGTATGAAAGCAAATATACATAAAATAAAACTTAAATGAATTACTTTTTCTTTTAAAAAACGTTTTAGTTTTTAAAATAATCAAAATTCAAAGTTAATATAAAAATTCGGCGATGAGTTAAAACACTAACTAACGCGCAAGAGTGTCACTGGTTGAAATTGTCCATGTCAAAACTTGGCTACTACTGCCCGAAAAGTAGACTAACATGTGACTGGAAAGATATTGGAAGACGGGGGAACAATTATGTAAAACATTTTTTCACCTTTCACAATGATGTTATTTTATTTATTTTTTTTCGTATAGTAGTACCAAAACTTTTTTTTTCGATAAGCTAAATAAACTTGTCAATAATTGCGAAATTGGTTGATTGAATGATTGAAAAAAGTTTTTAAAACTTCTTTTCTTTGCCCTCCATCTCTGTGTATTTTATTTTTTAAAATGTCTTTTAAAATAATTTTAATTAAATTTAGACTTAAAAATTTCTTGTCTTAATCCTAGAACACTAACCATAAAGCAAGTTACACCACGACTAACCATGGGTATCATACCCGATTTTGAAAATATCAAAAAAAAAAAAAAAAAAAAAAATCTTTATTTGAAATATTTTACATGCAGGCACATCAAACTTTGCACTTTGAGTTAACAATAACATTAATATAGGAACTGAAAAACGTTATTTAGGTATGAAAATCAGATACTGAAAATTGTAATTAAAAATGGGAAAATTTGCGCTGGGTACTATATCCATGGTTAGTGTTCTAAGTGCTGTACGATAAGAATTTTCAGAAAATTCGTGCTTGAGTTAAATTTTCTTAAATTGATGCTTTGAAAAATTTTCTTTTTGTGGGGGAAGAATTCAGAATAACGCCCCCGCCTTCAAATCTAAAAAGGGATAGGAAAAATGGACACTACTACATTTACAATAAATACATTCACAATAAATGCGAATGTCAGTGTGTCACACTTTTTCAACTTTACTCCTAGAGGCCGTAGCCTACCATTTTGGAATCGGGCAGACTCCATGAGCAAGTTAAAAACATTCGGGGACGGATCCGGACCCGCAATCCTGAAATTTTGGATTCCTTCCCAAGTTTTCATTACTGCTATTGTTTTCGGCAATTTTTGCCTCTTTTTTTTTTTTTTTTTTTTTTTTACGATAACAATTTTTATAACTTGGAAATAAATTTGGGAATAATCGAACGAAATTAATAGCGAAAGTCACCCACGAAATAAAAATAATTGTGTGTACGGAAAGTAAGGACCTACGTACATCAAATTGTTTTTAAAATAAGTGTCGGCAGACGAATTGAACTTTTAAAAAAAGGTAACTTAAATGCAGCAATCAATTTTGAGTTCTTCTGTAGTTTATTGTTGTCTATGGCATCTACTTACCTATGAAGTCCATATCACTAGCCCTCAGAGGGAGCTAGCTTATAAATGCTATCCCATTGGGCAGCTTTTAAGCTAGTAATTGTATGTAACAGTTGTACGTACAAAAATAGAATAAGAGTGGGTTGGCCAAAAAATTTCTCTAGTTTATTAAGTAAATTTTCAACTTATAGAACAAACTTTTTGCACAAGTAAATAGTTTAAAAAACTTGTCATGATCCCAAGTCATAACATCACTGACGAGGAGATCCTGCGCACTTGTTGGAGTGTTTCCATAACAAATCGAAGTTTATTTGTCTTTTATACTGATCTGACATTTCTTATTTAAAAAAAAAAAAAAAAATAAAATATACAAACTCTAACATACATTGGGCATTAAGCAAATTAACTTTTTTTTATGCCATTTCATAAAAGCTAGGAATTATTTTAGTTTGGGATCAATAATGTATTTTAAATAACATGTGGTCATGAATTTAACTTTTTTTAATATTGTTTTCCCAAACTGACTTGACATTATGATAAAAATGTCAAAAAATTAAAAGAAAATAATGGTTAAATTCATAAACTCATGTTATTTAAAATATATAACACATAAATTGATCGTAAACTAAAACAATTTAAATATTAATTTGCATAAAAAATTTCAAGAACATCTTTCAGTAGCTTTTGTTTATTAAACATTAAATTATGTCACTTACTGTCCTCCATAACTTACATAAACTTTTCAGCTAACGTGATGAATACTAGTGAGCATACCTTTTTTAAATTTAAAAATTTTGGAAAAGTAACATTTTTGCTCTTGTCTATAAATACTTGTTAGAAAAATTCTTGCATTTGTGTTGATAAAGTCTATCATAGGACAAAACATGGCATCTAAGATAAGTTTTCTTTTTGTTTTTATTCGTATTATCCTTTTACAGATATATACCATCTGAAATTTTACACATAATTATATAGAGCTTTAATATTAGCAATTAATATATGTAAAATCTTAATTTAATGTCTATCAAAATGAACAGAATTTTTGCTGATAAAGTGCGCTCTGTATTTGACACAAACAATAGTTAATGAATTATGGATTATAATGTCGACTCTGAGTTTCGTAATTTTTACAATTGCTCCAATGAGCTGCTTTCGCTGGTTACTAGGCCTCATGAATTTAAATGTCCTACGAGGCTGGCATCCCGTTCCCACCCCTTCACCGTTGAAACTGTTAGATGTAGATGTCTCTTCTACTCCAATAGCTTCATGTCTCGCACATCTCGCCTGTGGAAGTCCCTTCCTTATCCCTGTTTCCCTGACAAATATAATCTCCAACTATTTAAGTGTAACATCAATCGACATCTCCAGTTGCCTTGATCTATCTACTTCCCTTCTCCACATCCTTTCACCTTTCATTCCTATCTGCTCTCGCTCCAAATCTTCTGTAACCCCCTTGCCTTGATCGATCCACTATCTTTCTCCACATCCTCTCCTTTACCACTCCTATGTGCTCTTCCTCCAAACCTTCTGTAACCCCTTGCGTGCTAGTGGCTTCCAGCCTTGCTTGGGGTGATAAGCTTTAAAAAAAAAATTAGAAAAAATCACTCTTCGGGACTCTCAATAAGAAAGAATGCAACCATTTTTTATTGAAAGCTTCAATAAGAGAGTAAGAAAATTCTGAAACTCTGAGTCTACATCAGTATGTGCTGGACATTACCTCCTCTCTCTCTCTCTCTCTCTATCTATATAATATATATATATATATATATATATATTCACTTTTATATTTACACTCGCTCTATCTCTGATATTGAGCACTTTATCCCATGAATAGCGCACACCTTAAGACTGTATTTCTTCATATATATATATATATATATATATATATATATATATATAAGAAAGAACAGTAAGATATATAATCCGGTGTTCTTATAGATATTTTTATTTTTACACAATAGTGCTCAATGTAAATTTACAGAGCATTAATATTATAAATTAACTGATTTAAAATATGGTTTTTTCACTACACAGTAATAACCATGTTTCAAAAATGGAAGCTAAAAGCTTCAAATTTAATTACGAGGAAATGGAACTAATGTCTTTAATTTAATAACAAAATTAAATTTGAAGCTTTTAGCTTCCATTTTTGAAACATGGTTATTACTGTGTAGCAAAAAAAACATTAAATCAGTTAATTTATAATATATATGTGTGTGTGTGTGTATGTAATTATTTTTTTTTCTTTCTTCTTTCACCTGGTTTCATTTTCTTGCCTCCTTCTACCTTTTCTTCACACTCTCATATTTTTATTTTCACCCGCTTCTTCCCATATTTCCTTCTCCATATAATCATGTCTGTTTCTTATTCAAAAAGGATAACTAATTTCAGCTTAGAAGGGCTTAATGCTAGGCAGATACTACACTTTGATCCAGTTTAGAATATTTTTTTTATACTAAATATCAAGGCTCATGAGCCATTCAGAATAGTGTGTTACTGATTTGATGTACTTGCATGTTAGGGTATGGCAAAAGAGCAGTTTAATAGGATATCTAAGAAAGATAGCAATTAACTGAAGACTTACAGGTTAAAACTGTAGTGATTGGTAAAGCATCCTCTTGGGAGTCTATTCCACAAATCAGCAGTTCTTGGGAAAAACCTGCCCAAATGGAACTCATGGAATCGGAAGGGAAAATAATTTGTTCCAGTATATATGGCATGGTGGGTTTTAGGCCTGGGGGAAGAAAGGAATGTTGTGGGTCTCATGGGTGGTGGAACAAAGGAATGTTGTTTGTTGAAGCGTTTGTCATGGAAATCGCAGTGGTAATGTGTCACAGTTGTGTGTACAAAAAATAGAATAGTAGTTTGTCCAGAAAATTTGCTCAGCTTATTAAATAAATTTTCAACTTCGTAAGCAAACAAACTTTTTGGACAACTGAATAGTTTAAGATTAAAGAAATTACTTAAATAAAAAATAAATAAATCAAAGGTTATTTATTTATTTATTTTTTATACTGATCCGCCATTTCTAATTTAAAAAAAGAAAAAAAAGAAAAAAGTACACCTGCTCATATGTTAGATGTTAAACAAATTATCTTTTTCTTATTCAATTTCACAAAATCCATGAATTATAAGTTATTTTAAGCATCTATCTATAAAATAACCAAATTTTGTGGTTTGGTTTGTTTTGTTTTTATGGCATATCAACCCCAATGGGTTATTTAATACTAACAAGATTTTTATTGCTGGTAATATTTCCTTTTCAAAAATGTATTGCTGGTTATGACGATAAACTACATCCGTGTCCTGGGTAAGACAATAAACGATGTCCAACATCAAGGCCTCTGATCAGGAGGTTTTGAGGAGTGTGGAACCACCTCTTAATTGCTGGTATTCCTATGTCCGCCCTTACCCATCTGTTAGAGTCCCAGCTATTGGTAAATAGTTAACCCGAACCTGAGGTAAAAACACTATTAAAGTGTAAAAACAGGTTTTAATACCAGAAATACTTTGTAAAAAAAAAAAAAAAAAAAAAAAATTTCCAGCAATAAACTTTTGAAAAAAAAAAACCATTACCAGCTATACATTTTTTTTTTTTTATGGGGAAAAAATATTACCAGCAATAGTTTTTTGAAAAGAAATTATTACAGCAACACATTTTTGAAAAAAAAAAATTATTACCAGAAATATATTTTTGACAAAACAAAATATTACCTGCAATGAAAATTTTGTCAACATTAAATAACCCATTGGGGTTGATATGCCGTAAAACAAACCAAACTTCAATAATGTGTTGCTGGTAATAATTTTTTTTTCATAAAAAATTTATTGCTGGTATTAATACCTATTTATACACTTTCATAGTGTTCTGACCCCAGTTTGTGGGTTAACTATTTGTGGGTCAAGGAGTGGGTCAAGCAATTAAAAGGTGGGTAATGCTGCTCAAAGCCTCCTGATCAGAGGTCTTGCTGTTGGATGCAGTTTATCATCTTACCCAAGATGCCTCATTTGGTGGGGGGGTGCAGTCGGCGTATTCTGAAGCACCAGCTGACAGGGTGGCCAAATTTTGTGGAGAAGTGCAAACCAGTAAGGGGGTACAAAGTACAGTTGGTTTAGCTACAGTGCATATTTAGTACAATAAATTACCATTAATTTTTTTTTTCTTTTTTTTTTCTTTTTTGAACATAATGTAGACATTGTAAATCCCAACCAAAAATGTTAGTGATGACTTCAACTATGAGATACTATGGGGATTAACAAGGTGTTAGTGAGTGTATAATATGCAAGATAATGTTATGGGGATTTTCTAAGTGTAGATTAGTTGTGACACAAGGCTGAAATTCTGGGGAACCCAGTGAGAATCAAACCCACTACTCAGTTGTACTTGATCTAGCGAGACAAGCTTGGTAGCCATTACACCATGTCAAGGTGCCCCACAATATAGTGTTATGGTATTAATATTATAAAGAGGGAATGTTTTTATTTCATCTCTACATTTGAATCAATTTTAATTTTGATACAGAATTATTAATATAAAATCTTATTAAGATATATATATATGAGGATGAAATGAAACTAATGATTTTAATTTAATAACAAAATTAAATTTGATGTTTTTAGCTTCCATTTTTGAAACATGGTTATTACTGTGTAGCAAAAAACATTTTAAATCAGTTAATTTATAATATATATATATATATATATATATATTTATTTATGTGGCAAACCTTTCATCATCGCTAGATAAATAGACGTCTTTTATCTAATTTCTCCACTTTTGTTTGAATTCAAAATTCAACTATATATATATATATATATATATATAATATGGCTAGCCACTCCAACACATAAGCCAGTGAACTAAAGTGGCTAGCCAATCCCTGTTGCAGATGCTTTCCCAGACACATTTGTGTTTTCTAAACACCCAGAGAGCTGGCCTGTGGTTTATACTGCAACTATGCTGAGTGAACATTGGTTGCAGTTTCTGGGGGAGAAAGAGAGAGAGCACATTATCTGGCAATGGCATGATCAACAGTCAGAACAAGACCAGCATGCTCGAAGCTTCGATCACGATGACTTGTGACTTTGTGCTAGCAAAACCATTGATGGCTCACAAATAGTTCCGTCTACCCAATTTCACTTACAAGGCTTGGATCAACTTGTATTGTTTTTCAGGCACTTTCCAAAGGTGCTGCCGCATGCTGGGATCAACTCCCCAGGCAGATAACATCAAGAAGTTACCTTCCCGACAGTTGACCATGGTGAGATTTGAACCTATGTCTCATGGTCCGAAGGTGAATATTCTAACCACTCAGCCATGCATTTTACTGACATCCATAAATATTTTTTTAGAAATATTAAAAAATTTTCATATTTGCCTGTAATTTCCTCCAACAAATTATTTTGTCTCATGCTCTATTTACTTGGAGGAAAACCATAACGACACTAAGACTTTCTAACTCTTGGGACCAAACACATTTTGAATTCTTTACATTTCTCAATAATAGTCTATACAGACTTGTTTCTCCTGAAACTAGTCTGTGCTAAAGCCTAAATTTTCAAGAGGCCAAATTCTGTGTCGCTGTAGTATTTATAAGTAATGTAAAACACATTAATATTTCTGCAGTAAACTTCATAAATATGCACACTAAGACAAAGACTGTAAATAAAACTAGTTTAATACCTATTTACATTGTTCAGACTTATCCTCATCTTTGTCATATTCACAACGTTTCGGCCATTATACGCTCTGGCCTTCTTCAGGTGATATACATTGGAATTTCAAACAGAACTGTTTATTTCATCTACTGGGGTATATTATTTTAGTTTCACGTGCCGTTTCTTTTCTGAATATATCGGTTTCAGTTATTTTCCTTCAGTAAATCAACTCTCCAAGTCTTTTGCTCACAACTGTTTGGGTAAAACTGCCGAAACGTTGTGAATATGACAATAAAGATGAGGACAACAGTCTGAACAATGTAAATAGTTACAATACCTTATCTCAGAAATATAGACAGATCCTGAAGAAGGCTGGAGTATACGATGACTGAAACGTGAATATGGCAATAAAGGTGAGAACAAAGTATATAGTGTAAATAGTTACAATACCTCATCTCAGAAATATAGACAGATCCTGAAGAAGGCTGGAGTATACGATGACTGAAACGTTGTGAATATGGCAATAAAGGTGAGAACACAGTATATAGTGTAAATAGTTACAATACGTCATCTCAAAAATATAGACAAAGATAATTTGGTACCTGTTGCTTCCTTGAACGGCAACATGATCAAATGTCAGTTTTTTTGTTCCTTTTATTTTTTACAAGTACATATTCAGTTTAAATTAGTGGTAAGTTCTCCTTGATACAGAAAATGTAAAAAAAAACAAAAACAAAAAAAACATAGAAATCAAGTAGAAAATGGAAAACCTAGAAAATCACAAAAAAAAAGGATTTTTAGTATTAAAAAATAAAATATACCAATGGTAATATGCATAATTACTGAGCTAGAACTTGACAGAATCAGTCACTTATGTGCAAGTGCTATGACTCATATTGCTGCAACATGTCATTCTATAAATAACATGGGGTATTTTCCACTACTGATCCCAGTACTGCACAAGTGCCATAACCTAATTCATAATATTAACCCGGCCAAACCTGTCACCATAGGGCAATACCTATATGAATAGTGTGGCATGTGCCGTCAAGGGTAATAAAAATAAAAGATGTTGTCTGTTTAGTAAGTAAATTTGATTTTTAAATGCCGTTTTGATTATCCATCTTGATAAGTAAACAAAAAGCTAGCAAACTTGGTGGGTGCATACTTTCAACAAAATACAAAGCTGAAGAGCCAGCTTTATGTGATGATCTTTATCATGATGGCGATAAATTATTTTGCAGTTTTTGTCAACACACAGATTGGGCTCAGAGGGACATGCTTATTGATCATCAGAAATCGCTGAAGCACAAAAGAAAATAGAAAAGTTGCCTATATAAGTAGTGATTTTTCAAGCGTAGCTTAGATGTGGCACAAGGCCGAAAGTATGGGGCACCCAGTGAGGATTGAACTCACTACTCGGTCGTAATTGTTCTAGCGAGATAAGCTTGCTAACCATTACACTGCTTTGAGGTGCCTATATGTTATAGTGGAAGACACCTTGTCTAGATAATAGACTCTCCCACCTATTATAAGTAGGAGTCAGTAGTAGACGAGAGGAGGAGAAGTGTTCAGCGACCACAACTCTATTACTCTGCGTAACACTTTATTACAAGTTCCTAACGTTTCTGTACCTTTAACCTATTTAGGACGCATTTAGTCCGACTACAAGTTCTATTGTGGAAATAACTCCACAACACTATATAAGTAGGCTATATATTTGTATATTTTACTGTTTACACACAACTCTGTTTTTCACGTGTTTTTACAATTTTGAAACAAAAATGGAAAATTGAAATTTATCGTCACAGAACAACATGGAATTTGATTTTTTTAGAGCACAGAACTTGCTAGTCTAATTTATATACAGGAGTTATAAAAATGACTTCAAAGGTTTGCTTGTTTTGGCTTATACTCTTTACCTGTTACCAAGGTATTTTGCCTGATAGAAAGGAAAATTTACCCTTGTGACAGGGATGACCAGTTCATTAAAAATTTTGTGTGTATGTATATTTTAAGGTCACTTTTTGTAGGTCATTTCCTGTTAAGTTGACGTTCACCTTAAATAAATTCATGCCATCAGCACTTTCTTCTCTTCTGATTTTTCTTTCGTTTCCAATCAACTCTCCCAAAGCCAAATGGCGCCAGGAATGGATGATGGAAGCAGGTTTTAGTGAAGCTTCTAGCACTGGATCTGCACATTGACAGGGAATTTAGTCATCATCATCATCATAGACAAAGCGATCAGCGAAGAAGAAACTGGATACAGGATAAAACCAATAACGATATATATAATCATGATAATGATGATTTTTGTTTTAGTCTACTTAATGTTGCCTTGCTTGCTGGAGATAAACTTAATTGAAATATTCAAGCAAAAACAAACGTTATTTATTTAAACACAAATTAATTCAGTTCTTTTTATTAGCAATAAGAAAACTTATATTTGTATATTTCTTAACTGGTGTTTTCACTCACCAATAAACGGCTTACAGCCAGATAGTGTTGAAACACAGGTTCCCATAGCATCACTGAAGTTAAGCAAAGTCAAGCCTAGTCAGTTTACCTAGATGGGTAACTGCTTGGGAATACCAGGTGTGGGTGGGGTAACGGATAATGGCTTGGAATTGTTAATTGGAATGCAGAGTTCTAGTTCCAGTTGGGTTCGTTACATTCACTTACACGCAAATACCGTTGAGGAAAGTTATCAATCCATCTCTCCTCCTCCAGCTATGAGTTAATTAGTTGTATTACTAAATCATTATCCCCCCCCCTCCCCAGCCTAAAAAATTCTCACAATCTAAAAAGAAATTTTTTTTTCTGGCTTTATGTAACCTGCAAAGGATTGATAGCCCATAGAAAACCAATCAATCAATCACTTACCAATAAAAATTGATTTTTTTTTTTTTTTGTTTCTAACATCTTCTTACACCTTCTCACACCTTTTGAAGTTTTGCCACTCGGTCTAAACAATTGATGTTGCCACTGCTTACCCGATCGGTAAAGGAGGCTAAAAGTTAATTTCTGAAAGTTTCATCTTAAAATCATGTGATATAAAAAATATAGGCCCCCCCCTCCCTTTTGATAGATGGCTCCTGCTGATAAAAATAAGATTCTGTTATAAAGTGATAGTGGGTGTGGCCCATGATTGGGCACAAAATGGGGCTTTGAATGCCAATGGACAGAGATTGAATTGAACACAGATCGAATGGATGTGTTTTAGATGACTCCAGACCAGAGACGTCAAGAATAATATGGAGCAATAAGACATGTCTCCAGACCACTCCAGAGCAGGAATGCTGGCCTGAATAATGTGAAACACTTGCAAATAATATGGCAGAATATGAAACCCCAATCAGATAAGTGTCATCTATTTCAAAGTAACGACAAACTCGTATATACGATGGATTTAAACATGTATCAATATGGTGATTTCCTTTTGTCTTTCAATGATAATGTGATTAAGCTTATCAGACAATATGAAAGGAACTTAAAATAAATAGACAAAACTTATCTATATTATTTAATGAAACATGCATTAATGAAAAATTGCTGCCTAAATATACACAATATTTATATATATATATTATTATGATGATGATGATGATAATGCCATGCTTTCACCTTTCAAACAGATATTTAATTGGATTTTGTCCCTTTTGACAATAACCACCAAAGGAATGGTTTTAGCAATTTTGATCCATTCTTTCATGTTTATATATTGTGTTCCTTGTATAAAGAATGTTTTTACAATGTTCAGTTGTCTCTTTCTCTCTGTTCATCAAGCCACAACCCTGTATCAAGGTTGTGGGGGGGTGTCATTAAATTTCCCACAATATATAAAAAGTAGACACAGGTCAACACCAAACGGCAACAGCCTGTTTCATGCTCTAACACAACCTCCAGATGTTGAAGCTTTTAGTATACCAGTCATGTAGCCCTGGTGAAATGAGTTGAATAGGTTTTCCTTTCTCATCATCTCTTCCATTTCGGAATCTGAGGTAGGTGAAAGCATGGCATTATTATCATCATCATAATAATATATATATATATATATATATATAAATATTGTGTATATTTAGGCAGCATTTTTTCATTAATGCATGTTTCATTAAATAATATAGACAAGTTTTGTCTATTTATTTTAAGTAAGTTCCTTTTGTATTTTCTGATAAGCTTAATCACATTATCGTTGAAAGACAAAAGGAAATCACCATATTGATACATGTTTAAATCCATTCTAAGCTCGTATATACGAGTTTGTCGTTACTTTGAAATTTTTCATGCAGCAAGTGCAGACTATCGTTTCATCCGTGTGTTGTTTGATATATTGAAATTGTCATCTTCGATAATGGCTTATGTAAGCTGAAAGCTTAGATTGGATTTAAACATGTATCAATATGATGTTTTCCTTTCGTCTTTTAATGATAATGTGATTAAGCTTATCATACAATATCAAAGGAACTTACTTAAAATAAATAGACAAAACTTGTCTATATTATTTAATGAAACATGCATTAGTGTATAAATAAATATATATATATATACATATATATACATATATATATATATATATATATACATATATATATATATATACATATATATATATACATATATATATATATATATATACATATATATATATACATATATATATACATATACATATATATATACATACACATATATATATATATATATATACATATATATATACATACACATATATATATATATATATACATACATATATATATATACATATATATATATACATATATATATACATATACATATATATATACATACACATATATATATATATATATACATATATATATATATATACATATATATATATATACATATATATATATACATATATATATATATACATATATATATATATATATATATATACATATATATATATACATATATATATATATACATATATATATATATATATATATATATATACATATATATATATATATATATACATATATATATATATACATATATATATATATATATATATATATATATATATATATATATATATATATATAAAAACCAAAAATAAGAGCACAAAAACAAACCAAGATACCACACATTGATACACAGAAAATCAATTAAAGAATACATTTTTGAAATTCATAGTAATAGAACCAACAGAAGACAAACTAATAACGAAGTTGTTACCTCTTGTAATAGAAAAAAATCTTGGTAATCTCTGATAATTCCAAAAACAGTTTCAAAAAGTCTATAAATAATACGCTACTGATAGAAGTAAAAGAAAAGCGTTGACGCTGAAACTCTACTAAGGATGACTGAATTCCATGAAAGGTAAAGGTCTCCCCACGCACCTTTTGAAATTCTTTCAAAGATGTACTAAGAAGCACTCAATTCTCACTGTATACACTGGAGGAAATTAAAAACAATAATTCTTTCAAAAAACAGAACATTATAGATATAAAAAGAATATCTATTAAAAAAATCATAGAATTATAGACACCAATACATATATGATTACTTTTGATGAACCAGAACCATCACATTAAATAAAAAAAATTGGAGATACAGTTTCTAAAATAGAGACTATATTACAAACCCATTGCAACGTTTCAAGTACCAAAGATATGGACATCTGTCTATATTTCTGAGATGAGGTATTATGTACATTATTCAGACTATTGTCCTCATCTTTGTTGCCATATTTATTACGTTTCGGCCGTTATACGCTCCGGCTGTCTTCAGATGGTTGGAATGTCGAACTGAACCCTTTATTTCGCTTACTGGGGTAGACTGTTCTAGTTCCATGTGCCATGCCTTATGAATGTCAGTTATAAGTTATCTCCTGCTAATTTTTCTCTGAAAGTTCTCCACTGGACACATGGCACAGTGGATAAAGGTGTTGGTTAGATCCAGTGATAGGACCCAAAGAGTGTGAGTTCAATACCCGGTTAAGGCAGTGGAGAACCATCAGAGGGAAATTAACAGGAGAAAACTGATAACTGACATCCATTAAGCATGGCACATGGAACTAGAACAGTCTACCCTAGTGAGTGAAATAAAGGCTTCAGTTTGACATTCCAATCACCTGAAGAAGGCCGGAGCGTACAACAGCCGAAACGTTGTAATAAATATAGTGACAAAGATGAGGACAATAGTCCGAATAATGTAAATAATGTAAGATATGGACATGGTAAGAATCAAAATTCAACGAAGCCAGTATGTAGAAAATGTAGGTAGAATTATAGTTAATCACACAGAGATCATGCGCCCAAATGATACAAAATGCCCTAATTGCAAACCAAACCATAGGACAACTTTTAGGAACCGGGAAAAAAGAAAATGACATTTTAAAAATTAAACATACCAAAAAAAAAAAAAAACCTTTCACAGAAGCAAGGAAAAACATCGGAACAAATTTAAATATACCATCATATGACAAAATTACCCAAGCAACATCAAGCTATAACCATGAAAATCTAATATCAAGCAAATTACATGAAAAACTAGAACTAACATTTATTAATTCAAGAATTAAAAAAACATATTGAAAGTATTAAAAACAATTTTAAACTCTGAAACAATTTTAACCACAAATGATGTAATTCCAACACAAAATTCACTAACAACAACTCAATTACATAACACTCAAAACTTACCCAAACAGAAAACTGACAGAAAAAAAAAATCGATTGAACCTCAATACAAAACGAAATTGAAATCCCCCAAAATAGATAAAACAGAATTAAAAGCAAATAAACAGTACAACAACCCACATAAAGGTAATCAGAAAAAGAAAAAAGAAAATGAAGAACCTAAATGATGAAGAACATACAAATACTCTGTTAAGAACAAGTTCACAAATAAGTAAAACAAATAGTATAGAAATTGATAACCAAAAAACATAGCAATCCTTAAGATCTACTCACAAAAATACAAATAATTACCACTCAAATGGACAAACCGAACACAAGCATAATACAATGGAACTGAAGAGTTGTTAAGCCAAACTATGAAGCAATGAAACACCTTACAGATTACAATCCAAATATAGTTTGATACAGGAGACCTTTCTTAAAGGAACTGATAACATCTCCTTTAACCCTAGAACACTAACCATAGGTATATAGTACCTATTGCAAATTTTCTTATTTTTAATTACAATTTTCAGTACCTGATTTTCTTACCTAAATAATGTTTTTCAGTTCCTATTAATGTTAACTCAAAGTACAAAGTTTGACGTGCCTGCATGTAAAATATTTCAAATAAAGATTTATATTTAATAATTTTTTTTATATTTTCAAAATCGGGTATGATATACCCATGGTTAGTAGTGGTGTAACTTTAATTGATGGTTAGTGTTCTAGCATTAAAGGACATGAAACTTACCACAGAATTAATGTATCAACAATAGAAAATAGGTAAAAGTGGGGGTACTTTTTAATATTGGTTAAAAAATCAATAGTCCATCAATAACTATAATTGAATACAAATCTATAGACTGTGGCAGTAAAAGCTTCAATTCATCGAATAACTATATGTTAAATTTATATTCCTCTACAACACAGACTTGAATAAAACTGAAATAGAAAGCCTAATTGGACAACTGACCACTCTTTTTCTGCTAATGGGAGATTTTAATGCACCCAGCAAATATGGGGCTGTAGGGACCCCCAATCAAACTGTTAATATTATAGAATCTCTACTAGAATCATCTGATTTATGTACCTTTTAATAACCAAATGCACAGATATCTACACCCAGGTACCAGATCAACATCAACCATTGAACTAACCATAATGCACCCTATTAATTTTTGTGGACTTCCAATAGAAAGTTCATGATGCCCAATGTGGTAGTGATCATTTTCCTAAATATAAGCAAGCCTATGCCAGAAGAAAGGAATCCAAAATGGCAACTACATAAAGCAAACTGGCTAGAATTCAATGAACTCTACTTATCTCAAATCAACATAGAAATTCTCAATGGACCAGAACCAATAGTCTCTCGATGAATTGAAGCTTTTACTGCCACAGTCTATAGATTTGTATTCAATTATAGTTATTGATGGACTATTGATTTTTTAACCAATATTAAAAAGTACCCCCACTTTTACCTATTTTCTATTGTTGATACATTAATTCTGTGGTAAGTTTCATGTCCTTTAATGCTAGAACACTAACCATCAAATAGCAAGATAAACAATACCGAAATCTTCCTTGAAACCACATAGCAAATCAAAACCCTAGTTCACAGTAGAATGCAGAGAAGCAGTTAAAACCAGGAAAAAAAAAATGCTAAAGATATTCTTACACAACCCAACCACAATCAACCTACAAAACTACAAGTAAGCAAAAGCATGCTGTGTATAATTAAAAATTCTAAGAGAAACTTGGAAAAACTGTATCTCCAAATTAAACAACAAAATCACAAGAAATAAAACATGGGAAATAATAAGGAAAATTAATGGAAAAATATCACAAACTGCAACAGTCTACTTAACCAAAACAAATGGAGATAAATGTACTGGAAAAAAAGAAATAGCTAACCTTTTAAAGAAACTCCTTAACAAATTACTACACTCCCAAATTTCAAAAATGTAAAAACATTATGTAACACAAAACTTATGTACACTATTTACATTATTCAGACTATTGTCCTCATCTTTGTTGCCATATTTATTACAACGTTTCGGCCGTTGTACGCTCCAGCCTTATTCAGGTGGTTGGAATGTCGAACTGAACCCTTTATTTCTTTCACTGGAGTAGACTGTTCTAGTTCCACGTATTATGTTTTTAATGGATGTCAATTATCTCCTGTTAATTCCCCTCTTCAAACTCTCCACTGCCGTAACCGGGTATTGAACTCACTCTTTGGGTCTTTTCATTGGATCCAACCAATGCCTTTATCTACTGTGCCATGTATCCTTGAGGACCTCTGTATATGAATTTCTGGGTATTATCAGTGGATAAAGGCATTGTTTAGATCCATTGACAAGACCCAAAGAGTGTGAGTTCAATACCCAGTTAAGGCAGTGGAGAACTTTCAGAGGGAAATTAACAGGAGATAACTGATAACTGACATCCATTAAAAACATGGCACGTGGAACTAGAACGGTCTACTCCAGTGAACAAAATAAAGGGTTCTGTTCGACATTCCAACCACCTGAAGAAGGCTGGAGCGTACAACAGCCAAAGCGTAATAAATATGGCGACAAAGATGAGGACATCAGTCTGTTTAATGTAAATAGCATACATAATACCTCATCTCAGAAATATAGACAGATACCAATGGGTAAATAGCAGAACAGACCGGGTTCTATAGCCTTGAATGGCAACTGGTTTACTGCAGAAAGAAATGGCAACCTACTGCGGGAAAATATCTGCCTTGTCAGTTATGTATCGAAAGATACATCATCACTTAAGCATGTATCATGCATGGTATATAACTGACTGAATGTTGTTACAATTTTGGCAAATGGGCTGGCTAGTTTTATGGGGCTGTGGTTGCTCTGTATTCCTGGTTTGATGGGCTTCAACGGAATACCTGGCTTATGTATTGTTTGGTAATCCATAAAGTGTGGGTATTTTTGGATAATTTTCTATTAGTTTTAACCAGGGAATATTTTAATTTTTTTCTTAATTTTCTGATGGAAGGCTTAAAGATTTGTGTCTGTTTTATCACCCCTTGTTTCTTTCATTTTCTTCTTCTACAGGCATATTTTGTTGTATATGTCGGACAAGGAATATTTAGTAGTAGTAGTTTTTCTGTGGGTGATGTCTTAAAGACTAACTGTGTTGATGACTTATCCAGAGTACTTATTTTTTTCTTCTTTTTTTTTTTTTCTTGGCTCATATTTCAGACGTTTTCAAAGTTGCTTTAACTCTTATGGTAATCCATATTGTTAATATATTTGTTTTCTATTCTGTGCCGTGTGAAAAACTAATTTCATTGTTAGTGATGTTTTTCTTTCTGTTCCAGTCTTCAAAAATTTAAATCCAATGTCAATCGCCATTTTGTGTCTTGAATCCCGTTTATCTTTTATCCTTTCCTTGGTCCCCCCCCCCATATCCAGTCTTTTCACTCACTTTCCCGCTCTGTAAACCCCTGCATACTAGTGGCATTCCCACCTTGCTTGGGGAGAAATCATTAAAAAAAGGCAGGGCCATGAGGTTCAATTGGAGTAATAGGTGGCAGCTCAGAATGAGAAATCTTGAGTTCATGACCTTCACTTAAGCGCAAATACCCTTGAGAATGGTATGAATCCCTGTCTTCTTACTGCCAGATATGGTAGAACTTGTATGTGGAAAAATTATTGCCATCTCCCCAAAATTCTTACTGCCATATTAACTAGCAAAAACAGTATTATTCTTACAATCCAAAATATATTCTGCTTTAAATAACCTAAAAAGGGTTGATAAACTGTTTAAAAAAAAAAAAAAAAGTTAAATTAATCCAAGCACAGAAAAGAAACCTTGGTTAAATTTAAAAAAAGGTGGTATTTAGGGGGATCTGTTTTTTTTTTTTTTTTTTTTTTTTTTTTTTATTAGAAGTGTCTCTAATACTTTCAGGTGTTTCTACAACTCTGTTCTTGACATGTTTTGGTTGTGTTTACAAAAGGCTTGGCTGTATTTTTAAAATGATTGCTACCCATATATATATATATATATATATATATATATATATATATGCACAGTATCTCGTGGAAAGTGCTCAATATCAGTGATAGTTAATATATTCAGTTCTTACGTTTCGTGGTGGAGGGGGAATTTTCTTCTATGTTTGTTTGGGCTGACACTCTCACATACATATACACACACACACAGCTGCATTTTAGTTCACACAAGCACACCCTATAAACAATCCGTGGTTAGGTGTAGATATACATCTATGCGTTGATTCTGATTAAACATAATCAAACATAAATAAGCATAAATAGATCCTTTTTTTTTTTTTTTTTTTTAAATAAACCAGATTGTCTGTTGATTGCAAAAATGTGAAACCCAGGGTCATAAACCATACAACTAAATATGGATGGATGGATGTATGTATGTATGTATGTTTGCATGCATATATGTGTGTGTGTGTATTTATGCATGTGTGTGTGTGTATTTATGCATGTATGCATGTGTGTGTGTATTTATGCATGTGTGTGTGTATTTATTTATGTATGTGTGTATTTGTGTATGTATGTATTTGTATGTATGTATTTGTGTGTGTATTTGTGTATATATTTATGTGTGTGTGTATTTGTGTGTGTATGTATGTATTTGTGTGTGTATTTATCTCAAATTGTAATTTCATTAACAATTGCGGCCATTTTAAATTAGGTTGGTTAATTCAATGACATATCAAATTTTTCTTGGGTCGTTTAATGCTAAATAAAGTTTTATAGGATAAAAATCCCAGTTAATGGAAAGGAAGACATAGGCCTGATTTGCACTAGATGGTTAGGTTGGTTTAATGACATATCAACCCATATGAGTTGTACAATATAGGTTTTTAATTTATATTTTTTAATTTTTATTTTCTTAATTAAATAATGTCTTAACCCCTGCCGGGTCATTTAATGCAGATAGTGTAACAGAACAGCACGGAGAGTGGAATTGTCAAACCAAGTTAAAAAAAATGTGTGCTTGTCTATTATGTTCCCTTTCTTGGGAAAAGTCATGACGCTATCTCTTTTCCTCCTCAGTTATATAGCAGGGTAGACTTCACACTCTAGCCTTGGCAACCAGTTTAAGAGAAATGATATGAATCAAATTTAATATTAATAAGGAACCTTTGTTCTAAGAGGAATTGCTCTATGGTGAGTCCCAAGAGATACCAAAATAAACTTTTCACTCATTGTGTCACACCAAAGAAGCCCGTTTTGGGCATGACGATAAACTACATCCGCGTCCTGGGTAACACGATGAACTACATCCAACAGCAAGGCCAATTATCTTAATCTTTAATGCCTCTTAATTGCTGCTGTTCTCAGGACTACCCTGACCCACGGTGGTAGCACCTGTCAGGGTCCCAACTATGGGCAAATAGTTAACACACAAATCCATCAGCGTCCTGAGTAAGACGATAAACTACGTCCAGCGTCCTGGGTAAGACGATAAACTACGTCCAACAGTAAGGTTTTGAAGAGTGTGGAACCACCTCTTAATTGCTGGTGTTCCCAGGACCACCCTGACCCAGGATGGTAGCACCTGTTAGGGTCCCAACTATGGGCAAATAGTTAACCCAAATTGTGGTCAAAACACTATGAACATTTAAAAATGTTTTTATACCAGCAATAAATTTTTTGAGGAAAAACAGATATTACCAGCAATATATTTTTGGAAAAAGTGTTACCAGTAATAAAAATCATATCGGCATTAACTGACTCATTGAGGTTGATATGCCGTAAAACAAACCAAACCAGAGTAGCTAGGTGCATCAGTGGGTTGATCTGGAAGGTGGCCTCCTGGCCTTCAGCTCAGAGGATGAAAGTGAAATTCATAAACCAAGTTCCAATTCCAGATGAATCTGGCATTTTAAAATATCTATTTCTCTTCTCATTTTGTTTGCTTTCTCCTTGACCAACTCAGCTGGTATTTTCTCAGAACGTCAAATTTGGATACTGGAATCAGGACTTTTCAAGAAGTACAGGAAATTAACTTTTTTATTTTTTAAACTACAAAAGTCAGAAGTGTGGATCAGGCACCTTGTCATTTAGTCCACGTAATACAATTCAAGCAGACATATGGGTAGAGTAATGGATATTGGCAAGCTGAGTTCAAATTCTGAAAAAAATTCTTCTGTGTTAACTTTTTAACTATTGCCTTGGGGAAAAGCAAGAATGAATCTCTTTGCTCACCAAGCTATAGGTTGAATAGCAGAACAGATGTTCAATCTGTTCTGCTATTCAACTGAGTGACAGTCAGTGAGAAGGAAAATTGAATTTTAAGCCATAGAGAAGTCAACAGGAAACCACTGGACTATCCTTCACAAGAACTCATGGATAATAACAAAAATGATCTGTGTAACATAATGGAAGAAGAGATAGGTTCATGCCACACTAGGATTGCCTCTGTCAGACCGATGACATCAAAATGTCACCTTCCTTACAAATCGACCGTGGTGGGATTCAAACACTGGTGAAATGGCTCAAAAGTGAACATCCTAGCCACTTGCATATATATATATATATATATATATATATATATATATATAATAAGAGATCAAAATCATGCAAAAGTTCCCAGCTGAAAATAATTTTTACGAGCTAAGGCAATGACAATAACAAAGATAATATGAAATCGGAAATACTGTCAGTCAGTGAGAGATGGAAATCAAACATATTTAAGATAGTCTGTGCAAACAATTTCTCTCTCTCTCTCTCTCTCTATATATATATATATATATATATATATATATATATATCTAGATAGATATATATATATATATGTGTGTTTCATGCTAGATGCAATTGTGGCCTGACGATTGCATCTAGCATGAAACAGACTGTCGCCTCTAAGTTTTGACTTCTATATTCACTTTTATATTTACACATGCTCTATCTCTGATATTGAGCACTTTATCCCATAAATATAGCACACTTTAAGACTATATTTCTTTATATATATATACATATATATGAGAGTATATGGAAAGAATCTTTTTAAGTATACAAGGCCGAAAAAATTATTGCTGTTAATAAAAAAAAAACAGATAACATGCATTTAACAGATGTCAGAATTCATTGAAAAATACACCCCTACCCTCTTAACTTGACCTCTTTTTCGAATGTAATTCATAATTGATATAACAATAGTTAATAAAAATGAACATGCTATGGCCCCTGTTTGAATGCTTGGATTTCTCTGTATCGTTGGAAACAGGAAATTATGAATTTAAACGTGCGTTTAAAACTCAGTTAATTTAAAAATAAGTTATTCCAATATTCATTTGAAGAGGAAATGGAATTAATGCCTTTAATTTAATTATAGAAGTAAATTTTGAAACTTGTTTATTACTGTATAGTGAAAAAAAAAACAGTTTAAATCTGTTAATTTATAATATATATATATATATATTTATATATATATATATATATATATATATATATTCTCTCTCATTCATGTTTAATGTTTGTAAGGGAATGCCTGTATGATAATGATGTGAGTAATGAAAGAATTATAAAATCATAAATATGAGAAATACAAAAAGACATTGCCCCCATTTGAGGACTTCCCATTCAAATTTCATATTAAATAAAGCACTCAATTTTTGTCCTATCATTTATAATAACTTAGCATACAGGTGTGTCGGGATAATTGCTTGAAATGTGCATCCTTTTTTTAATGTCCTCAAAAATTGCTCATTATCATATCTTTATTATACCAGGTAAGCAGTTAAAAAATATATGCCATTTATTTTTATATACTTGAAGATATAAAAAAATATTGTATCATTTTGGCTTCTATTGGCTTCTATTTGAAATTAAACAATCTCTAAATACATTTTATGTTTATTCTCATTAACGTGGGAGTTGTGGATCTGTTAAATTCAATCTCTGGTTTGCGTAGTGCAGACTTACTCAGTGGGAACAGGGTAAGTAGTAACTGAGCAGTGCAGTATTAAATAAGAACAAGATGAGATATCCCTAGACATGGACTGTGGAACAAGAACAATCTGACCCCAGAGATTAAATAAAAGAGTTCAGTTTGTAATTCCCCTCGGCTATTGATTGGTGGAAACAGGGTGAGCAATAACTGAGCAGTACTAAATAAGAACAAGATGAGATATCCCTAGACATGGACTGTGGAACAAGAACAATCTGACCCCAGAGAGTAAATAAAAGAGATCAGTTTGTAATTCCCCTCGGCTATTGATTGGTGGAAACAGGGTGAGCAATAACTGAGCAGTACTAAATAAGAACAAGATGAGATATCCCTAGACATGGACTGTGGAACAAGAACAATCTGACCCCAGAGAGTAAATAAAAGAGATCAGTTTGTAATTCCCCTCGGCTATTGATTGGTGGAAACAGGGTGAGCAATAACTGAGCAGTACTAAATAAGAACAAGATGAGATATCCCTAGACATGGACTGTGGAATAAGAACAATCTGACCCCAGAGATTAAATAAAGAGTTCAGTTTGTAATTCCCCTCGGCTATTGATTGGTGGAAACAGGGTGAGCAATAACTGAGCAGTACTAAATAAGAACAAGATGAGATATCCCTAGACATGGACTGTGGAACAAGAACAATCTGACCCCAGAGAATAAATAAGAGTTCAGTTTGTAATTCCCCTCGGCTATTGATTGGTGGAAACAGGGTGAGCAATAACTGAGCAGTACTAAATAAGAACAAGATGAGATATCCCTAGACATGGACTGGGGAACAAGAACAATCTGACCCCAGAGATTAAATAAAAGAGATCAGTTTGTAATTCCCCTCGGCTATTGATTAGTGGAAACAGGGTGAGCAATAACTGAGCAGTACTAAATAAGAACAAGATGAGATATCCCTAGACATGGACTGGGGAACAAGAACAATCTGACCCCAGAGATTAAATAAAAGAGATCAGTTTGTAATTCCCCTCGGCTATTGATTGGTGGAAACAGGGTGAGCAATAACTGAGCAGTACTAAATAAGAACAAGATGAGATATCCCTAGACATGGACTGGGGAACAAGAACAATCTGACCCCAGAGATTAAATAAAAGAGTTCAGTTTGCAATTCCCCTCGGCTATTGATTGGTGGAAACAGGGTGAGCAATAACTGAGCAGTACTAAATAAGAACAAGATGAGATATCCCTAGACATGGACTGTGGAACAAGAACAATCTGACCCCAGAGATTAAATAAAGAGTTCAGTTTGTAATTCCCCTTGGCTCTTTCGTTTTTTCTCATTCTCTCTTTCTGTCTCGTTTTCTCTTTCTGTCTCGTTTTCTCGTTCTGGTCTCGTTTTCTCGTTCTGGTCTCGTTTTCTCGTTCTGGTCTCGTTTTCTCGTTCTGGTCTCGTTTTCTCGTTCTGGTCTCGTTTTCTCGTTCTGGTCTCGTTTTCTCGTTCTGGTCTCGTTTTCTCGTTCTGGTCTCGTTTTCTCGTTCTGGTCTCGTTTTCTCGTTCTGGTCTCGTTTTCTCGTTCTGGTCTCGTTTTCTCGTTCTGGTCTCGTTTTCTCGTTCTGGTCTCGTTTTCTCGTTCTGGTCTCGTTTTCTCGTTCTGGTCTCGTTTTCTCGTCTCGTTGTTCTCGTCTCGTTGTTCTCGTCTCGTTCAACAATAAAAGCCACTAATAGTCAAGGGGTTACTGAGGATGAAAGAAAAAGAGGACAATAAAAGAACAAAATTCATGGAGACATGATCATCATAACCTTGGGTTGTAGACTTCATTGGGATTCTTATTCACAGCATCTCTTTATTGATAAGTCTCAGCCTGAGGCTTTAAAATTTAGTCACATTTTACACCCCAGCCAGGAGATAAAAGCCACTAAGCCACAAGAGATTACTGAGGGTGATAAACTACAGAGTGTAGGAAACTGAGGAAATGTTAACTGAGGAGAAAGGCCAATAGAAAGAACCAGATTCAAGGAGACAGAAGATGATGATTGACATTACATTTAAATTATTGAAGATTGTAGTTGACAGGAAAGTAGGGAGCTGGGAGAGTTCCGCAGGTGCAAAAAGAAATTATTAGAATAGAACTTAGGGTTACAGCTAGCTATTGCAACAATAAAATGGTGAGACCTAGCTGCCAATTTCATACTGTGTACTTCATGAAGTTAAGTTAGCAAAAAAGAAATGCTTATTAGAACAATTGCCATGAAGATATCTGTAGAAGAAGGCACAGAAATTATGTTAGGATGATAGAAAAGGGATTGAAACTGTGATGCCAGGTTGATTGTGCTATGTGTAACCTTCCTTCCTTTTTCTTCTTCTCCCTTTCCTTTCCTTTCTCTTCTCTTCCTTTTCTCCTTTCTCTTCCTTTTTCTCCTTTCTCTTCCTTTTTCTCCTTTCTCTTCCTTTTTCTCCTTTCTCTTCCTTTTTCTCCTTTCTCTTCCTTTTTCTCCTTTCTCTTCCTTTTTCTCCTTTCTCTTCCTTTTTCTCCTTTCTCTTCCTTTTTCTCCTTTCTCTTCCTTTTTCTCCTTTCTCTTCCTTTTTCTCCTTTCTCTTCCTTTTTCTCCTTTCTCTTCCTTTTTCTCCTTTCTCTTCCTTTTTCTCCTTTCTCTTCCTTTTTCTCCTTTCTCTTCCTTTTTCTCCTTTCTCTTTGTTTTTGCTGCATATAGATTCATGAGGCTGTCTCATGGCTTCGTTTGGGTGATTACCAGACAACAGTCCATTCTTTTGTAATATATTTGCGATCTTAAGTGCATAAACACATGTGCGTTATCGCAGATTGTTTGAAACTATATACGGTTGTAGTTTGTGCATTTGTTACTCAAGTGTTGGGGGCTGTGAGCTATTTACAAAGTTCTTTGATCATCCCGACAGCATTAAGAGTTGGCAAAGTCTATCTACTGTATAGTAGCCTTTTTGATGGTACAAGTCGCACTGTTCACATCCTACCATCAGGCCATTGTTTATAACGATATTTTTATCGCACATAATATGCATGGCTGGGTATGAGATATTACTTCAAATGTTATTCAGGGGATAACCATAACGTTTGAAGTAATAAAAATATTGGATTGATAAATCCATTAATTCTTTAAAAAAAAAAAGACATATATTTTCTAGGCGTAGTGTAGATTGGGTACAAGGCTGAAAGTATAGAGCACAGTGAGGCTTAAACTCACTACTCAGTCATAATAGATCTAGTGAAACAAGCTTGCTAACCATTACACAACATTGTGCGTGTGTGCATGTATACACACACACAGTCGATATGAGGTATTATGATTACTTACATTATTCAGATTGTTATCCTCATCTTCATTGCCATATTCACAAACTTTCAGCATTCTTCAGGTGATGGAAATTTCAAACTGATCCCTTATTTCATCCATCAGGGTAGATTGTTTTAGTTCCATGTGCCATGCCTCTTGATGTCTGGGTTATTTCCCTTTAAATCACAACTCTTTGGCTCTAGTCACTGGATCGTCTTTATCCACTGGGCCATGTGTCATGGAGGACATCTGTGTGTGGATTTTTGTGACTTATAAACATAATGTCTCAGCAGTCTCTTTTTACCAGAGCTTATATTGCAATTTTTTGTTGTTATTCATTGCTTTTCTCTAGCACTCCTTATTACTGGTTCCCATATTGTATTCATTTCTATGCTTGGTTGGCTCAGGATATTCACACACACAGTATGCCAAAAAAGTATACACACTTCAGAAAAGTAAAAACTTTCATACTAAATTTAATCAGACATCACAAGATTAATACAAGTTATCTTTGCACTCTACAGTCATAAGAGAGGCTCAAAATGATAGCCTTTATTTTCCAGACATTTATTTGTATGGCAATCTACTGCTTGGGCAAAGTGTCCAGTTGAATTGCTGCACATTCATTTTCAATTTAAACTACATCCGCGTCCTGGGTAAGACAATAAACTACATCCAAGGCCTCTGATCAGGAGGTTCTGAGGAGTGTGGAACCACCTCTTAATTGCTGGTGTTCCCAGGTCCAACCTGACCCAGGGTGGTAGCACCTGTTAGGGTCCCAGCTATGGGCGAATAGTTAACTATTAGCAGCAATACAATTTTGAAGGAAAAATATTACCAGAAACAGATTTTTTCCAAAACAAAATATTACTAGCAATAAGAAAATGTCAGCATTAAATAACCTATTGATATGCCATAAAACAAAATAAACCAAAGAATACATATTTCTATTCATACAAATCTATGCTAAAAATGTTGTCAGCATTAAATAACCCATTGAAGTGTTGATATGTCGTAAGACAAAATAAACCAAACCAATCTAAACCAAAGAATACATATTCTGTCCATATGAATTTATCCTAAAAATGTTGTCGGCATTAAATAACCCATTAAGGTTGATATGCTGTAAAACAAAATAAACCAAACCAAATCATTTTCAATTTTTTGTCTAAGAGCCGCCTATGTATATGGTCTTAAACAAAAAAAACAAAAAAAAAATTAAACAGACCTTGCCAGTTCTTTTTAATTAAACTTGTTTGCCTAAATATTTTTTCTTATTTCTTATATTCATACCAGGTGTAACAAAATAATTGTCCATTCCACAAAATGTTTAATATCTAAAAAAAACTGCTTAACTAATTGAGTTTCTTTTCCCAGGTTTTCAGATAAAACATTTAGCCATCTTGATACCATTAGTCTTAAGGATCACTGAAAAACTCTGAGTCATTCAGCTGGAAAGAAAACAGATTAAAATCATTTTGTGTCAGCCCCACTGTCTTCTCAATTAAGCAATGGTGAGTGGAAAAAAAATTCTTCAGGCCTTCAGTAATCTTCAAAGTCCATTCAAGAACTATCAAATCAAGAGAACAATGAATAAGTTTAAAAACAGGAACAGTAGAGAGGAAAACTGGATCAGGCAGTCACAACAGTAAGAGCGATCATGGAGTTGGGAGGGTAAATATGAAAATAATCTTAAATTGCCCTTCTGGTCAAATGAGGACAGGAAAATAAGCAATTTTGAGGACATTAAAGAATCAAGTACATTTTCAAGCAATTATACTGACACTCCTGTAATATTTAATATATTTACTACACACACACACACACACACACACACACACATACATACATACATATATATATATATATATATATATATATATATATATATATATATATATATATAATATATATATATATATAATATATATATATATATATATATATATATATATATATATAATATATACTAGCAGTATAACCTGTCTTCGACTGGTTGTTTCATTACTGGGAATTTTTGCCGTTCAATTGGAGCAGTTTAAGTTTAAAGTCAGCCAACCCGAATGTCAATATTAGTAACAACAATTGGGTGCAACTGAGGCACATCCCCAAATGGGGGGGGGTAACAATTTGAATGGGGTGTGGCCCTGAAAAGAGCTGTATTTGCATTCTCAATATTGCAAAGAAGGAACCTCTTCCATAGACCATCATAATAATAATATACGATAATTTTCATTTATAATATTTTTTTTTTATAATTTTAATAATCTTTTGCATTAGAATTTGACTCTAAATTGGTTGTATGCTGTTTTTTACAGACATTAAATTTTGCCTTTGATCTTTGTGCAAATTGTAAAAAATCAGTTTTCGATTTTTCACCTTCAAGGTTGTAATTTTTTTCCAACCAATTTGAACTCGAAATCAGCACTGAAGAATTATCTATCAAACAAAAAAAAAATTCATCAAAATGGAGGGCAACTGGTCTAGGAGAAGGGCCTTGTGGCACGTAGTGCACCAGGTCTCTGTATTCAGCCCTTCCGAAAGTGTGGTTGGTTCTGCACAAAGCCTTCACCACTATAATCAAATCATATATACCGGTGTCTGGTTGTCGATTCCTAGGAACTGAGCTGCTTGACCCTCATACGTCAAATATGATGGCAGAGTCCACCATATATATATATGTTTCATTGAACATGACAGACAAAGTGCTTTGGTTTAGTTTTTTTTATACAATTTCTCATGTGATCTTTTTTTTTTTTTTTCAGTAGATAAATTATATAAAAACTGTCCAATTGTTCTTTCTTTCTTTCTAAGCATTTTCGGCTATACAACGAGCCATTATCAACGTTGAAATATATTAACTGTTAACAAGAAATATATTGTTATATGTAGGTATGTATTTATATAATTTTTTCATGTTCAAAACACCGTAAAGATATTGTGTCCATGTTCATAGTTGATATTAATGAGTGTTGGTTTTTTTGTTTTTATTAATAGGCTTCCGTTATTTTTAGCCTTTTTTCCTTCTTTTTTTTTCCTTCCTTTTTTCCTTCTTTTTTTTCCTTCCTTTTCTTTTTTTCCTTTTTTTTCCTTCTTACATGTAGATGATTCTATTATATTTGTATTATCAAGTATGTTACAATTAGTGTTCTGTAGGTCTTAATGAGTATTTAAATGAGACCTAATTGAGCTATGGTCAGAGAGATGTAGTGTGAGTCTTCTTGCTAAACATTCTATTCTTAACATACTTGTTGATAACACAAATATAATAGCATTGTCTACGTGTAAATATGTAGCAAATTTACTCTGAAATTCAGAAAGATGAAACCTGTCACAAGTAAACTTTTTACACTTTGTCATACAATTTCCCCATATTGTTCTTTTATATATATGTGTGTGTGTGCACATCTATCTATCTGTGTGTGTGTGTGTGTGTGTGTGTATATATATATATATATATATAAACAGCATTTTAAGATAGTCTAGGGGAGTTATAACATTGCTGCCATATATGGTCTGGGGCCCCTGCTGTTTGCCTTAGGGTTTTTGATAAGATCCAGAGACGGATATGCAATGTGATTGGCCCTGATCTGTCATCTTGTCTGCAGTCACTCTCTCACAGACGCGATGTTGCCTCACTCTGCCTTTTTTACAAGTACTTTCACGGTAATTGCTCCGAGGAGCTGCTTTCGCTTGTCCCTAAGCCTCGTGAATTTAAACATCCTATGAGGCTGGCATCCCGTTCCCACCCCTACACCGTTGAAACTGTTAGATGTAAACATATCTTCTACTCCAATAGCTTCATGTCTCGCACATCTCGCCTATGGAACTCCCTTCCCTATTACTGTTTCCCTGACAAATACAATCTCCAACGGTTTAAGTGTAACGTCAATCGACATCTCCAGTTGCCGTGATCTATCCACTTCCCTTCTCCACATCCTCTCATCTTTCATTCCTATCTGCTCTCGCTCCAAATCTTCTGTAACCCCCTTGCCTTGATCGACCCACTGTCTTTCTCTTTCTCCACATCCTCTCCTTTACCACACCTATCTGCTCTTCCTCCAACCCTTCTTTAACCCCTTGCGTGATAGTGGCCTCCAGCCTTGCTTGGGGTGATATGCTTAAAAAAAAAGAAAAAAAAAAAACTCTGAGTAAATAATTATACCCCCCCCCCTTACATTTACATATGTACAAGTGGTGTTGAAATTAATGGTAATTATAATTAGTTTTGACACTATAATTAACTTTTTTTTATGGACCTGACACTGACCGTATAATTCATTTTTTATTTATGTATTTCTTTATGGACAATGTCAAAAAGCAGAACAGTACGTGCGTTAGACAAACTCCGACACAGAGTCCATTGTCGATCAAGCAAAGTTGAATAGCGCCTTAAAAACGCAAATCTTTCTCCGATTCAAAACATTCATATCCGATCATTTTCATTTTCTAACTTAAACAAAGCGCTTTATAAAGACGGGATGGATTTTTATTCATGTCCTGCCAGAGATTTTAATAAGATTTCTCAAATATTCAGGCTGGTAGATGAAAATAAATAAGTATGGTGTGCACTAAAACATAATATTTTAAGTAGTAAAATCTGTCAGATTCATAAATATATGCACTCCCTGAAGACTTGGCCTATTGTGGAGGGGTTCTTCCAAGAAATGAGAAGCCCCTGGAACTGGTTTTGTTTCAATGAGCTTCCATCCCTGGTACCTTATTTTCTTTTGGAATACATGATTAATTTTTCTTATAATTCCTATTTTCCTCCATAAAATCACAATATTTTGCATTTATTTTAATATTTAATGTTTGTATAAATCTCATTGATTTGTTCATAGATCTTTTATTTTGTTGCCAAATATTTATTTTTAGTTATATTAATTGTTAAATTTAAAAAAAAGTTTTTCAAATTAACCACTAATGTTGGTAATGTTTCCATGATTTTTCCGTTCTGGTAATGTTCTTATTGGACAAAACATTGACAATGAAATAAAAAAGTTAAACTTGCAAATGATTTTCACATTCCAACTCTTTCTTTTTTCTTTGCATTCTTTTTTGTTTGTTCTCTCTCTTTCGTTCTCTCTCTCTCTCTGTCTCTTTCGTTCTCTCTCTCTCTGTCTCTTTTGTTCTCTCTCTCTCTCTGTCTCTTTTGTTCTCTCTCTCTCTCTGTCTCTTTCGTTCTCTCTCTCTCTCTGTCTCTTTCGTTCTCTCTCTCTCTCTGTCTCTTTCGTTCTCTCTCTCTCTCTGTCTCTTTCGTTCTCTCTCTCTCTCTGTCTCTTTCGTTCTCTCTCTCTCTCTGTCTCTTTCGTTCTCTCTCTCTCTCTGTCTCTTTCGTTCTCTCTCTCTCTCTGTCTCTTTCGTTCTCTCTCTCTCTCTGTCTCTTTCGTTCTCTCTCTCTCTCTGTCTCTTTCGTTCTCTCTCTCTCTCTGTCTCTTTCGTTCTCTCTCTCTCTCTGTCTCTTTCGTTCTCTCTCTCTCTCTGTCTCTTTCGTTCTCTCTCTCTCTCTGTCTCTTTCGTTCTCTCTCTCTCTCTGTCTCTTTCGTTCTCTCTCTCTCTCTGTCTCTTTCGTTCTCTCTCTCTCTCTGTCTCTTTCGTTCTCTCTCTCTCTCTGTCTCTTTCGTTCTCTCTCTCTCTCTGTCTCTTTCGTTCTCTCTCTCTCTCTGTCTCTTTCGTTCTCTCTCTCTCTCTGTCTCTTTCGTTCTCTCTCTCTCTCTGTCTCTTTCGTTCTCTCTCTCTCTCTGTCTCTTTCGTTCTCTCTCTCTCTCTGTCTCTTTCGTTCTCTCTCTCTCTCTGTCTCTTTCGTTCTCTCTCTCTCTCTGTCTCTTTCGTTCTCTCTCTCTCTCTGTCTCTTTCGTTCTCTCTCTCTCTCTGTCTCTTTCGTTCTCTCTCTCTCTCTGTCTCTTTCGTTCTCTCTCTCTCTCTGTCTCTTTCGTTCTCTCTCTCTCTCTGTCTCTTTCGTTCTCTCTCTCTCTCTGTCTCTTTCTCTCTCTCTCTGTCTCTTTCTCTCTCTCTCTGTCTCTTTCGTTCTCTCTCTGTCTCTTTCGTTCTCTCTCTGTCTCTTTCGTTCTCTCTCTGTCTCTTTCGTTCTCTCTCTGTCTCTTTCGTTCTCTCTCTCTCTCTCTGTCTCTTTCGTTCTCTCTCTCTCTCTCTGTCTCTTTCGTTCTCTCTCTCTCTCTCTGTCTCTTTCGTTCTCTCTCTCTCTCTCTGTCTCTTTCGTTCTCTCTCTCTCTCTCTGTCTCTTTCGTTCTCTCTCTCTCTCTCTGTCTCTTTCGTTCTCTCTCTCTCTCTCTGTCTCTTTCGTTCTCTCTCTCTCTCTCTGTCTCTTTCGTTCTCTCTCTCTCTCTCTGTCTCTTTCGTTCTCTCTCTCTCTCTCTGTCTCTTTCGTTCTCTCTCTCTCTCTCTCTGTCTCTTTCGTTCTCTCTCTCTCTCTCTCTGTCTCTTTCGTTCTCTCTCTCTCTCTCTCTCTGTCTCTTTCGTTCTCTCTCTCTCTCTCTCTCTGTCTCTTTCGTTCTCTCTCTCTCTCTCTCTCTGTCTCTTTCGTTCTCTCTCTCTCTCTCTCTCTGTCTCTTTCGTTCTCTCTCTCTCTCTCTGTCTCTTTCGTTCTCTCTCTCTCTCTCTGTCTCTTTCGTTCTCTCTCTCTCTCTCTGTCTCTTTCGTTCTCTCTCTCTCTCTGTCTCTTTCGTTCTCTCTCTCTCTCTGTCTCTTTCGTTCTCTCTCTCTCTCTGTCTCTTTCGTTCTCTCTCTCTCTCTGTCTCTTTCGTTCTCTCTCTCTCTCTGTCTCTTTCGTTCTCTCTCTCTCTCTGTCTCTTTCGTTCTCTCTCTCTCTCTGTCTCTTTCGTTCTCTCTCTCTCTCTGTCTCTTTCGTTCTCTCTCTCTCTCTGTCTCTTTCGTTCTCTCTCTCTCTCTGTCTCTTTCGTTCTCTCTCTCTCTCTGTCTCTTTCGTTCTCTCTCTCTCTCTGTCTCTTTCGTTCTCTCTCTCTCTCTGTCTCTTTCGTTCTCTCTCTCTCTCTGTCTCTTTCGTTCTCTCTCTCTCTCTGTCTCTTTCGTTCTCTCTCTCTCTCTGTCTCTTTCGTTCTCTCTCTCTCTCTGTCTCTTTCGTTCTCTCTCTCTCTCTGTCTCTTTCGTTCTCTCTCTCTCTCTGTCTCTTTCGTTCTCTCTCTCTCTCTGTCTCTTTCGTTCTCTCTCTCTCTCTGTCTCTTTCGTTCTCTCTCTCTCTCTGTCTCTTTCGTTCTCTCTCTCTCTCTGTCTCTTTCGTTCTCTCTCTCTCTCTCTGTCTCTTTCGTTCTCTCTCTCTCTCTCTGTCTCTTTCGTTCTCTCTCTCTCTCTCTGTCTCTTTCGTTCTCTCTCTCTCTCTCTGTCTCTTTCGTTCTCTCTCTCTCTCTCTGTCTCTTTCGTTCTCTCTCTCTCTCTCTGTCTCTTTCGTTCTCTCTCTCTCTCTGTCTCTTTCGTTCTCTCTCTCTCTCTGTCTCTTTCGTTCTCTCTCTCTCTCTGTCTCTTTCGTTCTCTCTCTGTCTCTTTCGTTCTCTCTCTGTCTCTTTCGTTCTCTCTCTGTCTCTTTCGTTCTCTCTCTGTCTCTTTCGTTCTCTCTCTGTCTCTTTCGTTCTCTCTCTGTCTCTTTCGTTCTCTCTCTCTCTCTCTCGTTCTCTCTCTCTCTCTCTCGTTCTCTTTCTCTCTCTCTCGTTCTCTTTCTCTCTCTTTCGTTCTCTCTCTCTCTGTCTCTTTCGTTCTCTCTCTCTTTCGTTCTCTCTCTCTCTCTGTCTCTTTCGTTCTCTCTCTCTCTCTCTCTCTTTCGTTCTCTCTCTCTCTCTCTTTCGTTCTCTCTCTCTCTCTCTCTTTCGCTCTCTCTCTCTCTCTCTTTCGTTCTCTCTCTCTCTCTCTCTCTTTCGTTCTCTCTCTCTCGTTCTCTCTCTCTCGTTCTCTTTCTCTCTCTTTCGTTCTCTCTCTCTCACTCTTTCGTTCTCTCTCTCTCTCTCTTTCGTTCTCTCTCTCTCGTACTCTCTCTCTCTGTCTCTCTCGTGTCCTCTCTCTCGTGTCCTCTCTCTCGTGTCCTCTCTCTCGTGTCCTCTCTCTCGTGTCCTCTCTCTCATATTTGTTGAATATTCACAAAATAATAGAAAAAAAAAACATCTGCTCATGATAGCAACAAAATGTCCTTGAACATAGGAATGTCTTGCTGGGTCTGAGTCAGTGAAACATTATTTTTAAAAAAAGTCTTTTTTAATAATAAAAATATTCAGTGTGTTTTGTTTAACATCCCTAAAATATCATCTCAACAGTCAGGTCATAAGTTTAAAAAGCTATGAGTCAGACAGATTAACAAGATTTTAAAATAAATGTTATTAAATCTTTTTGTTTCTCTCTATCTTTTTTTTTTTTCTTTCTCTCTCTTTTTAAACTTGTTATATAAAATAAGTCTTGTTAATGTGAACTCCAAGCAGCTGTTTTTAGATGATGATAAATTGAAACAGGAAGGCATTTTTATAAATAGAATAAACTCACAATCTTCACCTGTAATGTATACATAATTTCACGATGGGGATTTAATGAGTCCATGTACTAATGTTAGGTGAATTTGGATCTTAATTTCTGTTACATAATATTCAACTTGAGACAAATATTCATTACTGAATTAAGTTCATTAACGAGTAAGTGTTGAAAAATAAATATGTAAATATAAAGTATTTGTTGTACTGGATGTAACAGCAAAATTGTCCTTATCATGTATCATTGTCCATCCCACAAAATGCTTAATATTTAACAAACCACTAAGTTAATTGAGTCTCTTTTTTCCAGGTTTTCAGATCAGACATTTAGCTATCTTAATACCGTTTGTAGTAAGAACCACTGAAAAATCCTTTGAGTTATTCAGCTAGAAAGAGAACATGTTAAAATCGACCCACTATGTCTTCCAACTGAGAGGAAAAAGATCATTCATGTCTTCAGTAATGGTACCAACATTCATACTCTGGCTTCCATCTTCAAAGTCCAGTCAAGAGCCGTCAAGAGAATGGTGAAGAAATTTAAAAAAGAAGGAACAACAGAGAGGAAAGCCGGTTCCGAAGGTCACAGCAGGAAGAGGGATCATCATTTCAACCCAGAGCTAAATACATTCTTATTGTTCAAAGTAGTCTAATAATGTTATAAAAACCTTGGAGAATTACAGTAAGATATCTTTAATCATTTGTAAGATACAGTGGTTCAAATCTTAATCTAACACTTGGGCAATTTTGCTGTTACACCTGGTGTGTGTGTGTATGTATGTGTGTGTGTGTGTGTGTGTGTATGTATGTATGTGTGTGTGTATATGTGTGTGTGTATATGTATATGTGTTAAAGTACAAAAGTGGATTGTAATCTGACAGTTTGAAGATTTTTGTATGTCTAAGAGGGCATCGGATGGTAATGTGCGTTCGTAATTGTGTATGTGTTCCTGTCTAGTGGGAGTCCTTATGTGTTTACCTTTGTGCAGTGAAGCGTCACATCATTCTAATTTCTGGCTGATCTTTTTAAGCATATATTCTTTGTATTAGAAAAATAGACGTTAGATTCTTTAAGAATGGATTCAAGGTAAGATAGCAATGTTTTAGTCATGTGTTTATAGTTGGTAATAATGTTAAGTTTTCAATGTATTTTCTCCTAAAAGAATTATGTTCGTTTTTTTAAAATTTGGGTGGCATTAGTGAAATCAAGGTTATGCCCAGCATTGTTTCAGTGCAAAATGAAAAAGCTAGATGATTTATCTAAATGCAAGTCTCTCTTGTGTTCATAGTTGCAGCCTTTTAGATCATGTGATGTCTCCCCTACATAAACATTTTTGCATTGTAAACAATTTATTTGATAAATCCTGGCATTTGAATTGGTGTTGGGTTTATTTTTCTTCCTAATTATATCTCTGATTGTCTTGGAGGTGGTGGTAACAATCCTAGTATTAGGGGTGACTAATTTGTTTGCAAGTTGTTATATAGGAATAAAGTGTCACTGCCAACACTGGAGTTTGAACACAGATCACCAGAGAGCAAACACAGGTGATCCCATTTGAATAAATAGATCACGTGATGGTAAAGGAAATGTATATATGGGAATTAGCGTGGCGTCTAAGTGATCACTATATGGATTACTATTCGGATCACTATTTGGTGGTTACTATTGAAGTGAGTATTACCATGCAAGTGATATTAGTGCAAGTGTTATTCAAAGATGTCTGACGCCAGTATTGTTCAACGGTATTACTATAGTTGTATCTGTTATTACAAAGTCTTTTCTACAACGAGCATTATGAAAGTGACAATGAGTATTTGTTGATATTACATAAGTGGCAACGAGTGTTCATTGACATCGCAAAACAAATTTAATAGTGTTGGAGGGCAGGATTCTGAATTTTGTGTAATTTTTGTTAGAACTGTTATTGGTAGTTTGTTTTTTGTGAATTTTGTAAGCTCTATTTTTAGCATTGAGGATAATGTGGGTAGTGTTGAAGTTTGAAAGTTTTCTCAATATATTTCTCTTCATTTAGGTATTCTAGGCTGCATATCCTAAGAGCTCTGGTGTAAAATCATGTAATTAGTCCAGATTTTGTTCTTTGGTTGTGGTGGGAATAGAAGTTGATTAGGTGATTTTTGTTTGTGGGTTTATGATAAATTTTAAAATCTAATTTCTCATTGTTGCATATTAATAAAATGTCTAGGAAATGTAGAGAATTGTTTATTTTAAATTTGTGTGTGAATTCAGTGGTAGTTTCAGCCTTATTTTCATTATGTCTAATAGGTTTGTATCTTGGGATATAAGAGGATGTCATCTATATATCTTGGGTAGAGCTGTTTGATATGATGTGTTTAAATGAACTAGATTCTAATAATTCTAAGAAAAGGCAAGTGAATACACCACAGGTGAACCCATGGGTAAGCCGAATGTTTACTTGTAGAGAATATTGTTGAAGGAGAAGAAGCAGTGGTTAGTGATTAGTTTGCATATTTTTATGATTTCATGGATGAGTAGAGGAAGCTTTTCTTTGGACATTTTGAAGTGGTTTCTCACTATATTGAAGCATTTCATGATGGGTTTGTTGGTGTATAATGATTTGATGTCTAAACTTGCCATAACTATGTTTTTCTTATTTGTTTTATATTCTCTGGATGAAGTCACCAGAGTGTTTGATATGTGTTGTATTGATGGTAACCTAGGTATGGAGTTAGGACTTTGGCTCTAGCTAATTTGTGGTTGATTCCAGACACAATAGGTCTGATGGATATGTTGAGTTTGTGTGTCTTGGGTAAGCTGTATGGTGTGGTGGGGTCGTATTCTGTTAATCTGTTCCAGGATTTTTTTTTTCATGTTTTAATAGTTTCTTAACTAATTTGTTGAACCTTTGTGTTTTTTGTAAGTGTTGATATTTGGGAGGGACTCTAGTCTTTCAATGTAAACATCAGTGTTCATTATAACTATTCTACCTCCTGTCAGATGGGGTTATGGTGTTTTTGTTTGTGGATAAGTTTTTCAGTGCTTGTATGTAACTCCTGGGTAGCATAGTTTCATCGCTGTATGTGAGGGTGGCTGCTAATATACCTTGTATGAAACATTTTTCAAATTCAGTTTGGTTGAATTATTGTTTTTTGGTTAAGGTTGTGACAGTGTCAACTTTCTTTAATCCAGTGGCACATATATATATATATATATATATATATATATATATATATATGTGTGTGTGTATAATTAGGTGGATTTGAAATAATCATATCATTATGAGATATATATATAATATATGTGTGTGTATAATTAGGTGGATTTGAAATAATCATATCATTATGAGATATATATATATATATATATATATATATATATGTGTGTGTATAATTAGGTGGATTTGAAATAATCATATCATTATGAGATATATATATATATATATGTGTGTGTATAATTAGGTGGATTTGAAATAATCATATCATTATGAGATATATATATATATATATATGTGTGTGTGTATAATTAGGTGGATTTGAAATAATCATATCATTATGAGATATATATATGTGTGTGTATAATTAGGTGGATTTGAAATAATCATATCATTATGAGATATATATATATATATATATGTGTGTGTGTATAATTAGGTGGATTTGAAATAATCATATCATTATGAGATATATATATGTGTGTGTATAATTAGGTGGATTTGAAATAATCATATCATTATGAGATATATATATATATATATATATATATATATATATGTGTGTGTATAATTAGGTGGATTTGAAATAATCATATCATTATGAGATATATATATATATATATGTGTGTGTATAATTAGGTGGATTTGAAATAATCATATCATTATGAGATATATATATATATATATATATGTGTGTGTGTATAATTAGGTGGATTTGAAATAATCATATCATTATGAGATATATATATGTGTGTGTATAATTAGGTGGATTTGAAATAATCATATCATTATGAGATATATATATATATATATATGTGTGTGTATAATTAGGTGGATTTGAAATAATCATATCATTATGAGATATATATATATATATGTGTGTGTATAATTAGGTGGATTTGAAATAATCATATCATTATGAGATATATATATATATATATATATGTGTGTGTGTATAATTAGGTGGATTTGAAATAATTATATCATTACGAGATATATATATATATATGTGTGTGTGTGTATAATTAGGTGGATTTGAAATAATCATATCATTATGAGATATATATATATATATATGTGTGTGTGTGTATAATTAGGTGGATTTGAAATAATCATATCATTGAGATATATGTGTGTGTGTATATAATTAAAGGTAACATATCCATCAGTAATCCAAGTGTATCCTAGTAATATAAAATATTAAAACTGATCCACAAAAAGAGATCAATGTATATATTTATTATTACAGAGCCAAAATTAATACACACTAAAATCCAAAATGATTTTGGATTTTGTGTATTTTATATATATATATATATATATATTTATGGCCAGACTTTTCTGGTGAAGACTTGTGCCTAGGCACATAATGGGATTAAATGCAAAACCCATAAAAGGGCAGTGAACCCTCTTTTGTAGAGGCTCAACAGCCATCTTGCACAATGGGGTACACTGGACTCTATAAATGCGTATGCAGCCAGTGCAGTGATGGTAGCATTGTTGGGTGGAGGGCTTCCTAGATTGAAGTCGACAGTCAGTCGATGGTTTCTTCCAATGAAATCAGTGGCCACGTACCCATGACCAAAGCAAGGCTTGTTAGAGGACCTGAGCTATGGTTTGAACTGGAAAAATATGGGCTCTACTTGCCCAAGACACATTACACACAAATTAATACCTCTCTAGATTTAGGTATGTGAAGGAACTGGTCAAGTGCTTAACCAAGCAGCAACCCTATGACCACACCATTCATAGAACTGATGATAATGATGAGAATTTGCTGTCAAAAAAATTTGGAGATTAGCAAATTAATTTTCTGGAATGTTATGGATAAAAACAAAATGGAGAATTGTTTTTGAATAAATATAATTATTTTTTTTATTCTATGCAGTTAGGATTGTTTACTGCTTTGGTCTTTTAATTTTATTCATGGATTTATTTTGTCTATTTTCAGAGTTCTGATTTGAGACCAGACAAAGATCCCAGGAGCCTTGTTCCATGGCAAAAAAAAGGTAGGAATTTTACATTCTTGTTTCAGATGGCTATTAATACCCTGATATACTCAAATGAAAAATCCTCCCTCTGCCTACTTTGTCATCTTGAAGATTATTTACCTAACAAAAAAAAAAAAATGGAGTTTTTCAAAATCTTGAAAACATGTCAAAGTTCAACAGTCTGAACAAAGCCTGAAAGTTGTTGACTGAATTTCTGCCATGAGGAGTAATCATTATTTACATTCATACTAACATCCTCATCTTTTTGTTATCACAGTTATTCAGTTGGAAATTCCCTGAAGATCAGCAAATACCAGTTGAAACATTGTGGTAATGACAAAGATGAGGTATTAGTCCAAATATAAATAAAACTTGAAAAATATAAGTAAGAGGATGGTTGTAGAAATGCCTTCTATTTGCTTATTGACCGCTGATGTCAAAGGTACACATTAGTAGTAGGGCAATTGTAACACCAGAGAAAATGGCTTCGGACATGTCTCACAAAAAGAAAATGGCGACTTTGAGTCATATATTTAAAACAAGATAGAAAACATTATTAGGAAGAGAGAATGCAACTTTAGAGAAAATGGCTTACCTCTGGGATAAAAACGGATTTGGACATGTCTCGCATATAAAATATTCCCAAAAGGAAATTGGTGGCTTCACGAGACCTATTTAAAACAGATCGTGGAGTCAGACTTTTACAAGAATCTCTTTTTCACGTATGCAAATTTTAACCATCGCTCAATCTGTAAAAACTGCTTAAAGACACAACAGAGGGGATTGTAAGTACCGTAACAAACAGGAGACATGTTGTTGGAATGTCTGATCCTAGTTCATGCTACTACTCTCTTGGGAGAAGGAAACTAATGCTGAACATTTATTACGAGTCCGAAGAAACTGACTACAGCAGTAGAGGTCAAATCTTTGTTTACAGATTGCAGTCTGATGAAATGGATTCTGATATAAGTGCATATTAAGCAGAAGAGTCGTATTCTATCGCACAGATTTGACATTCATCGGTGCTTCCTGAATGTTTATGGAAACCAATCAAGAATAAAGGGTTTGGTTCAAACTTTCATAGACATGGTTCAGTGGGGGAAAATGGGCAAGCAACATAAAAGTTAATCAGACTGGATAATTTTGACTCGTGTTAATATAACTCTTAAGCATGCAAAGTAAAATTAGAATGATATAACACTATAGATTGAATAATGAGTTTTGTTCAAAATTTTAAGGTTATCAAGTACGATGACAGGCCGCTAGAGAAGGCTAGGACGTATAATGGATGAAATGTTGTGAATTTAACAACCAAAATGGACATATTAATCCAAATAATAAAATGTGATGATACTTTCTCCTCTCAAGAAATTTGATGAATATGGTTTATAATTTTATGAAAGACATTTAAGGAAATTATGGGTGTCAACACATTGACCTGCAACCACATGATAACTCATGGTTGGCAGTTTTTATTATGATGCAGACCACAAATTATCTCCTGCTTGGGATTTTCTAATACATTTTTATCTGCAGGTGACAAGTTTATTTACGGTGATACTGTTGGAATCTGTCTACCCAGCTTTTTGTTTTTATCTGAGTGTCGGGATTCCAGACATTTAACAACATCTTTTAAATGAAACATAAAATGGTAATTCACTGAAGGAAAAGTAGAAACAAAATGTCAGTTGAAATAATATTTATATATTGTTTTCAGAAATGTACCATAGCAATAAAATGTTCAATTTTTCTACAGTGAAGCTCGTTTTATAAAATAATTAAATGCTTTTAGTGTGGTGTGAAATATGTGGACGGACTTACAGTCAGCTTGACATGTTTGTGAGTTCGTAGACAAAGGCGTAGTTGGTGGTTGCTGGTTAATCCCTTCTATTGTGCGTGTGGACAAGGCCTTAATCAGCAGCTGCCATCTGTTGTCTCTTCCATTCTGTGAGTGGTGTAGGGAGTTATTATTGTTATTTTCTAAATGGTTCAAGATAGCATATATGTCTACAACTGCATCCACAAGTATTTTGGCAGCATTTGCCCTTGTAAAGATTGTTTATCCAGAAAACCTTCTGATGGATTTTTATTCGTCAAAAAATATATATAGGAATCAATTCCTAGAATACTTTTAGTCTAAACACAATGTTAAAGCTTCCACTGAAGCTATAAATCGAGTCATAAATATAGATTATTTCAAGCCACTGTAGAGATGGTGTTAATGAATGGTGCCACTGCCTGGACATTAACTAAAACCTTAGAGTCTAATCTTGATGGGACCTACACTCGAATTTTGGGTGTTAACTATTTGCCCATAGCTGGGACCCTAACAGGTGCTACCACCCTGGTTCAGGGTGAACCTGGGAACACCAGCAATTAAGAGGCAGTTCCATACTGCTCAAAACCTCCTGATCAGAGGCCTTGCTGTTGAATGTAGTTTATCATCTTACCCAGGACGTGGATGTAGTTTATCGTCATACCCAGAACAGTGGACAGTATGAACAATCATTTGTTTTGGGACATATGTAAATCCTTTTAATATATGCAAGTAAGTTGTTTGCCTTATTAAATGTTTTGTTTGTTACGGTCGCGTATCTCGTCTTTCCATATTCACATTCGGTGTTAGTGTATCAATGGCTATGCTAAATGCTAATAATATTAGTATCGGTGTGCCTACTGGAAGGCTAAAACACATTATTCTTCCTAACACTACATATCCGGTAAACTATGGCTGGCTGATAAATTATATTAATACCTCTAAAGCTGAATTGATTGGCTTCAACCAGCAAGGCTCAATACAAACTGTCACTGGTAAATGGATATTTTACATACCTAAGCGAGATAAATTCTACTGAAAATGATGTGAAAATTCGCATAGCTAAAGTCTGGACTGCCTTGAATAAAATGGATATAATCTGGAAATCTGGTCTACCAGACAACCTCAAGCAGAGATTCTTTCAAGCCAGTGTAGAGGTGGGGTTAATGTATGGTGCCACTGCCCGGACATTAACTAAAAACGTTAGTGACTAATCTTGATGGAACCTACTCGGATGCTGAGAACTATACTTAGAGACGCCATACTACTAAATGACGGCTATATGGACCCATCCTGAATGCAGAATGCACTTTGCAGGGTACGGATGGCAAGCAAAACAAGAACTTGCAAGTGATCTACTGCTCTAAACACCTAGTCATATCGTGATGGTTGGTGTAATAAACTAACTCAAATAAATAACCGCCCTGAGTAGGACGATAAACTCCATCCGCGTCCTGGGTAGGACGATAAACTACATGCAACAGCTATGTCTCTGATCAAGGCCACCTCTTAATTGCTGTTTCTCCCAGGTCTACCCTGACGCGGAGTGGTAACACCTGTTAGGGTCCGAGCTATGGGCAAATAGTTAACCCCCAAACTGGGGTCAAAACACTATGAAAGTGTAAAAATAGGTTTTAATACCAGCAATAAATTTTTGTAAAAAATTATTACCAGCAATACATTATTGAAAAAAAAAATATTACCAGCAATAAAAATGTTGTCGGCATTAAATAACCCATTGAGGTTGATATGCCGTAAAACAAAATAAACCAAACCAATCTAAACCAAAGAATACATATTCTATTCATACTAATCTATCCTAAAAAAGTTGTCTGCATTAAATAACCCATTGAGGTTGATATGCCGTAAAACAAAATAAACCAAACCAATCTAAACCAAAGAATACATATTCTATTCATACGAATCTATCCTAAAAATGTTGTCGGCATTAAATAACCCATTGAGGTTGATATGCCGTAAAACAAAATAAACCAAACCAATCTAAACCAAAGAATACATATTCTATTCATACGAATCTATCCTAAAAATGTTGTCGGCATTAAATAACCCATTGAGGTTGATATGCCGTAAAACAAAATAAACCAAACCAATCTAAACCAAAGAATACATATTCTATTCATACGAATCTATCCTAAAAATATTGTCGGCATTAAAGAACCCATTGAGGTTGATATGCCATAAAACAAAATAAACCAAACCAATCTAAACCAAAGAATACATATTCTATTCATACGAATCTATCCTAAAAATGTTGTCTGCATTAAATAACCCATTGAGGTTGATATGCCGTAAAAAAAAATAAACCAAACCAATCTAAACCAAAGAATACATATTCTATTCATACGAATCTATCCTAAAAAAGTTGTCTGCATTAAATAACCCATTGAGGTTGATATGCCGTAAAACAAAATAAACCAAACCAATCTAAACCAAAGAATACATATTCTATTCATACGAATCTATCCTAAAAAAGTTGTCTGCATTAAATAACCCATTGAGGTTGATATGCCGTAAAACAAAATAAACCAAACCAATCTAAACCAAAGAATACATATTCTATTCATACGAATCTATCCTAAAAATATTGTCAGCATTAAAGAACCCATTGAGGTTGATATGCCATAAAACAAAATAAACCAAACCAATCTAAACCAAAGAATACATATTCTATTCATACGAATCTATCCTAAAAATGTTGTCGGCATTAAAGAACCCATTGAGGTTGATATGCCGTAAAACAAAATAAACCAAACCAATCTAAACCAAAGAATACATATTCTATTCATACGAATCTATCCTAAAAATGTTGTCGGCATTAAAGAACCCATTGAGGTTGATATGCCGTAAAACAAAATAAACCAAACCAATCTAAACCAAAGAATACATATTCTATTCATACGAATCTATCCTAAAAATGTTGTCGGCATTAAAGAACCCATTGAGGTTGATATGCCGTAAAACAAAATAAACCAAACCAATCTAAACCAAAGAATACATATTCTATTCATACGAATCTATCCTAAAAATGTTGTCGGCATTAAATAACCCATTGAGGTTGATATGCCGTAAAACAAAATAAACCAAACCAATCTAAACCAAAGAATACATATTCTATTCATACGAATCTATCCTAAAAATCTTGTCGGCATTAAATAACCCATTGACGTTGATATGTCAATAAAACAAACCAAACCAAAACAAAAAAAAATAAGTTAAGTCAGATTTTATAATTGATCTCTGGCAATCAACATGCGAATCATTTATTCACTTTAGCATTTGTATTTAAATTATGATTTCTATTGAAATTTCAGAGATTGCTAAGGAACTCCCCAAAGCATATGATCCCGGATATGTGGAATCTGTCTGGTATGACTGGTGGGAGGAGAAAGGTGTTCATAAGCCACCACCTTTTCAGGTAATGCACAATAAAACTGGCATGATTTAAAATAAACGCTGCATCCTTTCAGAATGTAAGCAATCATGGCTACCCACAAATTCCTTTCCTTTATTTTCTGTGAATTGTTAGGCATTCTTGAGAAAGATAGTTGCATGCATTTCCATTGCCTTCTCCATGGTTTTCCTTCTCTTGGACTAGTTGCCACCCAAGACGAGTTAGTCTCGTCTAATCTACTATTTAACCCATAACTGGGAGGAGATGAGATGGATCCCTACTTTGGAACAAAAAAACTTGAGTTACCGAGGGGAATTAACTAAAATTGGGAAAGGTATGAATCTGCCTTTTCTCCCCACAACTATAGGTTAATTAGTAAGACCTGTATCACTAAACCATTATTATCTACCAAAAAAAAAAATTCTTACAATCTAAAAATATTTTCTGGCTTTAAATAACTTGCAGAGGGTTGATAAACTATAGAAAAGGAATGAATCCGTCAATCAATGAAATACCGATTAGTTAGACAGACATGTCTTTTTAGATTTAGTTACATTTTCTGGTACATAAATGTATAAAAACTATTGTGACCATAAAGTGAGGGATCAATTTTATATTGATTATAGTGTCGAATTGATCCTTCATTTTATATCCACATAATTGTTTATCACATTAGTCATGAATTCACCTCTTCTGCTCTCATCTATAGGTTAAAAGACTTGTATCACTAAACTATTATTATCCACCACAAAAAAACATTCTTACAATCTAAAATTATTTTCTGGCTTAAAATAACCTGCAAACGGTTGATAAACTGTAGAAAATGAATCGATCAGTCAATGGAATAATGATTATCTACGCAGGCATTTCTTTTAGATTTCTTTTCATTCTCTGGAATATAAATATATAGAAACTTCCATATCCACAGAGTGAGGGATCAGTTTATATATTGATTCTAATATAGAATTGATCCCTGACTTTATATCCACATAATTTCTTATTTGTTTATCAAAATCTGATTAGATAGAATCCACCTCTTCTCCCCCAGCTATGGGTTAATTAGTAAAACTTGTGTCACTAAACTATTACTGTTTCCACAAAAAAAAAAATATTCTTACAATCTAAAAATATTTTCTGGCTTTAAATAACCTGCAAATGGTTGATAAGTCATTGAAAATGAATCAATCAATAAATATTTTAGTGAAATATATATTATATACAACACTGAGATTTTAATGGATATAGTACAACTTGTAAAAAAGAGTTTATATAGGGATGACTGTGCTGCAGTTTTCTTACATTGTTTGGATTATTGTCCTCATCTTTGTCGCCATATTTATTACAACGTTTCGGCCGTTGTACACTCTGGCCTTCTTCAGGTGGTTGGAATGTCGAACTGAACCCTTTATTTCACTCACTGGGTTAGACTGTTCTAGTTCCACATGCTATGTTTAATGGATGTCAGTTATCTCCTGTTAAGTTCTCCACTGCCTTAACCAGGTATTGAGCTCACACTCTTTGGGCTCTGTCACTGGATCTAACTAACACTTTTATTGTATTCGCTTGTGGTTTAGTATGTTTTGCAACTAAAATATTTTGTTCTTTCCTATCTTTTAGTAAATAGTAAACCAACTGTACTGTATCTGTCTATATTTCTGAGATGAGGTATTATGAGTATGCTATTTACATTATTCAAACTATTGTCCTCATCTTTGTCGCCATATTTTTTACAATATTTCAGCCATTGTATGCTCCAGCCTTCTTCAGATGGTTAAGGCAGTGGAGAACTTGGAGTGGGCATTAATAGGAGATAACTGACATCCATTAAACATGGCAGTCTACTCCAGTGAGCGAAATAAAGGGTTCAGTTCGACATTCCAACTACCTGAAGAAGGCCAGAGTGTACAATGGCCGAAATGTTGTAATAAATATGGCGACAAAGATGAGGACAATAGTCCGAATAATGTACATAATACCTCATCTCAGAAATATAGACAAATACTACAGTTTTCTAATACTCAAGGTTGTAATTTATTCCCTGTTTTCAAATTAAAAAACACAGACATGATGAGGCAGAACCTGGGACGAGCACAACTGGTTCCGACTTGCCTTTTCCGGCCAAAAAAGAGCCCGTATTTGCTTAGCATGTAGGGCTACTGCAGTTGAAATGAAGAAGAAAAAGAAAGCACTTACTGCTCTGCCGTAATCCGTCCTCGGCCAGATAACGTAGAAGAATAAGGGGAGACTTGCATCGCCTTTTTATGCAATGCATTATGGGACAGAGACGGAATGAACTATGGGATCGCATGAAGACGCAAGGGATTATGGGTATATGGAAAAATATAAAAGCACCTAGTTTTTCCCCAGTTCGAGAGAAGCTTGGAGTGACGTTCCCGGTTGGCGGCTGGAAAAGTCTGTTTGTGCGATTTTGAGACGGAACGACTAGAGGTTGGATTACCAGTTGGGAGAGCTCGAATTTACTCGCTGGTGGCCGTTTTTCTTTCTATTTCATCACAGGGTCGTATTATACTTAAGGACGTAATTTATTCTCCATTTTTAGTGTCAGAAATATGAGGCTGTATTATACTCAAGAAAATATCGTATGCTGTTATATAAATGAATGGTATGCTATAAATGACGATTTGCTAATAGTACACGAGATAAATTGCAATTTTAGATAATTAAATTGATATTAAATTCTGTAGATATTTATTAATATTTGGTTCATGGGATTTTTTTTTTTTATTTATTTAAATTTAAAAATAAAAGAATAAAAAATTTCATTGTCAAAATAAATTGTATAATTTTGTTTTAATCTTTTCTTTTGTTCTGTCTTTTTAGGATCTTCCAAAAAAGAAAAAAATGATTGTATGTTTGCCCCCGCCAAATGTGACTGGTTCTCTTCACCTTGGCCATGCACTTACCTGTTCCATCCAAGATGCTATTGTCCGATGGTTAGTTTTCAAACGGTTTTGCACCATTTCTATTCAACTTAATTCAGTTTAGTTTTATTTCATTAAGGTGGGGTAAGTTTCAATTATGATTTAAATGTTTTTAAAGATGCATACATATGTACATAGATAGCCATTTTGTTTCTTTTTCGGTTAAAGCAGGACGAGGATTAAACTTGCATAATGCAAGGTGGGTCAGCCTGATAAAGGATTTGTTATAATGATTTGAGGCAAGGTTTTGCAAGGCTGGATGACAAAGAAATCAACTCTTGATTCTCCACTTCTGCTTTTAACTTTATTGCATTCTGTTCTTCTGCTTTATGTTCAGTGTCCCCTCAGAGCACAGGTGATTATGGTTCTCCACAATTTCCTGTTCTTTGTAAATTGTCTTTTTGCTATTTCTCCTAAATTCTTTGCCACCATCCATTTATTAGGTTGGTGCGTAATTATCAGGCGTTTTTAAACAATATTTATTATGAAAAAAAGAAACATAACAATTCAACAATAATATTTTTAAATGATTATTCTGGAGCGTATGATTATCGGCATGCATTTTTATAACCTGAAAATAAAATATTTTTATTAAAAAAAAAAGTAAACAAAACAGCTATTTTTATTAACAAATAATTTGCCTACAAAAACGCCTGATAATTATGCACCAACCCAATACTAAAGCTCATCAAGTATGTTATGTTGTTTCCCTCTTGCCTGCAATCTGTCCTGTGAGTACCAGATTTCCCAAGCCCACCTTCCTCATTATTTCAGTTGTCCCTTCTTATAATATCTGTCTATATTTCTGAGGTGAGATATTGTAGCTATTTACATTGTTCAGACTCATTCTCATCTTTATTGTCATATTCATGATATTTCAGTCACTTTACACTCCGGTGTTCTTCGGGCGATATACATCGGAATTTAACTGAAACTGAGATATCCAGAAAAACATGGAACTAAAGCAATCTACCCTTGTAGATTAAATAAAGGGTTTGGTTCAAAATTCTAATGTACATCACCTGAAGAAGACTGGAGCATACAGCAGTTGAAATGTCATGAATATGACAATAAAGATGAGGACAACAGTACAAACAATGTAAATTGTCTCTTCCTAATGTTAAGTTTAAGTTTCCTTTTTCTCTAAAACATTGTTGTTGTTCACACGTCCGGTCCATGGTATCCTCAGCATTGCATTCTTCTGTAGAACCACATTTCTGTTGCTTCAAGTCATCTTTGAGGAGATTGTCCAGTATTCACTGGCATATAGGAAGACGGATCTCGCATAACAGTTCAATACTCTTCTCTTTATGTGCTGATTGGGATTCATTTTGTGATTTTTTTTTTTTTTTCTTTGCGGTGTCCCTTGGAGTGAAATTTTGAGAATTTTGCCACTGAGGTTTCTTGGGTAAAAGCCAGCACGATGTTTTGGTTTCTTCTCAGAAATACGAGATGGAATAAAATCTCCTTGGTTCACACCTGCTTGTTCAGCTACTAGAGCTCACAAGAATCACCTTTTCCAGGTGTGCCAACATGATAGTTCCAATTACAGCAGGCTCTTCTTTGTGTCAAAGAGGCAAAGTTTTTGTTTCCTCACAGAATGAGGCATCATATAGTTTTTAACATATTCATATGACTACTGATGACTCTGTAATAATGTGTTTAATAAGAGTAATGTGTTTATGTGTTTAATAAGAGTAAGTTTTCTATCCTTCCTCTCTTCATTCAATTTGATCATCCTGGTGATGACGATAAACTACATCCGCGTCCTGGTGATGACGATAAACTACATCCGCGTCCTGGTGATGACGATAAACTACATCCGCGTCCTGGTGATGACGATAAACTACATCCGCGTCCTGGTGATGACGATAAACTACATCCGCGTCCTGGTGATGACGATAAACTACATCCGCGTCCTGGTGATGACGATAAACTACATCCGCGTCCTGGTGATGACGATAAACTACATCCAACAGCTAGGCCTCTGATATTACGTTTTTGAAAAAAATAATGTTGCCAGGTGTACGTTTCTGAAAAAATATTACCAGCTATACATTGTTGCCTGCAGTGGGGTAAAGGTTAAGAACTCAAGTGAACTGTCTGATCCTTCTACTGGACTGTTAGCTTTCTACCTCTTTTTGGCAAAGAGGTTCTTATCAACTCTGAATTGGTTAAGCATCTGACCTTTCAAGGTCTTCTTTCAGACAAGCAATATGGCTTTGGCTTCCCTCGATTAACTGCTGTTTTAACAGTTATAAGCTCTCAAAGTGCATATCAATCTTTAGATAAGAATGATGAAATTCAGGTTGTTGTTTTGGATATCTCGAAGGCATTTGACAGCGTTTGACATACTGGTCTTTACAATAATTTCTCATCTCGAGAAATTTGACGAATATGGTTATAATTTTATTAAAGAAATTTAAGAAAATTCTGGGCTCTTAACACATTCACCTGAAACCACATAACTCATGGTTGGAAGTTTTTTTTTTTTTAATATGCAGGCCACAAGTTATCTCCTGCTTGGCATTTTCTAATACATCTTCATCTGCAGATGACAAGAAGTTTATTAACAGTGATCCAGGTTTTTGTTTTTAGCTGAATGTCAGGCTGGTCTTCACAAGTTAAAATGTATTTCTAGGCAAATTTTTGAACTGATTCAGTCCTTCTTATTAAATTGCAAAAGGAAACTAGATCTTTTTGCATTAATGTGGGTGTCCCTCAGGACCTTATCCCTGGACCAATGTTGTTCCTAATTTTCATCAATGACCTTCGGTTTCTATGCTGATAACTATTTACTCCTGTTTTAATAGTAAGTCTTATTTCGATAAGGTCAAATTGGCAACTGATTTCATAAATGACCAACAATCTGTTGTTAACTGGGGCAAGGAATGGCTTGTTAATTTTAACACCTCCAAAATGAAACTTTTCATGAAACTACTTTGTTCAATCGTTTTTAGAGAATCTGAATCTTTTTTGCCTTCCATCAGTATGGCTGCTGCTAACCTCCAGGAGAGTGACTAATTGCTTAGGTTCTGACATGAGGTGGAAAGATTATGTTGAAATGGTTACTATGTCTGCTGCTAGGAAATTTAGTTGACTGTGTCATGCTCGATAATTTTTCTTGCCAGAATTTTTTTTTTTATTTATTTATAAGTCTACAATTTATCCATGCACTGAATATTGCTGCTATATCCGATCTAGTGCTTCTGCTATGTAATTTAGAGATTCTTGATAAAATCCAAAGAATCTGTAATATTAACAATCCTGACCTGGCATCTCTACTTCAGTCACTTTCCTTTCTCCATAACATAGATTCACTGTACCTTTTCTATAAATATTTTTATGGTAATTGGTCTAATGAGCTTTCATCTTTGGTACCTTAACTTTATGAAATTAAGCACAGTACTAGATTGGCAGCTAGGTCTCATCATTTTACGGTTGAAATTGTGTGATATAACTATAAATTCTATGCTAATAGTTTCTTTTCACACTTCTCACTTTCTTCCAGGCTCTTGCTTTCCAGTCAACTTTGATCTTCAAAAATTTAAATGCAGTGTCATTCGTTATCTTGTTCTTATCTTTAAATTCTTGTTCTTTTTATTGTTCTCTCTCTTTGTTTTGCTTTTTCTCATTCGTTCACACTCGGTGACCCCTTGTGTCTTAGTGGCTTGCTTGGAGTTAATGATTAAAAATAATTACTCTTGTATAATGTGTACATTTTAGCTTAAGTTAGTGGGTGCATCGACCAATCCAAAAGTTGCCTTTATTTTCTTTCAATTATTCCAAGTCCATTGGAATGGTCTTTTTTGTACATATCTGAAATGTTTCAAGTGAAGGCTTGGGACTATTTTTAATCCATTTATGCCTAATGTCCAACGAGATAAACATGGTTCTAATCACGTCTGGGCACGAAGCCTCATTTATTAGGTTGTAATAGTTCTGTACTACAACAAAGAATTGGAACTCTTCATCATGTTGCAAGAAATATTATAGTCTACTAATGTCTTAGGCTTGGTACCTGAAGATAATTAAGACTATGCGCATCTTGTTGGGCATTATGCATAAATGTGACATTACAGCTGAAGTCTAATTAACACTGAGAGAAGACATGCAACAGAGACCAATTATAATATATAATTACAAATGAGAGAGAGAGAGAGAGACTGAGAGAGAAGCTTTTCTGGATAAGCTTGAAATTTATGCATCCAGAAAATGACATTGTAGTTGTCACACACCAACTCTCTCTCTAACTCTCTCACTCTCTCTCTAACTCTCTCACTCTCTCTCTAACTCTCTCACTCTCTCTCTAACTCTCTCTCTAACTCTCTCACTCTCTCTCTAACTCTCTCACTCTCTCTCTAACTCTCTCACTCTCTCTCTAACTCTCTCTCTAACTCTCTCACTCTCTCTCTAACTCTCTCTCTAACTCTCTCACTCTCTCTCTAACTCTCTCACTCTCTCTCTAACTCTCTCACTCTCTCTCTCTAACTCTCTCACTCTCTCTCTCTAACTCTCTCACTCTCTCTCTAACTCTCTCACTCTCTCTCTAACTCTCTCACTCTCTCTCTCTAACTCTCTCACTCTCTCTCTCTAACTCTCTCACTCTCTCTCTTTAACTCTCTCACTCTCTCTCTCTAACTCTCTCACTCTCTCTCTCTAACTCTCTCACTCTCTCTCTCTAACTCTCTCACTCTCTCTCTCTAACTCTCTCACTCTCTCTCTTTAACTCTCTCTCTCTAACTCTCTCTCTCTAACTCTCTCTCTCTCTCTAACTCTCTCTCTCTCTCTAACTCTCTCTCTAACTCTCTCTCTCTCTCTCTCTAACTCTTTCACTCTCTTTCTCTTACCCTCTCTCTTTCTCTTACCCTCTCTCTTTCTCTTACCCTCTCTCTTTCTCTTACCCTCTCTCTTTCTCTTACCCTCTCTCTTTCTCTTACCTTCTCTCTTTCTCTTACCTTCTCTCTTTCTCTTACCCTCTCTCTTTCTCTTACCCTCTCTCTTTCTCTTTTAATAACTTTGTCTCTCTCTCTCTCTATACATATCTCACTTGTTTTCTAATAAAGGATTCCTTAGCATGCAGAATAAGTTTCATTTTATTTTTGATACATTTTACGACAGAAATGTGTTGGAAATTAGGAGGTGAGGTATTGTCAATGGTCAGTGATCAAGTTACAGTAGGGAAAATATTTATTTTCTATAGTAACATCAGAAAAAGAATCTTGTCAATTTTCATCTGTAAATCTACAAATACTGTCCTTTTATACCTCACCTAATAAATTCAGCTCAACCTGAATAGGCTCAAAGGAATGCAATTCAGAATTATTTTTTTCTTTCAAGGCACCGTATGCGGGGTCATCAAGTCCTGTGGGTTCCTGGCACTGACCATGCAGGCATTGCCACCCAGATAGTCGTGGAAAAGCACCTGTGGAAGAAGAAAATAACAAAATTGGACATTGGACGAGAGAAATTTCTGGAAGAAGTCTGGAAGTGGAAGAATGAGTAAGTCCTCTTTTTCTTGAAATCTGTCAATGCCATTTTTCATTCTAGCAAGTGGTTGAGTATGTCCCTAACAGATGACTTTGTACATTAAGGTATCGGTCAATTGATGCAAAACTTAATAATTATATCTTTTTCTTTAGTGTTAGGGAAATCTGAAAAGCGTATTTGAAGTTTACTTTCTAGGCTGTAAAACAAAAGTTCCTAAAGTCCAAATATCCATGTTCACACATCCAGCCTCCTTGCAGGAAAATCCCATTGCATTTGTTGGACCCTTTACTGTTTGCTATGGAAATGGATTAGTATATTTTTCTATGAAATTCATTCCCCTTATTAACACTTGAACCTTGATGAGTTAACAGAAGCTTACTGACCTCATTGAGAGAAATATTTCTTGCTGCAAAAACAGCACATGACACAAACGCATCTTGACCTTCAAGATATGTTGTCATTTCCTTCCCGTCTTGGGTATGTCGACAAACAACATCTGGCAACAAGGCCTCTGATCAGGAGATTTTGGGGTGCATGGAACCACCTCTCAATTGGTATTGTTCCCAGGCCTGCCCTGACCCCAAACTGGAGTCAAAACACTATGAAAGTATAAAAAATATATTTTTATATTAAAAATACTAGCAATACATTTTTGGTAAACAGAAAAAATATTTACAATACATTAAAAAAAAAAAAAATCCCCCCAAAACAGCAATACATTGGGGGGGGGGGGTGCAGCAAAAAAAATACATAAATTACCATTATTTTGAAATAAAAAAAAAAATTACCAACAATACATTTTGAAAAAAAATAAAAATTACCAACAATACATTTTTGAAAAAAAAATAAAAATTACCAGCAATACATTTTGAAAAAAAAAAAAAATTACCAACAATACATTTTGAAAAAAAAAAAAAAAAATTACCAACAATACATTTAAAAAAAAAAACAAATTTAGCAACAATACATTTGTCTCTTGGCGAAAGATTTCTTTACAAAAGTATGTCAAAGGTAAATGATCTACAATCTGACTTATTACAAAAAATACATAATCTATTCATATAAATCTATCCAAAAAATCTTGTTGGCATTGAATAACCCATTAAGGTTGTCCTTCTGTACAGTTTTTAAAAGGCCAAAGAAATTTAGAAGCTGTGACAAGAGTTTCCACATTTTATGATATAAACCTTAATCAGCATTTCAACACTTGCCTTCCTCTTTTTGCTCAAAACAGAAGTCATATTTGTTAAGAATTGGCAATGGAAAATGACTATTAAAAAGAAAAAGGAAGATAATCATCTCTTGTAATAATCATTCTTGAAAAATCTACGATGAATAGTTTGAAAAGAAAAAAATATAATGCATGCTTTGTTGTTTCGAGCAGCATGCCCATCTTGGCTTTTAGATTCATAACGTTTTGCCCATTGTAACCTTCAGTCTTCTTCAGGTGTCAATATGCTCAGTAAATTTCTTGTAATTGTGAACCAAACACTTTATTCAATCAATGGATTAGACAGTTTCTGTTCCACTTTACATGCACAGGATATTTTGTATCTGTCAATATTCACTAGATTAATTTACTTTTATTCTGCATCTGTTTCTTACCCTGAACCAGAGGATGTGACTTTACAGCACAATCAGACTTGGAGCTTGAAATCACAAATGTCAGGGGTTCAAATGCTTTAATCTGGGCCTGGTAGTACTGAAGACATATTCTGGTTTAGGGAAAGAAATGGAAAATTGATGGAAAGAGGAATACAACTGGTGAGTACTGATATGAAATATCCCCTAAACATGGTAAGCAAAATAAGAACTATCTACCCATGGATTGAATAAAGTGTTCATTTTGAAATTTCATGGATGAGTACAAAAAAAAAATAAAAAAAATAAAAGGGCTATCAACCCTGACCTGACGTCCCTATTTCAATCACTTTCTCTTTTTTGGGGGGTGGGAGAGTTGTGGAGCTCCTTATTACTATTTACCTCATCCTTGTACATTGTAAAAAAAAAAAAAATAATTCATGGCTTGCCTTTCCAAATTTTCATTGAAATTCATTAAGAATTTTTGGATTTATCATATAAAAAAAAAAAGTACATGAATATGGCTCACTGTATAAGATCTGTACAATTTTGTTGGTAGAATTAGCTAAACAGAAAACAAAGTTCTTTATTTGGAATTACTGGGGCGTCAAGAAATTTATTGCATAATTCTTTAGGGCGCAATTAGTTAGCTTGAAGAACGAACGCACTGGAAGAGAAAAAACTTTTCACAGGAAGGAAACTGGTGAATTAAAATTTTTTTGTTATACAAAAAATTCTAAAACTTTTCAAAAAGAAAAGTAGTTAAAAAAAAATATTCAAATGTTTTTTGTTTGTTTTTTTTGTTTTAGTTTTTTTTTTTTAGTTTTTTTTTTTAGTTTTTTTTTTTTAGTTTTTTTTTAGTTTTTTTTTTAGTTTTTTTTTTTTTAGTTTTTTTTTAGTTTTTTTTTTTTAGTTTAGTTTTTTTTTTTTTTTTTTTGTTACCTTTTCTACATAGAAAATCGTTAAAAATATGACTTTTCTTGTTTCATGTTAAAAGAAAAGGCAGCAGGATTTCTGAACAGATGAGACGACTTGGGGCTTCTCTTGATTGGTCTCGTGAATATTTCACAATGGATGAGGTATGTTTCTCTTGTCAATTTATATTCTTAGCTTGACTTTTTTACTGTCACTTGGAACTGTTTGATCTATCTAACCCCTGACCTTAAGGTTAAGTTTTTTTTTGTTTTTTTTTATTAATCACTAAGGTTTTTTGACTTTTCTGACATCATTTTCTTACTTTCATTGATTAGACATTAAATTACTTTGCATTCTCCATAATTTACCGAGACTTTTCAGTCAACCTGATGAATATTCATGAGTGTCTCTTAAATTCAAAAATAGAAAAACTAACATTTTTTTTACTTTTGTTTATAAATAATTGTTGCAAAATGAAATCCTCACAAATCTCAGTCTCTTCTAAAAGTATTTTCATGGCAACTGTTCCGACGAGCGACTTTCGCTGGTTCCCAGACTGCATGAATTTAAGCGAGCTACCAGGCTGGCATCTCGGTCCCACACTTTCACTGTCAAAACGGTTTAATGTAACCGTCTCTTCTACTCAAACAGCTTCTCTCGCACTTCCCGCCTGTGGAACTCCCCTCCCTTACTTGCTTCCCTGATGACTATAATCTTCAAATATTCAAGTGTAATGTCAATCGACATCTGACACCCTGAGCTCGTTCCCCGTCCTTCTCTGTATCCTTTCCTCAAACACGCCTCTTTACTCTTGTTTTCAATCCTCTGTAACCCCTTGCATGCTAGTGGCAATTCCACCTTGCTTGGATTGGGGGGGGGAAGCCATAACAAAGTTTTCTGTTTTGTCTTAATTCATATTGTCCTTTTACAGATTTATTGTATCTATAATTGTACTTTTTACACACACTACCTTTATATATATATATATACACACACACACACACACACACCTCAGCGTTAGCATGACACTGAGTTTCATGCACAACACAATCTGAGTTCAGACTAACTTAATTTGGCACATAAAGATTGCTTTGTGAATGGAACTCGGTCATGCTACCAGTGTGTGTTATGTGTTATATATATATATATATATATTACAAGCTCTTCCCGAATTGAGCATTGTCAGTCATTGGCGTGTTTACTCACAGAATATGTAAAAATTCTCTTTTCTTTCAGCTGATGGCTAGGGGAGAAAATCTCTGGCCTGATGCCAAATCAGTCGGGTTTTGATCCCAGCTTGAAGCAATTGGATGTCTAGCCACACCGATGAGCTGTGAAACAGTCTGTTTGTGGATGACAAAATATATATATATATATATATATATATATATATATATATATATAAATCCTAAAGAGCCAGGAACAACTTACCTAGGTTTCACCTAAACAGATCTTCAGGGTAATCTGGCCAGATTACCCTGAAGATCCGTTTAGGTGAAACCTCGATAGGTTGTTCCTGGCTCTTTAGGATTTATTTTATTTATCTCAGCTCTACTTAGCGTATTGAGCACTCTACGTTTTAGCTTTATTACTCACTTGTTTTATTTCTTTGGACTAAAAACTTAAGACACTGGACGATTTGTTTTGCCCTGTTTAGATGTTTCTAGTTCTGTCTTTTTTTTTTTTTTTTTCCAATTTTTTCCTCGGGTACCAATTTTGTTTTGATATACTCCAAACCAAGAATTTTATATATATATATATATATATATATATATATATATATATATTGTCATCCACAGACAGACTGTTTCACAATGTTTTGCTGTGGTAGAATGTGTATCAGTTCTCTACAAACCTTTATCACTATAATCAAATTGTGTTTAGGTTGGCTATTCAGGTCTCCCTCATGCATTGAAAAATGACAGGCAACGACTCCATATATATTACTGTTTTGAAGTGTTGTGAACAGATTTTTTTCTTTTTTTAAAACAGTATTTGTGAGTAGTAAATATATATATATATATAAATTAAATATTTTTCCTCAGAAATTATCTAAAGCTGTTGTGGAAGCTTTTGTCAGTTTCCATGAAGAAGGTTTGATCTACAGAAGTAATCGCTTGGTAAACTGGTCATGTCATCTCCAGTCCGCTATATCTGATATTGAGGTGAGTGTCATGCATTTATAGTAATGAGCATTGCCCATTCTTTCTCTCTTCCTCTTCTCTTCCTTCACTCTTTTCCTTTGCTCTCTTTATTCTCTTTTTATTCTCTTTATTCTCTCTCTCTCTTTATTCTCTCTCTCTCTTTATCCTCTCTCTCTCTTTATCCTCTCTCTCTCTTTATCCTCTCTCTCTCTTTATTCTCTCTCTCTCTCTTTATTCTCCTTTTTCTCTCTCTTTATTCTCTCTCTTTATTCTCCTTTCTCTCTCTCTTTATTCTCTCTCTCTTTATTCTCTCTCTCTTTATTCTCTCTCTCTTTATTCTCTCTCTCTTTATTCTCTCTCTCTTTATTCTCTCTCTCTTTATTCTCTCTCTCTTTATTCTCTCTCTCTTTATTCTCTCTCTCTTTATTCTCTCTCTCTTTATTCTCTCTCTCTTTATTCTCTCTCTCTTTATTCTCTCTCTCTTTATTCTCTCTCTCTTTATTCTCTCTCTCTTTATTCTCTCTCTCTTTATTCTCTCTCTCTTTATTCTCTCTCTCTTTATTCTCTCTCTCTTTATTCTCTCTCTCTTTATTCTCTCTCTCTTTATTCTCCTTTTTCTCTCTCTCTTTATTCTCCTTTCTCTCTCTCTCTTTATTCTCCTTTTTCTCTCTCTCTCTCTCTCTCTCTCTCTATTCTCCTTTTTCTCTCTCTCTCTCTCCCATAAGAATAAAAGGTGAAGTAGAATGTTCAGTGCTTTCCACACCATCATTCTGATGTATGCACTAACCAAGGTGATGAATGCCACTTTTTTCCAGACATGAGCCATCCAAGACGGGTGCTTTGTAGTTATCTGAATGCACACAAAGAAAAGGGAAAGATGCCTTCAGAAATCCAAGCAAAGTATTAAGTTGGGGAAATTTCATTAGAAACAAAAAAGCTAATGTTGAATCACAACGTAATATCAATCTTCATATATGGTAGTGAATGGTGATCAGTTTTTCACAGATGAAGAAGAGACGGCATGTGATTCCGTGGAAAGATGCTGGGAATACCATATTCAGAACATGTAAACAATGCGGAAGTTTTAAGGAAGATGGAAATAAAAAGGATACTTCTTATGTAGAATCTGAGACAATTGAAATTTCTAGAGCCATAATGAGGTAAGAGGGCTTGGAAAATTCAGCACCCACATGACATATTGAAGGCAAGAGGAACCAAAGAAAACATTGAATAACCTACCTAATGAGCTTTCTAAATGTATGACATTCATATATATATATATATATATATATATATATATATATGACAAAGACTGACAGTACTAACAGAGGGTAGGTGTAAACTTTAAATACAAGGAATAATTTTGATTTTATTATAGTTTTGAAACACATTTTAAAATTGTATACTTTCACAAACTTTTTACAAACCTAAATGAAAAAAATAAAGAACAATATAAAATTGTGAATTGAAAAATAGGTAATCCCTCATTTATAGTGAAGATTTTCTATTGGAATAATGGAATATATACTGCTTGAAATTTTTTTTATTGTTGGTTTTATTTTTATTTGTTTTTTTGTTTTTTTTCTCATCTTTAGTTTGTTGGGTAGGTGCCTTTTTTGGAGGGGGGCTTTGGGGGGGTTCTTCCTTTTTTGTGGGTTTTTTGCCTTTTGTGGGTTTTTTGCCTTTTTGTGTTTGGTTTTTTGCCTTTTTTGTGTTTGTTTTTTTTGTCTCTTTTTATGTTTGTTTTTGTTTAACGTCTAAAATTTTATATATCCCCAATTTTTTAAAAATATATTATTTTTTTCTCAGGTTGAGATGATACCACTAGAAGGGAAGAAATACCTCAAAGTCCCTGGCTATGAAAAAATGGTAGAATTTGGTATTCTGACTTCATTTGCATACCCAGTTATTGAATCTGGTAATTCTTCTATTCTTCATCTAAAATTAAATCAAAATTCTAGAAAATCCCAATTTTAAAACCTTAAAAACTTCTCTATTGCTATACGAATATAATAGTCAATATAAAAATCAACATGTCATGACAATGGAATTTTTGCTTTATAAAAGATTCAAAAAATCTCTTTGACACAAGATGTGGATGCAGAATTCAAATATAAACCTTCATTGATAATGTTATAATGAAAGCCTCAAGCATGTAAGAAAAACTTAAAATTATAAAAAGTGGAAACCCCTGTACAGGTAAAATTTTTACTTCCTACAATAGGTGTAAATGGAGTCACTGGATCCCAGGTCATGGATTTTAAGTATTTCTTGAATTGTACCTTACTTGAAATTTCATTTAATCCACAAATGATTTTTTAAAGTTTTTTTTTTTTTTTTTTTTTTTTTTTTTAATTCAGACAATTTTTTCTTTTAATTTTGATATTTTTATTTTTAAAATTTAATTTTCTATCCTTTTTTTTTTTTTAATGTAGCAATAAATTATTCCATCATTAATGTTTGCCTTCATTCCTGACCACTGACAATGCCTTTCTTCCTCATCTTTAATGCATTCCTATAGTAAAATAATTATCAATGCATTTACATTATACATATAATAGCCCTATTCTATCAGAAATGCCTGCATTCATTCCTGACCACTGACAATCCCTTTCTTCTTCATTTTCAATGCATTCCTATAGTAAAATCATTATCAATGCATTTAGATTATACATATAATAGCCCTATTCTATCAGTAATGCTTGCATTCATTCCTGACCCCTGACAATCCCTTTCTTCCTGATTTTCAATGCATTCCTATAGTAAAATCATTAGCAATGCATTTACATTATACATATAATAGCCCTATTCTATCAGTAATGCTTGCATTCATTCCTGACCACTGACAATCCTTTTCTTTTTGATTTTCTTTGTATTTCCATATTGATTGAAAGTTTGGATGGATTTGTTTCATAAATCCGAGCCATAATATTTCAGCTTCCATAAAAAGCTAGTATTTGTTGTCTTTAATCCCATATTACTAGTTTTATTGATTTTTTTTTTTTTTTTTTTTTTTTTTTTTTTTTTACTGGTTTTATTCCGTCTTGTTGTTGTTGCTTTTCGTTATAACTCTTTCCTTGAGTACAACAGATGTATAGGCTTATGGCTACGTCATGTTGAAATAACAATTCTCATCAGTGTTTTTATTGTTTTTGTTTTTTTAATCAGTTCACCCTAGGCAAGGTGATAATGCTACTAAAACTCAAAGGGATACTGGAAGTGAAAGAAAGACCTTAGAAGGAATTGGAAATCCAATACTAAACACGAAGCAAGGGCTAAACCTCTACTCCTGTTCAAAAGACCAAGAGGGAGTGTGAACCAGACAATAGGCAAACCTATCTACTCCTATTGAGGAAAAAAAACAAATCTGATAAACAGTAAATCAAATTTCAGAGTTTGATTTATTGTTTATCGTTTGCTTTTTTTTTTATTTTCTCAATAGGAGTAGATAGGTTTACCTATCCGAAACATGGGACAAGAGATAAATATCTTCTGTTCAAAAGACCTGGGTGGAGTATGAAGCAACATTGAGCCTGGTCAGTACTTAGATGGGTGATGTGTGGGTTGTATAGTGTGCTATTATTTTATTCCATTATTGTTCCTTTTTATTTTTTTATACAGTCATATGCTTTGTTCAGTCATGTAAATAGCACAACTGTGAGTCTTGACTGCCTATGCCATGCCGCAGTAGCCATTCTTTCATGTTTCACCTTAGTGATTAAAAGGTTTTCTGCAAAAATAAATCCTTCTGTCATCCTTACTCCTTGGTTTCACTTTGTTTGGAGTACCTGAGTATTGCTGGCTTACCTGAGTTTGACATAAGGCCACAAGTAAGGAGCACATATTGAGAATTACATTCACTACTGTAATGTCAAAGCAACAGCGGCTGGCAGAGGATAGAAAAAAAAATTTGTTTATAGTTATGTTGTTCTGGAATTGTCATCATTGGCCGACTGAACTTGCTTTGTTTCAATTATTGTTTCCCTTAGATTGAACTTACCATTTCTTTTTATACCAAAATGTATTTCAGTGTTATCTAACTCCACAAACCTCATCAGATTATAGAATTCTTGATGCTAAAGGAAGATATGTCTACTTCTGTTTTCTGCTTGCAAACAGCAATGTACCTGGAAACGGGCTTTACTGCTGTGTCAGCTATTTTAGAGCTACTGTAAAGAGTGAATACGAAAAAAGTTTAGAACACTGGTTTGATGGCAAAATATGCAAAAATTTTTTGATCTGTCAGAATTTTTTTTTAATTTATTTTTTTAATTTAATTTATTTATTTATTTCTTCTTTGACTTAGGTGAAGAAATTGTGGTCTCCACAACCCGTCCAGAAACAATGCTGGGTGACGTAGCAGTGGCTGTGCATCCACAAGATGAACGATATACTCATCTCCATGGAAAACTCCTCCAACATCCATTCTCAGATCGGCAAATTCCTATTATTCTTGACGAGTTTGTTGACAGAGAAATGGGAAGTGGTAAGTTCCCCAACCCCAACTTACTCTCTCCCAGCATCTTGTTTGGCAGTTAAATTCCGTGCTAATAGGAATATATATTTGACAAAGAGATATATACATATATATATATATATATATATATATATATATATACACTTGAAAAACAAGGTGGATAAAATAAGTAAAAAAATAAGGTTTATTGTAAAAAAACAATACAATAAGAATAAAGATAATAGTTATACACAAAGTCGTCACAAGTCAATTCAGTAGTGAGTGCTACTATTGGAAGGTTGGTAGTTCTCGCGTAAGTCTGAGTTGTACTCAACAGATCCCAATTAGCCTCTGTAGTCCGTTGACTTACAGATACTTATAGGTAGTTACTACCTATAGTGTAGTTACTCATGGGGGTGACAGGTTATTCCATTACATAATCTGTCCAGTTTGATTTTGAAAATTTTAAATGTAATGTCAATCATTATCTTGTCTTCTTACTTCCTGTTCTTTTGTTGTTCTTGCTCTTTAATATTTTCTTATATTCTTTAACACTTATGTTAGGGGTGTTAACTTATTTCCCTCCATAAAAGACAATAACTCAAAACACAATTGAGTTATGTCCCTTGAGTGCTAGTTGGAATGCAGCACTTCTGAATTCAACATGGTGATAAGCTGGTATGCACATGGAATTCATGGTTTAAATCTGAACAAATCCCTGTTGTTGTCAAACAGTAAATGAATAAAAGTTACTTTATTATGCGTTAAAATACACTTGTCTTTTATTTTAATTCGTTTTTGTTCATCCCAATAACCTGGGATACAACAACTTAGTAACATTCTGCATCTTAGTGGCTTTATTGCTTCATTTGGGGGTCAAATGTTTAACCCCCTCCCTCAAAAAAAAAAAAACACCTCACTTTCATGATATTACATGCTATGCTGCTGACTGGTATTCATAGTTGGATAAGAATGGTTTTGAACAAAATAATTTAATAAAATTAACATCCTTTATCAAGTGCTCTAACAATTTCCATCTCTTAACTCTATCCACTGTGCCATGTGTCCTTGAGGACACATGGCACAGTGGATAAAGTTGTTAGATCCAGTGATAGGACCCAAAGAGTGTGAGTTCAATACCTGGTTAAGGCGGTGGAGAACTTGGAGAGGGGAATTAACAGGAGATAACTATCAGACACGGCACGTGGAACTAGAACAGTCTACCCCAGCGAGTGAAATAAAGGGTTCAGTTCGACATTCCAACCACCTGAAGAAGGCCGGAGCATACAACGGCCGAAATATTGTGATAAATATGGCAACAAAGATGAGGACAATAGTCCGAATAATATAGTCAGTTAAATAAAAATCAGTTTGTCATAATTAATCTCATTTCTTGTAAGGAGAAAGAAATTTTCACTCTTCTTTTGATTTTGTAAGATTATTTGTTAAGAAAAATGCAGCTAAGTAATTAGAATCTAATCATGAAATAATGTCATTCTCTTGAATTGATTATAAAGTTTCAATTTTCATTTAGATTTTGGCGTTAAATAACCCATAGAGGTGTTGATATGCCACTAAACAAAAACTACCAAACCAAATATAAAATACACATTATTAATCGGCATGGAATAATGTTTATGGAGGCTATGGACTATTATTTTATTTTATGTACAATAATGGATCATATGCAATATAGGGAGACAATTCAACGAGAAAAATTGAAAATAAATAAAGTGTATCTTATTACAAATTAGAGACATGTCATAATAGATCATTCCTTCTTAAATAAATCAACAATGTTTACCAGCAATTTTTAAGATTAACTTGAGATTTTTCTTGTTAAAATGTTGAATTTGCTATGATTAATTTCATTTCTTGTAAGAAGAAATAAGTTTTAACTTGTCTTTGATTTTATAAGATTATTTGTTAAGAAAAATGCAGCTAAGTAATTAGAATCTAATCATGAAATAATGTCATTCTCTTGAATTGATTATAAAGTTTGAATTTTCATTCAGATTTTGGCATTAAATAACCCATAGAGGTGTTGATATGCCACTAAACAAAAACAACCGAACCTTGTCCAATATGTTAAATTACTACAAAACTGACATGTTAACCTAAGAACTTGAATCCTGGTCTTAAATAGCCTCATCAGACTTTCATATGGCTGTCATAGAAAAAGACCTATTTTTCTTTCTGTGTCACTCAATTGGGTGTGGCATTGTTTTAGGCAAGGAACAAATTTTCTTTGTTTCTTGTCTAATGAATAATTCCTCACTCAAGTTCAAGTGAGTCTGGACTTGACATTCATTCCTCTCTTTCTCTTTCTCTCACTGCATCACATGATATTTGCATTGTCGTGCACCAATCAATACATCTATATTTCTCCAACAGACAGATAGGCTTATGGCCATCGGTCAGTTATGTGCCATGTGTAATACATGCTTAGGCAATCATGTATCTTTCAATACATGACTGACGAGGCAGATTTTTTTTTTCCTGCACTAGGTTGCCATTTCTTTCTGCAGTAGACCAGTTGCCATCCAAGGCTATAGAACCCAATCTGTTCTGCTATTTACCCATAGCTCGGGTGAAGAGAGGATACATACCTTTCCCAAGGGTATTAGCACGTAAGTGAATGTAATGGATTCAACTGGAATTCAAACTCGGCTCTCCAATTCCTCAATCTGAGCTGCTATCCATTACTCTTCATGCCTCCTTATGACCATATCATGTTTAAATATCAGTTCTCAACTGATCACTGAAGTTAAGCAATGTTAAACCTGGTCAGCACCCAGATAGATGACCACTTGGGATACCAGGTGCAGTAAGGTTGTGCGTGCATGGTGTAATGGATAACTGCTAACAGAACTGAGTTCAAAATCCAGTTGGGTTCATTATATTCACTTGAATGCAAATACCATTTGGGAATGGTATGAATCTACCTCTTCTCCCAGCTATGGATTAAATAGGACTTGTAGAAGAAAATCCTTATCTCCAAAAAAATGAAAAGATTTTTACAAGCTAAAAATGTTTCAGCTTTAAATCACCTTCTATAAGCCTTAAAAAAAAACAAATCAATCCAACTGATATATAATTTATTTTTTTCTTCACTTTTTCAGGTGCAGTCAAAATCACGCCATCACACGATTACGTTGATTATGAAATTGGTCTTCGGCATAACTTGCCAATCAATCACACAGTTATCGGTAGCAATGGAAACATGTCAAATGTACCCCCTCAGTTTGAGGTAAGCAATTGTACCTTTTGCTTTTCATCATTTTTGGGTGTGGGGGTTAAGTTCAGATAGCACTAGAAGACCTGCAGGTCCTACAGCATGGGGTAATGTTTAATAAGCTTCTCCATACAAAATTTGACATTAAATAACCCAAGTGTTGACATGTTAGAAAATCAACCAACCAACAATCGGCATGGAATAATGTTTATGGAGGCTATGGACTATTACTACTGAATAGTGAATTTGAGCCTTACTGGGTGTCCCCATACAAAATTATACAATAAATAATACAAAGGCTCAAATGTAAAATCAACCAACTAAGAACCAGTGTGGGCTAATTTTTAGTAAGGTTCCCAATTCTGTTTACCCTTTCTGTTTTAGTATTCTGTAACAATATTTAATATGGCATATGGATGAAAAGGGTTTAGAAAATTATTTTATTTTATTTTATTTTATTTTTTATTTTATTTTTTTTTTTTTTGTCAGAAAGGGATTCATTTTCCCAGGATATTGGGAACAAATTAAATAAAAAAAAAAAATGATACAAAATACTATTATTGATGCCTAACAAGAGACAGCGAACAGGTGCAGCTTTAGGGGCCAGAGATTAAGGTCATCTGTTGAAAGGTGTCAATGTCCTCGTACTGGGAAAATTATCAGCCAAAATTTCCCTGAGGAAAAATTATAATTGTGAAAACAGATTGAGCAATTGTAAAGGCAGAAGATGACGTCGGGAAGGCTGACATCATATAATGGCTCCTCCAGAAAGAGGAGATCTTGCAAAATTGGAAGTGTGGAACAGAAAACGAAAGGAGGAGACTGGTTGAATTTTAGGAGATTTGCATAAAACCCACCTATTCACCTGCACCACACGAGTTGGAAGGGACACCCATAAATATGGGGGCCAAAGTTAGTTGGAGTCGCTGTTGTAGTTGCCATCGGAGTTGTGGTTCGCAGTTGCAGTCGGAGTGAAGTTGCGACGGAAAGTTAAGAGATTTCTGCCATAACACTGTTTTGCCAACCTAATGATAATAATAATAATTATCTGCTGAAGAAGAAAAACTCCGACAATAAACCTTGTGCCATTCTAAAAAGTACAAACCACAGAACTTGAAGATAAATTCAGTTGTCATCTCGTCTGCAGTCGCTCTCTCACAGACGCGACGTTGCCTTGCTCTATCTTTTTTACAAATATTTTCACGGTAATTGCTCCGAGGAGCTGCTTTCGCTGGTCCCTAGGCCACATGAATTTAAACGTCCTACGAGGTTGGCATCCCGTTCCCACCCCTTCACCGTTGAAACTGTTAGATGTAGACGTATCTTCTACTCCGATAGCTTCATGTCTCGCACATCTCGCCTGTGGAACTCCCTTCCCTATTCCTGTTTCCCTGACAAATACAATCTCCAACTATTTAAGTGTAACGTCAATCGACATCTCCGGTTGCCTTGATCTATCCACTT
>OZ038519.1:47817458-47852458 GCA_964036315.1 Acanthosepion esculentum | reverse complement strand
TGTTTGTCTGTTTATTGCCCCCTTTTCATTTTTTTATTGTTTTATAACCTGGTTATCAAGTCACTGATGGTAGAGATAGGAATAGTTGACTGATGTATTAATATCTGTCTATATTTCTGAGATGAGGTATTATGTACATTATTTACATTATTCGGACTATTGTCCTCATCTTTGTCGCCATTTTTATCACAACGTTTGTACCTCTTGTACCCACCTATCCCAGTTTTTGGGGGGCTGCTGCCATGTACCCAGGGTAGTTGTTACATTGTAGGGTACTACTTATACTGACCAATTCTTTATCTAATGTCTCTGGGTCGCCACTTATGACTTTTGCTCGGTGTTGTAAGCAGCAGACAATCCATTTCTTTATGCTGTATGGATGGTGAGAGTTGAAATTGAGGTACTGTCTGGTGAATGTCAGTTTACGGTATATGGATGTCTTGAACCTATGCTCTGTTCGAGATATTAGAACATCCAGGAAAGGGAGTGTGTTGTTACTTTCTTTCTCCATTGTGAACTGTATCGAAGGTCTTGAGTTTACATGGTCCAGTAGAACCTGAACATCTTCCTGGTGTGGCCAGAATATGAAGGTGTCATCTACGTACCATAACCATATAGTTGGCTTTAGAGATATAGATTCTAATGCCATTTCTTCAAAGAGGATGAGGAGGACAACAACACTCGGAAAACAGTCTGCCTGCCTTATGTGAAGGGGTTATCAGAGAAAATACAAAGGATCTGCGTTCCATATAACATCAGGACAACCTTCAAAAGCTTGACAACACTTTGCAGATATCTCTCCCGAGTAAAACCGCCCGTAGTGGAGAACATGACTAAAGACTGTGTGTACGCTATCCTGTGCGGCTGCGGAAAGAAATATAAAGGGGAGACAGGCCGCCCCCTTAAGGTGAGGCTTCGAGAACACCAGAAAGCTGTAACACGAGGGGAAGTGGAAAAATCAGGCGTGGCTGACCACATGGAGAGAGAAGGGAGATCACCGCCCTCTGTGGGATCAGGTTGAGCTGATAGACAAGGAACACCATTGGAAAATTCGTAAACTTAAGGAATCAGCACATATGATAGGCCACAAAAATCTCCTGAGCCAACCAAGCATAGAAATGAATACAATATGGGAACCAGTAATAAGGAGTGCCAGAGAAAAGTGATAATAACAACAAAGTTGCAATATGAGCTCTGGTAAATACATGCAATGATAACAGCAAAAATTGCAATATGTGCACTGGTAAAAAAATGGTTGCTGAACACATTAGGTTTATAATACGCAGAAATTCATACACAGATGTCCTAAAGGACACATGGCACAGTGGATAAAGGCGTTGGTTAGATCCAGTGACAGGATCCAAAGAGTTGTGAGTTCAATAAGGCAGTGGAGAACTTTCAGAGGAAAAATTAACAGGAAATAACTGATAACTGACATCCATTAAACATGGCACATGGAACTAGAACAGTTTACCAGTGAGTGAAATAAAGGGTTCAGTTCAACATTCCAACCACCTGAAGAAGGCCGGAGCATACAACGGCCAAAACTTCATGATAAACATGGCGACAAAGATGAGGACAATAGTCCGAATAATGTAAATAATGATATCATATTGTCTCAACTCCCCCCAGTCTACAAGTTAAGGATGCAACCTTTGACATTAATTTCAATTCTGCTAAAAAAACTTATACTGTATAGAATAAATTGCTTAAAATGAACATTTGAAAATAAGTTGAAATAAAAATGTGTTCTTTGAAAAATAGAGCATACAAGTCACTAGATATTTTTAAAAGATTATTTATAATTTAAGGCAAGAAATACATTGCCTATTAGTATATCTCCAGCCTGATAAGGCTCAGTTCTGCACAGCCTGACTAGCCATGTTAATTTTATTTCAATCTTTTTTTTTTACTTACTTATTTTCTTTCTTTTGTTTTCTTTCTTTCTTTTTATTATGAAAAATATCAACAAAATGTATTTCAGTCAGTATTTTGAAACAAAGAGGTAAAACAATTTTGGATCCAGCTGAAGTCAAGAATGAAAATGACACACTATGAAAGATTTCTGTTGCTTTGAAACAGATATACTTGAATGTTGACTCACTTGGGCTAAGCCCAACAAGCCTGACCCCAGAATCACCAATGAAATATATTAGTTGTGTAACTCTACCGAGTGAAGATAGCTCTGGCTGACACCAAATTAGTTGTGTTTCAATCCTGGCTTGAGGCATTCGGAAGACTAGTCGCACTGAGGAGCTGTGATACAGTGAAACAGTACTGTCTGTGAATGACATAATATATATATATATGAAAAGATTACTTTTAAATATCAATTTTATCTCGACATCGATGTTTCTTGATAAAATTTCCAGTCTTCAGGGGTTATGGATTTAAATGGTATTTTCAATTTATTTTACTTTGTTCTGCATCTTTTTCAATCCACTTTTTTACATCATTTTGTATACGTGTTTATTCATGAATTTAATGTTATTTTACATGCACACATTCATGAAATTTTGCTTTTGTTTACGTGTTTCATTTTTTCAGCTGTAGATTTTTCTTCCAGCTGAAAAATTTTTTTCTTCAAAATTAAATTTAAACATTTTTTCATGGTTTATTTAGAAGTTGTTATATTATAAATTAAAATTGTAATATTTGTTAATGTCAGCATCAACCAATATAATAATAATAATACTTTATTATAACATAATAGATTAAAATAGTAATTAAAAATATTAGTTAAACTATTATAATTTAATTAAGAATAAAAATTAACAAATATTACAATTTAATTAACCTTACATAACAACTTCTATATAAACAATAAAAAAAAATGGGATTTCAAAGATTTACATCTGGAAGATCTACAGATGTAAAAATGAAAGACGTAAACAAAAGTGAAATTTCGTGAATGTGTGCGTGTAAAAGAATGTTAAATTCATGAATACACGTGTACAAAACGGAGTAAAAAAGCAGATTGAAAAAAAAAAACTTGGAAATACCATTTAAAACCATGACCCCCTGAAGACTGGAAATTTTACCAAGAAACATCAATGTCGGGATAAAATTGATATTTAAAAGTTAAGTAATCTTTTTATATAATATCATTAATGCTCTATTTTTAATATTATTTTAATACTGAGCACTACATATAAAACAATATTTACTGTTTCTTAAATCTTATAGATGAGATTTAAGAAATGGCAGATATTTTTTTATATATATTATCTTATTAAAATAATATTAAAAAATTAGTTTGCACGACCATTATGCTCTGTCAATAATATCTACTTGGTTTCAGTGAGAAAATGAAAGAAAGAAAGAAGGGAAGATAGAAGTAGAGAGAGAGAGAATCAGATTAAGCTGATAAGAACATAGACTACACTTTGATCCCAGCCAAAATGCTGCGATGCAATGGTGAGTGTGTTAATAGTGCCATTTTTCAAATGCACAGTATCAAATGATGGAAACTGAGTAAGGCAATCACCAAAAATCCAATTACCATAAATAAAATATCATCTGCCGAATTAGTTTTAAATTATTATTAAGAGAAATGTTCTTAAGATGGGGATTTGGCTAATTGTAACCATTAATATAATTGATAATGATTCTTGATGGTGTTTGAATTATATGGATATAGGAGTCAACACTGCATGGTGATTGTTAAGTTTATACTTTAATGAAATCTTCAGGCCAAATGCTTTGTCTGCAGATCCACTCTGTCTATATCTATAAATGTATTATCTGCAGTATTGACCATTCATCCCTATTGTCACACCTATCCAGACCCCACTTGATCGATGTACTCTACAAGACTGGCCGTTGGTCCTGTCCTGGCCCAGTATTACAGGTTCAATCAAAGTCTCCGGTTCGCAATGTTGATTCGATTGCACTTTCCAGCCACATTGTGATTTTTTTTTTGATCCTGGAGAGCAATTAACAAATCATAGATCCCGGAAGATTCATCTTCTGGTCTACCTGCAAGTTCATTGGGCCGAGAATCGAGCCAAGCAGAAAAAATCAAATATGAACAAGTCAATTCGAATCCAAAGAAAAATTTATGTATATGTGTATAAGGAAAAAATTGGTAGAAAAAGAATAATGCTTCTTTTACAAGAAAGTAGTGTATATGAAATAAAGTCCAGAGAAAAAACAAAAAAACAAATATTGCAAATAATTCTGAAAGGAGAGAAGTACTTTTTAGGTTCACCCTTTTTGTTCTTAGTAGTTGCCGTAATTATTTGACGATCAGGATATAAGGGGGTTCACTGGCAGTATTGTGCCAGTATTGCAGATAACTTGAGTTACAGCAGCAAGTGGACACTTTCACTCTCACTGCCTATCTCTTTCTCCCTGGGTGACTTTGACTCCGACTGTTTTCACACAGTGGTAGAGAAAAAAACCTGGGGTGTTGGTAAACTTAGAATACAACCTGATTACTGACCTCTCCCCCATCATGATTAAATGAACAGTCTCTTCTTATCAATTGGTATTCCATAGTTCATCCGTCCTGGATATGACGATAAACTACATCCGCGTCTTGAGTAAGACGATAAACTATGTCCAACAGCAAGGCCTCTGATCAGGAGGTTTTGAGGAGCATGGGACCACCTCTTAATTGCTGGTGTTCCCAAATCCACCCTGACCCGAGATGGTAGCACCTGTTAGGGTCCCAGCTATGGGCAAATAGTGAACACCCAAACTTGTGTAAAAATAGGTTTAATACCAGAAATACTTCATAATAAAAAAATTATTACTAGCAATAATTTTTAAAGGAAAAATTATTATCAGCAATGCTTAAAAAAAAAAAAAAAAAAAAAATAATACAAACAGCTATACATTCTTAAGAAGTTGGATTGTACTCAAAAAATATGAGTAATTGAAAAATGGTTCAAATATTTATGTATACATACACACCTATTTTTTCCAAACTATCGCTATGAATCTATCTGAAAAATTTTGTTGGCATTAAATGACCCACTGAGGTTGATATCCCATAAAACAACCAACCAACCCACCATAGTTCATATAAACACTACTGTTTTGACATTTTATATTAATAATTCTGACGAAGCACAGATTCTCTGGGCACAAACTTCACCACAGATTATTTTTCTCATCTATAAACAAAATTCTATATTACTATAATTATTAATATTTCAAGAGTGACCATTGCTCTCTGCCACACTATAAATATAGCAAATTTTAAAACCCATGTACAACACAAAATGTGGTGAAAGTACTAAACATGGCCTAATTCCTAGAATCTGGCCAAATATCAAGATTTTTTGTTTCTTTGTTAAACCAAAAACTTTTGGGCATAATTATTACTTCATTTCTTATTGTCAGAAAAAAAAACCCGAAGTGAACTCTCCTTCTTACCAGGTATTGATGTATATTGTCTAATTGAAAAATGATAATCCATTATTTTTCAATTGAACTGGATTTTGTATTCATCTTGACTAACTGCTTTACTTTTTTTTTTCTTTGTAGTCGATCTCAGGATATTGTGGAACCACTTTTGAAAGAGCAGTGGTTCTTGGACTGTAAGAATATGGCCACAGAAGCTTTACAGGTGAGAAGACTTTGAAAAGCATAATTACGCAGAACTGAATTTTAACTGATCATTCCAAATGTTTTCTTTTTAAACTCTTTGAATTCTATGTAAATGGTGTGATGAGAGTGATGTGCTAAGATTTATGAACCACTCTCATCAAGTTCATTTTGATTTTATTATATTCAATCTAGACTGAATATAGTATTTGATCATAAGTGTTGAACACTTAGTCTGTTGAGTTGGAGGGAATCTCTCTCTATCTATCTACAAGGGTTGTTTATAAAGTTCAAAGCAAAACCAGGAGTTGGAGAAACAAGAGAGGTTTTTTTTTTTTTAAATTTTTAATACAGTCTACTTTGACATGAATGCATTTGGCCCAATGATGCTTAAGGAGAGTGATATTATTGTCCAACAAAAACTCCTCCACAGCTTATATCTTATCATTGATTCCAAAATGGTGACTACGCAGATGAGATTTGATTCAGGAAACAGGAAGAAGTCAGATGGAGCTAAGGCTGGTGAGTAAGGAGGATGGGGTAGCAATTAAAAGTGTGGATGGGCACAATATCCTGAAGCAAGTGCACACCTGCTCTCAGCTTCACTGTGTTTTGTCTTGGTTGCTTTCTTCAGTTGCCTTATTTTTGATGCATATTAATTGAGGAGGTGGGAAGGAAATATATTTGGCTAGTTTAATAAATCGAGCTTAGTTCTGGCACAAGGCCATAAGCATGTTGACCGAGTAAGAATTAAATTCTGTTGTAATGCCATCCCCTTTATGCTCAACTTCATTACGATTTAGATTCAAATTGTCAAAAAAGGTTGAATGTATATGTGTCGGTGTTTAATACACACACACACACACACACACACACACACACACAAAAGGAAAAAACTTAACACATCATAGAAAAATCCGATAAGTTTATTTCAGCAGCTAAGTGATGAAATAAATTTATTACCAGAATTTTTTGATGTGCTGCGTTTTTTCCTTTGATGTATATCATATTGCTCTGTATAAAATACCTGGATCTAGCTTTTTAATATTTTATATGAAAAACACCTACTTGGATTATCCTTTCCACTTACAGATTTATTATATATATATATATATATATATATATATATATATATATATATATATATTATTATTATTATAGTAGATTACAATAAAAATATTTTACATCACTACACAAAAATTTTCATGTTTCAGAACTATAATAATTCTTCTCAGATGATGGTAAATATCTTGTGATAAAAATGGGAAATTCGAAAACAAATCATTACCTCTTTTGGGAAGTTAAAGGTGGTGGGGGCATAATTAACTTCCAAAAAGAGGTAACAATTTGTTTTCAAATTTCCCAAATAAACTATTTTTATCACATGTTATCTACTATTAACTGAGAAAGAATTATTCTAGTTTGGAAACATGAACGTTTTTATGTAGCAATGTAAAATGTTTTAATTGTAATCTATTATAATAAAAATATTATATTTTGTTCTACTTTGTTTTTAAAAAGTAAATGCTATGAACCATGAATTCTTACTCTATCTGTTCTTTCTTTTATTTGGAGATATATATTCTTTTCCTTTTTTTTTTTTTTTTTTTATTTCAGGCTGTAAATGATGACATGCTCAGATTAATCCCAGATCACCACAACCGTACATGGTTTCATTGGCTGGAAAATGTCAAGTAAACATTTTTCTTTTCTTTTCCATTTTTTTTGTTAGTTCCTTCTTCACCTGTTTTTCTTGTCTATTGTCACTTATATCTCAATGAGAAAATGACATAATAAAGATGTTGACATTCCACTGAACTTGAAACAAACATTTAGAAAGGAACCCCCCCCCCCAGTTACTAGACTTGAGAAAACCATTTTCCTGAAAGTAGCACTGGTTGCTCGGTCCAATGACCGTTTCTTTATAAACAAATAGCTAATCACGGCTAGGACCCTCTATGCCACTTACATAATAATAAACCACCCTCATTCCCTATGTATTCCATTATCAAGTTCCACTCAAACTACTTCTTCCTGTGAACCATTGACCTATAGAACAGACTCTAAAAGAGGATGTTTCCCTGATCACTACCATCTTAACCTGTGCCTAGAGTTAACCATAATCTTTCCCTTTTACCCATATAAACTACTCCTTAACATAATCCTCTACCTTGAGTGCCCACCTAGTCTTGTATAGGATGAACATTACTGTAATATATATATATATATATATATATATATATATATATATAAAGTGAATATTGAAGTCAACCCTAAGAGGTGAGAGACTGTTTCATGCTAGGTGCAACCGGCGGCCTGACGATTGTGCCTAGCATGAAACAGCCTGTCACTTCTGTTGACTTCAATGTTCACTTTTACATTTATATTTACATACACTCTATCTCTGATATTGAGCACTTTATCCCATAAATATAGCACACCTTAAAACTATATTTCTTCATACATACATACATACATATATATATATATATATATATATATATAAATATATATATATATAGAGAGAGAGATAAGAGATACTAGACATTGATCTAAGCAAGAGTGAAGAAAATTAGAATTATTAAATACAGTATAATACATTTAGTGACTCTATATTTAATATATTGTACAGTGTAACCCGGATATAAGAGAGTTGTCGGGACCAGAAAAGAAGTCTCTTATATCCGGGTTTGGTCTATTATATATACATTAACACAGGCTCTAATTTGGGACCAGAGTAAATCTCTCTTATATCCCGGTTACACTAGTAAAAATCAATTGCAATGGATTCTTATAGTAAAAATCATTTGCAATGCATTTTGATAGTAAAAATCATTGGCAATGCATTTTTATAGTAAAAATCATTGGCAATGCATTTTTATAGTAAAAATCATTTGCAATGCATTTTTATAGTAAAAATCATTTGCAATGCATTTTTAAAGTAAAAATCATTTGCAATGCATTTTTATAGTAAAAATCATTGGCAATGCATTTTTGTAGTAAAAATCATTGGCAATGCCTTTTTATAGTAAAAATCATTGGCAATGCATTTTTGTAGTAAAAATCATTTGCAATGCATTTTTATAGTAAAAATCATTGGCAATGCATTTTTATAGTAAAAATCATTGGCAATGCATTTTTATAGTAAAAATCATTGGCAATGCATTTTTGTAGTAAAAATCATTGGCAATGCCTTTTTATAGTAAAAATCATTGGCAATGCATTTTTGTAGTAAAAATCATTTGCAATGCATTTTTATAGTAAAAATCATTGGCAATGCCTTTTTATACAGTGTAACCCGGATATAAGAGAGTTGTCGGGACCGGAGAAGGGGGTCTCTTATATCCGGGTTTCTCTTATATCCGGGTTTGGTCTATTATATATACATTAACACAGGCTCTAATTTGGGACCAAAGAAAATCTCTCTTATATCCGGGTTTGGTCTATTATATATACATTAACACAGGCTCTAATTTGGGACCAGAGAAAATCTCTCTTATATCCGGGTTACACTGTATTAACAATATTTTGTCCTTTGTTGATAGAATAAAAGCATTGGTCTCTTCTTTAGGTGAGAAGATGATTTATTGCCCAAACTTACAGTGGGTGGAGATATTTAAACGGCCAACCCCATGAAGAATATGTTAAAGTGATCAATATTCTCTGCAGTAAAGGGGTGTGAGTTTTTATGATATCAAATCAAGTATTTAATTTTGTTCATAAATGTAAATATTGCTTTCCTGCCTTGAAATTTTCAGATTTTCAAGATGTCTCGTTCGCTTCAATGGATAGTGACCTTATCCTCCCATTTTCTTTCTAGAGATTGGTGCATCTCTCGACAGTTGTGGTGGGGGCATCGCATTCCGGCCTATTACGCTACACACTGTGATGAAAATAATGAACAAGTAAGTCAATGAGTGTGTATTTTCACACACACACACACAATAACATTTTTGATTCATTTCTTCATTAACAGCTTGTTTCATGCTTTGTGATTTTTAAAAATGGATGGCTGTTTATTTTAAACATTCTCGATATATATTGTTCTTTTTCATGTTTTTCAAAGGAATGTGTCAGCATGCCAAGAGTTTGAAATATTTTTTAATAAACTCTTTTGAAAGTATTTAAAATAATACACCACTCTCACAGACATACACACACACACATATATATGTATGTATGTATATATGGCATGTGTCATCAGTAATTACTCAGGGTAGGTAGCTTGTGATCTTTGTTGTAAATCTACAAAAAAATTAAATATTTTGCATGCTAAGCATAATAATCAGAATAACTTTCATAATTTTGTTGTATTAGGTGCATATTTATTTTATTCAAGTTAGGCACTGCCTACCTAGACAGTATGTCCTTGAGATTATATATATATATATATATATATATATATATATATATATATATATATATATATATAACCTGACGAGCTATACTATTTAGCTACAGAGGAAGCATCTGGTTAGCATGGTCCAATTACTGCTTTTAAACTACAAATTTCCTAGGATTTCTCTTGAATGTTCATATCTGATCGCAGCGTATCTTAACATAAAAAAATGTCATATTATGAAATGCACTAAGTCTGACAAATATTTTAATATATTTATTGCTTATACATTATTTTTAGATAGTAATATTATTTAAGTAAATGCTCCATTTATAATAAACAGTATTAACAACATTTACCAGCCTGAATGTCCGAGAAATTTAATAGAAAATATGTGCTCTCCAACAGGAATCAGACCTGTATTCTACATGGAAATGTCATATAGCCTGACATGCTATGCCATTTAGCTGCAGTGCAGATATGATCGTTCAAGAGAAATCATGGGTAATTTGTAGTTTAAAAGCAGTAGTTAGACCTTGCTAACCAGGTGCTTCCTCTGTGTGTGTGTGTGTGTGTGCATATATATATATATATATATATGCGTGGTACTTATTGGAAAGCGCTCAATATCAGTGATAGAGCTAACATATTTAGTTGGATTGATGCGAGTTTATTTTCCTCCCACTACCATAAAACACCGATATAGGCAAACATAAATAAATCCCAAATTTCAAAAATTAATCAGTTTGTCTGATGATCACAGAGAGTGTGAAACTCAAGGTCACAAACTCACATCAATCCAACTAATATATATACATTTTATATATATATATATATATATATGGCATTCCAGTTCAGTCTATGATTAATATTTATAACTGAATTAAGTCCATTGATGAGGGAGGCATTTTCTTGAAGAATATGTTATGGAAAATAAATGTTTTCTCATAATTAAGCTACATATATAAAATGGAGAAGTGTGAGGGAGAGAGAGATAATGAACTCACAAACATAATTTCATGTAAATTGAGAACAAAGAATTAACTTTAAGCAAGGCTTGAACCCATATCCCCATTGTAAGATGAGCTTAATATTTTAGATATTGAAATCTTGATGCATAAAAAAAATTGTTTTATGTTTCTTGCCATTGGTTTATTCTTTCAACTTAATCTACATCAATCTTATTGTCTATTAAAAATAATTTGATATTAAGCTTTTGTGCTAGTATATAAATTTATTACGACTGTAGCAAAGTTTTAAAATGCCTTTTTGCATTTCTACCATCTCTGGTTAACTCCCTTATATTGGGACTGGTGCAAAAAAAAAAAGACACTACAGCTACAATGGATAAATTTCAAATTTAAAAATAATTATAACAGAGCATGGTCATGCATGTTTTTAAAGTCACCATGATAATGATCACAGTTACAATAAGTTTGTAATTCACCCCTGAGGATGATCTTGGATGAGATTGAAAGTACTTTGGTTAGAAAAAACTATGGTGCCTTCCTTTGGTAGGATCTCTTTCCTCTATTAATGGATCTGCCCTGAATGCATAAATTCAAGAAAAACTGCTGATATGAACAGTTCATTAAAGCTAAAACAAGTCAGGCAGTCTGCTGCCTGGCCCAGCTTGTCGACCTCTCTGCCCAAAGGCAGTGGGAAACCCAGATGAGGCTATGCCAAAGGGCAGAGTCTTGTCTAGGGAGAGAGACAAGACCAACCCTGTAGATTTTTGGTGCAAATCCGTCGAAAATTGCGGCCGTGCATTCATTACACACACACACACACACATCCTGCCTTTTTATATATATATATATATATATATATATATATATATATATATATATATTTCTGGTCACCTCCCTTACATTGGGACACAGGTTTTGCAAAAGACACTATAGCTACAATGGATAAATTTGATATTAAGCTTTTGTGCTAGTATATAATTTTATTACAGGTGTAGCAAAGTTTTAAAATGCCTTTTTGCATTTCTACCATCTCTGGTTAACTCCCTTATATTGGGACTGGTGCAAAAAAAAAAAAGACACTATAGCTACAATGGATAAATTTAAAATTTAAAAATAATTTTAACAGAGCATGTTCTTGCATGTTTTTAAAAGTCACCATGATAATGATCACAGTTACAATAAGTTTGTCTTAGCAATTCACAGATGAGGATGATCTTGGAGGAGATTGAAAGTACTTGTGTCAACAAAAGCTACAGTGCTGTTCTTGATGAATTTCAACTTAATATCAAGAAGCTATCTGTCTATATTTCTGAGATGAGGTATTATGTACATTATTCGGACTATTGTCCTCATCTTTGTCGCCCTATTTATTACAACGTTTCGGCCGTTGTACGCTCCGGCCTTCTTCAGGTGGTTGGAATGTCGAACTGAATCCTCAAGGACACATGGCACAGTGGATAAAGGCGTTGGTTAGATCCAGTGACAGGACCCAGAGAGTGTGAGTTCAATACCCAGTTACGGCAGTGGAGAACTTTCAGAGGGAAATTAACAGGAGATAACTGACATCCATTAAAACATGGCATGTGGAACTAGACCAGTGTACCCCAGTGAGCGAAATAAAGGGTTCAGTTCGACATTCCAACCACCTGAAGAAGGCCGGAGCGTACAACGGCCGAAATGTTGTAATAAATATGGCGACAAAGATGAGGACAATACATCTGGTCACCTAATTTTCCAGACTGCGGCCCCCTTGATTATTATGTGTGGGGCACAGTTGAGTGAGAGATCAATAAAACTCTTGAAAGCAAGGATTATGGCAGTATTCACCAACTTAAACAAGGAGACCGTCCAGGAGATTCTGAAGTTGTCGGGAGGCCATGGTTGAAGCCAATGGCGTTTTTTTTTTTTTTTTTTTTTTTTTTTTTTTTTTTTTGAATAAATTTACTCTTCAGTATTTCAAGATATTTTTGTGTAATTTGGTAAATATATCTGTTAAAATGAGATGTCAGTATTATTTTCATCTTTGCGTCATTTAGACAACAATTTATTCATCATACCATATATATGTGTGTGTGAGATTATACCATCTACACTATTTACATTATTAAGTCTGTTGTCCTCATCTTTATTACCATATGACATTTCAGCTGTTTTACACTCTGGCCTTCTTCAGGTGATATTTCTTGGAATTTCAAACTGAACCCTGTCCCACACATAGCCCAATGAATAAAAATCAGTGATTGATCCAAAAGTGACCTGACCCAAAAAGTTGAGAGACATAGCAGAGGCAACAAAAACTTTAATCATTAAGTTATCAAGGGCAATTAACTGAAACTGAGGTATACAAAGGCATGGCACATGGAATTAGAACAATGTATCGCCGTGGACTAAATGAAAGGTTCTTTTCGGAATTCCAACAAATATCACCTGAAGAAGGCTGGAGCGTACAACAAACCGAAACATTGTGAATATGTCAATAAAGATGAGGGCAGCAGTCCGGACAATGTAAATAGTATATCTTGGTTGGGATATCATGTGTAAAATTATGAAACCTGACTTTAAGAATTTTAATGATTATTTCACTGAAGACCTTTTGTATTTTTAAAGATCCTATTGGAGGCACAAAATTTAAGAACGTCCTATAATAAACCTATCGATAATAAACCTATTAGTATCTTTGAATTTTAATTATTTTTTTTTTTCTTCTTCTTCTTCTTGAGAATGCTCAAGGACATTGGGTCAGTGCCCGAAATGAAGAAGAAGCTTTGGCCAAAGCTAGCAATGTCTTTGGAGTCCCAGTTGAACACATTCACTTAAAACAAGGTAGGTCTCGATGGGTTCTCGAACCAATGTATGTATATCCCCTGGGGTATGCAATCAACTCTCATGTTATTGACACTTTGCTCCTTCTATGGTTAAAATTCTGTGAACCTTCTGTCTTGTTTTCTTTTCTTTTTTTTCTTTTTTTTTTTTTTTTACGGCCATATCATGTTGAAACATAGGTTCCCATATGTTCACCAAAGTTAAGTAACACTGAGCTTTGTCTGTACCTAAATGGGTGACTGCTTGGGAATACCAGGTGCTGTAAGCTTGAGTGTGTGGGTGGTATAATGGACAATGGTATGGAATTATTAATCGGGGAGCTGAGTTCCTGTATGATCATCGAAGTTAAGCAACGTCAATCCTGGTCAGTACCTAGATAGGTGACCACTTGGGAATGTGCAGGTAGTATAATGGATAATGGCACTGGACTGTTAATTGGAGAGCCGAGTTGAGTTCATTATATTTGCTTACATGCAAATATCCTTTGGAAAGGTATGAATCCACCTCTTCTTCCCCAAGCTATGGGTTAACTAATAAGACTTGTATCACTAAACCATTATTACCTCAGAAAAAAAAAGCTTTCTTGCAATCTAAAAATATTTTCTAGCTTTAAATAAATAAGATAACATCTGTCCTTCTTTACAGCAGTGAATGTTGGACAATTTCCTCAAAGATGAAGAAGAGACTCGAGGCGACGGAGATGTGGTTCTACAGAAGGATGCTAAGGATATCATGGACCGAGCATGTGAGCAACAATGAGGTCTTAGAGAGGTTGCAAACAAGGAGGAGGCTTATACTTAACATCAGGAAGAGGCAGCTGAAGTTTCTGGGACACATAATGAGAAAGGAGAGCCTGGAGAATCTGATACACACAGGTCGAAGAGAGGGAAAGAGAGACAAGGGAAAAAACAATGTGTGACATACCTGGTAGACTTAAGCAAGTGGATGACAGAACATGGTCTGGGGGAGGAAGCCAAGCTGCAAAGGATAGAAGGATGTGGAGAGCCATGATTGCCTACATCCTGAAAGAACATGGCACATAAAAAGAGGAGGAAAGATGATTGAACCTTGACTTGAAGAGGTCAAGATTAAAGTGTTCAGGGAAGCACTCCTCTGGGAGTCTGTTCCATAAAGCTTATTTAATCTTTTGCCGCGTCCCTTTTATTAAGATTGGGGATAGATGAATTTTCACTGCAAAGAGAATTAATTTTTTTTTTTTTTTTTAATATTCATTTATTTTTCTTAATTTAAATTATTAACTAAAAAAAATTTAGAAAATGGTTAAAAAAAAAAATCACCAGAGGTTAATGATGATCAGTGTAATTACTCTAACCCCAACTGTGAGCACCTCAAGGTTGTGTAATGGTTAACAAGCTTGTCTCGCTAGATCAGGGGTTCTCAACCTTGCTTACTCCATGAACCCCTTTCACCATTTGTCACAATGCCATTCCACCCCCACCCCCTTTTCAAGGTAACAGACCAGATAGGCCAAATTCTATAATTGCTCTCCTCCCCACCTAAACTTGATGTGGTCACAATTCACCCCTGAAAATTCAAAATTTACCCCCTGGGGGTGAATTTCACCCCTATTGAGAACCCCTGTGCTAGATCAATTATGACAAAGTAGTGAGTTTGATCCTCACTGTGTGTTCCCGTCTTTCCGCCTTGTGCCATATCTAAGCTATGCTTAGTAAATTGGTATATGAAAAGTGCACTCTGACCTGGTCTGATGGTTAGCAATCTTGTCTAACTCTATCAATTATGACTGAGTAGTGAATTTGATCCCCACTGGGTGCTCCATACTTTTGGCCTTGTGCCACATTGAGGCTTCACTTAATAAATTCCTGCTTTAAACCTAACTGTATGAGTTAACCTAATTGTTCACTTAATTTCCTTTTTTTTCTTCTTCTTCTTCCCCCCTCAGATGAAGACGTCTTAGACACATGGTTTTCTTCTGCTCTTATCCCATTTTCTGTGTTTGGGTGGCCTGAAAAGGTAAGTACATTTTAGCATTTCATTAAGACAAATAGTTTTCACTTATTTATGGCTGAAAGTGTGTGCATGTCGTTAAAAACCCTAGGACTGATTTATTTACATTACTTTAATTTATAGTGGACATCTGAAGATGGCTAGGAGGGTACCTGGCTGAAACGTTGTATATAATAACATCTATAATAATCAAGACTATAACAGTCATTCGTATAGATTAAACTTTATTGACAATTTAACATCTTGAAAAATGGAATGAAAGAGGACTTTGATTTAACTGTTTTTGATTTTTAATTGGCATTATTATTACTGATGGTTGAAAATTCTTGGAGATGACTTTTTGCTTTTCTTTTCTCTCCCCCCAGACTGATGACTTGAAAGCTTTCTACCCAACAAAAATTTTAGAAACAGGGAGTGACATTTTGTTCTTTTGGGTTTCGAGGATGGTGATGTTGGGCAAGAAACTCACCGGTAAATTACCTTTTGAAAAGGTAATGTATGTAATTATTTTTTTCATTTTATATATATATATATATATATATATATATATATATTTATTTGTGTAGTGTTATATTAGACTATGCACATACCCACTACAAAACTGTACATCTTGTTTCAATGTTAAAAATTTTTTTAATGTTTCATCAGGTGGGAAATCATTAATGTTTTGAACATTGAAATCTTACTCTTCGTTCTTTTACATTTGCATATATATATATGAGAACAAGTACAGTGCAATTCTAGCATTCATAACATTTAATTTAAAAGAGGGCTCAATACAAAGTAGAGCAATATTCTTTATTTTAGGATCAATGTTCGTAACATTTAATAAAAATGAGAAAATCAACAGACAATTGCTGATAACTCTTCCTTTTTTTCTTTTTTCTTCCATTTTTTCTCCCTTTCTTCTTCTTTTTTCTTTTCTTTTTCCTTTTTTTTCTTCTTTTTTCTTCCCTTTTTTCTTCCTTTTTTTCCCTTTTCCTTTTTTTTCCCTTTTTCCTTTCTTTCTTCCTCCTTTCTACTTCCTTTCCTCTCCCGTTCCCTTATTTAACTTTTCATTTTTCCTAATAACACTTGCTCATCTTTTCATAACCAATATTAATTTTCTTCCTTTATCTTCCAGGTTCTGCTCCATGGAATAATCCGTGATTCCGAAGGCAAGAAAATGAGCAAATCATTAGGCAATGTTATTGATCCGATGGATCTGATCCATGGAAAGTCCCTTGAAGTAAGTTCTCTCCCATACCTCAATGCTCCCAGAGTAGGGGAAAAAGTCTTACAAGTTGGATATTTGGAAAATGCATTCTGTCTCTTTGGAAAATGCATTCTGTCTCTTTTTTAATTTGTAACTCCAATACACAGCATTTAGCTTACAAGATATACATTTCACCTTGTCATCTAACATAAGCTGGTATTATATTGAACACTTGAGTTGCACAGGTCTTTTCTTAAATCCTGCATCTCTTGATTTTCTTTTGTATGAGATTTTTTTTTTCATTTTATTTCAAGCAAGGTAATAAAGCCACTAAGATGCAAAGGGTTACTGAATATGAAAAATATGAAGAAAAAGAAAGCATTATTAGAGAGAGAACAATAAAAAACAGGAATTAAGAAGACGGAAGAGAATGAAATTGCATTTAAATATTTGAGGACTGGAAAGCAAGAAACTGGAAGAGAGTTCCTCAAGTGAGAAGTGCGAGAGAAGAAACTGTTAGCATAGAACTTACGGTTACATCTAGGCATTTCAACTGTAAAATGATGAGACCTAGCTGTTAATCTAGAACTGTGATTATTTTCATGAAGTCAAGGTACTAAAGAGTAATGCTCCTCAGAACAATTACCATGAAAATATTTACAGAAAAGGCACAAGAAACTAATGTTATTCTTTGGATTTTATCAAGAAATATATATATATATATATATATATATATAAATAAATGAGGGAGGGCCCAAAAGTAACCAAAATTTTTTCATATAATTTTATTTATTTATTGTTGCATGTTTATAATCTTATCACCTTCAAAGTATTCTCCATTTGAAGAAATGCACTGGTCCAGACATGTTTTCCACTCTTCAAAGCAGTCCTGGAACTCTTGTGAAGTTATGTTTTTTAATGACTCCGTCGTTTTCTTCTTAACCTCTTCCGCATCTGCAAAACGTTTTCCTTTGAGGACTGTCTTCATTCGAGGGAACAAAAAAAGTTGCAGGGGGCGAGATTGTGTGAATAGGGAGGGTCATGCCATTCTTGGTCAGAAACACTCACACTCATTGTCGTGATGCAACCACCACCCTCCACTTTGCCACACATCAGGGTGTTTTCGTCTCACCTTATCTCACAAATGCTTCAGGACCTCCAGGTAAAAAGCCTGGTTAACAGTTTGACCGGGAAGAACAAATTCTTTGTGGAGAATTCCTTTCACATCAAAGAAACAAATCAGCATCGTCTTGAGATTGGACGTGACACGCTTTTTTTTTTGGGTCGTGGTGATATTGGATGCTTCCCCTGACTTGATTGCGTCTTTGTTTCTGGGTCAGAGCCATTGCACCAGCTTTCATCACCAGTGATGACCTTCGAAAAAAAGGTCTGGATCAACTTCCATCTGTTCTTTCAGTTTACGACAGGCATCCTTTCAGCCATGGTAAAAATAGACGAAAAGGCGTGAAGTACTTCAGAACAAATGTGAACCACGGAGCTGTACGTTTTCCTACCTGATGTCTGAGGGTGGCATCTGGTGGTGGAAGCCTGAACTACTACGGGCTTGTCACACAGAAAATGATTCAAGTTACTCTTGGGTCCTCCCCTTGTGTGTGTGTGTGTGTGTGTATATATATATATATATATATATATATATAAGCACCAGACCAGATTTGTTGCTATGCTGCCTTGTGAGAGATAGTGGAGTGATTTCCCATTGTCGTCTCTCTAACTTGGAATAGAATTTGAGGTCTCAATGTGTTTTATGTAACTGGAATCTGCTACTTTCAAATGACACATAACCAGACACGTTTGTATTTAATACCTTGACTGCTGACCATAAACTAAACTCCTGGTTAGTCGTTTTTATTATGACACCAACTATCAGTTATCTTGTACTTGGCATTATATATATATATATATATATATATATATATATCTATCTATCTGTAGCTGCCAATAACAAGTTTATTCGCAGTGATACTTTTAGTGTCTAAACAATGTTAGGGCTTCTGCTGAAGCTAGAAATTTTTTGTTTTTATTCCTGAAGTTGGCTACTATACAGTTGGCATTTGAAATAAGATTTCATAATTGTCCCCTGGTAGTCAATGTGTTAAAGTGATTTTGATATCTACAATCTGTGGGTAGTGTTAAGTTACTGGTATGCATAGTACAAATTCTGCCCATGGAAAAGGCATGAATTGCCTTGAGTGGCAGCCAGTGTAGGAAGAGAATTCAAATCTCCATAAATAATAGGGCAGACTGATTTCCTTAGCCTTAGTAGGGTAACCAGTCGATGAGGAAGAAGGGTGAACTTTGTCAGGCTATTTTGTTTTAGACATGCAATCTCCTGCCCCAATGACCCTCCTGGGTTACGGGATTCATTTACATTACATTTATATTTTTTATATGTCCACACATCTTCTTGTGATGCACCATACCTTCTGCAGTCAAAATAGACAAAAAAATATTCAGTTGACTGACCTAGAAGAAAAGGATTGTCAGTGGTCAGGAAGTAGTGAGAGCATTACAGACAAAGTAGGGCTGTTAGATTATTTACATTATTCGGACTATTGTCCTCATCTTTGTCGCCATATTTATTACAACGTTTCGGCCGTTGTACGCTCTGGCTTTCTTCAGGTGGTTGGAATGTCAAACTGAACCCTTTATTTCGCTTACTAGGGTAGACTGTTCTAGTTCCACGTGCCATGTTTAATGGATGTCGGTTATCAGTTATCTCCTGTCAATTTCCCTCTGAAAGTTCTCCACTGCCTTAGCCGGGTATTGAACTCACACTCTTTGGGTCCTGTCACTGGATCTAACGCCTTTATCCACTGTGCCATGTGTCCTCAAGGACACGTGACACAGTGGATAAAGGCATTAGTTATAACCAGCAACAGGACCCAAAGAGTGTGAGTTCAATACCTGGTGAAGGTGGTGGAGAACTTGGAAAGGGGAATTAATGCGAGATAACTGACATCCATTAGACATGGCATGTGGAACTAGAACAGTTTACCTCAGTGAGCGAAATAAAGGGTTCAGTTCGACATTCCAACCACCTGAAGAAGGCTAGAGTGTACAATGGCTGAAATGTTGTAATAAATATGGCGACAAAGATGAGGACAATAGTCTGAATAATGTAAATAATGTACATAATACCTCATCTCAGAAATATCGACGGATAGGGCTGTTAGATGTAAAATTTTAATAATTTCCAATTTGGTCAATAATTGCATGATTCTGTATTTGTTTTAACCAGGGTCTCCAGAAAGGACTCCTTGATACCACTCTTGATGCGAAGGAAATTGAGATTACCAAAAAAGCCCAGAAAAAGGCCTTCCCTGGTGGTGTTCCCCAGTGCGGGGCTGATGCATTGAGGCTGGCACTTTGTTCCTACAACTTCAAATGTATGATTCCCACAAGTGAACACTTTTTTATTACTTTTTTTCTCTTCAGTTTTAGTCTTTCATGCATGAATTCAAATTTTAATTAACACTTTTTTTTTCTTTAATTTTCTTATTGAATTGTTTCTTATTGAATTGTTTCTTATTTTATTTTTATTTTATTTTTTGGGGTGGGGGTATAGTTTTTGTTTTTCTTGGAGTTGTCTTGTGCTTTTTGTGTTTCTTGGTTTGTTTTTTTTTTTTCTTGGTTTGTTTTTTTTCTCGGTTTGTTTTTTGTTTTTTTCTCAGTTTGTTTTTTTCTTTCTTGGTTTGTTTTTTGTTTTTTCTTGGTTTTTTGTTTTTTCTTGGTTTTTTGTTTTTTGGGGTTTTTTGTTTTTTCTTGGTTTTTTGTTTTTTCTTGGTTTTTTGTTTTTTCTTGGTTTTTTGTTTTTTCTTGGTTTTTTGTTTTTTGGGGTTTTTTGTTTTTTCTTGTTTTTTTTGGTTTTTCTTGCATTCATTCTAAATCTGCTAACATTGGATATGGTAAGATATAACATTTGCAAGGTTTTATTGTATTTTAAGTAAGTGTATCAAGAATTCTTCTTTGGAATTTAGGAAATTTAAAATACCATAAATCTTGTCCTTACTGCTCTGGAGACAACTGTGTAGCTTGGGGAAGATCTAGTCTTACTCAATCTTAATGAATTCTACTTGGTTTATTTCAGGTTCAAATCTTACTGGAGCCTTTGCCAAAATCCATTTTATGGCTTCTAATTATTACTTTGAATCCGTTCTTACTTTTCTTATTCTCTTCAATGCTTAATTAGTTTCTCTGAGTTTTTTCACAGTTTACTCTTACTTATTTTCTGCATCAAATCGTCATTAGGCATTCTGATGCAGTAAAATATTGCATCTGGTTTGATTGAGTTTGTGAACCTAACTGCCACACAGTATACAGTGACCTTGTTATGTCTTGACAAGATGTTGCATCATCCACACCTGTCAACAACCACTTTAATCCGGATTTGACTCTAAAGTTTGCTTTTCCTAAAATTAAAATCTGTAATACATGTTTAATGTAGTTTGAATGTAGCAATTCGACATAGGAAGTAATTTGCTCAATGTAACAGCACCAATGTCTAGTAGCAGCTATTCAGGAATTCTTAAGGTCTTCCATATCAGAGGTTGGCAGTGGATATTTGGAAAGAATAGGAAAACGCAGTTCTACAGGTCTCCTCATCTGACAGGTTAACAGTAGATATTCCGACAAAGAAAACAAAATGGCTGCCTTTATACACATCAGGTCGAATATTTCTAGTCTTCTGATTGGTTAACCTTCTATGGGTGTACTATAAAATGAGTCAGCTCATTTTGGTTTGCTCACTAGTATATACGTACCCAAAATAACCTAACAAAATCCCCATTGCAAAAGATCAAGGATGAAATGAAGCGGCTCATGGTGATCCTGAAATAGTATTATCAGATTGTTTTCAGAAACTGAAACAAAGATAGGGAACAAATATCTTAAGTTTTAACTTATATGTAATATGCTGCATGTGTTGGTTATTGTTGATATTCTTTTTTTTTCTCTCCAATTTCTCTTGTTCATTACAATTTTGATATCCTATATCAATGGACATCTGATGATGGCCAGAGGGTATTTAGCCGAAATGTTGTATCATGAATAACAATAAACATAACAATAGTACACTTACTGAATATTTTTTTTAATTTAATTTTTTTTTTTTTTTTTTTTTTTCATTTTCATTTTTTTTTTTTTAATTCTAATTATTTTTTTTTTTTCTGTCCAGTGCAAACTATCAATATTGAAGTTGACCATGTGAAAAGCTGCAAACTCTTTTGCAACAAATTATGGCAGGCATCCAAATTCTTGCATTCTAATCTTGGAGAAGACTTTGTACCAAAACGTCCATTTGAGGTAAGTCGAGCATTAGATTTTTTTATCTTTTATTTTACTTCCTACCATTTTGTGACATGGAGAAAATCTATCACAGATGTATAAATCATCCCAATAAGACAACTGGTCACAAAGAATCAGTTTGAATACACGAGTCTCACAAAAAAATCATGCATCTTTTGCTTATGGCATCAATAATATTCATGATTTTCTTTTTGATACTATTATTCACCCAATACAAGGCCCAAGAGCCACTCAAGGTAGAGAGTTACTGAATGAGGTTGCTGCAAGTATGTAAAAGTAAGAGATATGATATGAAAATCTAGAGGACAGATAATAGTTGACCATAGTGGTTGGGGAACCATCTTTTTGGAGTCTGTTACACAAAGTAACAGCTCTAGGTCATATTTGGGAAGTTGAGCAACCTAGGTAGCAGAACAGCAACACCCCAATTTCATTAATTTTTTGCAAACCAATTGATGAAATTTGAGTAAGTTGATTTGTTTGGAAAACTACTACTCTGTGGTTTAATAATTTTTAATTTAATTTTATAGGACTTCATTGTAAACAATAATTTTTTTTTAAATTTATTTTTTTTACTTTTTTCCTTTTTAACAGTGAAAAATAAATTCTTAGGATTTCTTACTCTTGAGCATGCAACATACAACTGGCCATGTGTAAATAGTTGGAAACTGGATTCTTATATATAAAAACTTAAAAGATATACAAAAAACAATATTGCATTTCTAGTAAATAATTATGTGTTATTTTAATAAAATGGTAGGAATATTTTGTATGTTAAATAATAAAACTTTTTTTCCATAAAAAAATCAATGAAAATTTATTTTACTAAGCTATGCACCCTCGTAATACCAACTTTGTACCTGCTTACCTGTTTGCACATCTCCCCAAAATTTGTTTTCAATTGGTCAATGTATGTCTAATTTAGAGAGTGTGATGGACAGTCTAATGAAAGACACAGAATTTTATATGTAGACTATTGTTCACCAAATAAAAGGCTCAAGAGCCACTCAAGTTAGCATGTTACTGAATGAGGTGTAAAGAGAGGAAGTAAAAAGTACAAAATGGCAATACACTTGTAGTCCTAATATGATGCACTCTTTTGGAGTTACTGTAAGGTTTGGATCCCTGATTATTTATTTATATTATCTGTCTTCTATTCATGCCATGATAATTTATATTCAATTCTGCAAATGTGGTTAATCTGTTATCATTCACCCAAACTCTATTCCAAAATCTGTTTTTACCAAATATGTGGTTATATGGTTTGAGGGTTTCTCATAAACAGTAATTTTTCTCTTTATACTATTGTTCACTCAGTAAAAGGCCCAAGAGCCACTCGAGGTAGCAGGTTACTGAATGAGGTGTAAAGGGAGGAAGTAAGAAGTACAAAATGTCAATATAGTCATAGTTCCAATATCATGCGCTCTTTCGGAAGTTACTCTAAGTTTTGGATCCCTGATTATCAAGCGGATAATGTCAGACTAGAAAAGCATTTCACCATTAGTACCCATAATGAAGATACATACATTCTATTACTGAGAAGAAATTACAAGCTTACAACCTGAAATGTACACTGGAGGCTCAGTTTGCTAATTTTGAAAGTTAGTCTTGTCTTCCCTAATTCCCTGGACTTGTTATTAACTGGTAACCATTTTGTCCAAACATTGGGGACAACTTTTGAAAGTAATATGATTTTTTTTTTTTTCTTGTGTCTAGTACCCAAAAATTTGATAGCAAAAGCATAGATAATTATGCTTTTGATAAGATAATTCAAAAACAAGATGAAAGGGATTATAGGAAATTGTGGAGAGCTATGATTGCTCATGTACTGAAGGGACATGACACAAAAGAATGTTATTTCAAAATAAATTTGCTAACATTTCATGCAAAATATTTCAATTTAGCTTCTTTTTTTTTTTTTTTTTTTTTTTAAATAATTTAAATAATTTAAGAAATGACCACTATATGCTCATCGATTTAACATGTAAGATAATTTCTATATAATTTTTCTTTTTCAATTTTTTAAGCCCTCTGGCTATGAATCCAGTCTTGATAACTGGATCTTGAGTAATCTTTGTGAGACAGTGCAACACTGTGATAAAGCTCTCAGGTCTTATGATATAAACCAAGCAACTCATCAGATCCGACAGTTTTGGCATCAGGACATCTGTGATACTTATATTGTAAGTATTCCATTATTTTTCTCCTCTCTCATAATTGTGCAGTGAAAATCACAAACAACAAAAAAAGAAACTATTGCAGTTGGCTTGTTGTTTTTAAACAAAAATTAAAGAAGGTTTTTTTTTTTTCATTTTCAAATGATTGCGTTTGTTTTTTTAGATTTATTCTACTTAAATAGAATTAAATGTAAATTTCTTTTAAAAAATTTCGTTTTTGAAAGATTTTAAAGACGTTTGGATAATAGATACTTTTTAATTATTTTTTATTTCATTTTTATTTTCAAAGAAATAGCCATCAAAGCAAAGGGTTGTTTTTTTTTTTTTTTTTTTTTTTAATAGTAATATTTTGTATCTCATTTTTCCTTGCTCGGACTATCATCCTCATCTTTGTTGCCGTATTTGTTACAACATTTCAGCCATAGTACATTCCAACCTTCATCAGGTGGTTGGAATGTCGAACTGAACCCTTTATTTTGCTGGCTGGGGTAGACTGTCCTAGTTCCATGTGCCATGTCTAATGGATGTCAGTTATCAGTTATCTCTTGTTAATTCCCCTCTCCAAGTTCTCCACCGACTTAATCAAATAAATAAATGGTTCAGTTCGACATTCCAACCAGCTGAAGAAGGCCGGCGTGTACAACAGGCGAAACATGATAAATAAGGCAACAGAAATGAAGATGATAGTCTGAGCAATGTAAATAGTGTACATAATACCTCATCTCAGAAATATAGACAGGTTAATTTTTCTTGCTCTTAACAATATACACACACACACACACACACACACACACACACTCTAATATATTAGTAGCACTAAATAAAATAGATGTGCAGAGTTTTTTAATTTTCATAGTTTCCTACATTTTTTCTGGTTTCCAGGGAAAGGTTGAACATAAATTTTCCAATGAGTACTTTCAGCTTTTTATAAGTTATCAAAGAGTTGTGTCAATGTGAATGCATTGTTTGGTGCATGTTTTTAGTTTTTCCTTGTTTTTAGTTTTTTCTTGGTTTTTTTTTTTTCTTGGTTTTTTTTTCTTGTTTTTTTTTTTTTTTTCTTTTTTTTTTTTTCTTGTTTTGTTTTTTTCTTGGTTTTTTTTTTTCTTGGTTTTTTTTTTTCTTGTTTTTTTTTTTCTTGTTTTTTTTTTTCTTGTTTTTTTTTTTCTTCTTGTTTTTTGTTTTTCCTTGTTTTTTCTTGTTATGCTTTCACATGCCAGTGTGTGTGGGGAGGTCATGCCTTCACGTGCCAGGGGAGATGACTTCACATGCCAATTGGGGTCATAACATTTTATTTATTTAATATTGTGAAATCTATTTTGAATGTTTGTTTCTAAATTAAATTTATTGATATTTACTTTTTATCTTTTTTAGTATTTATTGCATTGTTTCATATGTGAGTTACTTAAGCCATTATTGGATGAATGGCAAATTAAATCAGTGTGATAACGTGTTCATTGTGTAACCAAATATATTATTAGTGAGACATTTTCCAAGAAGACTGAACTGTAGAAATTGTAGAATTATTTTCTGAATTTTTTGATTTCAGAGTTAGAATAAAAAGTAATAGTAAAGATTGCAGAAATGTAATGATACTTGTATAAACGTTGAAAATATATGGATTAAAACGGACAGAATGGTCAATAAAGAAAGCAGTCCCCTTGTACCCTTCTATCCCATTTTGTTGGATCTGCTGTCAGGTACCCAGGGTAATGTTGTAGGGTACTGCTTACACTTACTATTTCTTGTTCATGTCTCTAGGTCACCATTTATGACTTTTGCTTGAGGCAGCGGACGATCCCTTTCTTTACACTGTATGGGTGGTGAGAGTTAATATGAGTACATTCAGGAATGCTAGATTGTTATTGTTTTCTCTCTTCATTGTGAACTGTATCAATGATATTATTCAGTTCACACGGTCCAGTAGTAGCTGGACCTCTCCTTGGTACGGCCAGAGTATGACGGTGTCATCTATGTATTTCATCCACAGAGTTGGTTTTAGTGATGTTGATTCTAATGCCATTTCCTCAAAGTATTCCATGTATATGGTAGCCATTGTTGGTGGTATGAAAATAAAGATGAGGACAATAGTCTGAATGATTTAAATAGTGTAAATACACCCAAACACACGCATCTATTACAGGGTGTGATAGGTAAATTGTCGCTATTTTATATTTTTACATTTGCACATGAGCACTGTTTTTGATTTTGTCAACTATACGGTATAATAGGGTCAGTTAGGCACTGTCTGTGAGAAAAAGAGCACCATGACGCAATTCACTCCGCCAGAAATTTGCAAACAGCATGCTGTACTGCTTGGCACTCAAGCCGGAAGCTCCAATACAAACATTTCAGAGTGTTTGCATAACAATCTGAGAACAGTGCAGAGGACTCAGAAAGAGTTGGATGATATATCCAATCAACATGATGGGGTTTGGAGGGATCTTGGCCAATCGAGCTCCCCCGACCATTGGGTGTGGCTTCATCGGGTGATTAATTAAGAAATTATAATTGACGCAAAATTTTTCCATCCTGGTCTTGTCCAAAATCAGATATTTGCCAGATGGTCAGCCATTCCTCTAACCCTGCCAGGGTCATTGCATTCCAACTACAAGGAAACTCTAGCTTGATATAAATACATGCAAAACCAACTAATAACATCCATACTATAAATTTTATTTTTAGTGGATACACATGTTTGAGTTATCGTCCTCCTCATTTTAAACCATGAAATGCCAATTGGGCAAGAAACCAAGAAGTAATTATTGATGAAAAATAGATTTCTCAACATTCACTGTCTAAAATAAGAATGTCAAATCCAACACATGTACTCACTGAAAATAATCCTGATAGTAAAAGTATAAAATGGGATATGTAAAAAACATAAGAACATAGACAGATACCCAAGCCCCCTCCTTGACCGACTTGATAACTACATTAGATACATGTGTTTTCTAAATAAGTCAAATCTTAACACTCTTAAAAAAAAAGATGGAATTTTCCTTAACCCCAACATCTCAAAATATCAAATTTGTCTGGAGACTTATAAATTAAGTAAATTAATTTCTAAAAAGTTATTCTTAACATTACTTGATAATGGAACGGAACTTTGTACTTTAAGTTTAATTTTTATGAATGAATTTGAATTGAAGTTTCAGTTTTGAAACATGGGAATTCCAGTGTTGCGATGATTATATATTTTAAAAAGCAATATTATGCTCTACAGTTGTATTGAGCACTGTTTTTAAAAAATAAATGCTAAGAACTGAATTATAAATCTCTTTGTTCTTTTTTATTTTATTTATATGCATAATCCTGATGAAAGTGCTATAAACATTTTTTTCCAACAGGAAGCCATTAAGCCTGTTTTGCAAAGTGGAACAGAAGAGGAAAAAGAAGCTCTACGACAGATGCTTCATTTTTGTCTAGAAACGACAATGCAACTCCTAAGTCCTTTCATGCCTTACTTGACTGAAGAACTTTACCAACATCTGCAGCAAAGACAAGGAAATCTAAATCAAAGTATTTGCAATAGTCATTACCCAAAGCCAAGAAATGTAAGTAAAATTATGCTTTTATTTATTTTCATTTCTTTTTTTCTTTTTGCTTTTGCTTTTTTCCTTTTCCTTATTCGGTTCCTTTTTTCGATTTCTTTTTTCTTTTATATTTTTTCCCTTTTTTGTTTTCTTTTTTCGATTTCTTTTTCTTGATCTTGCTGGGTTGCAGAGTGGAACAAGATAGTAAAAGCAGATGAACTTATGTAAAAGTACAGAACAACTCCATTATAATGTCATCAGTGCAATCCGTAAAATGTAATCGCAAAAGTGGTTCGTGCTCAATTACAGTTGTAAATTAAAATATAATTAACTATTTTTTTTTCGGGGGGTGAATGCAGGCTGTAAATCTCTCACTACACGATGAATGTCTTTACTGGTATGAGGGGAAAAATATCAACAAACTGTGTATAAAACTGCTTATATTCACTTAAAACTAATGCTTTCAGAAAAAGCATGAATCCATTTCTCCCTAATGCTTTGTCTTTTTGCCAGATATCTTGGCAAAATGTCTCCTTACTGGCACCCACAATGGTTAGGATAGAAAAAAGACATGTGACTGAGCATTTTCCCTTAACCATCAATGTAATTAAAGAGAGTCTGTCTATATTTCTGAGATGAGGTATTATGTACAGTATTTACATTAGTCGGACTATTGTCCTCATCTTTGTCGCCATATCACAACGTTTCGGTCGTTGTCCGCTCCGGCCTTCTTCAGGTGGTTGGAATTTTGAACTGAACCCTTTATTTCGATCACTGGGGTAGACTGTTCTAGTTCCACGTGCCATGTTTGATGGATGTCAGTTATCAGTTATCTCCTGCTAATTTTTCCCTCTGAAAGTTCTCCACTGCCTTAACCAGGTATTGAACTCACACTCTTTGAATAAATAAAGGGTTCAGTTCAGTTCGAAATTCCAACCACCGGAAGAAGGCCGGAGCGTACAACGGCCGAAACGTTGTGACAAATATGGCGACAAAGATGAGGACAATAGTCCGACTAATGTAAATACTGTAATTAAAGAGGTTCAACAGTCTTAACAACAATGTAATAATAGATCCAAATTATCTGCAAGGATCAATGATCTTATGTCGAGAGGATTTGTAGTTGCTAGACTTTGTTTTATTCAGACCTGGAAAGGAGAAAGAGAGAAGGAAACTTTGAACAAGCAACAAGGTTTTTTTGTTTCAAGTTCTCTGTGCCCAACAACAATAATAATAATAATAATGATGATATAATAATGAAAGCAACATTTTTTTTTTAGTCAGTTCACCCCAAGCAAGGTGATAATGCCACTAAGGTGCAACAGGCAACTGGGAGTGAAAGAGAAAAAAAAACTCTTTAGAAGCAAATAAAAATCCAATCATAAACAGGAAACAAGGGATAAACCTCTATTGCTGTTGAAAAGAACCAGGGAGGAGTGTGAACCGGATGATAGGAAATCTGTCGACCCCTACTGAGAAAAATAGTAAGAAAAATTTCAGAAACGTCACGAGAATGAAGTTGAATTAGGCTTTAGAAAGAACTGGAAAACCAGTCCTAAACTGGGATAGGATTAAACCTCTAACTCTAATTATTTTCGTTGTTTATATGCAGATCATTGTCATCTCCTCTGTTGTTGTTATCTCAACATTTTGGCGACTGTTCTCTCTGGCTTTTATCAGGTGTACGTTGATCTGGGTAACCTACAAGGAATTACAAACTGAACTCTTTTATTCATGTCTAGGGATATCTCATATCAAATGTGCTTGATTGAAAATATATATATATATATATATATATATATATATATATATATATATATATATATATATATATATATATGTAACTACACTCGTTTCGGAAAACCCTCGGTTTCTTGATTTGCCAATGATCAAATCAATATCGAAGGAAAAAAGGTTTTAAAAAATGAAAGAGCTATGAACATGAACATCTGTCGAAAATAATCGTAAAACATACTGGTCCAAATCCCAAAGAATAAAAACCTGATACGAGTAATCAACTAACCAGAAAGTGCTCAATACAAAAGTAGAGCAGACCTAGTCAAACCTGGAGAGCCAGACAAACCTACCAAGGTAATTCATACGAATGACGGTCAGGTATTGGAATGTTCTTGAGTGAATATCTTATGTCTACACGTTCCATATTAGTTGGTTTAAAACGGTGCTCGATAGCGTGACCTAGAGCTTTATAAATATAGGTAACTACACTCGTCTCGGGAAAACCTCAGTTTCTTGATTTGCCATAATAAAAATCTCTGTTGTAGAGGTTGCATGTTTTTTTCTGTCTCTGGTCTGTAGGAGCTGTCACTTTCCATCCTGACTTGTGTCAGCTTCTCCTCCCCTGAACTGAGGTGTTTGGTCAGGGTTCTTCTCCATTTGGATCATATGGCTGGCAGGCTCTCCCAGGACTCCCAGTGTTGATATCCACAGCTTTCATATCGCGTCTCACTACATTGCTGTACCGCAGCTGTGGCCATCTGGCAGGTCTCCTTCAAGCAGCCAGCTCTCCATACAAGAAGTCTTTTGGGATCCAACTGTCTGGCATGTGATGGACGTGGCTCAACCAACGGAGTCTGTGCTGTATGAGTGGTGTGAACATGCTGGGCAAACCTTCTTGAGACAGGACCTCAGTGTTGGGCACCTTATCTTGCCACGCTATTCCCAGGATGTGGCGGATGTTTCTCATGTGAAAGGTGTCCAGATGCCTTTCTTGCCTGGCGTACATGGTCCAAGCCTCGCTGCCATATAGCAGTGTGCTGATAACGCAGGCATTGTATACTGCCATCTTGGAATTAGTCTACACACGTTTTGTGAGGTGTGCAAGTGTTGTGGCTGCTTTCCCGATTCTCTTGTCAATCTGCATCTAAGGAGGGGTTGTCGGTGATGGTGGAGCCAAGGTACGTGAACTGATGGACTGCACCGAGCTCATAGTCATCAATGGTGATGGCTGGTGGTGTTTCGGTACCTTGTCCCAGTACATTTGTCTTTTTCAGGCTGATGGTCAGCCCAAAGTCTCTGCAGGCCAGGGAGAAACACAGCTCATCAGTGACTGAAGTTCACACTAGATGTGAATTGTTACCGCAGCATTGTTAGCAAAAAGCATGTCACTGACAAGAGCTTCACATACTTGGCTCTGAGGCAAGCGAGATTGAACAACCCGCCTTCTGATCTCATACACAGGTAAATCCCTTCTCTAGATGGGCTGAATGCATGCTTCAGATGCAACACAAAGAAAATCTCGAATAGAGTGGGAACGAGGACGCAGCCCTGTTTGCCCCCACTGCAGATGCTGAAGGGCTCAGAGGTGTTGGCAGCCAATCTTGGACAGGATTCTGAAGAGGCCTTCTCTGCTGACAAGATCAAACACCTTGGTGAGATCAGTAAAAGCGACATACAGGGGGCATCGGCCATTCTCTGCATTTCTCCTGGAGCTGGCAGAGAGAGAAGACTGTCTACCGTTGATCTTCCAGCTCGGAAACCACACTGCGACTCTGGGTAGACATGTTCGACGAGTTTCTGCAAGCGGACCAAGATGTCCCGAGCATAGACTTTGCCCACAATGCTGAGTAGCGAGATGCCTCTGTAGTTGTTGCAGTCACTTTGCTCACCCTTGTTCTTGTAAAGGGTGATGATCTTGGCATCTTTCATGTCCTGAGGTACGGCCTCCTCTTTCCAGCACTGTTAGAGGACCTCATGCAATGGGAGCAGTAGTCTTGCAATGCCCAATCAGGTTAGGGGGATCCCATCACTGCCAGGGGCCTTCCCTGAGGCCAAGCTGTCAATGGCCTTGCTAAGTTGCTCTATGGTCAGTTCGGTATCAAGGTCCTCCATGACTGGCAGGCACTCAATGGCATCAAGGGTTGTGGCTGAAGTAAAGGTCGGAATAGTGTTCCACCCATCTCTCCATCTGTTGTCTCTTGTCTACGATGACTTCCCCAGTGGTGGATTTGAGGGGAGCTGTCTTGTTCTGCACTGGTCCCATTGCCATCTTGGTGCCATCGTATATGTTCCCTGTAATTTCTGCTGTCTAGATTGAATGGTTTCACTAAGCTCTGTACAGTACCACTGGGACAGCATCTGGCAGTTTGATGAGCTTTGCTACTGGCAGCTTGGAGGATCTGTAGGTTTCTCTTGATAGGTGACCACTTGTATTCTGTAAGAGCAGAGCATTTGGCTACAATGACAGGAGCCATCTCAGCACACTTTGCTTCAAATCAGTCTTATGACTTTGAGGTCTTTCTCCCAAAGGTCACCAAGGCAGTGTAGTGTATGCTGTCCCGCAAGGTCACCCACTTCTCTGTGGCAGAGTCTCCGACCTGTGAGGTTGCCCACTCTTAGCAAACACTTGCACAAGGTCTAGCTGGCCCATCTTGTTGACATCAATGTGAGGATTCCCCTGCTTCTTGCCACGATGGAACATCTTGGGCTGGAGCTTGATCTTACAGCACACCAAGGAGTGGTCTGTATCGCAGTCCGTGCTGTGGTAAGAACGTGTGGGAAGGACGTTCTTAATGGCGGCTCGTCTGACCAGTATGTAATCCAGCTGGTGCCACTGCTTTGAGCGTGGATGTCTCCAGGAGACCTTGTGCTGGGGCTTGGTCCTGAAGAAGGAATTAGCTGTGCACAAGTTGTGGTAAGTGCATCTCTCAAGCAATCTCTGGCCATTGTCGTTCATCTTGCTGACGCCAAACTGTCCAAGGCACAAAAGCCAAAAGTCACGATCAGCACCGAGTCTGGCGTTGAAGTCACCTAGTAAAATGAAGAGCAGTATTGGTATTCAAATAAATAAAATAATTAAAAAAAAAAAGTGTCTTTGATTAAATCTGTTTTAAAAATTAGTCCAACTGGACGAAATGTGTTCACTGATTTTTCTACTATGTGATTGCCAACCCTCCAGTATCAATTTCTTTGTGTTTTTGCTAAAATTAGTTCTGAAAAATTCTGTCATTGCTTTAAGTTAAAATGCTGTCCATTTTTATTCAATTATTTCATTTTATTTTCTAATTGTTTTTTTATTTTTTTTTTCAGTTCCCTTGGACAAAACCATTCCTTAACAGTGATATGGCAGTATTGCGGGCTCTTTGCAAAGAGGCACTCTTCCTTCGGAAAGAATTTGACTTAACGAAAGCTCGAGCTAACAGTAAGTCAATCAAGATCAATTTTGATTTTCAGGAAAGAATGTGGTTTAAATATCCCTGTATATTATTATTATTATTAATCATAATAATGATACATTCAAGTTTAAGATGTCACTGTCTTTTGTGCGGAAATCATCTTACATATTATATTCCCTATGACATTGCATTCAAATTCTACTTTATAAAGCAACATCCTCACCTGGGGGGATTGTTATATGAGCAATCTCCCTGCATGGTGGTGGTGGTGGGGGTCTATTTGATCAGCCATTCCCCACGAGGGATGGAGGGAGGTGCTATCTGATCAGCCTCCTCACATGGGGTGGGGGTGGGGATTGCTATCGGATCAAGTAATGTACTAAAAACAAATATTGAAGTGGAAGTAGAAATTTTTTATAAGATGTTTTGTTTTAAAACAAAAATGTGTAAATTCTGTTTGTAATGATTTTTTTTTTTATTTTATTTCTTTTTTTTAATAATTTCAACCCAAGTAAGACAAAACCACGAAACACAATGGGTTACCAAGTGTGAAAGAGTAAGAAAAAGATTATTAAGGAGAGACAACAAACAATAAAAGAGGAATCAAGAAGACAGTCGATAACAATTCACATTGCATTTAAATTTTTGAAAATCAGACTTGGCTGGAAAGCAAGAAGCTGGAAGCGAGTTCCACAGGCAATAAGTACGAGGAAAAAAAAACTGTTAGCAAAGAACTTATGGTTGTATGTAACCATTTCAACCATAAAATCTTGCCACCAATCTAATACTGTGCTTAAATTCATAAAGTCTAGGTACCATAGAGTAAAGTTCATTAGAATAATTACCATGAAAATATTTATAGAAAAGATGCAGGGCAGTTACATTTCAGTGGTGTGAAAGTGATTGAAGCCAGGTTGCCAGGTCAGGATCAGCAATATTGCAGATTCTTCTTTGGATTTTATTAATAAGCTCAAAATATACAACAAGAGCACCAGAACATATATGGCAGCAATATTCAAAGAAATGGACGACTTATAAATATGTAAGATAGATTCTGGAGAGAGAAATTGTCTAGCACAACACAGTGAAACAACTTTCTTAACAGCAGACTTAACTACAACTTAGAGTGATCAAAGGGGAGATAACTTCAAAAACTTTTATTTGGCACTTTGAATCATACCTCGGGAGATTATACTAAGTCCAGAAAAGTTGAACCTTTATCGTTGCCAGGTTATTTTTGGTATTTTAAAATTTTACATAAAGATGTATGGTTCATACGGTTCACTTATATATTAACTAATTTTTTTTTTTTTTTTAACCATTGCTTTATCTTAGTTGCTACTAATGTTTTAAATCAAGGTTCATATTTTATTGTCTTCAGCTTAACACATGCAGCACTCGTAGCCATACGAAGACAATTCCTGGTGGTTGATTTTTATATAGTTCATGGCAAGCCATATTTCATGACCTAGATCACTTCAACATAGTGTAATGGCTAACAAGCTTGTCTCTCTAGATCAATTACAACTGAATAGTGAGTTCGATCCTCACTGAGCACCCCATACATTCGGCCTTGTGCCACATCTAAGCTACACAAAGGAAATCATTTGGACACCACAACGCAGTTTATGGTGAGCAAGCTTGATTTACTAGATCAATTACAGCTGAGTAGTGAGTTCGCTCTTCACTGGATGCTCCATACTTTCAGCCTTGTGCCACATCTAAGCTATGCTTAGAAAATCATAGACCACTTTGATGTGGTACAATGGTTAACAAGCTTGTCTCGCTAGATCAATTATAACTGAATCTTCGAGTTTGGCCTTACAATTTGTTGTGGAATTGGGTTGCCGTATCAATTATTTGAACACATTGTTTGCAAGGAAAGAAAAAAAGTTTAAAGTTTTTTTTGTGGGTGGGGGGGTGCTACATATAAGTTGATCAGTTGCATCTTTGTCCATAGTAA
>OZ038519.1:47797458-47804958 GCA_964036315.1 Acanthosepion esculentum | reverse complement strand
TTAAAAGACCTGGACATTATTTACTCGTCTTGAAGGACAACTGGATGGAACATATACAAATCTACTTAGAAAAATCTAGAACATCAGTTGGAGATACCATGCAACACTTAACACAATTTACGGAGAACGGAGACCAATCTCTCTTAAGCTCAAACAAAACTACAATTTGCTGGCCAGTGTCACCGAGCGGAGAGGGAAATCGTCTCATCCGTACCCCTATGGCATCTTTCTGGATGTGTCTTCTCATGAAAATTGACTTTCCCCAGACACCGTAGCCCAGGACTCGGGATTGGACATTGGGGATCTGGGGGCAGCAATGCAGGACTGAACGGTATGAAAAGGGATTGTCAATGGAGTTCCAACCAACCTAGGGAGGTCAAAGGATGATGATGAGGTTAATGTTAAAACACTCTAAATGCTACTATTATAGTCTAAGTCAATGGTTTTAGTGTTAAAATCTTTACAACTAAGTGTTGAGGACTTCAAATATTTTTGGATCTCACATAATAGATTCCCAAAAAGACTTCGACATCTACAAATCTCTTGCATGGGATGCGTATAACAAACTTCACAAGATTTGGTGCTCAGACTTTCCATCCTCCTTAAAAGTCCAAACCTCTTGAAAAATTGATTAAACCAGTCCTACACTATGGATCAGAAACTTCAACATTATTTACTCGTCTTGAAAGACAACTGGATGGAACATATACAAATCTACTTAGAAAAATCCAGAACATCAGTTGGAGATCCATCTTCACACAATTTATGGAGAACTGAGATCAATCTCACTTAAGCTCAAACAAAAACGATTACAGATTCCCAGCCACTGCCACCGAGCGGACAGCGAAATCGTCTCATTTTTACTCCTGTGGCATCCTTCTGGGAATGTCTTCTCATGAAAATTAACTTTCCTAAGCATCATAGCCCAGGACTCGGGGTTGAACATGGGGGACCTGGGGACAGCAATGCAGGGCCAAACAGTGTGAAAAGGGATTGTTAATGGATTTCTGACTGTAGTTTAAATAAGTCTGTATTGCTACGACGTCACATGTACAAATCAAGATACCACGGGTTCAATTCGCCGTCCTTGCTTTCTGAACACGTCACCACGTATATCCGTCTTTCTTTCCGCCCCTTTTCACTGCTTCAGCCCTCCTTTATCAGGCCAACACTGCAGTCGACCAACCAATCAGCGTTCTTCGCTTTTATTACCCAGGCAAGTAGCCTCCTCCAGTTCAACCAATCAGCATACAACTTGCTATTGGTGGAGGCATGCCAAACTGTACAAAAAAACTTCATTACTGCACATACTGCTAGAATTGCCAGACTGGAGAGTAATGCCATTTTTACGGAGCAAACTTGCCAATGTCACATGCCACACATTACGGTAAGCCCCTTATTTTCCTATGCACCACATGCAAGCCACTCTGGCTCCCTTACTTCTACGGGGATGTTCACCACACTGACCAACCATAGGGAGATTAAAGGATGATAATGATGTAAAGACCTGGCCATCTCCTGGTTGCATTCTGGTACACGTGTATGTCTTTTAGCTTACCAACTGTTGTGTTTACTTACATTTATATCTTGGTCAGCCTATGAACTTTACAGCTGACCCTTTTACATCATGCATTATTTTAAACAGATATTTTAATATCTGAATATTCATTACTAAGATGACATTTTTATTGAGAAGAGAAACGAATGAACATACTTACATGCATTTATATATTCTTTCATTTTTCTCCAATTTTATTACACAAATCGACGTTTTGCTATAAAATTGGTATTAATCGACCTGTGTTGGCAAAAAGTTTGGAATATATTGATCTGAACAATAAATCAATTGAAGGGTGTGCAGGGTGGTGTAAATGTTATCACTGCAGGGGAATTGGCAAGCTGAGTTCAAATTCTAGTTTCTTGCATTCACTTTCACACAAATGCCCTTTAGAAAGGCATGAGCCAGAATGAGTTAAATAACAGGATAGACTCGGCCTAAGAGAAAGACTACTTGGAATCCAAATCCGTGAAAAGGGCAACAAGAGACCGCTCCACTGACTTTCCAAAAAATTAATGTTAATTCACAGATAATTTTTGATGTTATTGGTCTGTAGAGGCAATCGCAGTGTGTGGCACTTTCGGAACGTACCTGAAAACCACACCATGTTGACCCTAGCCGTATGAATGAAATTGGGTTAACAGAACGATTTAGGAGCAGGTGATGGTTTGTGCTCACAGGAAGTTGCAAGTCATCGGGACCAAGGGTTTGACCTTGTTCACACTATTGATCACACCAGATAATGCATTCTCTCCTAAAAACTAACTTAGGTCTGCTCAAATACAAATCACAAGTGGGCTCTGTGGGTGTTCAACAAAAAAGTGGGCTCTGTGGGTGTTAAACAAAAACAAATGTGCCTGAATAGGTGTTTGCAATAGGGATTGGCTCACTGCCCTAGCAGACAGGCATACTTTGGTATGAGTGGCCATCAATTATTTATATATCAGTGGCGACTCCAGGGGTTAGGCTTGTTGGGCTTAGCTTGAGTGAGTCAACATTCAAGTATATCTATTTCAAAGCAACAAAAATGTTTTGTAGCGAGTTGTTTTTATTCATGACTTCAGCTTGATTCAAAAGTAATTGTTTTAACTTCATGCTTTTGTTTTGGATACTGTCATATATTCTAGAAATTCGTGTGTGTTTGTGTATATATATATATACACGCACACACTTACACAGATCATACTCGCTCATTCAAGCCTCACACTTATACACACACCCACATGAATATACACACATCATACTCACTCACTCCCTAAGGACCAAATAAGACACACACACTTAACAGAGACACATCCTCTTTCCAGGAACCAATAAAACTATCTAAATGACCAAGGGAATTCAGAGCAGCCTGAATCCTTCCAGCTCTTATCTTAAATAACAACTTAAAAGAAACTGTTTGACCAACACAAGGACTAACCAAAATTCATGTTAAAAAACTAAAAAAAAACTAATGAAAACTACAGACAAAAGTTCATTTTCTCCATTAAGACATTTCTGTAGTTCACTGCTACCAGCAAGCAGAATTTTTTTTTTCTCCTGATGATGGCCATGTTGGCCGAAACTAGTCAAGGAATCTAAATGAAATAATAATAAAAACGAAAGAATATTAATATACAACCCAGTGTGTCTGAAGATTTTAATTTTTTAATATTTTTATTGTTCAAAATGTGTGTATATGTGTGTGTGTGTGTGTATATATATGTGTGTGTGAATATATGTGTGTGTGTGTATGTGTGTGTATATATATATGTGTGTGTGTATATATATATGTGTGTGTGTGTGTGTGTGTGTGTGTGTATATATATATATGTGTGTGTGTGTGTGTATATATATTCTGTATCAATTTTTTGACAGCTGCATCAGTAAAATTTCTAATTCCATCACCAGCTCAATCATTTTTTGTTTTCCCATATTTTCCCTCACACTGGAGTTGAATAAGACTGATGAATTTTTTTCATCAGTTAAAATTGATGAAGTAATCTTAGATTTTGTTGTGTAATATTATTTATTGGCTCTTTTATAATAAATATATTGAGCTCTTTTTGTGGATCAGTTTTAATATTTTATATTTCTAGAATCCACTTGCATTATATACCAACAGATTTATTACCTTTGCTAATATATATATATATATATATATATATATATATAATTTTTTTTTTTTTTTTTTTTTTTTTTAAAGTTAGTTATAATTTATATATGTATGAGTAAAAATGGAAAAGTTATTTCCCTTATACTGGAAAAAAAACGTGTGAACTTCCAAATCTAGAACGCTACATAAGCAGTAAAAACGAACAGTTGAAATGTTTTGAATTTACAAAAACACATGTACATACTCACAGAGGGGGCACCTCGACATGGTGTAATGGTTAGAAAGATTGTCTTGCTAGATCAATTACGAGTGAGTAGTGAGTTCGATCCTCACTGGGTGCTCCATACTTTCGTCCTTGTGTCATATCTAAGCCACGTTGAGAAAATCAATATACATACACCCAGACAACTTAACCCCCTGAGGATGGTCCCAGATGAGAATGAAAGTACATGGGAAAATAAAAACTATATGAAAGAAAATTTTGGTATTTTTCTTAATCGATTTTCTAAGGCTATCAAGAAATTAACCTGTGAATTTGAAAGGATCACAACAAAAACTAATAAACATGATTTGTCCAAATTATTTAACCAAACCTGTTAGAATGAAAATATGCTGCCTAAATATACACAATATATATATATATATATATATATATATATATATATAACCGAATGGGTAAATATAGGGAGGTATAAGAGTGAATGATCATATATATAAATACTTTAAAGTGTAAGAAAAAGCAGTGCTCAGTGTTAAGTAACAGAGATATTTAATATATATATATATATATATATATATTAGAATTGGACACAGTCCGACAATTTATTTAAAGACATTTATGATATGTTTAATGTTCTTTTTATAGATACAAGTATTTAAGCAAATGCTCTGTTTTATAATAAACAGTATTAAATAAGATTTACCGGCCTGAATGTCCGAGAAATTTTCATAGAAAATTTTCGTTCTCTGACAGGAATCGAACCTGTATCCTATACAGAACCGTCATTTCACGTGACGTGCCTTAACCGTTCGGCCACAGAGAAGCGTCTGGTTAGCAAGGTCGATTTTACTATCTTTAAACTTAAATCTTCCATGAATCTCTTCTATTCATATCTGCTCTAGCGTATCAAATGTAAACAAATGACGTCATGAATTTTTTGAATTGGACAAAGTCCGACAATTTATTTAAAGACATTTATGATATGTTTAATGTTCTTTTTATAGATACAAGTATTTAAGCAAATGGTCTGTTTTATAATAAGCAGTATTAAATAACATTTACCGGCCTGAATGTCAGAAATTTTCATAGAAAAATTCTCTGTCAGGGAACGAAAATTTTCTATGAAAATTTCTCGGACATTCAGGCCAGTAAATGTTATTTAATACAGTTTTTTATAAAACAGAGCATTTGCTTAAATACTTGTTTCTATAAAAAGAACGTTAAACATATCATAAATGTCTTTTTATATATATATATATATATATATATATATATATATATATATATATATATATATGATATTGAGCACTTTATCCCATAAATATAGCACACCATAAGAGTATATTTCTTCAACATATATAACATTAATTGCACAACTCAAGTTTCATGTTGAAGCCATTTTCAAGTGCTGGAAATTGTGTTTCTTTATATTTTGGGTTAACACCATTTTTTTTTAAATTTTCTGGTTCATGTGAGATATATTATTGTTGGGGAGGAAGATTATTGGAGTTAAAATGTTTAAATAGTAGTTTAATTTTGAATTTGAATTTAATCCCAGATTAAGATTGAAAATAAGGATGGAAATAAGAAATATAAGTTCTAAATTAGAGAGATGCTTGTTCTGAAAACATAAGTGAACCAAAAAAAAGGGGCGTTGGGAAATCAAGGAGGGCAGCTCTATGCTTAACATACATACATACATACATATATATATATATATATATATATATATATATATATATATATATATAAAATATGCTGCCTAATATAATATGTTTATGAAAACAATTGATCTGCAGTATGAAATTCCAGAGGAAAAAACAACTAAGACATATTACTCTGAACTCTGTCCTTAGTTCATGTCACGTGAACTGGAAAACACTTACAACAAAAGAATTCGTGGATTTACAAAATTCATATAAAAAAATTCTTACTTGAAATATTTTAACTTTAGCGTTGCGACTTGCACGTTCCAATACTATATAACCATTAATAAATAACTCATTCTTAAAAAAACATCTTTCGGTCTACAACACATTTATTTCATCTTCAAGTTTTGATTTTAAAGGAAAAAATTACAGCACGATGATGGGGACATGGAGTCCTTGAAAGTACTTGCTGATTTAAAAGATACACCAGATCCACCTGACAACAATTTTATACACAAGGATCGCATCATTCAGTCGCTCGTTAGTAGTTTAATGCTTATGTTATGTCTATTAGCAAAGAGATTTCGGCATTAATTGCATTAATATTGCTAATTGATTCAAGGTATGATTACATCTTTATAATATAAAATATATGCTGCTTAATATAATACGTTTATTTATTTATTTATATATATATATATAATGTTAATTGTGTGGTGGCAGAAGAAGTCAGAAACAATGGAGGTTTAAAGAAATAAGCAATTGTATTAATGTAAAATACAAAGATGATAAATATTCGCCTAAATGTCTCTCGTTGAAAGGATGAGATAAGTGGAATAAAAGACATCTGCAGAGGTGTATAGTAGGAGAGGGTAGGTGTGTTGTGACTTACTGTGGCAACGGCCTTTGGCAAGTTATCTTTTGGCGATGGGAGGTTGATTTCTGACGAATTTGTGAATCTGGGCCAAGATGCTGTCCAACTTCTGAAAATGTCACTTTGAAGGGTTTTTATGTCCTTTCTTAGGCTCAAATTGGCTATGTTTTTATTTTGTTTCTTTAGACAGGAGTTGGTCCTATTGGATGAAAATTCTGGATTTTATTGCTTATTTTTTTCTTTGAGTGTGCGAGTAAAACGGAAGGTATGCATGGAGCCTATGTGCAGTTGAATGGAATTTTAGTTCACTCTTGGGTTTCAGAGAATTTGCATCCAGCCAATGGTGGAAATTAGTGTAGCATGAATCAGAAGATCTGGTTTTAGGAAGAATGTAACACACACACACACGCACAATAAAATTTGACAATTGAAAAAGATTTTATTGAAAGTAGATTTGAGTCCAGATTAACATTTAAGATTAAAAATAAGGCTGCAAATAAGAAATATAATTTCTAAATTAAAAGGACTCTGGTTTTGAAATGTAATTAAGCAAAAGAGGGCATTGAAAAATCGGGGTGGGGTACTTTTTTATTTCCAAAAATCAAGAGTGTAATTGATAATATTACTAAACTAAAACTTATATCAAGAACAAAGTATAGTATGATAAAATAATATAAAACAAAGTACTACAAGTACTACTAATGACAATACATATCAATAAAAAAAACTAAGTAGTGATATCAGTAATAATAAAATATGCCATGATAAAGTAAGACAAGCTAAGGTAAAACAAAACGAAATGAAAAGCATATATAGGAACTTGTAAATATGTGAATAATTGAATAGAAATAATGAATGCAAATAGATGAGTAAATAAACACATATCTAATAGTAAGATTAAAGGTGAAAGCAAAAAATAATAGTTATATACTAAAAATTGTAGTGATATGATAATGGAAAAATGGAATGACAAAAATGTTAAATGCATTATCGTCTAAAATTAACTATAGTTGTAGAATAAAAGTAGTCAGAAATAAAAGTAAAAAAAATATAAAAATATTAATATCAATATTAGTAAATGTGGAGACCTAGTCTGGCTAGACT
>OZ038519.1:47779958-47792458 GCA_964036315.1 Acanthosepion esculentum | reverse complement strand
TTTTCATTGTATAATGTTCAATCTATATGACTAATGCAAACACATTGGATTTAGTGCATTGACAAAGAAAGATTATATTGAAAAATATTTGTTATATTAAACAGATTCTTTTTCACTTCATTAGTTCCCAAAATTATCTGCACATACCCACCACCCCCCTCCAGTGTTCCTTATGATTTAAAATATTAAGAACAAAACCTAGTAAAATGTCTATTCATATAATCGATATATGATTATTTAATTGAAATGTCATTTTTTCCCCTTTAAATTTAAATGATCATTGTCAATTGTGTTAGGTAAAGGAAGCCATTGATAACTGTTAGTTTTTCACTTGTGTCCCATAGATATTTCCCTGTGGCCAAGCTGGCTGAGTCAAATACCCGATTTTAGTCATAAATGAGGAGGGGGGACATTTTTTTTTTTTTTTTTTTTACTTCTTTTTTCTTTTTTTTTTCTTTTTTACTTTTTTTTTCTTTTTTTACTTTTTTCTTCTCTTCTGTTCTTTCTTCCTCCTCTGTTCTTTCTCTACTTTCTTTCTTTCCTTCTCTTTCTTTCTTTCCTTCTTTCTTTCTTTCCTTCTCTACTTTCTTTCTTTCTTTCTTTCCTCTTTCTTTCTACTTTCTTTCTTCTTTCTTTCTACTTTCTTTCTTCTTTCTTTCTTCTTTCTTTCTACTTTCTTTCTTTCTTTCTACTTTCTTTCTTTCTTTCTACTTGCTTTCTTTTTTTAAAATTTTTGTTTTATGCTGTATTTTTTTTTTTTTTTTTCCGATTTTTTCATTTTTTTTTATTAAGTCTAATTTCTAGAAATAATGTCCACTGTTTCTTATTTACATGAAGACTATTGTCCTCATCTTTGTTGTTGTTACCAATTGTTGTACTATCCTGCCTTGATCGGGTGTGTCCTGATCTGGGCAACCTACAGTGAAGTACAAACTGAACCTTTTATTTAATCTACCTGGTAGACTGTTCTCATTCCATCTTCCATGTCTCCGGATATCTCATCAAGGTCTTATTTTTAGGAATGCTCAGTTATTGCTCATTCTATTTCAACTCAATCTAATTACACACACTGCTCAACCCTAGGATTGAACTCTCAATTACTGTATCACCAAATTCCCTAACCAATGTTTTATTCCACTAGGCTATTATCCTGTGGGTAGTGGAATAAGAACAGTCTATCCACGCAGATTGAATAACGGTTTCTTGTAGGATCAGTATACACCTGATAAAGTCTGGGGGAGACAATGACCGAAATTTTGTGATAAGTGACAAAGTTGAGGACAATAGTCTGAATGTAAATAGTGTAAGTAATGATAACTCCTCATCCCAGAAATTCAAAATAATTTTTCTTGTCTATTCAAATTTGGACTATTTCTCCATTAGAAATGAAAATAGTTTTTGTTTTTTTTTCATATAGACTCATAAACATACAAAATTGTTTTTATTTATTTTTATTTTTTTTATTTACTTTTTGTTTAAGGCAAGTGCTTGATTTTTGACAATTGCAAATAATAATTGTTGTTTAAAAAATTGTAAACTATATTTTCGATCCTTTTGTTAAATTGTAATAAATAAAATAAAAATTAATTAAAAAAAAATATTTTCATTTTAAAATCTCTTCTCTTTCACCTCTCATGACAAACTCCTTAAAATATTTTAGCAATTTAATCTTTTATCCCATTTTAATCTTTTTAAAATATAAAAAAATTTATACTGTATTTGTATTTTTTTTTAATTTGTACATCTTTGTTGTGAAGATGAAAACAAAATCAGTTATCAAAACTTTTTAAATTTAAAAAAAACAGTCACTTATTTTCTCTGTAAAATAAATTTAAACCAATTGTGAACAACTTATATAAATATTTTTTTTTAATTTTGATCTTCAAAATTATCTTTTAGAAGGCAGACTTAGACATTTTAGGTTTAAGAATTAGTTTTATTTTTGTCTTCTAATTCAGTAAAAACAAAAAATATAACAGGACTATAAACTCTCTTTAAGTTTCTTTAATATTTCAATAATTTTACAAGTAAAATATTTTAAAAAGTGACCTGGCAGCTAACACATTTAATGAAAAAAAAAAAAAAAAAAATTAAGGTTGAAAATATGAAATTAAAAAAAAGTTAGCAAGTGAGGCAGGGGTTAAATTCCTTGACAAGGCAAATCCTAAACTTTTAGCCATGCTGAGACAAACAGAGAAAATGGCGTCGATATATTAACTTGGGAGGGGGGATGTCACAGTCTTCAATATTTTAATTGCCTAATCTCAAAAATACTGTAAGCCCAGATCAGATTAATGTTGATCCAATTGTAGCTTTATAAAAAAAATATACACTTAGGCACTTAATAAGATGGGGGGGGGGCAATTTTTTTTTTTTTTTTTTTTTTTTAACTTTTCCTACTCTGGAGCTGATTAAACCAGTCACCCTTTTATTTAATTTTTTTTTTTTTTTCACAGCCCCTTCCCAATCTTGAACAGGAAACTGTAATTATTATAATTGGTTCAAGTTTTTACTTACACACACAGTTTTACTTGGGCAGAAATACCTCCCACATTTTAGAGGTTGACAAAAAGACCAAGGTAATTGCTATTAAAAAAAATTTATTTCACTGTTGTTTAAAGAAAGGGCTACAGTTTTTATTCATTGATTTTCAAAATAACATCCTCCAAACATTATTGTAGATGATTTCTAAAGTTTTCCATCATGTGTAAGTTCTATGTGGCTTTCTTTCAACTGCTGAACCCATAGCAGCATCGATTTCCTATCTAGGACAGCCTCATTCTGACATGGCATAAAACGAGCACAAAATGCTCCATGTTGCGATTACAAATTCACCAGTCTTACAAAAAGTTTTAACAGCAAATGCACAGTATGCAATAGTCCAAAACATAATGATAACTGATAGCATCTCAAAAAAATGTTAAGACATTAGCTAGATGAAGACACCATTACCACTTGCCGAAGTTGACTGACACCATGCAGGTGACAGTTTAAAAGGAGGCATTTCTGTTGCACATTATGATAAATAATAGAGCCCCCATTATGGACTGAACTTTTTTAAATGTTCTTTTAGATTGCTTCATGAAAAATAAGTAAATAAAAGTAATTAAATAAATGTGATTTCTGGTATGAAAAACAAGGAATTTTGCAGCACAAAGGATTGAGATGGTTTTATTTTAATTGCAATGTAGATCTCCCGGCATCATTCAGGGTGTGGCAGAAATCCCTCCCACATTTTAAAGGTTGACAAAAAGCCCAAGGTAACTGCTATTAAATTTATTTCACTGTTGTTTAAAGAAAGTTTTTATTACAGTTTTTATTAAATTGGTTTAAAAAATAACATCCTCCAAATGGTGGTCTCTCTTTGCCCAAACATTATTGTAACATTCTGATTTTTTCTATCAACTGGAGGTCTTCTGGGTGGCTTTAAGTGCTGAACCTGTGACCTGGAAATTTCCAACCTATAGCCGTTTCAATTTTTCATCCAGAACAGCATCATTCCGACATAACATGAAATGAGCACAGAAAGCTCTCTGTGTTGCAATTACAGATTGACTAGTCTTAAAAAAAATTTTTCAACGGCAAACACGGTGTTCACTGGTCCAAGCTATGATGGTATCTCTGTAACACACAGTACTGACAACCCTTTCTCATTGACATGTGCAGCAATACAGCTATCGCTTTTCAAGTCACACACCGTGCCTCCCCGGCTCCAAGCTCTTCTTTTCCTTCTCAGTCGTGAGTTGCTAGTTCTGCGAGCTTTGTAGAGCAATACCGACCTAATGGGTCATCCAGGTTTCTTTTCCCATCTCAGTTAGGGCCAGTGTGTCGTCTCGATAAGGTTGGTTCAGGTTTCCCAAAATCTACAATATTGGGTTTGATGACAGAATTTAACATAAATCCCTGATATACATTGTGTACCATAGACAAGTTTGCATAATTCCTGTCAGTGGCAAACTTTTGTCTCTTATATCCAAATGCAACATCTGAAGTCAGGCTGGCAAAGAACTTCAATGAAATGCACAACACTGTTGATAACTCTAACAACAGGTTTATTGAATATAAAGAAAAACTGGTAACAAAATAAAATGTTTCTATTAGCTACTGCAAAACAAAATACTCTACCAGCAGGAGTGGTGATCTGGAGATCCTGGTTGCAACCATTTAGCTATGCTCATTGGTGCTATTGTGGAAATATATACGATTCTTGTTTTCTTTGCTCTCCTGTACTTTGCACAACTTCCAGTCCTAGAAATTTAAATGTTCCATTTTCATTCCCTTTAGTTTTTCTATGATCTTTTCCTGAAAAAAAAATCCTTGCCACAGAAGGCAAAACCATCCCATGCTTAACCAAAATTCCTACAAGTGATCCACTTTTATAACATTCGAATAAGTCATTGTAATACGAACTGATTGTACCCCCCAAGCTGTAAGAGTATATCTTTAACTCTTTTGTACCAAGATGTGGGAGAAAAATTCAGTCTGAAGATGCATTTTTTTTTTTAAAACGTCAGAATTCAGGTTTTGGGCAGATATCACAAGGTTAACATAGAAATACCTCTCTTTCCAAAAGATCTCCTTGTATAAATGCTGCTTTTATATCAATAAATTGCAACCCCCAGGACATCAAGACTACTGTCAAAAGTACCAAGTGTAAACACTTTCTACTGCCCGTGAGAGAAAATTGTTAGTGTCCCCTTCGAAGCCATAGGCCACAAATCTTGTTTTAGTCTTTCTTTTTGCCATCTTTATATTTGTCAGATATTATCCAGTGAGAAGATAGTGTAGTCTGTTTTTCAAAAGGAACGACTTCAAATGCATCATTATCAATCGAGTTATTCAGCTCTCTCAGCATCCAAAACATCCTGGGACATTTCTTGATCCGTGGTTAACAGTACAGCCTTTTCTGGATGAGGTAGTTCCTTCCAATCATCAATATGGTCCCAATTAGTGCACCCTGGTTCTTCATCCCACCTCCCCACATGAACATTCGCCCATTCCTTATATTTTCCGGTTTGTCTAGGCTCTATGCTGAACTCTTTGGACTTCATTCCATATCTCTTCATTTCTCGCATCTTGTACGCGATAAAAGACTTTCTTATTGGTTTTACTCTATTGCATCCAGAGGTGAGTTTTCGCATCTGCCATCAGACATATCTTCTTTCTGGGAGTCAGTTTTGTCTTGCATAGAATATTCCCGAGTATTATCCTCCTCATCTACATCAATGGTATTCATAGGTAGTTCTTCATCTCTCGTCTTATAGTCTAATCTTTTTCGGACTAGTTCATATTACTACAATCTTTTACTTTCATTGATTGACATGGATGAACAAGATAGAAAGTTCCTCCATGGCGTACCAATACAGTTTGTCCTTCTTTCCCAAGCACAACTGCAGGACATTTCCCACCCATAATTTTTTTCTGTGATAATAAACTTTATCACCATAATCATACACTGCATCTGAATAAGTGAGCGCTCTCCTGATCTTATCACTTGACTCTGCTGCAGTATAGTTTTGTCTGGCACTATGGAAAGCTTCCATGTTCTGGCGTATATCACTAGATGAACACTCCATAGCTGGAAGTTCGTCCTCTAATATTGACAGAAGGTTAGGTTGAACTCCAAATATTATTTGAACTAAAACCACCATTATTTTGTAATGTGTTCTTGGCACTTAATGCCCATGCAAGTGCAGTTTTTGGTTTACATTTCACATCTGCAATAGTCTTGTAAAATGCCCCTGCCAATATCTGATTATGCCGTTCCATAACCCTGTTGCTAAATGGCAATTCACCTGCTGTCATTGCAGTTTCTATATTAAGTTTCTCATTCATTTCCTTGTACCTTTCATTTGAAAATTCCCCTATGTTATTACACAAGAATTTTCTATGTGCACCAAAATAAACTATCGACATTTGGTAAATTTTTGCACAAATTTCTTGTCGTTTAAAAGACACTAAACAGGCTGCCGAATATCTTGTGGCAGAATCGGTCATGTGCAAAATTCCAGTCTTATTGTGAATATGTTCTTTTAAGTCCGTACACATGGTTAAATTTATCAGCCATGGGCGAAGCTGCAACTGGATCTAAAGGTGCACATTTCTTGTGCAGACTTTGGATGAAATGCAACATTTTTCAATTATCTTAAGGAATTCAGCATCCTTGAAAGCCTTACCCTCCTTCACAAGTTTACACAACTTTGCTTTTGAGACATCGGAAAATTGTCTGTGTAGCGTCATTGCTTTCTTTTCTCTTCCAGTGGTTTTCCAGAAGTGATGTGCAATTTGATGTTTCAATTTGTCCTGCTTACAAAATAACAAATTTCTAAATGGAATACAGTAATGGTCTGATGAGGTGTAAACCAAATCTATCGTATCACCCCAGAACCCTTGCAGTATCATTCACAAAATTTAAAATAATTCCAGCTTCCTTCAAAGAGGCTTTACTCAATAACAATAGAATTTCATTATTCACTACACGGGACTCTTTTCTAATAACTGACAATAACTGCAATTAATTTCACTTTCCTACTTGCAGTAACTTCTGCTCCATCTCCAAACTTGAATGCTGTCTTGGTCGAAAAATATTCAACTAAATATTTGTCTCTATTAGACAAAGCATCAATAAAAATGTCCAGCCATGTTTTACCAGTGACCGTTTTTCGTACACACACTGTCCAATATGGCCATTCTGAAAGATTCTTTAACTGACCTGGAAGCATGGAGTTCTGTTCTATATCAGGTTATGTGAATCCCTTGCACATTTCTTTTATTTTCTCAACAATGTTTACAATCTCTTGAGAAGTGTTTTGTACAGTCACAATTAAGGCATCTCATAATTTTCCATCCTTGCCAATTGGATGGGAAACTATATTAGCTTCGTAGGTTCTACTGGGAAATTTTCGACCACCTGTAGAATTTACTTGTCTATGCCAACCTCTTGTTTGAAATATATTTTTGTCTTCAGTTACAAAAACTGTTTCAGATGTGACACTTGGTGCTCTTATCTGGCCATTAATGTGGTTGGATCCACAAAAATCTTTTTTATTGGCCCACTTGAGCCAGTCTATTATTTTCATCAGACACGTTTGCTGTCGTCAGTAGGAAAAAGGTGCATAAACTCTGCAGTAATTCAACTCTAAAATTACCCAGTTTGTAATATAGATATTCAAATTGAATCAGAAAGGAAGGACACCTGTAATCGTAAAATTCCTTAAAGGTTAATCCCAGGTATCTACTTTTTTAAAAAAAACGTGTCTGGTTTGTCTATTTTCTTGACTCCATTTTCCTGACCAATTTCTTGAGGTTGCAAGTCCCTAACACAATCTCTTGCTCGTCCGGTCAAACTGAGAAAAACTGCCAGACATTGTTTACATTTATTTATATCTGTGTACATCTGCCATATTGTTAAATCGTTTTTCCATTCAATGTAATTCTCTTTGGTCATCAATGCTGATGATGATTTTAAAGCCTGTGGAGTTATCTTGAGATGCAGTATAAGTGACAATGTGTACATGTTTAATGGATGTCAGTTGTCAGTTATCTCCTGTTAATTACCCTCTAAAAGTTCTCCACTGCCTTAACCAGGTATTGAACTCACACTCGTTGGGTCCTGTCACTGGATGTAGCCAATGCCTTTATCCACTGTGCCATGTGTCCTTGAGGATATCCATTAAACATGGCATGTGGAAGTAGGACAGTCTACCCCAGTGAGTGAAATAAAGGGTTCAGTTCGACATTCCAACCACCTGAAGAAGGCCTGAGCGTACTACAGCCGAAATGTTGTAATAAATATGGTGACAAAGATGAGGACAATAGTCCAAATAATGTAAATAGTGTACATAATACCTCATCTCAGAAATATAGACAGAAACACAAAACAATATAAAATATCCCACAAAATGGATGGGTCTCAGACAGCTACCATTTAACTTGCTTAGGCGATAAACAACTTAAAAGCTGTGTCCTCACTGAAGAGTTCCTTTCGTAGAAATAGTTCAGGGGAGATAACCAGAAGATGACAATTCACAATTTCATTGTCTCCATATTCCCATAAATTGACCAGCTGGCTTTTCTCACCAACACCAGAAATCCAAAGTAATGACCACTCTATAAAAATTGCAGATAATTGTCACAGAAAAAGTCTAGATATCTTTCTGCAAAGATAATTAGGTTCTTGTGACTGGTCAACATGAAAAAAATAAAAATCCCAAATTTTGGGGGCTGAGCACAATAATTTAGATCATTATTTTATGTGACCACACCCATTCTCGACAGATAGCATTTTGTAAACAAAGCATCCAAATTCCCTGTGTTCTGAAGATGTTAGAATTTGGTTAATACATTAATCGTTTTTTTTCTTATCAGCAGGAAGTGGATAGGGTTGATTGTTGGTTTTGCTCAATTTTACTGAATCTTGTCTCGCTAAATCTGGGTTCAATTGTTGGAATTGTTCTTAATTTCCTTATTTTAAAACAAATTTGAACACGTTTCATTTTTAATTTTCTTCTCGACCATTCCACCTACTTTCCTGAGAATTTAAATAATTATCATCCAATTAATCGGTCAGTTAAGTGCCGTAACAGGATACACGTTTGGGTGATCATGTCTCTTCCGATTCATGACTGACTAGGCAGAAGATTTTCCCGCAGTAGGTTGCCATTTCTTTCTGCTGTAGACTGGTTGCCAACCAAAGCTATAGGACCCATTCTGTCCTGTTATTCAAATCATCACCGAGGGAAGAAGAGACAAAGCCAGTAAAGTGCCATCACGTGATACATACTTGGGCGACATGTTTCATTCGATTCGTGACTGACTAAGCAGAAGATTTTCCCGAAGTAAGTTGCTGTTTCTTTTTGCAGTAGACTGATTGTAAAGTAAAGGCTTTAAGACCCAATCTGTCCTTCTATTCAACCCATAGCTGGGGGGGGAGAGCTGGATACATACCTTTTCCCAGGGGTATTTATGCACAAGTGAATGTAACGAACCTGACTGGAAATCAAGCTGAGATCTTCAATTTCTCATTTCAAGCCGATATTCATTGCACTATGATGCACATCCAATCAGTTGTCTCTCCTAATTGCCATTCTGTAATCTCATGCATTTAAACATAGCCACGGCGCCCTGTTACGTCTGGAAAGAAAATGGTATGACATTAAACGAGGAAGACAGCATTGCCACTCGAGTTTCCTAGCATGACGCAGGTGACAGTTTAAAACGTGGGAGGGATTTCTGCCGCACCATGTCTAATATGATGTGCATTGAAAAATTGTATTCTATTTTTAATTTTTGTTCTTTTCAGAATTATTACGTTCAATTCTTTGATAAACTTAATGTTATAAATTTAGGGGGGGGCAGGGGCTATTGTCAATACACAAGTTCGCCATTACATGTTGCAGTGTCAGCAAATCCAAAAAGTCGAGATTGATTTCTATGATACACAAGCGATGCGAACACATAAGAGTATCGTCTGTAAGGAATCTTTTCTTCTTTTCTTTTTTTTTTGACTTTCTACAGGTAACAACTTTGGGGGGGGGGAATGTAGCAGTGGTAGGGACATTGTCCCGGGATCCTACTGTGTGTACATAATTTGTCATTTATACACTCCAACAGGTGCACAGGATCACCTCATCAATGATGTTTTGACTTGGGGTCATAACAAGTTTTGGGCCTTTCAACATCATACTTGTTCACCCAAGAGACCCTACTGAAACAATACCTATTTCAGCAGGCGATCCTGAAGCAAATTTCCACCAAGCACGCAACAACAGACATATATATATATATATAAAAGTGAACATAGAAGTCAACACTTACAGGCGACAGCCTGTTTCATGCTAGACGCAATTGTCAGGCCTGACAATTGTGTCTAGCATGAAATAGACTGTCGCCTCTAAGTGTTGACTTCTATGTTCACTTTTATAATTTACACACAGTCAATTTCTGATATTGAGCACTCTATCCGATAAATATAGCACATCTTAAGACTATATTTCTTCATATATATATATATATATATATATATATATATATATATATATATATATATATAAAAAACTTTCTAAAACAGAGGTTCTCAACCACTGGGCATAGACCATTTGGTACTGGGCAACACAGAAATAACTTTTTTTCCTACTTTGGTTTTGTTTATTGTCATACATATGACCTCCCTGGTCTGTGGGGAAAATTGTCTGGCATGAGACCAGCCCATGGAGCAAAAAGGTTAGGGACCACTGCTTTAAAATATCAATTTCTGTGCATAAAATAGTTTGAATCTTTAAATATTGGGGCTTTTTTCGACGCTACTGTCTTCTCCAAAAGTGCAAGTAGTCCCAGGGACATGGTTGGGCGTTACCATCGGTCAGTTATGTACCATACGTGATGTACACTTTCATGATCATGCCTCTTTTGAGTCATGACTGACGAGGCAGAAGAATTTCTCTTGGTACATTGCCATTTCTTTCTGCTGTAAACTGGTTGCCAACCAAGGTTATGGAACCTAGGCTTTCCTGCTATTTAACCCATAGCTGGGGGGAGAAGAGATGGATTCATACAATTTTTCTCAATGGTATTTGCAGTAGTGGTTCTGAAAAGAAAAGTTTCTTTACTTACATTGTAAATCTTATTTTTAAATTATTTAGTGACCCCCCCGACTTTACTACCCCCCTGTCCTGTTTGTTGTATATTGGGGGAAAAAAAATCCAACCCTTCAATTATTAAGTGCCCCACCCTTAAGCAACTAAGAATAAATTTTTTTTTTATTATAAAACTTTTTTTCTGGCCACTTTTGATATTTTTGCCAATCGAAGCTTCAAAACATTTTTTTATTTTTTATTTTTTACAAATTTTTGACTCTGACACACTCTTTGAAATTTAAAATTTGATTTAGTTTTCTTAAAGAATTCTCAGATGAGAGAATCCGATATTGTCTGTATTTTTGCCGTCTTCTGTTGGCTTTCTTTTTACCACCCCCCTCTTCAAAAAAAGAATACAATTCCAGTTTCTAACTTTTTCATTTTTACTCACTTCTTTTCAAGAGAAGAAGAAAGCAAGATGTGTTTTTTTTTTTGTTTTTTTCCTTCCTATCCTGAAGGGAACTGAATGAAAATCAAAAAGTTGGGAACTTTGCTACTTATTTGAATGTAAAGAAGTGGGTTTTGTATTCTGACAAGCATGTTGTTTTGATTGTGTGTCTCTAAGTTTGATGAGGGAAATGTTTCTTTTTGTTTTCCTCTCTCTATTACAGAAAATAATATTTGGTTGTGGGTTACAATTTTTCGAAAATCATGAAATTACTCCACAAAAATGAAAAATGGTTGGTCATTTTCAGAGAACTTTCCTGTTTATTGAAGTTTTTTTTTTTTTATCTACATTATATATAAATGCCATATATATATATATATATATATAACAATGAATCCTTCATACAAAAAGTAAATTATTAAAGTTAATGATATAAAATGGTGAAACCCCTTCGTTGTGAAAATTTTAAAGATGCATTAACCTACCAATCACTTGATGAATGTTATTCTTGTTTTTTAAAATTATAAGTTGTATAAGGTCTTTCTTAAATATGCAAGTACTTTTGACTGTATATTCAATCATCTTCAGGCATGGAAATTATTTTGTTTTTGGTAAAATTCAGGTAGCATCCGAGGCGAAAAAATAAAATGCAAATCAAAATATGTTTTTTTTTTTTAACGTGTTATTGATAATGGATACAAATTTTGGGAGTGTGCAGTCGCAACATGCTATGGTTGAATTTTTTTTTTTTTTTTTGAAAAGCATTTTTTACAAATATGGCAATTTGAGAATTTTTTTTTGTTGTAGTTTATAAGTCAGTGGCATGAACTAAATAGTTTAATAAGTAGATTAATGCCTCAGTTGTTATCCATAAAATTTGCACGTCAGATCAGTTCTTTTAAATCAAATATGATGCAGTTCAATTTATATTACAATAAATCATGAGATATACATACATACATACATACATACATACATACATATATATATATATATATATATATATATATATATATATATATATATATATATATATAGACAATATTAGTGGTGAATATACACATACATATGCAATCATATATATACACATACATATATGTATAAAGATAATTCCAAGAGGATAGGATCCAGGTAGAATTCAATGTCCAGGACAGAGTAAGGGTATAATAAAAAGACTTAAACACTAATATTCCATGGTCATAATTTATTCCATTGGAATCGTAAGAACAATCCAATTCATCAGACATACAGATTCAAAAAGAAAATGGAACAACAACTCCGGGAAAAATTGGTGAGAGTATGTGTGAGAGTGGGGGGTGGGTGCGTGATCTATATAGAGGGGTAACAGAGATATATATAATATATATATATATATATATATATATATATATATATATATATATATAAAAATATAAAATCGTCATCCACAGATAGACTGTTTATTGTTAAAATAGGAAACAAATGTATCACAACGTTTT
>OZ038519.1:47732458-47774958 GCA_964036315.1 Acanthosepion esculentum | reverse complement strand
TTTCTTTGATTATATAGTTCTTTTCATTCATTGTTAGTTCTTTTTTACGAGCCATAATACTAAATTCTAGTTCTTGCAACTGCAAATTTCTATAATTACTGAAAAAATACTAAATATCAATCTGAAATTGGAAATTGGGACTTAATTGCTTTCATGCTTATTCACTATACATAATAGTACAAATTATTTCATTGGATAACACATATCTATGAATTTTACATAAAATATTTGACAATAACTCTTTTGCATATAATCTCTAGACACAGTTTTTATATATATATATTTACTGATTTAAAAATATGGTTCCATCACTACACAGGAACTACCATATTTCAAAAACAGAAACTAAAAACTTCGAATTTAATTATAGAATTAAATTAAAGTCCCTAGTATTGTTTCATTTTCAAGTGGATTTTGGAAGAACTTATTTTGAAATTTACTGAGTTTTACCCCTTGTAAAAATGATTGAATTTCCCCGTATCCTTGCTTAGAGTAAGACCCTGGAAGGGCTAAGAATTGGCGGTAGAGTATTCATTTTCACTGACAACTATTGTATCAAAATATGAGTTACTTTCGAAATGAGGTTAGGGTAGGGTAGGGTCGGGCAAGGATGACTGTTCAACAAATGATGACATTCATTTTTCACATATCTGTTTTTTTCAATGACAAAAAGATTTTTGGCACTTTTGTTTTGCTGTTAAAATTGTGACTGTATGCATAAAGATTTTTTTTCCAAAAGGGTTGTTTGAATATGAGTATGTCGTATTAAAATACAATTTTAAAATATTATTCCTACTTCTAATTACTAATAGACTATACTTCTTTTAAAACAAATGTAATAGAATTACTTTATTTAAAAATTATTATTAAAATATCAAATATAAATATGTACGTTTCATTTTTCAGCTTGTTATTTTTTATGCTCTGCAGAATTGTATTGAGCACTGTTTTTTAAAAATATAAAAATAATTAATAAGAACACATGATTATAATTCTACCTGTTCTTTTTATATATATATATAAATAAAAGTGAACATAGAAGTCAACACTTAGAGGCGGCAGTCTGTTTTCATGCTAGATGCATGAAACAGACTGTCGCCTCTAAGTGTTGACTTCTATGTTCACTTTTACTTCCACGGTAATTGCTCTGAGGAGTTGCGTTCGCTTGTCCCCAGGCCTCGTGAATTTAAACGCCCCACCAGGCTGGCTTCCCGCTCCCACCCCTACACCGTGGAAACTGTTAGATGTAGACGTCTTTTCTACTCCAATAGCTTCATGTCTCGCACATCTCGCCTATGGAACTCCCTTCCCTATTACTGTTTCCCTGACAAATACAATCTCCAACTATTTAAGTGTAGCGTCAATCGACATCTCCAGTTGCCTTGATCTATCCACTTCCCTTCTCCACTTCCTGACATCTTTCATTCCTATCTGCTCTCGCTCCGGATCTTTTATAACCCCCTTGCCTTGATCGACCCACTGTCTTTCTCTTTCTCCACATCCTCTCCTTTACCACTCCTATCTGCTCTTCCTCCAACCCTTCTATAACCCCATGTGTGATAGTGGCCTCCAGCCTTGCTTGGGGGGATATAATTAAAAAAAAAAAAAAATATTTACACACGCTCTCTCTGATATTGAGCCATTTATCCCATAAATATAGCACATCTGAAGACAATATTTCTTTATATATAACGAGGAAGTGCTGAAAAGTTCTTATCCTGACCAACAAGTGATTCAAAAATAATATTTGGTTTTCTGAAAAAGTTTTCAGTACCTCCATGTAATTTGTACAACAGTACACCAATGTTCATATTCTTTTAATTTTATTTTTACCTTATTTACACTGGTATCTTTTCTGGTACAAAATACAAAATACTTTGACTATTTAAACACATGTCAGCACATTGGAAAAAATTCTAGTATATAAAAGTTAAAGAAAAGATATGCAAAAAACAATATTGCATTTTCTGAAAAAGGAATGTGGAGGAAAAAAAAAAAATTATGAGCAAAAGGAGCTGGAGACAAATGACAGCTCCTTTTGCTCATAATTTTTTTTTTCTCCTCCACATTTCTTTTTCATTGTACATTTTCTGTGTTTTTTAATTTAAATTAAATCTCCCGTTGGAAGCCTGAAGACCGGGAGCGAAACCGGTTGCATCGCCCGTTTTTTTAATATGTCTAGTAATATCAAGCTTCACACTTTTATTGCTGTGATAAAATTTTTTACCTTCCAAAATATCTTTATATATATATATATATATGCTTACAAATATGGATAGGTATAAGGAATAGATAAGTGGAGGTCATTCAAAATGAATGAACATTGAGCAAAAGTTGTTTTGGGACGTTTACTTTTTATGAAGACAAAATTGTATCTTCTTTGTGCAACAGTTCGTAGCTTACAGTACGGACAGACTCCCCACCCCCATTGTAGCTGGCAGTTGTCCGGATTATTTTTTAGATGGTTAGAGGAATAGATCAGCTTTTCCCACTTTCTGGCAAAAGAGTAGAGAGAAATTGACCCTGAAGCCTAGATTTATATTGAGGTTGGTAAGATGTTTGTAGGATTGTCCTTCAATTTGGTAAAGGATCTTTGATCTTTTGTTTTATATATTCAAAGTCGGCTGATTAACCTGTTCTTAAGAATGCCACTGTTAAGGTGATAAGTAGGTGATTCAAGAAATTATTTTATTTGTTAATCTGTAGTAGTTGACTGAATTTATTAGCCTTTAACTTGTGAGAAGTGCCTACAGCTATGCATAGAAAAACTTTAGCACACTGCTTTTTATAAAAAAAAATGTAATTTACATAGGTATGTCAATCAAAGGCACAAAGTGGCTTAATGGTAATTGGTGCTGTTGATATTTTCACTTTGAATTTGTGTGCGGCACAATATTCCTAGCTTCCTATTTAATCCTTGTGCCAAACTAAAATGACAAAAATAAACAACAAAGATAATGAAAATGTGATAAATGCTTTATTTTACAACTTTTGAAAAAAAAAACCCAAAAAACAAACTACTTTCCATATGCTGTCAAAAATGTTTGCATAGTTGATATTATTATTATTATTATTATTACTGGAAGGTTTTCATGTGAGATTTTAAATATATATTTATTTATTTACAATTATATTAATATATGTAGTAATTAAAATGTGATCCGTTTGTTAGTCAAAACAACAGATAACTGATCCCCCATTTTATGTCCAGTTTATCCATGCCATATTTCAAATGATTATTATTGGAAAGTTTGTGAGTCTTGAAATATTATCATTGGTTTACAAAGGAGGCCACATATGGAGCAAGTGTGAGGATTGTTACACGAGATCACTGTTAGATTTTTTGTTTTCACCTTTTTGATCTTGCTCTCACTTCTTGAAGATGATTCAGACGAGCAGATTGAAAACTAACGTGTCCACTAAAGCATGTTGATCTCCCTTCTCCCCGCTCCAAGGCTAAGCACTCGAGGGTGTTTGTTATGTGGTATATTGACAGCTGACAAGTTGCTTTTCAGCTTGGCTTTGTATCTTAGACATGGGCGTCCTACATTCCTGCAGCCCTGATCTAACTGGCTGTACATTAGGATCTTGGGTATCCTGTCATCAGACATTCTCAAGACATGACCAGTCCACCGTAACTGAGACTGTATGAGAAAAGTCTCGATTCCTTTAATATTACACCTGTTAAACAGGTCTACGTTAGATGTCCTATCTTGAAGGTTAACTCCACAGATTGCATGCAGACAGCTTTTATGGAAAACATCTAGCTGGCATATATGGTACCTGTATGGAGTCCACGTACAAAATATATATTAGTGAATTCAATTTTGGGGATCTGCTGGCATGACCCCAAAAGGATTCATATTTGTGCCAAACCAAGTTAAGCTGAGGGGTACGTTACCATAAAAAAAATAATTACTAGTGTAGTGAGTTTTATTCTCACTATGTGACCCAGTCTTTTAAGCTTTGTAAACTGCATGTTGGCTGGCAACAATGTTGTGATGACATTGTTTGTTTGAAATAAGTTACCCAATGAATTATGGGAAAAAAATAAAATAAAAACCCCACTGACAAAAATTTGCAGATCCTCTTTGTAAAGTATTTTCTTTTAGTAATCTACCATAATTTTGTTGGTTATTCTTTATTCATGAGGTGTGTGCAAGAGTTTCCAGCAAAAAAGAAAATGCTTTTGCTGTTTTTCATTGGGCTAGAGGCTTTTGTGCAAAAAAGAAAAAAAAATTATATATATTTTAAAGAGAAGAGAGAAACCGCAAACATTTTTGGTTATAATGTGGATTTTTTAAAAATATACATACTTTATTTTCTATATTTTTCCTACACGGGTTTCCAGTCTTGCGACCTTCATCAGTCCAATAGTGGTTATTTCCACAGATTATTAAAAGGAATTAATTTTCCTTATTTTTTCTGATGTTTAACCATTGTCTTTTGTGTGTAGTAGTCCCCCAAAGGGAGGCACAGTGGAGTAATGGATAGCGGCTTGGATTGAGGAATTGGAGAGTTGAGTTTGAATTCCAGTCGAATCCATTACGTTGACTTATGTGCTAATACCCTTGGGAAAGGTATGAAGCCTTTTCTCCCTCCAGCTATGGGTAAATAGCCGGACAGACTGGGTTCTATAGACTTGGATGGTAACTAGTCTACTGCAGAAAGAAATAGCAATATACTGCAGGAAAAAAAATAAATCGAAATATACATGATCGCCTAAGTGTGTATCACACATGGCACCTTGGACTGGTGGCGAAAGTATTCTTCTGCTTAAAGGGTAATAAAACAATTAGGATTGGTCAGAGAAAGGGGTGAAGGAAGGAGGTTTTTGTTCTTATCTTTTTATGACCCCTGTATCTTCTTAGACCTAAAAGGTGAAGGTCATAAGGCCAGAAACAAGTGTAGCAAAAATATGGAAAATAAAGTATATATATTTAAAAAAAAAAAATCTACATTATAACCAAAAACGCTTGTGGTTTCTTTCTTCTCTTTAAAATATACTCTTTTTCTCTCATTGCATCAACTATAACCTTCCCCCACGATAGATAGATATATATATATATATATATATATATATATATATATATATATATATAAAAAAAAATAAGGGTGTCCTTGACTTATGACCGTACCCTTCTTACAATGCGTCATAATGCATTTTTCTGTGTATAAACACTTATGTCACTCACCTCAGACTAAAAAAAAATTCATGCAGAACATAATACATAATGACTGCCATATTTAAATCATTGTCCAAACTTTATTGTAGGAGTTGAGGATTTTTATCTGAACAATTAACTTTATCGTTCCATGTACCAAAGAATTTCCCTATTTTTTTTTTATCATTAAAAGAAAACTATTCAATGAATGGTAACATAAAACATTTACATATTCCCACATATGGGGGGGGGGGTCCTCGACTTTCAACAGTGTTCCATTCCTGCAATGTGCCATGATGTGATTTTCTGTTTAAGTCTGAACATACTCATCCATGAATAAGCACTTGCATCATTCACTTATGCTAATGCAATATAGCAAAGTAATAATCTCAGATATAACACCACATTTCTATGGCATATGTTAACATAATTAGGACTAAAAAAGAACAAAAAACATGTGTAGGATAGAAATGAAATGAAAGTGTTTTAAGCTGCGTATCTTTATTGCCAGTGATGTCATAGGGTCTCTGTAGATGAGATGTCAAAGCATAAGATCTTGTCTCTTTTGTACTTGGAAGCAGCAGCTACAAATCTGAGATAGAAAGAAAAACAAATGTATTCTTCCACCATTACGCTGTTTGCCTCATGGGTGCAAGGAAATAGAATTAGTTGAGAAAAGATTAATGGAGATTGTGTCAAAATCACACATCATATGTGGGGACTGTCATGTATGTATGTATGTATGTATATATATATATATATATATATATATATGATGGAGTCTCCTGTCGAGTTCGACGTATGAGGTTCTGACAAACATGAACTAATTATCTGCATGCATGAATTTTGAGACTGGCTCGAAAGTTGCAGAAAAGACCACAAACAGTACAGGAGAATGTATTGTATCCAAGTGCAGCAGGAACACAGAGGTTTTATTTTGCTTTCTCGTTTCATGTAGTCGACTGATGGTAACTTCTCAGTGCAGCTATATCAATGTTGTACTTTTTTAGCGCCAATGCATACATACATATATATGTGGAAAAAAGTTATAGTTGTTCCAAAGAAAGAAAAAATGTATATTTTTTAAAAAAAAAAAAAAGGTTTTTGTTATAATGTAGATTTGTTTCAGTGTGTATATATATATATATATATATATATATTTTATATTTCTGCTACACACGTTTCTGGTCTCGTGACCTGGCAAATAAAAGGAAGAAAACTAACAATGAGACATTAAAAGGACATAAGGAAAATTATTTGTTCCTTTTATTTGCCTGAAGTAGGTCCTGAAACTGGAAACACGTGTTGCAGGAATATGAAGAATAAAATATAAATATATATATCCTTCTTATTTCACTAAGTTTATCTGTTGTTTTTTTTTTTTTTTTAGTTCTCTTTTGTTTTTTATTACTTTTCTAAACCCCCACCCACCCAACTTTGTTTCTTTTGCATCTTTTTTCTTTCTTTTTCTTCTCTTTTTCATTTTCTTTCATTATTTTGCTTGGGATTTCTCAACATTCTTTCCTGACATATTTTCAATGTCCTTTCTGAAAATTGTGTTACCTTCCTTTTGGTTTCTTTTTTTTTTTTTTTTTACAAATGTATTTTTTCAGTGTTGATCCCTTCAGAAAAAGTGAGGAACTTGTTCTTTACTTTTATCGCCAAATCTTGCTGCGAAGACCTTTTCAGTGCCAAAACGAGTTGTGCCACAGAACAAGGCCGATTGAGCACACGCCATTTGGCCAAACTCCGACGAGCCAATTCTTCATCTGTCCTATCTTGCGATAATGACATTTTGTCCCACATTTCTACATCTGACGTGCGCCTTGAAGCACTTCGGGGAGGGTTAAATGGTAAATGGTCATACAGCTTCTTCCAGTGTCTACCAATGTGCTTGGCAATGAATCGACAAGCGTCTTCAACATTTACTGAAATGAGAAAGAAATTTGTCTGAATGGTTAACAAAGATAACATAGGGGGGGAGGCGTGATAAAAAATAAATTATTTTCACCCTTCAAACCTTCCCATATCATGTTGGAACATCAGTTTTCATCTGAACAGAGAGCCTGTTTAGTACCTAGATGGGTGACCCCTTGGGAATACCAGGTGCTATAAGCTTGGATGTGCAGGTGGTGTAATGGATAATGGCTTGGAATTATTAATTGGGGAGCAAAGTTCTTGTACGATCACCAAAGTTAAGCAATATCAAAGCTGGTCAGTACCTAGATGGGTGAATGTTTGGGAATACCAGGTACTGTAAACTTGGATGTGCAGGTAGTGTAATGGATAATGGCTCAGAATTGGAACATAGTTCTCCAATTTCCAATACCAGTTGGGTTCATTATATTCACTTACATACAGAAAGTTATGAATCCACCTCTTTTCCCCCATTTGTGGATTAAATAGTGGGACTTGTATCAGTAAAACATTATTATCTCCCAAATATTGTTAGAATCCAGAAAATATTTTCTGTCTTTAAAAGGAAAAATAACAGGAAATAGAAGTAAAAAAAAAAAAAAAAGACAAATTTAAAGCAATATGTGGAAAATGATCTGCAAGGGGTTGATAGACCATAAAAAGTAATAAATCAAATCCACTTCCCTTCTCTACTCAGTCTGTTACTATTTTCTCCACTCCCGCTCCTAGAGGGGGCGAGAGATACACAAAAAACAGAGACTAACAAAAAAAAAGAGACTTTGGGGGAGGGAGACACGCAGGAAGCCCAGACTAACAAAGAAAGAGTGGGAGGTAGAAAGAACATGGCAAAATGAGGGGGAAATGTAAAGTCGATTCAAGCAACACACGGGGTGGGGGTAGAAAGAATAGAGAGAAAAAGGCCAAACAAAGACAAAATTTAGATCGATACAACACTAACACTTATTGTTTTTTACTTGAGTCTGTTGTGTTGGCTTTTTAAATACCCCGGGGCTCAGTCGGTCATCTCTCATTTTCCTCAGAGCATCAGTCTGAATGGTCACTTTGGTCAGTTCATTGGACACATTGTTGATAAGCACGTCCACCTCATCTACTTGCCGTTGTAACTCCTGTAATTGGTGATTCTTGTTAGAAATGAACATCTTCAGTTCATAGTTTGAAACATAAAGGGCTCTCTGCTCCTTTTTGATTCGAGCATACTGCATCTGCATTACTTGTAATTGCCGTAAGTAGTAATTACTGTCACTGCAGTTATTGGTGCGATTGTTAGCTTTTTCCTTCATTGTGTCAGCGTCTGCAAAAAGAAACAAGTGTAGATTTATTAAGAATTCCAGTCAAGTTGGAAACAAAGATGAAAAGAGAAGAGAGTTGCAAGATTAATTAACAATTTCTACATGGAGAATAGCATGGGAGAATGTTTTGAATTCTTTTTCTTTCATTAATATTATTAATATGATTTCCAGCTTGTTACAAGTTCTCCATTGTAGTTTCTGATTTTAATCTTTAGCAGTCTATATCCTTTCTCAAGGGCTCTCAATTGCAGGACCCTTATTAATTTCAGTCAAAAATTGATATAATATATTATATATATATTATAATATATTATATATAATATATTATATATAATATATATAATATATTATATATAATATATATAATATATTATATATAATATATTATATATATAATATATTATATATAATATATTATATATTATATATAATATATTATATATTATATATTATATATTATATATAATATATTATATATTATATATAATATATATAATATATTATATATAATATATAATATATTATATATAATATGTTATATATTATATATAATATGTTATATATTATATATAATATGTTATATATTATATATAATATGTTATATATTATATATAATATGTTATATATTATATATAATATGTTATATATTATATATAATATGTTATATATTATATATAATATGTTATATATTATATGTTATATATTATATATTATATATAATATATTATATATAATATATTATATATAATATATTATATATATTATATATAATATATTATATATAATATATTATATTATATATATTATATATAATATATTATATATATTATATATAATATATTATATATAATATTATATATAATATTATATATAATATATAATATTATATATAATATATTATATAATATTATATATAATATATTATATAATATATTATATATATTATATATAATATATTATATATAATATATTATATATAATATATATAATATATTATATATAATATATTATATATATTATATAATATATTATATATAATATTATATAATATATTATATATAATATATTATATATAATATTATATAATATATTATATATAATATATTATATATAATATATATAATATATTATATATAATATATATAATATTATATATATTATATATAATATATTATATATAATATATTATATATAATATATAATATATTATATATTATATATAATATATTATATATAATATATAATATATAACATATAATATATAACATATTATATATAATATATAACATATTATATATAATATATAACATATTATATATAATATATAACATATTATATATAACATATTATATATAATATATAACATATTATATATAATATATAACATATTATATATAATATATAACATATTATATATAATATATAACATATTATATATAATATATAACATATTATATATAATATATAACATATTATATATAATATATAACATATTATATATAATATATTATATATATTATATATAATATATAATATATAATATATTATATATAATATATAATATATAATATATAATATATTATATATTATATATAATATATTATATATAATATATAATATATTATATATAATATATAATATATTATATATAATATATAATATATTATATATAATATATAATATATTATATATAATATATAATATATAATATATTATATATAATATATAATATATTATATATAATATATTATATATTATATATAATATATTATATATAATATATAATATATTATATATAATATATTATATATAATATATAATATATTATATATATAATATATTATATATAATATATAATATATTATATATAATATATTATATATATTATATATAATATATTATATATATTATATATAATATATTATATATATTATATATAATATATTATATATATTATATATAATATATTATATATATTATATATAATATATTATATATATTATATATAATATATTATATATATTATATATAATATATTATATATATTATATATAATATATTATATATATTATATATAATATATTATATATATTATATATAATATATTATATATATTATATATAATATATTATATATATTATATATAATATATTATATATATTATATATAATATATTATATATATTATATATAATATATTATATATATTATATATAATATATTATATATATTATATATAATATATTATATATATTATATATAATATATTATATATATTATATATAATATATTATATATATTATATATAATATATTATATATATTATATATAATATATTATATATATTATATATAATATATTATATATATTATATATAATATATTATATATAATATATTATATATATTATATATAATATATTATATATAATATATTATATATATTATATATAATATATATAATATATTATATATATTATATATAATATATTATATATATTATATATAATATATTATATATATTATATATAATATATATTATATATAATATATTATATATATTATATATAATATATTATATATAATATATTATATATATTATATATAATATATTATATATATTATATATAATATATTATATATAATATATTATATATATTATATATAATATATTATATATATTATATATAATATATTATATATATTATATATTATATATATTATATATTATATATATTATATATTATATATATTATATATTATATATATTATATATATTATATATTATATATATTATATATTATATATATTATATATATTATATATTATATATATTATATATAATATATTATATATATTATATATAATATATTATATATAATATATTATATATATAATATATTATATATATAATATATTATATATATAATATATTATATATATAATATATTATATATTATATATATAATATATTATATATATTATATATAATATATTATATATATTATATATAATATATTATATATATTATATATAATATATTATATATATTATATATAATATATTATATATATTATATATAATATATTATATATATTATATATAATATATTATATATATTATATATATTATATATAATATATTATATATAATATATTATATATATTATATATTATATATAATATATTATATATATTATATATAATATATTATATATAATATATTATATATATTATATATAATATATTATATATAATATATTATATATAATATATTATATATAATATATTATATATAATATATTATATATAATATATTATATAATATATAATATATTATATAATATATAATATATTATATAATATATAATATATTATATTATATAATATATTATATTATATAATATATTATATTATATAATATATTATATTATATAATATATTATATTATATTATATAATATATTATATTATATTATATAATATATTATATTATATTATATAATATATTATATTATATTATATAATATATTATATTATATAATATATTATATTATATTATATAATATATTATATTATATAATATATTATATTATATTATATAATATATTATATAATATATTATATTATATTATATAATATATTATATTATATAATATATTATATTATATAATATATTATATAATATATTATATATATTATATAATATATTATATAATATATTATATATATTATATAATATATTATATTATATAATATAATATATAATATATTATATAATATATTATATATATTATATAATATATTATATTATATAATATAATATATTATATTATATAATATATTATATAATATAATATATTATATAATATAATATATTATATAATATAATATATTATATAATATAATATATTATATAATATATTATATAATATATTATATAATATAATATATTATATTATATAATATATTATATTATATAATATATTATATTATATAATATATTATATTATATAATATATTATATTATATAATATATTATATTATATAATATATTATATTATATAATATATTATATTATATAATATATTATATTATATAATATATTATATTATATAATATATTATATATTATATTATATTATATAATATATTATATTATATATTATATTATATAATATATTATATTATATAATATATTATATATAATATATTATATTATATAATATATTATATATAATATATTATATTATATAATATATTATATATAATATATTATATAATATATTATATATAATATATTATATTATATAATATATTATATTATATAATATATTATATATAATATATTATATTATATAATATATTATATTATATAATATATTATATATAATATATTATATTATATAATATATTATATATAATATATTATATTATATAATATATTATATATAATATATTATATTATATAATATATTATATTATATAATATATTATATATAATATATTATATATAATATATTATATTATATAATATATTATATAATATATTATATAATATATTATATAATATATTATATAATATAATATATTATATAATATATTATATAATATAATATATTATATAATATATTATATAATATATTATATAATATAATATATTATATAATATATTATATAATATAATATATTATATAATATATTATATAATATATATTATATAATATATTATATTATATAATATATATTATATAATATATTATATTATATAATATATATTATATAATATATTATATTATATAATATATTATATAATATATTATATAATATATATTATATAATATATTATATTATATAATATATTATATTATATAATATATTATATTATATAATATATTATATTATATTATATTATATTATATATTATATTATATAATATATTATATATTATATTATATTATATATTATATAATATATTATATTATATATTATATTATATTATATATTATATTATATTATATAATATATTATATTATATATTATATTATATATTATATTATATTATATAATATATTATATTATATAATATATTATATTATATAATATATTATATTATATAATATATTATATAATATATTATATAATATATTATAATATATTCTAATATATTATATTATAATATATTCTAATATATTATATTATAATATATTCTAATATATTATATTATAATATATTCTAATATATTATATTATAATATATTCTAATATATTATATTCTAATATATTCTAATATATTATATTCTAATATATTCTAATATATTATATAATATTATATTCTAATATATTATATAACATATTATATAATATATTATATTCTATTATATTATATATATAATATTATACTATCATTATAATATATTATTGTAAATGGTGAAAACTAACTCCTCATCACAGAAAGTATAGATGCATTCAGTCAGCGAAAATATAACTTATGACATAATGTATTTTTTGATCTTTGCTCATCATTTTTAGAAAGATAATTGTTTATTGTCTCTTATTATAATGTATTATCTTTTCAACTTTAAGAGGATGAAAGAAAGAAATCTTTACTGTACCTTCACACCTTGGAGATTTTTCAGGTGATGAATTTTTTGGAGCATTGGTCACTTGTTTTTGATTCGAGTTTAATTTATATTCCAAACTGGAAATGACATATTCCAACATTTGTCGATTGTTCTTAATTTTCCGCCTTTCTTTGTTCTGTAATCCAAAAGTTCGTTCCATACTTTCACGAATTCTTGTCTTTTTTTCTATGGTGACAATTAGTTGAGAGCGTTTTTGCCTTAACTCAGATAGCTGTTTCGCATGACCCTCCCTAATTACATTGTTGGACGTCATCTGCTGCCAGAGAATGTCTGGATACCTTCCTTCCTCTCTCATCCATTCCAAGGTCGTGTCACAGATTGAATGGAGTAAGAGGCACACCTCCCGGGCACTGTCAGCATAAGAAGGAAACTCATGAATCTGCTTCCAAAATGGCGTTGACATTGTGTCCCATTTTGCAAGGCGATCTTTCAGGGCGTCCATCTTAGAGATGACATCCATCCTGAAAGCTTGTACCTTTTTATTGAAGTCGCTGATCCCTTCCAAACTGACAATGGCCAGTTCGTTTCTTTGATCCTTGTCACTGAGCACGTACACATGGTCATGTAGGCACAAGAGCAGCCGGTCACGTGACTGGGTAGCATCCAGTTGGAACTCATCTTTCCATTTTTGGATCTTGTTAAGGAGGTGATAAGCATCAGTCTGGATGCACAAGAATCGTTGCCGGTGATTACTCTCAATGAGATTGACAAATTCGTTGTAGGTGAGAATTTCAACAGCCACCAGGTTGAGCTTAGTGCAGGTATCTTCGATAAATTTTGAGCACTCGTGACATTCATTTTCAGTTAAGAGTGAATCTGTGCTAAGGTACTTGCTAGTTCGATGCTTTATTGAGAGGACAATGTCCTTTACAAAACGGTATTCTTTTTCAAAACAAGGGGAGAGTGTATTGTAACGTTTTCTTCTCGGGGGTGATGTCATTGTCTCATCTGTGATCTGCATAATTACTCATAACTTTTACTGTGCTTCTAACACCACTGGATTATGGGCTCCCCGGGGGATGTCAGTGTACCTGAAATAAATGAAAGATATGTGATAAAATATCATGGTTTACTGGTTATCAGAAATAGTTGCATATTTTCCAATTTCTGAGGTTTTGACCTAGAAAGAAGCTGATATCTGATGTCATGGTATCCTAGCCATTTTTATCTCAAAAGATTGGCCTAATTTTCCATTTCCTTTCATTCAGCACCATACCTGTGTGTGAGGGTGTTTAAGCTAAATATAGTAGGTCTGACATTAAAATATCTAATCATTTTAAATCTCTCAAGAATCAGTTGTGGAATATTAATGTAACCAGAAGAGACAAATGCTTGAACAGACACTCTCCCATTGGTTACTCAGTCGTGGATACTATTTAATGAGTTTGTGTATCGGTTGACTCCAAAAATAAATCAATGCAGAGTTTTTATCCAGGTTTTATTAGTCCACTTTACATTCCATATTGGCTCCATATGACTTCTTGCTATCACCATTCAAAAAGATTTCCTACTGTAGCCGATATTAACCCTGTTTAAGTCACATGGTGTGTTTTGTTACCCCAAAATTTTTCAAGCACTCATGTTTCCTAGTTGGCAGCTTGTCTCTCTTGCTCCCTCCTACTACTTTCCAGATTCAGAAAGGGTGTGGCACAGTTGTAACTCAGTTGTCATGAGAGGCAGGCACCGAGGAACTATCCAAGGTGACTAACACAGGATTAAGAAGAGCAGCTGATGGAGATCTCGATAAAGAACTTTAGAAAGTGGAATAGACGTAGAGATAAGAATGCATACTGTGAAGGGGGGGGGTATTTTCAAAGGTACTAAGGTGCCATTATCCTAGGTAGGCCATTTTTCATTAATAATAAATAGTTGGTCAATTCCAGCTGGACCTTGTACCAACAAATAACTTGATTGCTTCCCTCTCCCATTTATGTTGTAAATAATGACGAGTCTGCTATCTTGTTTAACTTGTAGTAGTAAAAATTTGCAATGACTTCTTGGAAACATATGCTAAAGGCAACATCAAGTATAAACATGTCTATTCAAGAAATGCTTCACTGAAAAACTAAAGTATGTTGTTCCCATTCATACAGCTGTTAAAGATAAAAAGTTAGAACTATTTCTTTGGGTGTACATAATTAGAATGTTTGCGATAAGACTGTTGTCCATCTGATGCTAATTAACATTGATGAGAGTGCAGATAAAGATTTAAGGCAGACCAGCCAAAAGAAAAGAAAGAAAGAGCAAAGATGAATTACCATGGACAGGAACAGAGATTTATCCAAAAGCACATTTGCATTTCAACAACGTCGAAATATTGCAGTGGTCACTCAATTATACCAAAGAAAATGGACCCATTTTTCTCTCCCTACACACAATGCTTTTCATCCCAGTATTGTTTACTTTAGGGAGTTTCAAACTCAAAGATACAAAAGAGCCCTTCTGTGTGAAGGGAGTTGTGCAGTGGGCCAAGAATAAGATCATCGCTTGGGTATTATCAATGGTGGGAGCCGCAGAATCTGTGGATGGGTTTCTAATCATGGGGTTTGCAAACCCACAAAGTCGAATTAAATCAGTTAGGAGTTGTGAAAGAGCAGGCAGGCAAGATTTTATGCATATTCCAACCATTTGTGTTAAGTATATCCTTTAAAAAAAAAAAAAAAAAAAAAATTTACACAATTTTTAAAAAGAAACATCAATGGCAAAAAAAAAAAAAAAAAAAAGAAGTCATTCAGCACTGCGTTTTCTTCCCTTCCTTGGAGAGGAAACTAGAAAAGACCTTGCTAACTTTAAAATTGATTGACTGTCGGTTAGCACTTTGTGGATAGGTCTCGCTCAATACTGCTACTGCAAAATTACTAAAGGGGTGAGGTATAAATTGATTAAAATTATTAAATTTTGATGAAAATATTGGTCACAAAAATGATTCCTCATAAGTTTCAGAAAGATAGACTACAGACCACATGTTTGAGACCCTTGGGTTAATATGTTGAAAAACAAAATAAAAGAGCTCTTGGTTAACACTGAATCAATCAGGATGGTTGTATTTGTCTATATGCTGTGTTCAAATAGACGATAGTTCTGGGTATGACTATAAACTACATCTGGCAGGAGATTGAAGATTTTGAGGAGCGTGGCACCACCTCTTGGATTGGAGATTTTGAAGAGCATGGCACCACCTCTTGGATAATGTGACTATATTTTATTATATTGTCAAGCAACGGTTGTCTAGCACTGTGGCTAGGTCACCTACTGAACTAAAACTTGTTAAATAACACTATTAGTAATTAAAGTGAACCTTATACCCTATTTAAATTGGCATGTAGCTGATTGAACAAAGATCAGATGTTTAGGCAGTGTTGGTTTGTCGATTTTCTTTAGCAGCATATCAACACCTCTATGGGTTATTTAAAAACAAAATTTAAATATTTTGAACACAATTTTATGCCTTAACTACAGATAGAATGTATTGTTGGTTATTTTACTTTAAATAGGTTTTGTTGGTAATTTTTTATATTATAATGTATTGCTAGTATTTTTATATTTTCATAGGGTTTTGTTTTTGTTCAGAGGTTCACTATTTGCCCAGAGCTTGGACCCTAACAGGTGCCAACACCCTGGGTTTAGTTGGACCTGGGAACAACAGCAGTTAAGGGATGGTTCTATGCTCCTGAAAACCATCCAATCTCCTGATCAGTGAACTTCTTGTCAGATGTAGTTTGTCGTCATACCCAGGTCTAGTTTAGGCAGTGTGACCACTTATATGAAAGATTTCTCAGAAAGGAAAAAAAGGGGTGTGGGGGGGATCACTGGACTGTACAGGGCATCCATTGGTTGCCATGTCGGATCCCAGTGTCCCATGCACCATCACCCCTTAGAAATGCTGTTGAACAAATAAAGGTAGCCACTTTAATGAAAGAGTAACTGTTGTTATCTTTGGGGCATCAGAGTGCATTTTTCCCTAACTTCACCCCCCTTGACAGCTTTGGCCAACACAGACAAGCCATCTTAAAAAGAAGAAAACAAATCAGGGTATGGGGTTGATGGCTTCTTTGATGAATTTGTCATGTCCTAGGAACAATGAAAAGCCAAAACAACAAATATTTAAATGATTTGCAAGCCAAGATAAGAAGGTCGTGGTGAATAGTTATTTTTAAAAAAATCCTACGATTACAGTATCAATCAAAATAGGTGAACAGGATGCAGTTTTTGAGTACAATTACACATTACAACCACCTGATTAGGCCTCGTAGAGGAGAAAGCTTTGATAAAAGTTTGAATTTATAACTTCAGTTACAAGTGTACAAAAAGAATGTGAGGAGAAACCCAACCTTTCCAATAAAGTCAACAATTGAGAATTTAAAAAAAAACGAAATGCCATAAATAAGGAAACGGAATGGCAGATAATATCTAGCAATATGGAAACAGAAGACGTTGTATAGGAAATAATAAAAGAGAAATTCATTGAATATTATTTTAATACTAACTCTTTATGGCACCTGGAATATTAAGGCTAGGATTTATTAAACATATACATTCTATCAAAAGATTATATATGTTTGAATGGATTTTTAGTCTGTACACATTTCAGTTGCTATTCCTGTTTAAGTTTTTTTTTTTTTTTTTTTTTAAGCATTTCACCCCATGCAAGGGGTTACAGAGGATTTGGAGCGAGAGCGGATAGGAGTGATAGAGGAAAGGATGAGGAGAAGGATCAAGGCAACTGGAGATGTCGATTGACATTACATTTGAATAGTTGGAGATTATAGCTATCAGGGAAGCAGGAATAGGGAAGGGAGTTCCATAGGCGAGAGGTGCAAGATATGAAGCTATTGGAGTAGAAGAGACGGCTACATTTAACAGTTTCAACAGTGAAAGGGTGAGAGCGGGATGCCAGCCTCGTAGCACGCTTGAATTCACGAAGTCTGGGAACCAGCGAAAGCAGCTCATCAGAGCAATTACCATGAAAGTATTTGTAAAACAGAGAGAGGTGACGGCGCATCTGTGAGACTGCGACGAGATGCCAGATCAGGGCCAATTACATTGCATATCCATCTCTGGATCTTATCAAGAACCCCGAGGCAAACAGAAGGGGCTCCAGACCATATATGGCAGCAATACTCCATCTTCAACAGTGAAGATCTAGGCTGGTTGTTATTAATTTCACTGTTTAAAAAAAACAACAAAAAAAACAGGGATAGCAACTGAAATATGTGTTCAAACTAAAAAAAATTTATAGTAAAATTACCAGCAATACATTTTATCTGTAGTTGAAGGCATGCAATTACATTCAAAATATATTTAGTTGAAGCCATAAAATTGTGTTCAAAATATTTAGATTTCGGTATTAAATAACCCATAGAGATGTTGATATGCCGCTAAACAAAATGACCAACAATACTTTTTATTTAGAGTTGAAGGCATACAATTGCATTCAAAATATATTTAGTTGAAGCCATAAAATTGTGTTCAAAATATTTAGATTTCAGTATTAAATAACCCCTAGAGATTGATATGCTGCTAAACCAAATCAACCAAACTATCAGTAATGTCTGCATTAATGCCTGACCATTGACAATCCCTTTCTTTCTGATTTTCAATGTATTTATATTATCAAATATTGTTTAATTATTATTTTTTTTTAATGTATTATCAGTGCATATTATGGCTTGTAACCGCCTTTTGCTTGCGTAAATAATCACTTAACAGTGAATTGGGACTGAACAGTGAATTATTTAGGATATATTTTCCCAGATAGCCTGTATATTTTTCACTAAAATACTGGTCATGGGCAAAAGATTGTTTTGTTTTTTGTTAATATGAAAATGTATTGATGATATTTTTACTATAAAAATATATTTTTATACTTTAAGTGTTTTCATTTTTGTTTGGGGGTTCACTATTTGCACATAGCTAGGACCCTAACAGGTGCTACCACTCTGGGTTTAGGTGAACCTGGGAACAACAGCAATTAAGGGGTGGTTCCTCAAAACCCCCAATCTCTCAATCAGAGGCCTTGCTGCCTGATGTAGTTTGTCATACCCAGGACTACATTACTGATAGAATAGGGCTATTAGATGTACAATATAAATACATTGCTAATGATTTTACTATAGGAATGCATTGAGAATCAGAAAGAAAGGGATTGTCATTGGTCAGGAATGAATGCAAGCATTACTGGTAGAATAGGGCTATTATATGTATAATGGAAATGCATTGCTAATGATTTTACTGTAGGAATGCATTGAAAATGAGGAAGAAAAGGATTGTCAGTGGTCAGGAATAAATGCATTGAGAATCAGAAAGAAAGGGATTGTTAGTGGTCAGGAATTAATTCAAGCATTACTGATAGAATAAGCATGTGTGCGTGTATATATATATATATATATATATATAAAAAATACATTCCCAATGAGTTTAGCATTGAAAATCAGGACAGAAGTGATTGTCAATATGCAGAAATTAATATAAGTATGACTCATTAAAATGGGGTATTAATTTTTTAAAATAAATTTCACTCAATGCAAGGCTTGAAAGCCATTCAATGTAGAGGATTACAATGAAAATGGTAATAACAAATGACGTGATGAATGGAAAAGAATGTGGTAGGTAGAAGATTATAATAAATATATTACAAATAGTTTACTATAGTAATACTTTCAAAATCAGGAAGAAAGAGGGATTGTCAGTGGTCAGGAATGACTGCACATGTTACTGATAAAACAAGTGCTATAATAGACATAACATTGAATGTTCATATTAAATAAGGAATCTTTCAGAATCCCAAAAGTTCTAACTCTGTATCAAAGTTGTATATTGACAGAAGCCAAATTTGGATGTTGTCGTGTAAAAGTGATCATTACTATGGTTGCATCAAGAGACTTCCATTATTATTCTCACTGACAGTGAGACACCTCAACTCTGATATCTTTTTGATTTGTTGTTGACAAAACAAATGAACATCCAAGATCTTGGCCTCACTGATTTGTCTGTTTCTTTCTGTGTGTTATTCTCGTCTGCTTTAATCTATTGATTAACACTGATCTTTAAACCTGTTTCTTTATTTTTAGTTTCATTGCTCCTTCGACATAATCCCCCTGACAGGTCAAGTCAGCTGACCAGGTCAATCAAATTACCAAAAGGTCGAAAAACCATATCATTAATATAAAATAAAGTCATGTTCATACTAATTCAGTATCTGCAATTTTTTCCAACTTAATCACCTGACAATTATTTGTAAGAATGTCTTTTTATTTAAGATCATTCATCTTTGTATTTCCTTAAGTAAAAAAAAAAAAAAAAAAAATATCAATATTTTTCAGGCTTTAATTTTGAGGTTAAGTTTAATCCTTAAAGCAGGAATGGGTTTCAAAGGTCCGTGAGGATCAAATAAAAATTAACATTTACTATACAGCCTTTGTCCCATTCACTGGTTTCCAATTTAAAGAAATAAAAGAAAATAAATGTATGTCATCATTCTCTGCACAACTGTCTTTTGCCACTCCATAAGAGCAAGTGACAATTCACAATTTCCACATTTATCATGGCTTGATTATCTTCTCATGTCCTGGCGACGATTAATTGACCACAACTTCTTTCAAGCATGACTAGGTGAAAAGTGATGTGTTGGCAGTATAGAGAAATGCATGTACAAGTTTTGTGAAAAAAAAAACACACACAGACTATGAGAATCTACTTGTTTGTTGATGAAGGGATAGTTCTTATTAGGGTCCCTGGTTAAAGGGGTCTATTACTCAAAAAAGGTTAAGAACCACTACCTTAAACGGTGGACATAATCAATTGATGTTTTATTGAGATAAGTAGATATCATCAATTATTTGAAACTTTCTCCGATAATATGGGCCTCATTTGTTCATGATTTGAGTCTAAATGACAATTCTGGGATTCACAGATTTTTTTATTTATATGGTTAATGCAAATAAAGCCAGAAGAACATGTAGCAACAGCTGATATGGCCAGACGCATATGCGTTCAAGACACTATTAGTAGAAGCAACCCCTTTTCAGCTTTTGGGTATGCATAAAAATAAGAAAGAAAACCTGGGAGCAAGTGTAACAGAAATTTCAAGAGACTAGCCATTTTCTTCTTCTTGCACTGTTGCAGATATGGAAAGACATTGAATCTCTTGCATTTGCAGGAGACATGCTTGACATAAACGTAATACACTCACTGACTACCAACATAAGTTCAAGCACATGCATTTCTTCCTTTTTACAGGGAATACCACAAGAGCATTCATTCAATTTACACTGACTTTCACGGACTATCTTTGAACATATATATTTTCCAATAGAATAAAAATTTCAATTCTTTTGTCAGTTTCTTTCATCCAACTCTGTACATATGGCACCTTCTCAACCTCAAATGGTGACCCGCAAAATAACAAATCTGTTAAAGATGGTGCTATGTCTGCAAGCATACTTCTCAGTAAGAAGAAAGGCAAAAGCCAGTGACAACTTGATGCAAATAATGCATATCTCGATTGGGCATGTAATGCTTTAAGGAATATACAGTTCAAAATATTAAATTTAGAAACCTAACATTTGTTTTATTTTCCTTTTTTTCTTTATTTTTAGAATCTGGAAGAGTTAAAACATCTTATTATATTTGTGCGTGTCCCTCCCTTCATTAGTTAGCACGACCACTACGTCCTGCCAATATCTCATAAATAATGGACTGTTCTATTTTGTTTAGGGGGGGAAAACACTACTTGGTGAGAAAATGAAAGAAAGAAAGAAAAATAGAAGTGGAGAGAGAAAATCAGACTAAGCTGATAAGGACAGATACTACACTCTGATCTTAGCTAAAAGGCCAAGCAGGGATAGCAACCATGTTACTTTTGAGAATAATAGATATAGATGATATCAGAGATGTCGACACAAATACAGACAGAAGTGTTCGTATGCTTTATAGATTAAGCAAAAGCATTTGACATGTTACAGCGTAGGAATCTATTTGAACGGTTGGGAAAACTAGATCCCTTTGAAAAAGGTATTAGAATAATCCAGAATTCATACTGACAGAAAACAAATTGAGTACCGAGACAAAACTAGAAAGAAGCAGGAGACATGGATAGTTTCAGTGAGAAAATGGAAGTGGAAAGAAGAAAATCAGACTACTGATACTACACTCTGATCTAAAAGGCCAAGCAGGGATGGTGACCGTGTTAAAGCACCATTTTTGAGATGCACAGTATCAAACAATGAAAACAGAGTAAGACAATCACCAAAAATCCAGTTACCATAAATAAATCATCTGCTGAATCATATTTAAATTTTTATTCAGAGAAATCTTCATAAGATGGGGATTTGGCTAGGAGGGAAGAAATAAATAAGAAAAGATAAAATTGTTCAACATCTCCTGCCAATATCTCATAAATAATGGCCTATTCACTTTTGATTGTGTAAAAATGCAAAAGTCATACACTACTTGGTTTCAGTGATAAAATGAATCTTGTCATTTGTACCCACCTTCTTCAAATAATGTCCAGCATTCATATTTATAATTCTTAATGTTGTTGCAATATTTTGTTAAAATTGTTAAGCTCAAATATTTACTGATGTGATAGGGAAATTTTTATGGCTATTTTATTGCCATAGAATTAACCATGAGCATATATAATCATTGACTTTAAAATAAAAATTCATCAGAAAATTAAAATAGGAAAACCGTGAAATTTGTCCAGGCTTTTCTTGTAATTTTTTATTGTTTTTGCATATAATAATTGAAGCAAAAATAAGCATAACTACCTTTTAAAACCATGATTTTTCTTGTCTTTTTACTTGTTTGGCATGCATACCCCTGTAATTTTGGGGGTTATACTGTTGACAATTACGTGAACCCTGCCCTTGCTCATATAAAACTGAATCAGAACTATCACTTTCTAGCCAAAAGTACTTTATACATCATATCTACTTATGTATCTTTTGCAAGCTAAAATGTTAGAATGGTTTAATTAATTAGGTACAATTAAATTTGTGGGGGATTACCCCACCTTGTCTGTCAGATTTCCTGCAAGGTATTGTTCTTTTCAGGACTAAGGAAGGTACATTAAACCTCTCTTTCTTTTTAGGATGTGATAGGTAGATGATGTGTCAAGTCTCTCTCTCTGGTAGTGTAGTATGTACATTTCATGGACCTTGTTTAGAAATCAGTCAAAATTCAATAATGTATGTTTGTTTTGTTTTACGGCATATCAACCTCAATGGGTTATTTAATGCCGACAAAATTTTTATTGCTGGTAATGTTTTTCTTCTAAAATCTATTTCTGGGAATATTTTTCCTTGAAGAAATCTATAGCTGGTCATATTTTTCCAAAGAATGTGTAACTGTTTGTATTGCTGGTTTTTTTTTTTAAAGTATTGCTGATAATAATTTTTCCTTCAAAAATTATTGCTGGTAATAATTTTTTTATTACAAAGTATTTCTGGTATTAAAACCTATTTTTACACAAGTCTGGGTGTTAACTATTTGCCCAAAGCTGGGAGCCTAACAGGTGCTACCACCCCGGGTCAGGGTGAACCTAGGTACACCAACAATTCCATTGATCAGAGGCCTTGCTGCTGGATGTAGTTTATCGTCTTACCCAGGACACGGATGTAGTTTATCATCATCCTCAGGACAGAAAATTTAATAATGAGATAAAACTTAGATGAATGCTAAAGAAAACCTCTTATAACCAGTTTTAAGGTAACAAATCTAATTTCAAGCTATGAGTGATCTACACAAATTAAACTTTATACTTTATATATTCCAGTAGGAATATGCTCAAGGTAGGAGACATTTTTCTGGGAAATATCTGATTTGGGGTAATTTTCATGAAAATTTATTCTGCTGCCATGCAGTGATCAAAAAAAAAAAAAAAAAAAAAAAAAAAAAATATCGCAAAATGAGTCACTAACTTTGAAGCATACAACTGCTGTATAGAATCCGGTATGATTAGATTCAGTTGTAAACAAACACATGTACTTGGGCGGCCAGATCTGTCTGTTCCATTTAGGAATGATTAAGACGTAGTTGCAACAATAAATCTGTAGCCTCATGATTTGAAAAAAAAAAAAAAAAAGAGAGGGGAAAAAAGAAAGGAGAAAAGCATTTATTTTATACAACAAATAATTTTGACATTATTTCATTCCCTGTCAATGCACTTAATACATTACTGAAAATCAATCACATTGATCAAATTTTAAACAGTAACAATACCATCTGGATGTCATACTATGAACTTATTGATTTATGCTTGTGTTGATATCCTCACCTCTATCTTTATAGATGGGTAGAAAGAGACAAAAGAAACAAACCTAGATGGACAGAAAAGCAAGAAAGAAAGAAACATTAATTGGTAGATGGATAGAAAGAAACAAACAAACCGAGATGGATATAAAGAGATGAACAAATAAGATGGATGGGGAGAAACAAAGAGATGAAAACAGATGGATAAAAAGAAACAAACAAACCCAGATGGACAGAAAGATAAGCAAACAAACTGAAATGGATAGAAAGAAAAAAACATAGATGGATATAAAGAAAGAAACAAACCAAATCAGATGAATAGAAAAAAAAGAAATAGATGGATAGAAAAAAAAGAAACTAAACCTAGATGGACAGAAAGATAAGCAAACAAACTGAAAGGGATAGAAAGAAACAAACCAACCTAGATGGATTATAAAGGAAGAAAAAACCTAGATAGAAAGAAAGAAGCAAACAAACCTAGATGGATAGAAAGAAACAAAAGAAACGAATGAACCTAGATGGATAAAAAAAATAAACAAGCCTAGATGTATATAAAGAAACAAATGTAGATGGATATAAAAAAAAGAAACTGTGATGGATAGAAAGAAAAAAGAAACAAACAAACAAACCAACCAACCAAAATGTATAGAAAGAAAGAAACAAATAAACATACCTAGATGGATTATAAAGAAAGAAAAAAGTAACCTAGATGGAATCAAAGAAAGAAACAAATAAACTTAGATGGATAAAAATAACGAAACAAACCTAAATGGATAGAATGAAAGAAACAAACTTAAATAGGTAGAAAGAACTCTAGATGGATAGAAAGAAACCTAAATGTACAGAAATCAGGAAATGAGCAAACCTAGATGGATAGAAAGAAAGAAACAAACACACTTAGATAGATGGATAGAAAGAAAGAAAGAAACAAACCTAGATGGATAGATAGAAAGAAACAAACCTAGATGGATGGATAGAAAGAAAGAAACAAACAAACCTAGATGGATAGAAAGGAACAAACTTAAACAGGTAGAAAGAAAGAACTCTAAATTGATAGAAAGCAGGAACAAACCTATATAAATCAAAAGACAGAAAGAAACAAACCTAGATGGATAGAAAGAAGGAAAGAAAAGAAAACTAGATGGATAGAATAAAAGAAACAAAAACAAAAAACAAACCTAGACAAACCATAACAGAGGTAGACAAACAAGCACCCAGCTAGTAATATACAGGAACACACAGGTAGATATATTAACTAATTGTACGTAACAGACCAATTGAAAAAAATAATGTCTTAGCCAAGAAATCATTGACTTGAGAATATGCCAGCTGCAAAATCAATGCTGATTTTGCCGTTAAACAGAACAGATTTGAATAACAATGGCCTAGTGGATTAAAGTGTTGCTTTATGAATTTGTTGAGAGTAATTGTGAGTTCAATCCCTTGGCCGGGCAGTGTGTACTTGGACTCAGTGTAAACAAACCAGCAATAATTGAACAGTACGAAAAATAAGAACTAGATGAGATATCCCTAGACATGGGCAGTGGAACGAGAACATTCTACACCTGTAGATTAAATAAAAGGTTCAGTCTAGAAATGCCTGTAGTTTACCCAGACTGATATACACCTAAGGAAGCCTGGAGGGCACATTGGCCAAAACATTGTGATAACAGCAGCAAAGATGAGGACAATTGTTTGAATAAAAATAGTGTAAATATAGAATAACAATGTACTAAATTCTGTGACATACAAAACAATTCTGGGAAGCTAAAATTAGAACACTTCTACAATCTGACGGTCAGTGAACCTGAAACAAAAAACACCCTAGAGAAAATGTTTGTTTATTTTTTAGGTATAGAGTTAGGTAAATCAATTGACCAGATTGAGGATGAATTTTTTTTTCTAATAGACACAGGTTGCATCACACCCCATTTGCCAGAAAATGGTTTGGTTTGGGCTACGAATTCCCAATTTACATAAGGTATGTAGGCATTTACTTTTTATATATTTATAGACAGTTTGTCATTTTCTTTATAAATCATTTTATAAATTTTACAGTTAAAAGTTTTTGACACATGATAAAGAGAGAAGGCTTACAGAATGTAAAACTTACAGGGCACATTAAAATCAAAGTAACCAACTTCACAAATTTGTATGAAACAACTTCATGTATAGTGTGACTCCTAAAAGTTTTTGCATGAATTTTAACCTCCCCAGAAAACAATTCACCTGTGTGCAGTGCAACCAATCATCAAAAATGCATGATTTTTTTTTTCTTCAAAGAACAGAGTCTTTACTGAATGATATGAACATAACCACATCTGTGGTTACTGCTATCATTTCTAAACTAGATCCCTGCAAGGCTTGTGGATCCAACGATATTCCTGCAATTGTCCTACAGAATGGTGCTCCAGACCTGGCTCCTATTCACTCCAAACTTTACAATAAATGCTTTGCTGCTTCTTACTTTCCAGCTTGCTGGAAGTCCTCCTCTGTAGTTCCTGTTTTTAAGAACTCTGAAGAATCTTCTGAACCCTCAAATTATCACCCAATTAGTACCTTACCTCTTTTAGAAAAAGTACTGAATTGGTTAAGTATACCATTCACCTATGCATTCAATACTGCTGCAATATCTGGTCTGGTGCTTTTTTTTTCAAAGCAATTTGCCCCAAGCAAGGCAGGAGTGCCACTAGCATGCAAGGGGTTACAGAGAGTGGGAGTAAAGAGAAGTGTTTGGGAAAAGGATAAAGAGAGGGACAGGGATCAAGGTCAAGGCATCAGAAGATGTCGATTGACATTACATTTGAATATTTGAAGATTATAGCTATCAGGGAAGCAAGTGATAGGAAGGGAGTTCTACTGACAAGAGGTGTGAGATAAACTGTTGGAGTAGAAGAGATGGCTAAATTCAGCCATTTTGACAGTGAAAGGGGTGGGACTGAGATGCCAACCTAGTAGCATGCTTAAATTCATGCAATTTAGGAACCAGTGAGAGTAGCTTGTCAGAGCAATTGCCATGAAAGTACTTGTAGAAAAGGCAGAGGGAAGCCACAGCATGTCTGTGAGATAGCAACTACAGACGGGATGCCAGATCAGGACCAATCACATTGCATATCAGTTTCTGGATTTTGTCTAGGACGTTGAGATGAACAATACTAATATAGTGTTGTTCAATAAAAGTGACTCACCTGATTTTTTTTTTTACTTAAAAATTTTTTCGCCTATTGTTTTTGGGTTCAAACTAATTTTTAATCTTACTAATATAAAGACTCCTTCCCGACCACCTGGTAAAAAAGTTTACTCATCCTAAGGTATTCTATTGATAATTATAATTTTGGATATAAATGAGATTTAGGGAAAAAATCTGTGCAAAAAAAGTGACTCACTTATTTCCTGCAACTAGTAATCAATAGAAACATAACCAAACAGCTTTAAATAAAGAATAATAGAGGTATAATTTATTTATAATAGGTAATATAGTTCAAAATATTTAATAATCTATAGGTCCTCCTTTATTTGGAATAACCTTTTCAACCCTTTTTGGCATTGACTTAGGTTCTGGCAAATCTCATCTCGAAGCATTGAATTCCATTCGGATATGAAATTCACAATCAAATCCTCTTTGTTGCTCAACTGCTTTCTCAAGAGCCTGTACTTTATAAGTTTTCTATGGGGTTGAGGTCAGGAGATTGGGGCGGCCATGTCATTACACTCACCTGCTTCTCATCAAAGTATTCCTTCATCAATTTTGATTTGTGACAGGGAGCATTATCCTGCATAAAAATGGGCTTGGTGGGGTAGATTTGCACCCTTTCAGCAGAAGGGAGCAGACAAGACTCTAAAATTCTCTTGTACTGCTCGCTCCTGAGGGTCTTTTCAATAGGTTTTAAGAAACCAGTTCCATGAAAAGAAAAGCATCCCCAGAACATTATACTGAACGGATGCTTGACAGTACTTACTGCTAAATTCAAAGAGCTTTCAAAGCTTCTTCTTCGGATTTTAGATCGCTTATCCTTTGAATTTAGCTCAACTTTTGTTTCATCAGAGAACATTTAGTAAAAAAAAAATCAGGTGAGTCACTTTTATCGAACAGCACTGTATCTCTGGACAAAATTCAAAGAAGGTTCAGCAATGTAATCAATCCTGGCTTGGAATCAGTCACATTCTCACCAATGTGGCGTGGCTTCCCTCTGTCTTTTCTACAAATATTTTCATGGCAATTGTTCTGATGAGCTTTTATTGGCAACTAGTTCTCATTGTTTTACTGATGAACTAGCTCAATGCACCTGTCTATTTTAACAGTTTCTTTTCACCTGTGGAACTCCTTACTGATTTTTTGCCACCTACAATCTTCTAAAATTTAAAAATTTCTATGTGCTCTATTTCTGCTCCGACGAGCTACTCTCACTGGTTCCCAAATTACATGAATTTAAGCATGCTACTAGGTTGGCATTTCGGTCCCACCCTTTCACTGTCAAAACGACTAAATGTAGCCATCTCTTCTACTCCAACAGCTTCTTATCTTGCACTTCCCATCAGTGGAACTCCTTTCCTCTTAATTGCTTCCCTGATAGCTATAGTGTTGGAATTTAATTTGAGAACAATATTTTACGAGTTCACATTCTCGTTATTTTTTCTATCCCCACTCCAACCTCTGTTTACTTTCAAAACCGGCTCCCAAAACCTTGATTCTTATCAGAGATAAGAATATATTTTCTGACTAACAAGAGAGCTGGAAAATATAAAAAGGAATTCCACCACCATTATTCTTTCCATGGTGCCATAAAGTCTGGGGGAAACCTCACAGCTTGTTCACTCTAACCTGTTTTCATTACTTTCAAATCCGGCTCCCAGAGCCCTGATTCTTATCAGAGATAAGAATATATTTTCTGACCAATGAAGGGGCCAGGAAATTTGTTCAACAATTTTGGAGGGAAAAGTCCCTGATTCTTCTGAGCCTACCAAATCTTCATAAATTTGGATAATCTTTACCAATTTGGCAGTGAGAATTCGACCTATGAACTCTCCGCTCTAATCTTGTTGTTTTTACTTGCATTTTGTCACAATTTTTTAACCTCAACCCTTTGATGCGCAAAAGCCGGGACAAATTTCCCTGCAACAATCTTCAATTTCTAAAATTTTTTTAATTCAATCTTTTTGAATTTTGTTCCCTTTTTATTGTCCTTTTTTTTTTTTTTACTTCTCACTAAATTTTTCTCATTCTATTCCACCCCCATATCTTAGTGGCATTATTCCCTTACTTGGGATGAAATCAATAAGAGGGGTGGGCAATTATTTTTCAAATAAAACATGTAACTTCAAAGAATAATCTAGTTCTCTAGTATTATTTCTAATGTGTTTTTAATTTTTTTTCTAAGTCAATGATGGTATCTCACATTTATATATTCTAAGATGAGATATTGTAGCTATTTTTTAGTATTTACACTACATTTTCGGACTGTTGTCCTCATCTTTATTATATTCACGACGTTTCGGCCGTTGTAAAAGAAAATAACTGAAACAGATATCTAGAAAAAGAAAAGCATGGCACGTGAACGAAATAAAGGGTCCGGTTCGATTATTCAAACATATATCACCTGAAGAAGGCCGGAGCATATAACGGCCGAAACGTCGTGAATATGACAATAAAAAAGTAAATAAAACTTCACCTTCCTTTTCCCCCGAAACATTAGCTGAGCTTGTAAAACAACTGTATGCCGTCGTCTACAGGTCACAAGACTGACTACCGTTTTTTACCGGACACTTTTTGGAAAGGAATTAATTACATTAAAATTTCATAGACAACAATGCCAAAATTAATATGATTGGAAAAAAAAAGAGAAAAAAGAGGAGAAAAAAAAAGCCTAGTACCACTGCGGGTAATTTAATTCAATTCTTTTGTTTAATGAAAAAAATAAATAAATAAGTAATAATAATAACAATAAATGCTTACTAACCTCGTGATAAATCGCGCCTTTTTTTTTTCTTAAACGGTAGTCAAGTCAGCTTTCATTCTCGAAAGCAAAAAGTATGTTTGCAAATCAAAAGAAAAGTTTACAGTAGAGAAAAAAAAATCATTTATGAGCATATCAGATGAAAAGGCCAAGAATTTTTAATTAGCCCCCCCCCACACACACAATTTTTAACATTTAAATTTAGCAGAGCACCTCGACTATCTATCTCATTCTGTTCATGTCTGTCTATCTATCTATCTATCTCATTCTGTTCATGTCTGTCTATCTATCTATCTCATTCTGTTCATGTCTGTCTATCTATCTATCTATCTCATTCTGTTCATGTCTGTCTATCTATCTATCTCATTCTGTTCATGTCTGTCTATCTATCTATCTATCTCATTCTGTTCATGTCTGTCTATCTATCTATCTATCTCATTCTGTTCATGTCTGTCTATCTATCTATCTATCTCATTCTGTTCATGTCTGTCTATCTATCTATCTATCTCATTCTGTTCATGTCTATCTATCTCTCTATCTCATTCTGTTCATGTCTATCTATCTGAGGCACTGTGACTGGAGTGGACACAAATTTTGATTGTTGCTTAAAATAACTGACTATTCGTGATCACGTAAAATAAAAAATCTTGTCACTAATTTGGACATGAGTTACAATAAGTACCGGAACTAGAAATAATCAATTATTAATTAATTAGTAAAGACTCCAGATCAATAATAATGATAAATAACAAATAAAAATTAAATCATATATAAAAATTTAAGTGGGTCCAGTTCTGTTTGCTATATAAATTGACCCTCCCCACCACGGAAGCCAAAAAAACAAAATGTTCATAAGTAGTAAATTCTTGAAATTTACATTAAGAATTTTAAAAAATTAAATGTGTAAATTTATTGTGCTTAAGCTACTACTTATAAAAGAATTCCAGTTTACCGTAAAAACTGGAATTCTTTTATCGATTATTTTGAAATTCGTAAACTGTTTACGAATTTCAAAATATATTTTTTTCATTTTTTTATTTTTAAGAAATCACGTGGTATGAGCATATTTTGTTTTGGCTTTCGAAGGGGAATCAATGAATTTATTGCAAACTGCACCCCCCCCCTCCTTATCAAATTTTATAAAAGCTTTTTTTAAAAAAATCGATATTTGAGATCTGGAGTGATTTAGGGAAAAAAAAATTCTGGTCACAATGTATATTATTATTCTACAACTTCGCCTAATTTTTGAATAAAAATAAAAAATTATCTTAAAAAGTAAAAAAGTAAAAAAGTAAAAACAGACTGAAACTTCGTTTCTCGGGATTACTTTTTTTTTTTTTTTTTTTACAGTTTTTACGTCATTTGCGAAGCTTTAAAAAAAGCTTTAAAGATTCGTTGAATTAGCTAATTTCTAATTTTTACCTGAATAAACTAAAAATTCGAAATGTTTTTAACTCGATTTTAGGCCCATTAGCGACAAACCATGGTCAGTGATTTTATTTATTTATTTTTTTGATACTTGGTAAAGTCGGCCATATACAAAAAGTAGAAAAGAAATGTTTTTTTTTAATGTCAAGAGTTGTAAATAGATAAATAAAATAAACGATTTCTTTCTTTTCTTTTCTTTCTGTATCTATCCTATTGTCTCCCTCTTTCTTGGCGTGAACACTTGTTTTATTTTTGTACAAAGAAATAAAAGAAAAGAAAAAAAAGCGAAACTAGTTTTATGCGAACAACCAAGGGGTCATTCCCTCTTCTTATGTCAAACCTTCTTTTGTTAATATAAATATTGAATTGTTAAACAGAGCATAAAAATTATAAAAAAAAAAAGTGTAAGAAAACTTACAGGTTCCCCAAATTCTTTCGCAAGACGACATCTAGTTGTAGATTTCGTACAAGCCAAGCGACACCTGTTCCGCTTCCCTTTTCCTCATTTTCTCTCTCATTCTATTTTTAGTTTTCTTTCTCTCTCTAACTCCCCTCTTTTATCACTTTCATTCTATCGTCTTTTCTCTCTGTTACTCTGATTGTTTGCCTTTCTATTTTTTCCTGTCACTCGGAAGAAGAAAGATAAGATATCCAGTCAGAGTGAGAGAGAGAGAGTTGAAATTTATAGAAAAACCATGAGATAGAGATAGATAGACATGAACAGAATAAGAACAGACTTAGATATGCACACACAGTGACTTAATGAACAGACTTAAATCATTATTTACGTTATTGATGTTCTCATCTTTATTATCATATTCACAACATTTCGGGCATTGTATGCTCTCTCTGGCCTTCTTCAGGTTAATTGGAGGGACATATGGCCCAGTGGATAAAAAAAAAGGTGTTGGTTGGATCCAGTGACTTGACCCAAAGAATTGTGAGTTCAATACCTGGCTACTACAGTCGTGAACAAAAACTTGAAGAGTTGAATTAAAGGGAGATAACTGAGACATCGGAAAGAGGCATGACGTGTGAAACTAGAACAATCTACCCCAATGGACAAAATAAAGGGTCCAGTTCAAAGTTCCAATCACCTGAAGAAAGCTGGAATGTACAACGGATGAAACGTTGTGAATATGGCAATAAACATGTGGACAACGTCCGAACAATGTAAATAATTACAATACCTCATTTCAGAAATATAGACAGAGACTTAGATAGATGCGAACAGATAATGGATAAATTAGAAAGTAACAGATTTAGAGACAGTATTTTTAAAATTAATCTCTCTTTCTCTCTGTGTGCTATATCCCTTCAGGAAGTAAGTGTTCATGTCTCTCCACAGCTTCCTATTGTTGTAGCATACCCACAGACGACAATGGGTATGTCCCCATTCACATAAATACAGTAGTAAATACTGTATGTTGGTCTGTAGTTGGAGATTCATTGTGGAATTCACTTGACTCACTTCTAGCAGTTGACTACTTCTACATTCTGCTGGCAAATCTTATATGTGTTGTTCTTGTCCTAAGTATTATCGTTTATTACCAACCCTCCATTGATTATTCTATTTAGTAATCTTCCCTAGGTTACAAGACTAACCCTTTGTATCCCAAGGGTTTTATTGCTTTGCTTGAGGTGAATGTGATATTGGCCATAAGCCAGTTTTGATTTTCAGAATATATAAACATATATTGTAAACAAGTCTTGTGTTGTAGCATACCTACAGACAATAATGTGTATGTCTCCATTCATATAAATACATTAGTAAATACTGTATGTTGGTCTGCAGTTGGAGATTCATCTCCAGCTGTGCTGGTCAAACTCTCTGCCTCCGGGCAGAGAGGATCCCCAAACAAGGCTATGTCGAAAGGCTGAGTCTTGTCTCGGGAAACAGCTACCCGACACTGTTTTACACGGGATCTAGAGGAAATTTTTGTCCGAGCCTATGGGCTCAGATAACCCACATTAAATTCGGCCTTGTGCCACATCTGACCGTGTGGGGCGGTTGGTAGATATCCTGCAGTTGGAGATTCATTGTGGAATTCACTTGACTCACTTCTAGCAGTTGACTACTTCTTTTACGTACAACTGGTGAATCTTATATGTGTTGTTCTTGTCCTAAGTATTATTATTTATTACCAACCTTCATTTGATTATTCTATTCAGTAACCTCTCCTGAGGTTGCAAAACCTATGTATTGTTGCTCTAAGTAATACACCTTCCATTTATTTTCTTTCTTTACCTTTGTGATCCTAGTTCTGCCATTGATTCCCTCAATCTAGTCAAGTCGCTTACTCAATGCTTTTCCTTGGTTCGCTTATCTGTGATGTACCCTGTGAGGGTTAAATTCTCTAAGCCTTCTCTTCTCCTTATGTTTCTGAAAACTATTCTTTGCTGTCTCTTTCTGATTGCTAGTAGCAATTTCTTTGTAGCGCTTATTCTTAAAAATTCCACATTTCTCATATAATACTCTTATTATTCACCCAGTAGAACCATATTCATGTTTTTTACTGATCTTTGAAAAAATTATTTGACATTCACCATATAACAGGATAGATATTACATAACTGTTCAGCTTTCTTTTCTTTACATCTCAGGATATTTCTCGAGCCATTAATATCTGATTCAGTTTCTGAAACAAACTTTTGCTATTCCTATGTGTCTGTGGGAAAAAAGAAATGAAATAATAATAATTGTGGGGATACAGAAAGCACTTTGGTGGAGATAAGTCACAAGTGTCACCTGATAGACCACTTATTGACATCACTTCATATAGTGATGAAAGCAGCAGTCAAATTCAGTTCGTTTTACAGTAGCAAAACTTAAAGGTTACTTTTCTTTAGCTTGTCCCCGACCCATGGCCCGGGCAGAGGCTAAGCAGTTTACAAGTTCATGGTACTGTTTTCCCTTTGGCAATATATCTTTCCTACATATGGAAAGAAACTTCAGCTTGTGTTCCTCAATTTGGAAAAATCCAAGACCCACTGTTTCCCATTTGTGGAAAATGTCCTTGCCTAGGACATAGATGAATCCTGTCTGTTTGAATCTGGAGTCGTAAACATAACTTCTCCAGACATAGGAGTATCTCCATATTATATGTAAGACCATTCATTTTTGTTTCTCTTTACACTCTGCATTGCTGTGTAGATATATGTGATTTATTATTCTTTACATGGGACACTTATATATATGTATACATAATTTTGTGCATGTCTTAGTGGTATAAAAGTCTCTCTGAGAACAAAGCATTTTTGTCATTCCTTTTCCTTTCAGCCAATCTGTTCCGTCCTTGAAATATGGTGTTATTATGTCACAGATATAATAATGCACATAATGGGGGAAATACAAATGGGAAAATTAATGTTTCTTCAAAGCCCCCAGGTTACAAAATTCATGGCTTAGTAGATTTATTTAATACTAATATATGTATATATATATATATATATATATATATATATATATAGCTTTGTGTATGGTGTTATTATATCACAGATATAATAATGCCCATAATGGGGGAAATACAAATGGGAAAAATGAATGTTTCTTCCATAGCTATCTCCTGTTACATAATGAATAATATTAAAAAAAAGAAACACATTTCCCATGATGCTTAGAGTAACGAAACTGGAAATATGATTACCCCACTTAGCTTTGGAAAATGCCATTAGGTGGCGTTGTTTAAGTCTATAAAAAGACAAAGATTTTCCTTCCTCTTCCTCCCTCTTGCTCCCAGACATAGCAGCATGTGGAGGAAAAGAACGTCCCATGGAGACACATTCATTCTCCTGGTTTTCTTTTCCACTTTCCCATGCATGGCATTTTCACGTCTTTCAAAACTTCTACCTATGAAGTGAATCAACCTTTTCTTTGATCATTCCAATTCAGCACCAAGTTGACTTGAGCTTAGACATTATAACTATACTGACCCTCCAACAATGAAGTAAGTACAAACTTTTCTTTGATTGTTCCAACTCAACACAAGGCTGACTTAAACTCAACCATTATAATGATGCTTATCCTTACCTGCCTTAACTTCTTCAAAAGAAAATGTAGACATTGATAACTTTGTTTCACTACAGTTTATATAAAAAAAAGAGAATAAACACTCCATAGTAGAAATCCAAGTTTTTGTCTGCTTCTTCGTTAATTGTTTATATGTAAACATACACACACCTACAATATACACAAACATGCAACCTTTTAAATTTCATACGTCTTCCGATTTCTGTTACACATTCCAGCATTAAATTTCTGCACCTGCTTGATTCTAATATTCCCAGTATGTAACTCATACCTTGCTTGCCTTTTTTGCTGGAATTTTTTTTAATCATTTCACCCTAAGCAAGGCAATAAAGTCACTAGGATGCAAGGAGTTACTGAGTGTTAGAGAAAATGAGAAAAATATACTATTAAAGAGAGAAGAAATAAACAAACACAGATTAAGAAGACAGAAGATAATGATTGTTATAGCATTTAAATTTTTGAAGATCAAAGTTGACAGTGAAGCAAGAAGAGAATTCCACAAGCAAGAAGTGCGATAGAAGAAACTGTTAGCATAGAACCTATGGTTACAACAAGTCATTTTAACTGTAAAATGATGAAACCTTGCAGCCAATCTAGTACTGCACTTTAATTCATAAAGTCTAGGTACCATAGAGGAAAGTTAATCAGAACAATTACCATCAAAGTATTTATAGAAAAGGTACATGGAAGCTACATTATGGCAGTGGGAAAGTGACTGAAGCTGAGATGCCAGGTCATGACCAATAACATTGCAGATTCTTCTTTGGATTTTATCAAGAATCTCTAAATATATAGCAGGAGCACTAGACCAGATATGTCAGCAATATTCAAAGCAAGGACAAATGGTAGATTTATAAATATTATGAAATGGACAAAGTCCGACAATTATTTTAAGACACGTCTTAAAATAATTGTCGGACTTTGTCCATTTCATAATGTGTAATGTCATTTGTTTACATTTGATACGCCATGAGCAGTTATGAATGTAAGTGAGAGATTCATGGAAGATTGAAGTTTATAAGCAGTAAATTTGACCTTGCCAACCGAACGATCCTCAGTAGCCGAATCAGTTAAGGCACGTCAAGCTATATGATGGTTCCGTATAGGATACAGGTTCGAATCCTGTCGGAGGACGAATATTTTCTATAAAAATTTCTCAGACATTCAGGCCGGTAAATGTTGTTTAATACTGTTTATTATAAACAGAGCATTTACTTAAATACTTGTATCTATAAAAAGAATGTTAAACATAAAATGTCTTAAAATTTATAAATATGTAAAATAGATTCTGGCAAGAAAAATTATCTAACCAACTTTCCTAGCAGCAGATTTAGCAATTGAGTAAAATGATAAGACTTGCTGCCAATTTAGTACTGTACTTAAATTATGCTTTCTGTCATTTTACAGTGTTTACTAAGCTTACCAACTCTGTCCTTTCCGCTTGCTTCCATTGACTAATTTGTCTTATAGTTCTTTCACTTTTCACTGATAATAAATCCTAGTAATCTTCTTGTTCTCTTAGAATCATCTCACTCTATAGATTAGATAAATCAGATGAAAAAGATCTTTGTTGTACTTCTCTTTCAATGAATGTTTATTCAGTTGATGTAGCCATGTCAAACACAAAGCTGTATTGTGGGGCACCCAGTGAAGATCAAACTGTGATATGGTTTGTGAACCAGGTATATTAATCATTGCCCTATGGTTGACACTCATAAATGTTCCATAAATATAGATTAATTTTTTGTTTAGTTTGACACAAGGCCAATAGAATGTAGCAGTCAGTGAGGATCAAACTCATTAGTCTATAGAAATGGTCTGCTTGATTAAATTAAAAGATGTTAAATACTATTACAAGATCAAAGTAGTTGGGAGTACCCAATGAGGATTGAATTCCCTATATATGAAAATTGGGTAGAAGGACTAATTTGTTAAATATCATGCTATGGTAGGAGCCAACTTATTAATCCTAACTTATTTTTTTTAAATGTTCATTCGGGACATAGGCGTTCATGACTCTCCACAACTTCCTATTTTTAGACTGGTTATCAACCAAGGCTAGAGAATTCAGTTTGCTCTTGTGAAATAGATTTAAAACCAGAGTGAGACAGTTATTAAAACCAAAAACTGAGTAATTTAAACTATTTCCAAACTTTTCTGAGTTTTTAATTTTCCAGGTGTGTTTTCTGGAAGTACCATACTGGGGATTGTCTGGTGATCAAAATGTGATCCAAGGAAGGAAGAATATTTCTCTATGAAAAAACAAACAAACAAAAGAACAGAAGATTTTAATGGATTTTAATTTATATCACTTTTGAGGATAGTCTAAACTGTGAATTAGTTAAGTACAAATGTAAAGTGACTTAGCAGTTGAAAAGGGTAGGGTTTTTTGATGAACACTTTAACTGACAGGTGTTACCAGAAATTATCCTGACTAAAAGTTTGGTGAATTGTTTTGAAAACCTTTTGATATCAGAAACCTTTTGAGGAACACAGGTGAAACCAAATTGAAAGGTTTAATTTAAAGACACAAATGTCACACATGCTATCACTGCTTTAATTAATAATTTTTTTATTTTAATTTTCTGCAAATAATTCACTAGGCAGTATTTGATTAACTAGTGAAGAAATGTAGTCAATGATCAACCAAAGAGAACCCAACAAAACTCTTTTCCCAATAGAAATGATGCTGACCAAAAAATCAGGGATTGAGAGGGGGGAACTGAAGAACTTGCTGCTGGAGCTGATATACATGCATATTGCCACTGAGTAGGAGCCAGATTCTTGAAACCATTCTTCCCTGTGAGATTCTAAGATAGTATCTTTCAACCTCTCCTCCTTGTTTTTTTTTACAGTAATCTTGGTCTCATTTCATCTTCTTTATCTGAGTCACTCCTGCTATCATCCATAGGCTTGTTTTCTATTACATTTTTCTGATCTGAAGAACTCATCCTTCCTTCTTTGTTAAGATCTTCCTCCATCACAATAAATGCTCTAAGCCGGGTTATACAAAATACAATCTGCTGACTCCATACAGCCTGTGAGATTACCCTTTGTGGCTCACAAGGGGTTTTCAAAATAATAAAGTTTTTGTGATCATCAGAATAAATTTGCCAACTGATAATTTACATAAAATTCAGTTTAGTGGTCACATGATATTTATGTTGGTAGCCTATTCAGTCAATATTTGTTTTTTGATTAAGAAATATACTAATGTATTAGTGCATTTGCATCAGATTTTTTTCATTAAGTAATTTACTATAAAAATTTACTCAAGCTGTTCACTGCTGATTTTCTGCAATTAATGTAGTCAAGCACATTTTTTAATTGTGCAGGTCTATATTAGGCATGACTGCTGTGGTTTCCATAGCTGTGCTGATGAGGAGGGTGGATGGATGGACATCCAACTGGATTTAGAACAAAATCTATCAAAGGGTGGATGAACCTCTTTGTAAGGTCAATGGTCATCTAGCACAATGAGGTAGTCTGGGCTCCAAAGATTTGGACATAACCAGTGCAGTGATGACATGGCATCACTAGGTGGAAGGGTTTCCTAAACTGAATTTGTCTATTCTGATGTCCATGAACAAAGTGAGTCTTCAAGTTGGAGGATCTCAGCTGGGGTTTGGCCTTGAGAAGTAGAATCTCAGCTGGGGTTTGGCCTTGAGAAGGAGGATCTCAGCTGGGGTTTGGCCTTGAGAAGGAGGATCTCAGCTGGGGTTTGGCTTTGAGAAGGAGGATCTCAGCTGGGGTTTGGCCTTGAGAAGGATAGGTTGTGACAGGTCTACATGCCAAAGACAATATATGTATAAATGAATACCTCTTCAACTTTCAACCCAGGTATGTGAAGATATATTAGGGGTTCAGCTGAGCAGCAACATTACAATCACACCCTATCTTAAGATTGATGATGGTGATGATGATGATAACAATCTTTTAGGAAGTAAGCATTTAAAAACAACATCAATACAAAGAGAAATACATTCATTTTGTGCTTCAGCTGACAATTGATTTGCAACATCTTCCTTTTTATTAGCTTTCTTCTCCTTTCTTTGACATATGTTTCAAATATGGGATCTCAATGAGATACAAATGTAACCAACCTAGAGAAGTAATCAATATCTACTAAATTTAAATTCTATATCTAGTGATATAGCAAATACTAAACACATCTATAGAAATTCATTGCAAATGATTTTACAATAGGAATGCATTAGAAATGATTTGAATACTAGCTCTTTATGGAACCTGGAATATTATGGCTAGGATTTATGAAACAAATCCATCCAAACTTTCATTCCCTCTAATGATTCCATATCTAGTGATATAGCAAATACTAAAAGCATCTATAGAAATCCATTGCAAATGATTTTACTATAGGAATGCATTAGAAATGATTTGAATACTAGCTCTTTATGGAACCTGGAATATTATGGCTAGGATTTATGAAACCAATCCATGCAAACTTTCATTCCCTCTAATGATTCCATATCTAGTGATATAGCAAATACTAAAAGCATCTCTAGAAATTCATTGCAAATGATTTTACTATAGGAATGCATTAGAAATGATTTGAATACTAGCTCTTTATGGAACCTGGAATATTATGGCTAGGATTTATGAAACATAGCAATTTTAGTTGGATATAGGAAGAGGATCAAATTTCATGACACTCAAAATTCAAGCAGATATTGCTCTACAGTAGCCATCTCTGTCCTGTTTGACATTCTAACTATTTTCTAAGTTGAGGAAAATGACATGTATTGACATGTGCTTTTCCAGGAGTGGTGCTTACTGGTGTCCTTGTTGTTTTGTTATTTCACAAACTACTTTGACAAATGCCATCGACCTAAATAGACTGTTGAAAGGACAACTAATTTCAGTGTTAACCCGGCGATGTCGCATCAAGTCCTCAATATTGGAAAACCCACTATGTGCTCTGTGCAGTGCATTTTACATTGCAGTGACTATTATGAAATTATTGTAAGCACTTTTATACTATGTCTGAAACAGATGTAGGTGTTCATAGATTTCCACAGACTTCTTTTTTTTTTTCAATTATCTATGAATTGATTATGGAGTAATTTCCCATTGCCTTCTATATCATGCTCTCTCTTTCTCTCATATAATATATATATATATGATAAATATATTTATAGGTTAAAGTGCTCAATATCAGGGATAGATCATATGTGCAGGTAAATGGACATTGAAGTCAACACCCAAAGGTGACAGACTGTTTCATGCTAAATGCAATCATCAGGTCATGTGCTTTGTATTTTTGCTGGACTTTTGATATGTACAGGTCAGTGATGCATTGTGGGTAATCTATTGCATTGTGGGTAGTCCATTGTATTATTCTATGGTATATAGAGATGAACTAAAGGCCACATTTACTGTCTATAGTACCATTTATTGTTGACTCCATTTGGTTACAGTGTTTAAAATAGTTAACTATCATCATAGTTCTTTTTTTCTGTGATTCAAGAGTTCATACAAGGTTGTTGTGTTCCTTCTGGTTGGCGGAAATTAATTCATTGCATTCATCCTTTCTTCTTCTTTCTCTTCTGGAGTTGTACGTCAGGTTAAACTCACAGCCAATGAATCACCAACCCTTGCGTCTCAAACCTCACCTCAAATCAAGTTCCTCTCCACTGTTGCGTCTCTCATCTTGTATGCGGTTTTCTTCTTTTTATTGGAGCTGATACATCTGTATTTCCCATTTGCTTTTGGCAAGGCGTGTTGTCATTGGTTGATTTTTTTGTGATGTTGACTGACCCACATAAACTAAATCCGGGTTCATGTC
>OZ038519.1:47717458-47729958 GCA_964036315.1 Acanthosepion esculentum | reverse complement strand
CATACAAATATATATATCTACATATATATATATATATATATATATATATACACACACATACACACAATTTAATAATTAGAAGATCAGTTTAATCTGGTACCTTGGTTCCAAACCTTACGGTACCCTCAGGCAATTTTTATCAATTGACCTCCTGACACTTTATTTTAAAAAAACTAAAGAATGCTAAATTATTTTTGAAAAATAAACAAATGCATGACGTGGGATGTGAAGATGGAAGAGAGGAAAAGCAAGAGTATTATCATGAATCTATTGGTGGAGGTTATCAATTGAAATGTACACTTTTTTAATCCAGCTTCATATGTGCTATATATATATATATATATATATATATATATATATATATAGCACATATGAAAATTTCTTGGACATTCAGGCCGTTAAATGTTATTTAATACTGTTTATTATAAAAAACAGAGCATTTGCTTAAATACTTGTATCTATTAAAAATTCTAAAATATATATATATATATATATATATATATATATATATGCACATAATTTTGTCATTATTGCAAATTTCTAAATAATATATAATTTGTAATATAAAAACTTATTGATCATTTGTTTATTTTCAATTAAATATATATTTTTCTGTGAATAGTAAATGTATTTTTACATTAAACTGAATGTTACAAAAACTCAGTAAACATTATTAATGAAAATTTATTTTTATATAAATGTGCGGGTTATTTAATTTTTTAATATTTTTTTATTTAAATTATTCAATTATTTCATATATATATATATATATATATATATATATATATATATATATATATATATATATATATTCAGTTGTATGGAGGTTAGTTTGTAAGCCAAGGTTTCACACTTTTGCGATCATCAGATAAATTTGTCTGATGATCGCAAAAGCATGGAACCAAGGCTTACAAACTAATATCCATACAACTGAATATGTTCAGTCTAGCACAGATATTGAGCACTTTCCACTAAGTACCACACAAAAATATTTTATATATATATATGTATATATATATATATATATTTCATGTCTGATGAAACAATTTAAGTGTGTATTTGTTTATTTTTAATAAGATCCCTTCATAATGAAATATAAGTTTTGTTGCTTCATGATTAAAGAATGCAAAGTAGGTACCATGGTTGTATGTATTCATTTTATTTTTCTGAGTACTTTTTATAAATTCACAATATCATCTGCAGGATTATGATGGCTAGGTTGTGTGTCAGAAGCAAATTTTTGTCTTTGTGTTTAAATTGTTAATGATTCCAGTCTTCACAAAGTCACAAATGGTGATTTTTAAAATTTTTCTTATTGTAAATGTTATAATGTAGGGGAGGTAACTTAGCAAAAATCGAATTCTTGTGGCAGATTATAGTTTGCTTGTTTTTTTAAAATAACTGTTTAATTTTAACGTAAATATTTCTAAAGAATTATATATTATAAGCATTTCAGAACATTTGTACTATATTCATAATTTTGTTAAGTGTTTGTTTTAATTTTTCAATAAAGATGGCTTTGAGAATTTATAGTGTCTGCTTATTATGTTCTTAGTGAAGTATATGAGTATTGTCGACTAATATACTTGTAAATTGTGAATGTGAAAAGGAGTGTTTTTGCATTTGTTGTGCAATGGTGGATGAATCATTAATGTGTAGAGTGAGCAGTCTTGATAGTGTTATTGTAGAATAACCAACATATACATTAGTTTTTTTGTCAGAAATGCAATCTCCCAAGGGACATTTAAATTGATATACAGTGTTGGTTTTCTGCAATACATCAATTGGTGGAGAGGAGTTATGGATGATAAAGTTGGTTGTATTAAGTTTGGTATAGAATATAAGTAATTTTATTTTTTTACTGGGAGCTGTGGTGGATATATTAGTATTTATGAATTTTTTAGGATATTTTTTGTGAGTATCAATATATCAAGAAAAGGATCTTAATTATTGTTAAGTTCATATATGAATTTAAGTTGAGAGTTTTTTTAATTCTTGTTGCTGTTCATGTATCTTATCAATCTTTTTTATTAAGATGAATATATCATAAATGTATCTAAGATAGATGGAGACACCAATAATAATACATTCACTATTCCCCATATAAGACATCTACTAGCATAAATTAATGCACTCTTAATTATAAGAGTGAATGTCCTAACTACTACAAAATAGCAATTAGACAAAATTTAATAAATCGTGCTAAAGTTAACTCATCCATAAAAAAAGATTTTCTACACTGAACTAAAAAACATTAAACAAACCCTTATTAATAATAACTTTCCTAACTACATTGTTGATGAACAAATAAGGCGATCTATTAAAAATGTTAATATAAATCAAATGGAATATAATACATCCTCAAATAATCTTAAACAGATCAATCTTCTATATTGTAATTAGATGCTTTCTAAATATAAACAAAATGAGAAAAATCCTTAAAAAAACTCCTAAATACTAATATATCCCACACAGATCCCAGGAAAAAAGTAAAATTAATTATATCAGTCAGTCAGTTACGTGCCATGCATGATCTCCACTTAGGCGATCATGTATCGTTTGATACATGACTGACAAGGCAGATTTTTTCCCGCAGTAGGTTGTTACTTCTTTCTGCAGTAGACTAGTTACCATCCAAGGCTATAAAACCCAGTCTGCCCTGCTATTTACCCATAGCTGGTGGTGGGGGGAGAAGAGGATTCATATCTTTGCCAAGGGTGTTAGCACATAAGTGAATGTAATGGATTTGACTGGAAAGTCAATCAGTTATGTGCTATGTGTGATACATGTTTAGGAGATCATGTATCTTTTAATACATGACTGATGAGGCAGATTTTTTTCTGCAGTAGGTTGACATTTCTTTCTGCGGTAGACCAGTTGCCATCCAAGGCTATAGAACCCAGTCTGTCCTGCTATTTATCCATTGCTGGAGGGAGAAGAGGATTCATACCGTTCCCAAGGGTATTAGCACGTATATGAATATAATGGATTTGACTGGAAATTGAACTCAGCTCTCTGATTCCTCAATCCGAGCCGCTATCCATTACTCCACCATGCCTGTCTATATTATATACTATACTAAATTTAATACAACCAACTTTATCATCTGTAATAACTCCTCCACCCCCACCCCCACCCCCCAATTGACATATTGCAGAAAACCAACATTAACACAAGTGCTTTCATCTTTGGTAATTTGATTTCCTGAATTTAAGTACAGTACTAGATTGGCAGTTAGGTCTCATAATTTCAGCACTGAAATGGCTAGTGGTAACCATAAGTTCTATGCTAATTAATTGTTTCTTCTCACTAATGGAACGCTATTTCAAATTCTTGCATTCCTGCTGGCTATGATCTTCAAAAAAACTTAAATTCAATGTCATTCACCTTACTTGGGATGAAACAATTAAAATACATATATATATATATATATATATATATATATATATATATATATATATTTGTGTGTATGTGTATATATATATATATATATATATATATATATATATATATATATATTTGTGTGTGTGTGTATGTGTATATATATATATATATATATATACATACACAACAGTTTTGAGAGGAAAAGAAGCATTCCAACAAAAAGTGTGCCATAAGGAAGGGAGATATAGAATCTTTCCCAGATCTATTAGGACATCAACACACCTGTAGTATTTGTGGAAAAGTCACCTATTCGGTGGCTGGTTTAACTGGTCATGTGAGATCACACCAGAGAGGTCAGGTGCAAACTCCTATGAATGCAACCCTAGCAGAAAGACCTGTAGGTTATTTGTGACAAGGTTTGTAAGTCTGCTGTGGGACTCAAACATCACATGATTGTACACAGGGACAGGCAAGTGTCTAATATGGGTAACACAGATAAACTTTATGTTTGCCACTTGTGTAAGAGAGGTTGTAAAAGCGAAGCTGGCCTTAAGAATCACCTACAGGCTCATAGCAGAACGTTAGCTTGGGTAAAAATGATGGAAATAATAAAAAGCTGAATGGTAAAAACTACAATTAAAAATATTTTAAAGAACATTACTACAACTCTAATAAAAATTATGTAAGTTACCTCCCTTACATACAACTAAAAAAACTTTTTCAAATTTTACAGCGTTCATTACAACAAATTTTAAACATATATATGAGAGAGAGAGAGAGATGTTGAGAGAGTGTCCTCTGATATGTACTTGGAGGTACTCAGGGTTTTCAAGTCTTTCTGAAATAATCTGATTTTGGATAAATGGATTGGGACAAAAAAATTTTAGCGCCTTCTCATATATAGCCAGACTATCTCTAAGTCTATGTATTTATCTATCTAAAAGTCTATTCATATCTAAGTCTTTTTATATCTAAGTATATTCATATCTATCTATCTACCTATCTATCTCTCTATTTAAGTCTATTCATATCTATCTATTTATCTAAGTCAATTCACATCTAAGTTGATTCATATCTAAGTCTTTTTATATCTAATTCTATTCATATCTATTTAGCTATGTCTATTCATATCTAAGTCTTTTTATATCTAAGTCTATTCATATCTATCTAATATCTAATTCTATTCCTATCTATCTAAGTCTTTTTATATCTAAGCCTATTCATATCTATCTAAGCCTTTATATATCTATTCATATCTATATGTCTATTGAAATAAATAAATAATTAAAATAAAATAAAATCAGAATTATCAAGAATGTTTTGAAAGTCTGCCACTTACTCATTTGGGCTGAAGTTACCATAAATTTCTTTTTCACCAATTGTATTTGACATCCAGACATCAAATAGTCTGTGGTATCCAGATAACTTATGCTAACCAGATAAGATTTGTCATGGTTCTCGTCTATCGGATTCAGTCATCCAGCCACTGATCAAATCCAACCGTACATCATTCAGATGCTGATTTAAAGTGAAGATGACAACAAAGTGGTAACGTCATTATAACAACACAATCAATTTTTTTTTCTTTTTTCCAAACAACTGGAGTGTGGGAAGAGAAAGAGAGAAGTACAATTTTTTTTTTTCATACTTGTGAACTGTGAATTAACACGCTTTTTTGGTGTCCCACTTTTAAGTTTTCAGCTGATTGAAAATAAATAAATAAATAAAAGCAACAAAATCCTAGTTTACTCACGCGGCAAATATAACCTACTTCAAATTGAAATTACACTGGCTTACACATGTTTTGTTGCAAGCCAATTTGTACTTTTTGTTAGCTAATTTTTGGACTGAGTCCAAAAATCAAATCCGTTTTTTACAGGTTAGATCCAAGTTTTTCTGTATAGAACTTAAGTAATCAATAATTTTTTAGCCAAATTTCCCATAATGCTCGAATTAATTATGAATGTCTTTTGAAAAAAAATCATGAATGTCATTGAATTTCTGATTGCTCTTAAACTGTCAGTTAGTTATGTGCCACGCGTGATACACGCCTAGGCGATCATGTATCTTTTGATACATGACTGATGAGGTAGATTTTTTTTCCCACAGTAGGTTGCCATTTCTTTCTGCGGTAGACTAGTTGCCATTCAAGGCTATAGAACCCAGTCTGCCCTGCCATTTACCTATAGCTGGGGGGAGAAGAAGAGGATTCATACCTTTCCCAAGGGTATTAGCATGTAAGTGAATGTAATAGATTTGACTGGAATTTGAACTCAGCTCTCCGATTCCTCAATCTGAGCTGCTATCCATTACTCCACCATGCTCTTAAACACTGTTTTTATATTATGATAATACATAATGATAATGACTGTATAATTGTATTGTTCTAAGTAGGTACCACTGAAGACATTCTAAAAATAATCCTGAAACATGCATTTTAAATAATTTAAATGCCTTCTTGAAGTTAAATTTTGGTTTTATCTGAAGGATAAGTTTGAAGCTAATCTGTATGAAAAGGAAAATAAATTTCTATATGTAAATAAAGTTTTTAGACATTTTTAAAATATAAAATCCCTGGATATAAATACTTTATATAGTTTGCAGTAAATGTTTGTTATAAAAACTTGAATTTGTCAGTGATATGATTTAATTCTGAAGTGAGTACATATCTGGTGTTTTATTTGATGCTTGAAGTGTTTCTTTCTTAGTGTTCTTGGATATTGAAAAATTAGTTGAATAACAACATGCTTAAATGCCGAAATTTGTCATGATTTTCAATGTTAGTCCAGTATTCTGCTCAAAATTTTGGAAAATGCATAAAGTCATTTAGGCTCAAATCATTTTAAAACTGCTATATATTTTGAGATTCTCAACAAAATCCAAAGAGGGTCTGTAATATTATAGGGCTTAACTTGGCATCTCAACTTCAGTCACTTTCTGTTGTAAATGGGTTATAAAAAAAAACAAAAACAGTAGAAAACCAGAATTAGTTTAACAACAAGTATATTACCTTTTGGTACAGGGGAACATAATGTAGAATAGAACTAGAGAGGAGAATGTTTAACCGTGAATGACTGTTTTCAGCAAAAGCCACTGCTCCTCCTGCTACTCCTCTTGATGTAGGAGTATTTTTATGTCTTTTGTCTGATGGCCGATTCCAAACTTGCAGGTAAATATTCTCCCTCACAACAGTATATATGCTAAAATAGAAAGGGGTGTGAGCCAAGGATGTGTCTTCTTACTAATCTTATTCAAGTTTCACAGTGAAGCGATCCCGAGAGAATTACAAGTCCCACCAGTATTCTGGTTTTATACTTTTGTTTTTGATAAACTCAGTTACAACAGTTTGGCAACAAGGATGAGATCAAAACGTTGTAACTGTGTTATGAAAAACAACAGCAGAAAACCAGAATTGTGTTTAACAACAAATTTATTACCTTTTAGTGCAGGGAAATGTAATGTAGACTAGAAACTAGGGAAGAGAATGCTTAGCCGTGAATGACTGTTTTCAGCAAAAGCTACTGCTCCTCCTGCTACTCCTCTTGATGTAGGAGCATTTTTATGTCTTTCATCTGATGGCTGAGTTCAAACATGTAGGGAAATATTCTTCCTCACAATACTCTCCCACCATTGTGACATGTCTTCCCACTGTCTTTGATACTTAACTCATCTTGATGAAATGGGATGTTTTCAAACGTATCTTGCACTTTTAATTTTAATTTATTTTTCCAAGTATTTGAATTTTTTTAATCTATAAAGTTTTCAATTTGTAATATTTCTTCTACATATTTGGAACTCACCCCACAACAAGAAGTTCCCTGACACTTAGGGTAGGCACAAAACCAACCCCTCCAACAGTCCAAAAGCCAAGCAAGTGGGAGAAAATTAAAAGTAAAGAAAAATGACATTGTTAGCTTTAAGTTAAAACTGAAAATCATTGTGAAGTAGGCAAGGCAATGGGATACCACTCCACCTTCAATCTCCAAAACATATATCTCTATATGTAGGTGAGATGAACACCATCAGCCATGGTGAAGGCACTTAATCTAGTAGAAGCCAAACTCTGACATAAAACCAAATGGGTAGCTAAAACTCAATAGTCATTTTAATGTTCAATTATCTAGGAAAAGGAAACTCTGGTATAAAACCAAATGGGTAGATAAAACTCAAAAGGCATTTTAATGGTAAATTATCTAGGAAAATGAATCTCTGCTATAAAACCAAATGGGTAGCTAAAACTCAACAGGCATTTTAATGGTAAATTATCTAGTAAAATGAATCTCTGCAATAAAACCAAATGGGTAGCTAAAACTCAATAGTCATTTTAATGTTCAATTATCTAGGAAAAGGAAACTCTGGTATAAAACCAAATGGGTAGATAAAACTCAAAAGGCATTTTAATGGTAAATTATCTAGGAAAATGAATCTCTGCTATAAAACCAAATGGGTAGCTAAAACTCAACAGGCATTTTAATGGTAAATTATCTAGTAAAATGAATCTCTGCAATAAAACCAAATGGGTAGCTAAAACTCAATAGGCATTTTAATGGTAAATTATCTAGGAAAATGAATCTCTGGTATAAAACCAAATGGGTAGATAAAACTCAATAGGCATTTTAATGGTCAATTATCTAGGAAAAGGAAATTCTGGTATAAAACCAAATGGGTAGATAAAACTCAATAACCATTTTAATCATCATCTATTTAGGAGAAGGAAACTCTGAGATAAAACCAAATGGGTAATAGAATTCAATAACCATTTTAAAGGACATCTATCTAAGAGAAGGAAACTCTGGTATAAAATCAAATGGATAGATAGAACTCAATAGCCATTTTAATAGTCATCAACTTACGAGAAAGAAATTCTGACATAATACTTTTCAGGACAACGCTCTTCAGTAACCACAGAAACTGTCCTTTTCAGGACAATTCTCTTTGGTAACTAAGAAACTGTCCTTTTCAGGACAACACTCTGCAGTAACCACAGAAACTGTACTTTTCAGGACAACACTCTTCAGTAACCACAGAAACTGTCCTTTTCAGGACAATGCCCTTTGGTAACTAAGAAACTGTCCTTTTCAGGACAACACTCTGCAGTAACCACAGAAACTGTCCTTTTCAGGACAATGCTCTTTGGTAACTAAGAAACTGTCCTTTTCAGGACAACACTCTTCAGTAACCACAGAAACTGTCCTTTTCAGGACAATGCCCTTTGGTAACTAAGAAACTGTCCTTTTCAGGATAACACTCTGCAGTAACCACAGAAACTGTCCTTTTCAGGACAATGCTCTGCAGTAACCACAGAAACTGTCCTTTTCAGGACAACACTCTGCAGTAACCACAGAAACTGTCCTTTTCAGGACAACACTCTGCAGTAACCACAGAAACTGTCCTTTTCAGGACAACACTCTGCAGTAACCACAGAAACTGTACTTTTCAGGACAACACTCTTCAGTAACCACAGAAACTGTCCTTTTCAGGACAATGCCCTTTGGTAACTAAGAAACTGTCCTTTTCAGGATAACACACTGCAGTAACCACAGAAACTGTCCTTTTCAGGACAATGCTCTTTGGTAACTAAGAAACTGTCCTTTTCAGGACAACACTCTACAGTAACCACAGAAACTGTCCTTTTCAGGATAACACTCTGCAGTAACCACAGAAACTGTCCTTTTCAGGACAACACTCTGCAGTAACCACAGAAACTGTCCTTTTCAGGACAACACTCTGAAGTAACCACAGAAACTGTCCTTTTCAGGACAATGCTCTGAAGTAACCACAGAAACTGTCCTTTTCAGGACAATGCTCTTTGGTAACTAAGAAACTGTCCTTTTCAGGACAACACTCTGCAGTAACCACAGAAACTGTCCTTTTCAGGACAACACTCTGCAGTAACCACAGAAACTGTCCTTTTCAGGACAACACTCTGCAGTAACCACAGAAACTGTCCTTTTCAGGACAACACTCTGCAGTAACCACAGAAATTGTCCTTTTCAGGACAATGCACTTTGGTAACTAAGAAACTGTCCTTTTCAGGACAACACTCTGCCGTAACCACAGAAACTGTACTTTTCAGGACAACACTCTTCAGTAACCACAGAAACTATCCTTTTCAGGACAATGCCCTTTGGTAACTAAGAAACTGTCCTTTTCAGGATAACACACTGCAGTAACCACAGAAACTGTCCTTTTCAGGACAATGCTCTTTGGTAACTAAGAAACTGTCCTTTTCAGGACAACACTCTACAGTAACCACAGAAACTGTCCTTTTCAGGACAACACTCTGCAGTAACCACAGAAACTGTCCTTTTCAGGACAACACTCTGCAGTAACCACAGAAACTGTCCTTTTCAGGACAACACTCTGCAGTAACCACAGAAACTGTCCTTTTCAGGACAACACTCTGCAGTAACCACAGAAACTGTCCTTTTCAGGACAACACTCTGCAGTAACCACAGAAACTGTTCTTTTCAGGACAACACTCTGCAGTAACCACAGAAACTGTCCTTTTCAGGACAATGCACTTTGGTAACTAAGAAACTGTACTTTTCAGGACAACACTCTGCAGTAACCACAGAAACTGTACTTTTCAGGACAATGCCCTTTGGTAACTAAGAAACTGTCCTTTTCAGGACAACACTCTTCAGTAACCACAGAAACTATCCTTTTCAGGACAATGGTCTTCAGTAACCACAGAAACTGTCCTTTTCAGGACAATTCTCTTTGGTAACTAAGAAACTGTCCTTTTCAGGACAACACTCTTCAGTAACCACAGAAACTGTCCTTTTCAGGACAATGCCCTTTCGTAACTAAGAAACTGTCCTTTTCAGGACAACACTCTGCAGTAACCACAGAAACTGTCCTTTTCAGGACAACACTCTGCAGTAACCACAGAAACTGTCCTTTTCAGGACAACACTCTGCAGTAACCACAGAAACTGTCCTTTTCAGGACAACACTCTGCAGTAACCACAGAAACATTCCTTTTCAGGACAACACTCTTCGGTAACCACAGAAATTGTCCTTTTCAGGACAATGCTCTTCAGTATCCACAGAAACTGTCATTTTCAAGACAATGCTCTCCAGTGACCACAAATCTGTCCTTCTTAGAACAATGCTAATTCTCTCCCTCTAAATGAGCTTGCAGAGTTATCTTTTGCCTAGGTCACACTAACATTATTTTTGTTTATGTATTTTTTCTTTAACAAAAATAAACTTGGCAATATATTTTTTCTCAAGTCTTCATTTTGTTTGTTGTTGTCTTCTGTCATTCGATATCTGTTTCTGAGCCAATATACCACCTGCAACAAATTGGTAACCTACAACACAAATGACCCGGCAATAAGTTGCATATTGGTCTGCAAACTTGATATTTGTGGCACGACTTTGTTGATCTCAGCAAAGTTTTTGATTGACCAGCTCTTTATAAAGTATTAAAAAAGTGTGGAGACTTGGAAAAGTTTGTTAAAAGTGAAAGGCCTTCAACATCACTTTTTGAAATGGAGAACACAAACAACAATGTAGAACTCTTGTTAAATTTTTGTTACTCAAAAGGTTATTCCAACACATAGTTTGATCATCCCATGAAACACCACATCACATGGCATAATGTCATGAAAAAGATTGTTAACTGCAGCCTCTCAGACTCATGAACTAGGCAGTTTGTGACAGATGTTAGAGTATACAACTCCTACTTTGAATCAGATCACGGATTACTTGTGACTAAACTGACAACCCCAGCCAATGAAATAGCTCACTTCTGCCCACATAAACTAAGGAAAACTTCAAGGTATAACATTCAAGCCATTACAACTGAAAGGGTACTTTTAGATTTTAGTAATAGAGTCCAAATCAATGTCATTAATCTTGATCAAAACATAGAGGAATTTAATTATGTTATCATATTGTCGTTAGCTGAAGCACGTGAGATGATCCCAGGACCTAGAAGTTAAAAATATAAACCTATGAGATGACAAACTTGAGTTGAAAAAAATTGATATAAGAAACAGAGAAGAGGATAAAAAAATGGATGGGAAAATACCAAACAATTTACAAAGATAATAAAAAAACTAGTTACAGTATTTTCTGTCTTACAAGACTCACTTTTATTCCTGAAAAATACCCTGAAAAATATGTATAACAAAAAAGAAAGGAAGCACTTGAGCACTTTGCTTAGTTACTTTTGATTTACTCGTGTCGGAGGTTTTTTCTTTGGACTCTGAGCTTGGATTCTGGTTGATTGCTTTTGCCTGAATTTCATGTTCTTAGTTCTTTCTTTTTTTATTCCTTATTTTTCCTTGGGTATTGGTTTGTTCGTTTACAAGCCAAAACAACTAAGGTTTTTCCAGATGAGTATAATTACTTATATATATATATATATATATATATATATCTCCGATGCGATGAGAACGAAAGTAATATATAAATTCTAACGCTCGCAGCATTCATTCAAAAAAGAGCTCGATACAGGTAGTAGAGCGATAATTATTTATTTATTATAATTTTATCATATAGACAAAACCATTTTACTCACAACAAAGATGCACTGAAACCAAGTTGCATCTTTGTTGTGAGTAAAATGGTTTTGTCTATATGATAAAATTATAATAAATAAATAATTATATATATACATATATATATATATATATATATGTATGAAAATGACAATTGGAAAAATCTTAGATTTTGCTGACGCATTTTGTCTTCCGACTTTTTCAAGGCAAAAATGAAATCGAAATATCTCTGTTGTTATAGTTACATTAAAATCCAAATTTAAAAACATAGACGCATATTTTTTTCAAAAAGCCTTTTTTCTGGTTAATGTAAATTACCTTTATAGTAACAGATTTTTTTTTTTTTCCATGTCGACAATTGATCTGGGAATTTAACTATATATATATAGAAAGAGAGAGAGAGAGTTTTGGTATAAAAGTGTATATGTATATATATATATATATATATATATATATATATATGTGTGTTTGCCAGTTTTGCTTCTGTTCATAATAATATTAACAATGTCAATATTTTATTAGCAAAGTTCTTTTTTTCTTAGCATGGAACACCATCTACTGTGAACCTTGTAGGTTCACATTTGACAGCCTAACCACTGAACTG